>OZ030376.1:5938969-6538969 GCA_964023945.1 Ectemnius cavifrons | reverse complement strand
TGCGTCGGAAATACTTGTGTTCAATTCCAGATTGAGATTCTGCGAGCCAGAATACTCGATGATAGGATTTTGGATATAACAGTGATTTCCTGACAAGCGGGGCCTCGGATTAGGTTTCTGCTTGCGCCGTTCGACTCCTCTCGTCATTTTGCGTCGAAAATACTTGTGTTCTACTCTAGATTACGACCCTGGGAGCCAGAATGCTGTAAGATATGTTTTTCGATATAACAGTGATTTCCTGACGAACCGAGGCTTGGATTTGGATTCTGCTTGCGGCGTTCGATTCCTCTCGTGATTTTTTGTCGAAAATACTTGTGTTCTACTCCACGTTACGATTCTGGGAGCCAGAATGCCGTAAGATACGTTTTTGGATATAACAGTGATTTCCTGACGAACGGTTGCTCGGATTTGAATTCTGGTTGCGGCGTTCGATTCCTCTCGTGATTTTGCGTCGAAAATACTTGTGTTCTACTCCACGTTACGATTCTGGGAGCCAGAATGCCGTAAGATACGTTTTTGGATATAACAGTGATTTCCTGACGGGCTGAGGCTCGGATTTGAATTCTGCTTGCGCCGTTCGACTCCTCTCGTCATTTTGCGTCGGAAATACTTGTGTTCTACTCCACGTTACGATTCTGGGAGCCAGAATGCCGGAATATAGGTTTTTGGATATAACAGTGATTTCCTGACGAACGGTTGCTTGGATTTGAATTCTGGTTGCAGCGTTCGATTCCTCTCGTGATTTTGCGTCGGAAATACTTGTGTTCAATTCCAGATTGAGATTCTTGGGGCCAGAATACTCGATGATAGGTTTTTGGATATAACAGTGATTTCCTGACGGGCTGAGGCTCGAATTTGGATTGCGCATGCCCCATTCGACTCCTCTCGTCATTTTGGGTCGGAAATACTTGCGTTCAATTTCAGATTGCGATTCTGGGAGCCAGAATGCTGTAAGATAGGTTTTTGGATATAACAGTGATTTCCTGACGAACGGTTGCTCGGATTTGAATTCTGCTAGCGCCGTTCGACTCCTCTCGTCATTTTGCGTCGGAAATACTTGTGTTCTACTCCACGTTACGATTCTGGGAGCCAGAATGCTGTAAGATAGGTTTTTGGATATAACAGTGATTTCCTGACAAGCGGGGCCTCGGATTAGGTTTCTGTTTGCGCCGTTCGACTCCTCTCGTCATTTTGCGTCGAAAATACTTGTGTTCTACTCTAGATTACGACCCTGGGAGCCAGAATGCTGTAAGATATGTTTTTCGATATAACAGTGATTTCCTGACGAACGGTTGCTCGGATTTGAATTCTGGTTGCGCCGTTCGATTCCTCTCGTCATTATGCGTCGGAAATACTTGCGTTCTGCTCCACGTTACGATTCTGGGAGCCAGAATGCTGTAAGATAGCTTTTTGGATATAAGAGTGATTTCCTGACGAACCGAGGCTTGGATTTGGATTTTGCATGCGTCGTTCGACTCCTCTCGTCATTTTGTGTCGGAAATACTTGTGTTCTACTCCACGTTACGATTCTGGGAGCCAGAATGCCGGAATATAGGTTTTTGGATATAACAGTGATTTCCTGACGAACGGTTGCTTGGATTTGAATTCTGGTTGCAGCGTTCGATTCCTCTCGTGATTTTGCGTCGGAAATACTTGTGTTCAATTCCAGATTGAGATTCTTGGGGCCAGAATACTCGATGATAGGTTTTTGGATATAACAGTGATTTCCTGACGGGCTGAGGCTCGAATTTGGATTGCGCATGCCCCATTCGACTCCTCTCGTCATTTTGGGTCGGAAATACTTGCGTTCAATTTCAGATTGCGATTCTGGGAGCCAGAATGCTGTAAGATAGGTTTTTGGATATAACAGTGATTTCCTGACGAACGGTTGCTCGGATTTGAATTCTGCTAGCGCCGTTCGACTCCTCTCGTCATTTTGCGTCGGAAATACTTGTGTTCTACTCCACGTTACGATTCTGGGAGCCAGGATGCTGTAAGATAGGTTTTTGGATATAACAGTGATTTCCTGACGAACGGTTGCTTGGATTTGAATTCTGGTTGCAGCGTTCGATTCCTCTCGTGATATTGCGTCGGAAATACTTGTGTTCAATTTCAGATTGCGATTCTGCGAGCCAGAATACTCGATGATAGGTTTTTGGATATAACAGTGATTTCCTGACAAATGGAGGCTCGGATTAGGTTTCTGCTTGCGCCGTTCGACTCATCTCGTCATTTTGCGTCGGAAATACTTGTGTTCTACTCCACATTTCGATTCTGGGAGCCAGAATGCTGTAAGATAGCCTTTTGGATATAAGAGTGATTTCCTGACGAACGGTTGCTCGGATTTGAATTCTGGTTGCGCCGTTCGATTCCTCTCGTGATTTTGCGTCGGAAATACTTGTGTTCTACTCCACGTTACGATTCTGGGAGCCAGAATGCCGTAAGGTACGTTTTTGGATATAACAGTGATTTCCTGACGGGCTGAGGCTCGGATTTGAATTCTGCTTGCGCCGTTCGACTCCTCTCGTCATTTTGCGTCGGAAATACTTGTGTTCTACTCCACGTTACGATTCTGGGAGCCAGAATGCCGTAAGATACGTTTTTGGATATAACAGTGATTTCCTGACGGGCTGAGGCTCGGATTTGAATTCTGGTTGCGGCGTTCGATTCCTCTCCTGATTTTGCGTCGGAAATACTTGTGTTCAATTCCAGATTGAGATTCTGCGAGCCAGAATACTCGATGATAGGTTTTTGGATATAACAGTGATTTCATGACGAACGGTTGTTTGGATTTGAATTCTGGTTGCGCCGTTCGACTCCTCTCGTCATTTTGGGTCGGAAATACTTGTGTTCTACTCCACGTTACGATTCTGGGATCCAGAATGCCGTAAGATAGGTTTTTGAATATAACAGTGATTTCCTGACAAGCGGGGCCTCGGATTAGGTTTCTGCTTGCGCCGTTCGACTCCTCTCGTCATTTTGCGTCGAAAATACTTGTGTTCTACTCTAGATTACGACCCTGGGAGCCAGAATGCTGCAGGATATGTTTTTCGATATAACAGTGATTTCCTGACGAACCGAGGCTTGGATTTGGATTCTGCTTGCGGCGTTCGATTCCTCTCGTGATTTTTTGTCGAAAATACTTGTGTTCTACTCCACATTTCGATTCTGGGAGCCAGAATGCTGTAAGATAGCCTTTTGGATATAAGAGTGATTTCCTGACGAACGGTTGCTCGGATTTGAATTCTGCATGCGCCGTTCGACTCCTCTCGTCATTTTGGGTTGGAAATACTTGCGTTCAATTTCAGATTGCGATTCTGGGAGCCAGAATGCCGTAAGATAGGTTTTTGGATATGACAGTGATTTCCTGACGAACGGTTGCTCGGATTTGAATTCTGGTTGCGCCGTTCGATTCCTCTCGTCATTATGCGTCGGAAATACTTGCGTTCTGCTCCACGTTACGATTCTGGGAGCCAGAATGCTGTAAGATAGCTTTTTGGATATAAGAGTGATTTCCTGACGAACCGAGGCTTGGATTTGGATTCTCCATGCGCCCTTCGACTCCTCTCGTCATTTTGGGTCGGAAATACTTGTCTTCAATTTCAGATTGCGATTCTGCGAGCCAGAATACTCGATGATAGGTTTTTGGATATAACAGTGATTTCCTGACAAATGGAGGCTCGGATTAGGTTTCTGCTTGCACCGTTCGACTCCTCTCGTCATTTTGTGTCGGAAATACTTGTGTTCTACTCCACGTTACGATTCTGGGGGCCAGAATGCTGTAAGATAGGTTTTTGGATATAACAGTGATTTCCAGACAAATGGAGGCTCGGATTAGGTTTCTGCTTGCGCCGTTCGACTCCTCTCGTCATTTTGCGTCGGAAATACTTGTGTTTTACTCCACGTTACGATTCTGGGAGCCAGAATGCCGTAAGATAGGTTTTTGGATATAACAGTGATTTCCTGACGAACGGTTGCTCGGATTTGAATTCTGGTTGCGGCGTTCGATTCCTCTCCTGATTTTGCGTCGGAAATACTTGTGTTCAATTCCAGATTGAGATTCTGCGAGCCAGAATACTCGATGATAGGATTTTGGATATAACAGTGATTTCCTGACAAGCGGGGCCTCGGATTAGGTTTCTGCTTGCGCCGTTCGACTCCTCTCGTCATTTTGCGTCGAAAATACTTGTGTTCTACTCTAGATTACGACCCTGGGAGCCAGAATGCTGTAAGATATGTTTTTCGATATAACAGTGATTTCCTGACGAACCGAGGCTTGGATTTGGATTCTGCTTGCGGCGTTCGATTCCTCTCGTGATTTTTTGTCGAAAATACTTGTGTTCTACTCCACGTTACGATTCTGGGAGCCAGAATGCCGTAAGATACGTTTTTGGATATAACAGTGATTTCCTGACGAACGGTTGCTCGGATTTGAATTCTGCTTGCGCCGTTCGATTCCTCTCGTGATTTTGCGTCGGAAATACTCGTGTTCAATTCCAGATTGAGATTCTTGGGGCCAGAATACTCGATGATAGGTTTTTGGATATAACAGTGATTTCCTGACGGGCTGAGGCTCGAATTTGGATTGCGCATGCCCCATTCGACTCCTCTCGTCATTTTGGGTCGGAAATACTTGCGTTCAATTGCAGATTGCGATTCTGGGAGCCAGAATGCTGTAAGATAGGTTTTTGGATATAACAGTGATTTCCTGACGAACGGTTGCTCGGATTTGAATTCTGCTTGCGCCGTTCGACTCCTCTCGTCATTTTGCGTCGGAAATACTTGTGTTCTACTCCACGTTACGATTCTGGGAGCCAGAATGCCGTAAGATTGGTTTTTGGATATAACAGTGATTTCCTGACGAACGGTTGCTCGGATTTGAATTCTGCTAGCGCCGTTCGACTCCTCTCGTCATTTTGCGTCGGAAATACTTGTGTTCTACTCCACGTTACGATTCTGGGAGCCAGAATGCTGTAAGATAGGTTTTTGGATATAACAGTGATTTCCTGACGGGCTGAGGCTCGAATTTGGATTGCGCATGCCCCATTCGACTCCTCTCGTCATTTTGGGTCGGAAATACTTGCGTTCAATTTCAGATTGCGATTCTGGGAGCCAGAATGCTGTAAGATAGGTTTTTCGATATAACAGTGATTTCCTGACGAACGGTTGCTCGGATTTGAATTCTGCTTGCGCCGTTCGACTCCTCTCGTCATTTTGTGTCGGAAATACTTGTGTTCTACTCCACGTTACGATTCTGGGGGCCAGAATGCTGTAAGATAGGTTTTTGGATATAACAGTGATTTCCAGACAAATGGAGGCTCGGATTAGGTTTCTGCTTGCGCCGTTCGACTCCTCTCGTCATTTTGCGTCGGAAATACTTGTGTTTTACTCCACGTTACGATTCTGGGAGCCAGAATGCCGTAAGATAGGTTTTTGGATATAACAGTGATTTCCTGACGAACGGTTGCTCGGATTTGAATTCTGGTTGCGGCGTTCGATTCCTCTCCTGATTTTGCGTCGGAAATACTTGTGTTCAATTCCAGATTGAGATTCTGCGAGCCAGAATACTCGATGATAGGATTTTGGATATAACAGTGATTTCCTGACAAGCGGGGCCTCGGATTAGGTTTCTGCTTGCGCCGTTCGACTCCTCTCGTCATTTTGCGTCGAAAATACTTGTGTTCTACTCTAGATTACGACCCTGGGAGCCAGAATGCTGTAAGATATGTTTTTCGATATAACAGTGATTTCCTGACGAACCGAGGCTTGGATTTGGATTCTGCTTGCGGCGTTCGATTCCTCTCGTGATTTTTTGTCGAAAATACTTGTGTTCTACTCCACGTTACGATTCTGGGAGCCAGAATGCCGTAAGATACGTTTTTGGATATAACAGTGATTTCCTGACGAACGGTTGCTCGGATTTGAATTCTGCTTGCGCCGTTCGATTCCTCTCGTGATTTTGCGTCGGAAATACTCGTGTTCAATTCCAGATTGAGATTCTTGGGGCCAGAATACTCGATGATAGGTTTTTGGATATAACAGTGATTTCCTGACGGGCTGAGGCTCGAATTTGGATTGCGCATGCCCCATTCGACTCCTCTCGTCATTTTGGGTCGGAAATACTTGCGTTCAATTGCAGATTGCGATTCTGGGAGCCAGAATGCTGTAAGATAGGTTTTTGGATATAACAGTGATTTCCTGACGAACGGTTGCTCGGATTTGAATTCTGCTTGCGCCGTTCGACTCCTCTCGTCATTTTGCGTCGGAAATACTTGTGTTCTACTCCACGTTACGATTCTGGGAGCCAGAATGCCGTAAGATTGGTTTTTGGATATAACAGTGATTTCCTGACGAACGGTTGCTCGGATTTGAATTCTGCTAGCGCCGTTCGACTCCTCTCGTCATTTTGCGTCGGAAATACTTGTGTTCTACTCCACGTTACGATTCTGGGAGCCAGAATGCTGTAAGATAGGTTTTTGGATATAACAGTGATTTCCTGACGGGCTGAGGCTCGAATTTGGATTGCGCATGCCCCATTCGACTCCTCTCGTCATTTTGGGTCGGAAATACTTGCGTTCAATTTCAGATTGCGATTCTGGGAGCCAGAATGCTGTAAGATAGGTTTTTCGATATAACAGTGATTTCCTGACGAACGGTTGCTCGGATTTGAATTCTGCTAGCGCCGTTCGACTCCTCTCGTCATTTTGCGTCGGAAATACTTGTGTTCTACTCCACGTTACGATTCTGGGAGCCAGAATGCTGTAAGATAGGTTTTTGGATATAACAGTGATTTCCTGACGGGCGGAGGCTCGAATTTGGATTCTGCATGCGCCACTCGACTCCTCTCGTCATTTTGCGTCGGAAATACTTGTGTTCTACTCCACGTTACGATTCTGGGAGCCAGAATGTCGGAACATAGGTTTTTGGATATAACAGTGATTTCCTGACGGGCTGAGGCTCGAATTTGGATTGCGCATGCCCCATTCGACTCCTCTCGTCATTTTGGGTCCGAACTACTTGCGTTCAATTTCGTATTGCGATTCTGGGAGCCAGAATGCTGTAAGATAGGTTTTTGGATATAACAGTGATTTCCTGACGAACGTTTGCTTGGATTTGAATTCTGGTTGCAGCGTTCGATTCCTCTCGTGATATTACGTCGGAAATACTTGTGTTCAATTCCAGATTGAGATTCTTGGGGCCAGAATACTCGATGATAGGCTTTTGGATATAACAGTGATTTCCTGACGGGCGGAGGCTCGAATTTGGATTCTGCATGCGCCACTCGACTCCTCTCGTCATTTTGGGTCGGAAATACTTGTGTTCAATTTCAGATTGCGATTCTACGAGCCAGAATACTCGATGATAGGTTTTTGGATATAACAGTGATTTCATGACGAACGGTTGCTCGGATTTGAATTCTGCTTGCGCCGGTCGACTCCTCTCGTCATTTTGCGTCGGAAATACTTTTGTTCTACTCCACGTTACGATTCTGGGAGCCAGAATGCCGGAACATAGGTTTTTGGATATAACAGTGATTTCCTGACGAACGGTTGCTTGGATTTGAATTCTGGTTGCAGCGTTCGATTCCTCTCGTGATATTGCGTCGGAAATACTTGTGTTCAATTTCAGATTGCGATTCTGCGAGCCAGAATACTCGATGATAGGTTTTTGGATATAACAGTGATTTCCTGACAAATGGAGGCTCGGATTAGGTTTCTGCTTGCGCCGTTCGACTCATCTCGTCATTTTGCGTCGGAAATACTTGTATTCTACTCCACGTTACGATTCTGGGAGCCAGAATGCCGTAAGATACGTTTTTGGATATAACAGTGATTTCCTGACGAACGGTTGCTCGGATTTGAATTCTGGTTGCGGCGTTCGATTCCTCTCGTGATTTTGCGTCGGAAATACTTGTGTTCTACTCCACGTTACGATTCTGGGAGCCAGAATGCCGTAAGATACGTTTTTGGATATAACAGTGATTTCCTGACGGGCTGAGGCTCGGATTTGAATTCTGCTTGCGCCGTTCGACTCCTCTCGTCATTTTGCGTCGGAAATACTTGTGTTCTACTCCACGTTACGATTCTGGGAGCCAGAATGCCGGAATATAGTTTTTGGATATAACAGTGATTTCCTGACGAACGGTTGCTTGGATTTGAATTCTGGTTGCAGCGTTCGATTCCTCTCGTGATTTTGCGTCGGAAATACTTGTGTTCAATTCCAGATTGAGATTCTTGGGGCCAGAATACTCGATGATAGGTTTTTGGATATAACAGTGATTTCCTGACGGGCTGAGGCTCGAATTTGGATTGCGCATGCCCCATTCGACTCCTCTCGTCATTTTGGGTCGGAAATACTTGCGTTCAATTTCAGATTGCGATTCTGGGAGCCAGAATGCTGTAAGATAGGTTTTTGGATATAACAGTGATTTCCTGACGAACGGTTGCTCGGATTTGAATTCTGCTAGCGCCGTTCGACTCCTCTCGTCATTTTGCGTCGGAAATACTTGTGTTCTACTCCACGTTACGATTCTGGGAGCCAGAATGCTGTAAGATAGGTTTTTGGATATAACAGTGATTTCCTGACGGGCGGAGGCTCGAATTTGGATTCTGCATGCGCCACTCGACTCCTCTCGTCATTTTGGGTCGGAAATACTTGTGTTCAATTTCAGATTGCGATTCTACGAGCCAGAATACTCGATGATAGGTTTTTGGATATAACAGTGATTTCCTGACGAACGGTTGCTCGGATTTGAATTCTGGTTGCGACGTTCGATTCCTCTCGTGATTTTGCGTCGGAAATACTTGTGTTCTACTCCAGATTGAGATTCTTGGGGCCAGAATACTCGATGATAGGCTTTTGGATATAACAGTGATTTCCTGACGGGCTGAGGCTCGGATTTGAATTCTGCTTGCGCCGTTCGACTCCTCTCGTCATTTTGCGTCGGAAATACTTGTGTTTTACTCCACGTTACGATTCTGGGAGCCAGAATGCTGTAAGATACGTTTTTGGATATAACAGTGATTTCCTGACGAACGGTTGCTCGGATTTGAATTCTGCTTGCGCCGTTCGATTCCTCTCGTGATGTTGCGTCGGAAATACTTGTGTTCAATTCCAGATTGAGATTCATGGGGCCAGAATACTCGATGATAGGTTTTTGGATATAACAGTGATTTCCTGACGGGCTGAGGCTCGAATTTGGATTGCGCATGCCCCATTCGACTCCTCTCGTCATTTTGGGTCGGAAATACTTGTGTTCAATTTCATATTGCGATTCTGGGAGCCAGAATGCTGTAAGATATGTTTTTCGATATAACAGTGATTTCCTGACGAACGGTTGCTCGGATTTGAATTCTCCTAGCGCCGTTCGACTCCTCTCGTCATTTTGCGTCGGAAATACTTGTGTTCTACTCCACGTTACGATTCTGGGAGCCAGAATGCTGTAAGATAGGTTTTTGGATATAACAGTGATTTCCTGACGGGCGGAGGCTCGAATTTGGATTCTGCATGCGCCACTCGACTCCTCTCGTCATTTTGGGTCGGAAATACTTGTGTTCAATTTCAGATTGCGATTCTACGAGCCAGAATACTCGATGATAGGTTTTTGGATATAACAGTGATTTCCTGACGGGCGGAGGCTCGAATTTGGATTCTGCATGCGCCACTCGACTCCTCTCGTCATTTTGGGTCGGAAATACTTGTGTTCAATTTCAGATTGCGATTCTACGAGCCAGAATACTCGATGATAGGTTTTTGGATATAACAGTGATTTCCTGACGAACGGTTGCTCGGATTTGAATTCTGGTTGCGACGTTCGATTCCTCTCGTGATTTTGCGTCGGAAATACTTGTGTTCTACTCCAGATTGAGATTCTTGGGGCCAGAATACTCGATGATAGGCTTTTGGATATAACAGTGATTTCCTGACGGGCTGAGGCTCGAATTTGGATTGTGCATGCCCCGTTCGACTCCTCTCGTCATTTTTGGTCGGAAATACTTGCGTTCAATTTCAGATTGCGATTCTGGGAGCCAGAATGCTGTAAGATAGGTTTTTGGATATAACAATGATTTCCTGACGAACGGTTGCTCGGATTTGAATTCTGCGTGCGCCGTTCGATTCCTCTCGTGATTTTGCGTCGGAAATACTTGTGTTCTACTCCACGTTACGATTCTGGGAGCCAGAATGCTGTAAGATAGGTTTTTGGATATAACAGTGATTTCATGACGAGCGGTTGCTCGGATTTGAATTCTGCTTGCGCCGGTCGACTCCTCTCGTCATTTTGCGTCGGAAATACTTTTGTTCTACTCCACGTTACGATTCTGGGAGCCAGAATGCCGGAACATAGGTTTTTGGATATAACAGTGATTTCCTGACGAACGATTGCTTGGATTTGAATTCTGGTTGCAGCGTTCGATTCCTCTCGTGATATTGCGTCGGAAATACTTGTGTTCAATTTCAGATTGCGATTCTGCGAGCCAGAATACTCGATGATAGGTTTTTGGATATAACAGTGATTTCCTGACAAATGGAGGCTCGGATTAGGTTTCTGCTTGCGCCGTTCGACTCATCTCGTCATTTTGCGTCGGAAATACTTGTATTCTACTCCACGTTACGATTCTGGGAGCCAGAATGCCGTCAGATACGTTTTTGGATATAACAGTGATTTACTGACGGGCTGAGGCTCGGATTTGAATTCTGCTTGCGCCGTTCGACTCCTCTCGTCATTTTGCGTCGGAAATACTTGTGTTTTACTCCACGTTACGATTCTGGGAGCCAGAATGCTGTAAGATACGTTTTTGGATATAACAGTGATTTCCTGACGAACGGTTGCTCGGATTTGAATTCTGCTTGCGCCGTTCGATTCCTCTCGTGATTTTGCGTCGGAAATACTTGTGTTCAATTCCAGATTGAGATTCATGGGGCCAGAATACTCGATGATAGGTTTTTGGATATAACAGTGATTTCATGACGAACGGTTGCTCGGATTTGAATTCTGCTTGCGCCGGTCGACTCCTCTCGTCATTTTGCGTCGGAAATACTTTTGTTCTACTCCACGTTACGATTCTGGGAGCCAGAATGCCGGAACATAGGTTTTTGGATATAACAGTGATTTCCTGACGAACGGTTGCTTGGATTTGAATTCTGGTTGCAGCGTTCGATTCCTCTCGTGATATTGCGTCGGAAATACTTGTGTTCAATTTCAGATTGCGATTCTGCGAGCCAGAATACTCGATGATAGGTTTTTGGATATAACAGTGATTTCCTGAGAAATGGAGGCTCGGATTAGGTTTCTGCTTGCGCCGTTCGACTCATCTCGTCATTTTGCGTCGGAAATACTTGTATTCTACTCCACGTTACGATTCTGGGAGCCAGAATGCCGTCAGATACGTTTTTGGATATAACAGTGATTTCCTGACGAACGGTTGCTCGGATTTGAATTCTGGTTGCGGCGTTCGATTCCTCTCGTGATTTTGCGTCGGAAATACTTGTGTTCTACTCCACGTTACGATTCTGGGAGCCAGAATGCCGTAAGATAGGTTTTTGGATATAACAGTGATTTCCTGACGGGCTGAGGCTCGGATTTGGATTCTGCATGCGCCACTCGACTCCTCTCGTCATTTTGCGTCGGAAATACTTGCGTTCAATTTCATATTGCGATTCTGGGAGCCAGAATGCTGTAAGATAGGTTTTTGGATATAACAGTGATTTCCTGACGGGCTGAGGCTCGGATTTGAATTCTGCTTGCGCCGTTCGACTCCTCTCGTCATTTTGCGTCGGAAATACTTGTGTTCTACTCCACGTTACGATTCTGGGAGCCAGAATGCCGGAACATAGGTTTTTGGATATAACAGTGATTTCCTGACGAACGGTTGCTTGGATTTGAATTCTGGTTGCAGCGTTCGATTCCTCTCGTGATTTTGCGTCGGAAATACTTGTGTTCAATTCCAGATTGAGATTCTTGGGGCCAGAATACTCGATGATAGGTTTTTGGATATAACAGTGATTTCCTGACGGGCTGAGGCTCGAATTTGGATTGCGCATGCCCCATTCGACTCCTCTCGTCATTTTGGGTCGGAAATACTTGCGTTCAATTTCAGATTGCGATTCTGCGAGCCAGAATACTCGATGATAGGTTTTTGGATATAACAGTGATTTCCTGACAAATGGAGGCTCGGATTAGGTTTCTGCTTGCGCCGTTCGACTCATCTCGTCATTTTGCGTCGGAAATACTTGTATTCTACTCCACGTTACGATTCTGGGAGCCAGAATGCCGTAAGATACGTTTTTGGATATAACAGTGATTTCCTGACGAACGGTTGCTCGGATTTGAATTCTGGTTGCGGCGTTCGATTCCTCTCGTGATTTTGCGTCGGAAATACTTGTGTTCTACTCCACGTTACGATTCTGGGAGCCAGAATGCCGTAAGATACGTTTTTGGATATAACAGTGATTTCCTGACGGGCTGAGGCTCGGATTTGAATTCTGCTTGCGCCGTTCGACTCCTCTCGTCATTTTGCGTCGGAAATACTTGTGTTCTACTCCACGTTACGATTCTGGGAGCCAGAATGCTGTAAGATAGGTTTTTGGATATAACAGTGATTTCCTGACGGGCGGAAGCTCGAATTTGGATTCTGCATGCGCCACTCGACTCCTCTCGTCATTTTGCGTCGGAAATACTTGCGTTCAATTTCATATTGCGATTCTGGGAGCCAGAATGCTGTAAGATAGGTTTTTGGATATAACAGTGATTTCCTGACGGGCTGAGGCTCGGATTTGGATTCTGCATGCGCCACTCGACTCCTCTCGTCATTTTGCGTCGGAAATACTTGCGTTCAATTTCATATTGCGATTCTGGGAGCCAGAATGCTGTAAGATAGGTTTTTGGATATAACAGTGATTTCCTGACAAACGGAGGCTCGGATTAGGTTTCTGCTTGCGCCGTTCGACTCCTCTCGTCATTTTGCGTCGGAAATACTTTTGTTCTACTCCACGTTACGATTCTGGGAGCCAGAATGCCGTAAGATAGGCTTTTGGATATCACAGCGATTTCCTGACGAACGGTTGCTTGGATTTGAATTCTGGTTGCAGCGTTCGATTCCTCTCGTGATATTGCGTCGGAAATACTTGTGTTCAATTCCAGATTGAGATTCTTGGGGCCAAAATACTCGATGATAGGTTCTTGGATATAACAGTGATTTCCTGACGGGCTGAGGCTCGAATTTGGATTGCGCATGCCCCATTCGACTCCTCTCGTCATTTTGGGTCGGAAATACTTGCGTTCAATTTCAGATTGCGATTCTGGGAGCCAGAATACTGTAAGATAGGTTTTTGGATATAACAGTGATTCCCTGACGAACGGTTGCTCGGATTTGAATTCTGGTTGCAGCGTTCGATTCCTCTCGTGATATTGCGTCGGAAATACTTGTGTTCAATTCCAGATTGAGATTCTTGGGGCCAAAATACTCGATGATAGGTTCTTGGATATAACAGTGATTTCCTGACGGGCTGAGGCTCGAATTTGGATTGCGCATGCCCCATTCGACTCCTCTCGTCATTTTGGGTCGGAAATACTTGCGTTCAATTTCAGATTGCGATTCTGGGAGCCAGAATACTGTAAGATAGGTTTTTGGATATAACAGTGATTCCCTGACGAACGGTTGCTCGGATTTGAATTCTGCTTGCGCCGTTCGACTCCTCTCGTCATTTTGCGTCGGAAATACTTGTGTTCTACTCCACGTTACGATTCTGGGAGCCAGAATGCTGTAAGATAGCTTTTTGGATATAAGAGTGATTTCCTGACGAACGGTTGCTTGGATTTTAATTCTGGTTGCAGCGTTCGATTCCTCTCGTGATATTGCGTCGGAAATACTTGTGTTCTACTCCACGTTACGATTCTGGGAGCCAGAATGCTGTAAGATAGGTTTTTGGATATAACAGTGATTTCCTGACGGGCGGAAGCTCGAATTTGGATTCTGCATGCGCCACTCGACTCCTCTCGTCATTTTGCGTCGGAAATACTTGCGTTCAATTTCATATTGCGATTCTGGGAGCCAGAATGCTGTAAGATAGGTTTTTGGATATAACAGTGATTTCCTGACGGGCTGAGGCTCGGATTTGGATTCTGCATGCGCCACTCGACTCCTCTCGTCATTTTGCGTCGGAAATACTTGCGTTCAATTTCATATTGCGATTCTGGGAGCCAGAATGCTGTAAGATAGGTTTTTGGATATAACAGTGATTTCCTGACAAACGGAGGCTCGGATTAGGTTTCTGCTTGCGCCGTTCGACTCCTCTCGTCATTTTGCGTCGGAAATACTTTTGTTCTACTCCACGTTACGATTCTGGGAGCCAGAATGCCGTAAGATAGGCTTTTGGATATCACAGCGATTTCCTGACGAACGGTTGCTTGGATTTGAATTCTGGTTGCAGCGTTCGATTCCTCTCGTGATATTGCGTCGGAAATACTTGTGTTCAATTCCAGATTGAGATTCTTGGGGCCAAAATACTCGATGATAGGTTCTTGGATATAACAGTGATTTCCTGACGGGCTGAGGCTCGAATTTGGATTGCGCATGCCCCATTCGACTCCTCTCGTCATTTTGGGTCGGAAATACTTGCGTTCAATTTCAGATTGCGATTCTGGGAGCCAGAATACTGTAAGATAGGTTTTTGGATATAACAGTGATTCCCTGACGAACGGTTGCTCGGATTTGAATTCTGGTTGCAGCGTTCGATTCCTCTCGTGATATTGCGTCGGAAATACTTGTGTTCAATTCCAGATTGAGATTCTTGGGGCCAAAATACTCGATGATAGGTTCTTGGATATAACAGTGATTTCCTGACGGGCTGAGGCTCGAATTTGGATTGCGCATGCCCCATTCGACTCCTCTCGTCATTTTGGGTCGGAAATACTTGCGTTCAATTTCAGATTGCGATTCTGGGAGCCAGAATACTGTAAGATAGGTTTTTGGATATAACAGTGATTCCCTGACGAACGGTTGCTCGGATTTGAATTCTGCTTGCGCCGTTCGACTCCTCTCGTCATTTTGCGTCGGAAATACTTGTGTTCTACTCCACGTTACGATTCTGGGAGCCAGAATGCTGTAAGATAGCTTTTTGGATATAAGAGTGATTTCCTGACGAACGGTTGCTTGGATTTTAATTCTGGTTGCAGCGTTCGATTCCTCTCGTGATATTGCGTCGGAAATACTTGTGTTCTACTCCACGTTACGATTCTGGGAGCCAGAATGCCGTAAGATACGTTTTTGGATATAACAGTGATTTCCTGACAAACGGAGGCTCGGAGTAAGTTTCTGCTTGCGCCGTTCGACTCCTCTCGTCATTTTGCAGCGGAAATACTTGTGTTCTACTCCACATTTCGATTCTGGGAGTCAGAATGCCGTAAGATAGGTTTTTGGATATAAGAGTGATTTCCTGAAGAACCGAGGCTTGGATTTGGATTCTGCATGCGCCGTTCGACTCCTCTCGTCATTTTGTGTCGGAAATACTTGTGTTCTACTCCACGTTACGATTCTGGGAGCCAGAATGCCGTAAGATAGGTTTTTGGATATAACAGTGATTTCCTGACGAACGGTTGCTCGGATTTGAATTCTGGTTGCGACGTTCGATTCCTCTCGTGATTTTGCGTCGGAAATACTTGTGTTCTACTCCACGTTACGATTCTGGGGGCCAGAATGCTGTAAGATAGGTTTTTGGATATAAGAGTGATTTCCTGAAGAACCGAGGCTTGGATTTGGATTCTGCATGCGCCGTTCGACTCCTCTCGTCATTTTGGGTCGGAAATACTTGTGTTCTACTCCACGTTACGATTCTGGGAGCCAGAATGCCGTAAGATACGTTTTTGGATATAACAGTGATTTCCTGACGAACGGTTGCTCGGATTTGAATTCTGGTTGCGGCGTTCGATTCCTCTCGTGATTTTGCGTCGGAAATACTTGTGTTCTACTCCACGTTACGATTCTGGGAGCCAGAATGCCGTAAGATAGGTTTTTGGATATAACAGTGATTTCCTGACGGGCTGAGGCTCGGATTTGGATTCTGCATGCGCCACTCGACTCCTCTCGTCATTTTGCGTCGGAAATACTTGCGTTCAATTTCATATTGCGATTCTGGGAGCCAGAATGCTGTAAGATAGGTTTTTGGATATAACAGTGATTTCCTGACGGGCTGAGGCTCGGATTTGAATTCTGCTTGCGCCGTTCGACTCCTCTCGTCATTTTGCGTCGGAAATACTTGTGTTCTACTCCACGTTACGATTCTGGGAGCCAGAATGCCGGAACATAGGTTTTTGGATATAACAGTGATTTCCTGACGAACGGTTGCTTGGATTTGAATTCTGGTTGCAGCGTTCGATTCCTCTCGTGATTTTGCGTCGGAAATACTTGTGTTCAATTCCAGATTGAGATTCTTGGGGCCAGAATACTCGATGATAGGTTTTTGGATATAACAGTGATTTCCTGACGGGCTGAGGCTCGAATTTGGATTGCGCATGCCCCATTCGACTCCTCTCGTCATTTTGGGTCGGAAATACTTGCGTTCAATTTCAGATTGCGATTCTGCGAGCCAGAATACTCGATGATAGGTTTTTGGATATAACAGTGATTTCCTGACAAATGGAGGCTCGGATTAGGTTTCTGCTTGCGCCGTTCGACTCATCTCGTCATTTTGCGTCGGAAATACTTGTATTCTACTCCACGTTACGATTCTGGGAGCCAGAATGCCGTAAGATACGTTTTTGGATATAACAGTGATTTCCTGACGAACGGTTGCTCGGATTTGAATTCTGGTTGCGGCGTTCGATTCCTCTCGTGATTTTGCGTCGGAAATACTTGTGTTCTACTCCACGTTACGATTCTGGGAGCCAGAATGCCGTAAGATACGTTTTTGGATATAACAGTGATTTCCTGACGGGCTGAGGCTCGGATTTGAATTCTGCTTGCGCCGTTCGACTCCTCTCGTCATTTTGCGTCGGAAATACTTGTGTTCTACTCCACGTTACGATTCTGGGAGCCAGAATGCTGTAAGATAGGTTTTTGGATATAACAGTGATTTCCTGACGGGCGGAAGCTCGAATTTGGATTCTGCATGCGCCACTCGACTCCTCTCGTCATTTTGCGTCGGAAATACTTGCGTTCAATTTCATATTGCGATTCTGGGAGCCAGAATGCTGTAAGATAGGTTTTTGGATATAACAGTGATTTCCTGACGGGCTGAGGCTCGGATTTGGATTCTGCATGCGCCACTCGACTCCTCTCGTCATTTTGCGTCGGAAATACTTGCGTTCAATTTCATATTGCGATTCTGGGAGCCAGAATGCTGTAAGATAGGTTTTTGGATATAACAGTGATTTCCTGACAAACGGAGGCTCGGATTAGGTTTCTGCTTGCGCCGTTCGACTCCTCTCGTCATTTTGCGTCGGAAATACTTTTGTTCTACTCCACGTTACGATTCTGGGAGCCAGAATGCCGTAAGATAGGCTTTTGGATATCACAGCGATTTCCTGACGAACGGTTGCTTGGATTTGAATTCTGGTTGCAGCGTTCGATTCCTCTCGTGATATTGCGTCGGAAATACTTGTGTTCAATTCCAGATTGAGATTCTTGGGGCCAAAATACTCGATGATAGGTTCTTGGATATAACAGTGATTTCCTGACGGGCTGAGGCTCGAATTTGGATTGCGCATGCCCCATTCGACTCCTCTCGTCATTTTGGGTCGGAAATACTTGCGTTCAATTTCAGATTGCGATTCTGGGAGCCAGAATACTGTAAGATAGGTTTTTGGATATAACAGTGATTCCCTGACGAACGGTTGCTCGGATTTGAATTCTGGTTGCAGCGTTCGATTCCTCTCGTGATATTGCGTCGGAAATACTTGTGTTCAATTCCAGATTGAGATTCTTGGGGCCAAAATACTCGATGATAGGTTCTTGGATATAACAGTGATTTCCTGACGGGCTGAGGCTCGAATTTGGATTGCGCATGCCCCATTCGACTCCTCTCGTCATTTTGGGTCGGAAATACTTGCGTTCAATTTCAGATTGCGATTCTGGGAGCCAGAATACTGTAAGATAGGTTTTTGGATATAACAGTGATTCCCTGACGAACGGTTGCTCGGATTTGAATTCTGCTTGCGCCGTTCGACTCCTCTCGTCATTTTGCGTCGGAAATACTTGTGTTCTACTCCACGTTACGATTCTGGGAGCCAGAATGCTGTAAGATAGCTTTTTGGATATAAGAGTGATTTCCTGACGAACGGTTGCTTGGATTTTAATTCTGGTTGCAGCGTTCGATTCCTCTCGTGATATTGCGTCGGAAATACTTGTGTTCTACTCCACGTTACGATTCTGGGAGCCAGAATGCCGTAAGATACGTTTTTGGATATAACAGTGATTTCCTGACAAACGGAGGCTCGGAGTAAGTTTCTGCTTGCGCCGTTCGACTCCTCTCGTCATTTTGCAGCGGAAATACTTGTGTTCTACTCCACATTTCGATTCTGGGAGTCAGAATGCCGTAAGATAGGTTTTTGGATATAAGAGTGATTTCCTGAAGAACCGAGGCTTGGATTTGGATTCTGCATGCGCCGTTCGACTCCTCTCGTCATTTTGTGTCGGAAATACTTGTGTTCTACTCCACGTTACGATTCTGGGAGCCAGAATGCCGTAAGATAGGTTTTTGGATATAACAGTGATTTCCTGACGAACGGTTGCTCGGATTTGAATTCTGGTTGCGACGTTCGATTCCTCTCGTGATTTTGCGTCGGAAATACTTGTGTTCTACTCCACGTTACGATTCTGGGGGCCAGAATGCTGTAAGATAGGTTTTTGGATATAAGAGTGATTTCCTGAAGAACCGAGGCTTGGATTTGGATTCTGCATGCGCCGTTCGACTCCTCTCGTCATTTTGGGTCGGAAATACTTGTGTTCTACTCCACGTTACGATTCTGGGAGCCAGAATGCCGTAAGATACGTTTTTGGATATAACAGTGATTTCCTGACGAACGGTTGCTCGGATTTGAATTCTGGTTGCGACGTTCGATTCCTCTCGTGATTTTGCTTCGGAAATACTTGTGTTCAATTCCAGATTGAGATTCTTGGGGCCAAAATACTCGATGATAGGTTTTTGGATATAACAGTGATTTCCTGACGGGCTGAGGCTCGAATTTGGATTGCGCATGCCCCGTTCGACTCCTCTCGTCATTTTGGGTCGGAAATACTTGCGTTCAATTTCAGATTGCGATACTGGGAGCCAGAATGCTGTAAGATAGGTTTTTGGATATAACAGTGATTTCCTGACGAACGGTTGCTCGGATTTGGATTCTGCATGCGCCACTCGACTCCTCTCGTCATTTTGCGTCGGAAATACTTGCGTTCAATTTCATATTGCGATTCTGGGAGCCAGAATGCTGTAAGATAGGTTTTTGGATATAACAGTGATTTCCTGACAAACGGAGGCTCGGATTAGGTTTCTGCTTGCGCCGTTCGACTCCTCTCGTCATTTTGCGTCGGAAATACTTTTGTTCTACTCCACGTTACGATTCTGGGAGCCAGAATGCCGTAAGATAGGCTTTTGGATATCACAGCGATTTCCTGACGAACGGTTGCTTGGATTTGAATTCTGGTTGCAGCGTTCGATTCCTCTCGTGATATTGCGTCGGAAATACTTGTGTTCAATTCCAGATTGAGATTCTTGGGGCCAAAATACTCGATGATAGGTTCTTGGATATAACAGTGATTTCCTGACGGGCTGAGGCTCGAATTTGGATTGCGCATGCCCCATTCGACTCCTCTCGTCATTTTGGGTCGGAAATACTTGCGTTCAATTTCAGATTGCGATTCTGGGAGCCAGAATACTGTAAGATAGGTTTTTGGATATAACAGTGATTCCCTGACGAACGGTTGCTCGGATTTGAATTCTGGTTGCAGCGTTCGATTCCTCTCGTGATATTGCGTCGGAAATACTTGTGTTCAATTCCAGATTGAGATTCTTGGGGCCAAAATACTCGATGATAGGTTCTTGGATATAACAGTGATTTCCTGACGGGCTGAGGCTCGAATTTGGATTGCGCATGCCCCATTCGACTCCTCTCGTCATTTTGGGTCGGAAATACTTGCGTTCAATTTCAGATTGCGATTCTGGGAGCCAGAATACTGTAAGATAGGTTTTTGGATATAACAGTGATTCCCTGACGAACGGTTGCTCGGATTTGAATTCTGCTTGCGCCGTTCGACTCCTCTCGTCATTTTGCGTCGGAAATACTTGTGTTCTACTCCACGTTACGATTCTGGGAGCCAGAATGCTGTAAGATAGCTTTTTGGATATAAGAGTGATTTCCTGACGAACGGTTGCTTGGATTTTAATTCTGGTTGCAGCGTTCGATTCCTCTCGTGATATTGCGTCGGAAATACTTGTGTTCTACTCCACGTTACGATTCTGGGAGCCAGAATGCCGTAAGATACGTTTTTGGATATAACAGTGATTTCCTGACAAACGGAGGCTCGGAGTAAGTTTCTGCTTGCGCCGTTCGACTCCTCTCGTCATTTTGCAGCGGAAATACTTGTGTTCTACTCCACATTTCGATTCTGGGAGTCAGAATGCCGTAAGATAGGTTTTTGGATATAAGAGTGATTTCCTGAAGAACCGAGGCTTGGATTTGGATTCTGCATGCGCCGTTCGACTCCTCTCGTCATTTTGTGTCGGAAATACTTGTGTTCTACTCCACGTTACGATTCTGGGAGCCAGAATGCCGTAAGATAGGTTTTTGGATATAACAGTGATTTCCTGACGAACGGTTGCTCGGATTTGAATTCTGGTTGCGACGTTCGATTCCTCTCGTGATTTTGCGTCGGAAATACTTGTGTTCTACTCCACGTTACGATTCTGGGGGCCAGAATGCTGTAAGATAGGTTTTTGGATATAAGAGTGATTTCCTGAAGAACCGAGGCTTGGATTTGGATTCTGCATGCGCCGTTCGACTCCTCTCGTCATTTTGGGTCGGAAATACTTGTGTTCTACTCCACGTTACGATTCTGGGAGCCAGAATGCCGTAAGATACGTTTTTGGATATAACAGTGATTTCCTGACGAACGGTTGCTCGGATTTGAATTCTGGTTGCGACGTTCGATTCCTCTCGTGATTTTGCTTCGGAAATACTTGTGTTCAATTCCAGATTGAGATTCTTGGGGCCAAAATACTCGATGATAGGTTTTTGGATATAACAGTGATTTCCTGACGGGCTGAGGCTCGAATTTGGATTGCGCATGCCCCGTTCGACTCCTCTCGTCATTTTGGGTCGGAAATACTTGCGTTCAATTTCAGATTGCGATACTGGGAGCCAGAATGCTGTAAGATAGGTTTTTGGATATAACAGTGATTTCCTGACGAACGGTTGCTCGGATTTGAATTCTGCTTGCGCCGTTCGATTCCTCTCGTGATTTTGCGTCGGAAATACTTGTGTTCAATTCCAGATTGAGATTCTTGGGGCCAGAATACTCGATGATAGGTTTTTGGATATAACAGTGATTTCATGACGAACGGTTGCTCGGATTTGAATTCTGCTTGCGCCGGTCGACTCCTCTCGTCATTTTGAGTCGGAAATACTTGTGTTCTACTCCACGTTACGATTGTGGGAGCCAGAATGCTGTAAGATAGGTTTTTGGATATAACAGTGATTTCCTGACGGGCGGAGGCTCGAATT
Source organism: Ectemnius cavifrons (assembly GCA_964023945.1). Classification (NCBI taxonomy): domain Eukaryota; kingdom Metazoa; phylum Arthropoda; class Insecta; order Hymenoptera; family Crabronidae; genus Ectemnius; species Ectemnius cavifrons. The sequence continues at coordinate 6,517,254 of OZ030376.1, read as the reverse complement.
TGGATTCTGCATGCGCCACTCGATTCCTCTCGTCATTTTGGGTCGGAAATACTTGTGTTCAATTTCAGATTGCGATTCTACGAGCCAGAATACTCGATGATAGGTTTTTGGATATCATAGCGATTTCCTGACGAACGGTTGCTTGGACTTGAATTCTGGTTGCAGCGTTCGATTCCTCTCGTGATATTGCGTCGGAAATACTTGTGTTCAATTCCAGATTGAGATTCTTGGGGCCAGAATACTCGATGATCGGTTTTTGGATATAACAGTGATTTCCTGACGAACGGTTGCTCGGATTTGAATTCTGCTTGCGCCGTTCGACTCCTCTCGCCATTTTGCGTCGGAAATACTTGTGTTCTACTCCACGTTACGATTCTGGGAGCCAGAATGCTGTAAGATAGGTTTTTGGATATAACAGTGATTTCCTGACGGGCGGAGGCTCGAATTTGGATTCTGCATGCGCCACTCGACTCCTCTCGTCATTTTGGGTCGGAAATACTTGTGTTCAATTTCAGATTGCGATTCTACGAGCCAGAATACTCGATGATAGGTTTTTGGATATAACAGTGATTTCATGACAAACGGAGGCTCGGATTAGGTTTCTGCTTGCGCCGTTCGACTCCTCTCGTCATTTTGCGTCGGAAATACTTTTGTTCTACTCCACGTTACGATTCTGGGAGCCAGAATGCCGTAAGATAGGCTTTTGGATATCACAGCGATTTCCTGACGAACGGTTGCTTGGATTTGAATTCTGGTTGCAGCGTTCGATTCCTCTCGTGATATTGCGTCGGAAATACTTGTGTTCAATTCCAGATTGAGATTCTTGGGGCCAAAATACTCGATGATAGGTTCTTGGATATAACAGTGATTTCCTGACGGGCTGAGGCTCGAATTTGGATTGCGCATGCCCCATTCGACTCCTCTCGTCATTTTGGGTCGGAAATACTTGCGTTCAATTTCAGATTGCGATACTGGGAGCCAGAATGCTGTAAGATAGGTTTTTGGATATAACAGTGATTTCCTGACGAACGGTTGCTCGGATTTGAATTCTGCTTGCGCCGTTCGATTCCTCTCGTGATTTTGCGTCGGAAATACTTGTGTTCAATTCCAGATTGAGATTCTTGGGGCCAGAATACTCGATGATCGGTTTTTGGATATAACAGTGATTTCCTGACGGGCTGAGGCTCGAATTTGGATTGCGCATGCCCCGTTCGACTCCTCTCGTCATTTTGGGTCGGAAATACTTGCGTTCAATTTCAGATTGCGATTCTGGGAGCCAGAATGCTGTAAGATAGGTTTTTGGATATAACAGTGATTTCCTGACGAACGGTTGCTCGGATTTGAATTCTGCGTGCGCCGTTCGATTCCTCTCGTGATTTTGCGTCGGAAATACTTGTGTTCAATTCCAGATTGAGATTCTTGGGGCCAGAATACTCGATGATAGGTTTTTGGATATAACAGTGATTTCATGACGAACGGTTGCTCGGATTTGAATTCTGCTTGCGCCGGTCGACTCCTCTCGTCATTTTGAGTCGGAAATACTTGTGTTCTACTCCACGTTACGATTGTGGGAGCCAGAATGCTGTAAGATAGGTTTTTGGATATAACAGTGATTTCCTGACGGGCGGAGGCTCGAATTTGGATTCTGCATGCGCCACTCGATTCCTCTCGTCATTTTGGGTCGGAAATACTTGTGTTCAATTTCAGATTGCGATTCTACGAGCCAGAATACTCGATGATAGGTTTTTGGATATCATAGCGATTTCCTGACGAACGGTTGCTTGGACTTGAATTCTGGTTGCAGCGTTCGATTCCTCTCGTGATATTGCGTCGGAAATACTTGTGTTCAATTCCAGATTGAGATTCTTGGGGCCAGAATACTCGATGATCGGTTTTTGGATATAACAGTGATTTCCTGACGAACGGTTGCTCGGATTTGAATTCTGCTTGCGCCGTTCGACTCCTCTCGCCATTTTGCGTCGGAAATACTTGTGTTCTACTCCACGTTACGATTCTGGGAGCCAGAATGCTGTAAGATAGGTTTTTGGATATAAGAGTGATTTCCTGAAGAACCGAGGCTTGGATTTGGATTCTGCATACGCCGTTCGACTCCTCTCGTCATTTTGCGTCGGAAATACTTGTGTTCAATTTCAGATTGCGATTCTACGAGCCAGAATACTCGATGATAGGTTTTTGGATATAACAGTGATTTCATGACAAACGGAGGCTCGGATTAGGTTTCTGCTTGCGCCGTTCGACTCCTCTCGTCATTTTGCGTCGGAAATACTTTTGTTCTACTCCACGTTACGATTCTGGGAGCCAGAATGCCGTAAGATAGGCTTTTGGATATCACAGCGATTTCCTGACGAACGGTTGCTTGGATTTGAATTCTGGTTGCAGCGTTCGATTCCTCTCGTGATATTGCGTCGGAAATACTTGTGTTCAATTCCAGATTGAGATTCTTGGGGCCAAAATACTCGATGATAGGTTCTTGGATATAACAGTGATTTCCTGACGGGCTGAGGCTCGAATTTGGATTGCGCATGCCCCATTCGACTCCTCTCGTCATTTTGGGTCGGAAATACTTGCGTTCAATTTCAGATTGCGATTCTGGGAGCCAGAATACTGTAAGATAGGTTTTTGGATATAACAGTGATTCCCTGACGAACGGTTGCTCGGATTTGAATTCTGGTTGCAGCGTTCGATTCCTCTCGTGATATTGCGTCGGAAATACTTGTGTTCAATTCCAGATTGAGATTCTTGGGGCCAAAATACTCGATGATAGGTTCTTGGATATAACAGTGATTTCCTGACGGGCTGAGGCTCGAATTTGGATTGCGCATGCCCCATTCGACTCCTCTCGTCATTTTGGGTCGGAAATACTTGCGTTCAATTTCAGATTGCGATTCTGGGAGCCAGAATACTGTAAGATAGGTTTTTGGATATAACAGTGATTCCCTGACGAACGGTTGCTCGGATTTGAATTCTGCTTGCGCCGTTCGACTCCTCTCGTCATTTTGCGTCGGAAATACTTGTGTTCTACTCCACGTTACGATTCTGGGAGCCAGAATGCTGTAAGGTAGCTTTTTGGATATAAGAGTGATTTCCTGACGAACGGTTGCTTGGATTTTAATTCTGGTTGCAGCGTTCGATTCCTCTCGTGATATTGCGTCGGAAATACTTGTGTTCTACTCCACGTTACGATTCTGGGAGCCAGAATGCCGTAAGATACGTTTTTGGATATAACAGTGATTTCCTGACAAACGGAGGCTCGGAGTAAGTTTCTGCTTGCGCCGTTCGACTCCTCTCGTCATTTTGCAGCGGAAATACTTGTGTTCTACTCCACATTTCGATTCTGGGAGTCAGAATGCCGTAAGATAGGTTTTTGGATATAAGAGTGATTTCCTGAAGAACCGAGGCTTGGATTTGGATTCTGCATGCGCCGTTCGACTCCTCTCGTCATTTTGTGTCGGAAATACTTGTGTTCTACTCCACGTTACGATTCTGGGAGCCAGAATGCCGTAAGATAGGTTTTTGGATATAACAGTGATTTCCTGACGAACGGTTGCTCGGATTTGAATTCTGGTTGCGACGTTCGATTCCTCTCGTGATTTTGCGTCGGAAATACTTGTGTTCTACTCCACGTTACGATTCTGGGGGCCAGAATGCTGTAAGATAGGTTTTTGGATATAAGAGTGATTTCCTGAAGAACCGAGGCTTGGATTTGGATTCTGCATGCGCCGTTCGACTCCTCTCGTCATTTTGGGTCGGAAATACTTGTGTTCTACTCCACGTTACGATTCTGGGAGCCAGAATGCCGTAAGATACGTTTTTGGATATAACAGTGATTTCCTGACGAACGGTTGCTCGGATTTGAATTCTGGTTGCGACGTTCGATTCCTCTCGTGATTTTGCTTCGGAAATACTTGTGTTCAATTCCAGATTGAGATTCTTGGGGCCAAAATACTCGATGATAGGTTTTTGGATATAACAGTGATTTCCTGACGGGCTGAGGGTCGAATTTGGATTGCGCATGCCCCATTCGACTCCTCTCGTCATTTTGGGTCGGAAATACTTGCGTTCAATTTCAGATTGCGATACTGGGAGCCAGAATGCTGTAAGATAGGTTTTTGGATATAACAGAGATTTCCTGACGAACGGTTGCTCGGATTTGAATTCTGCTTGCGCCGTTCGATTCCTCTCGTGATTTTGCGTCGGAAATACTTGTGTTCAATTCCAGATTGAGATTCTTGGGGCCAGAATACTCGATGATAGGTTTTTGGATATAACAGTGATTTCATGACGAACGGTTGCTCGGATTTGAATTCTGCTTGCGCCGGTCGACTCCTCTCGTCATTTTGAGTCGGAAATACTTGTGTTCTACTCCACGTTACGATTGTGGGAGCCAGAATGCTGTAAGATAGGTTTTTGGATATAACAGTGATTTCCTGACGGGCGGAGGCTCGAATTTGGATTCTGCATGCGCCACTCGATTCCTCTCGTCATTTTGGGTCGGAAATACTTGTGTTCAATTTCAGATTGCGATTCTACGAGCCAGAATACTCGATGATAGGTTTTTGGATATCATAGCGATTTCCTGACGAACGGTTGCTTGGACTTGAATTCTGGTTGCAGCGTTCGATTCCTCTCGTGATATTGCGTCGGAAATACTTGTGTTCAATTCCAGATTGAGATTCTTGGGGCCAGAATACTCGATGATCGGTTTTTGGATATAACAGTGATTTCCTGACGAACGGTTGCTCGGATTTGAATTCTGCTTGCGCCGTTCGACTCCTCTCGCCATTTTGCGTCGGAAATACTTGTGTTCTACTCCACGTTACGATTCTGGGAGCCAGAATGCTGTAAGATAGGTTTTTGGATATAACAGTGATTTCCTGACGGGCGGAGGCTCGAATTTGGATTCTGCATGCGCCACTCGACTCCTCTCGTCATTTTGGGTCGGAAATACTTGTGTTCAATTTCAGATTGCGATTCTACGAGCCAGAATACTCGATGATAGGTTTTTGGATATAACAGTGATTTCATGACAAACGGAGGCTCGGATTAGGTTTCTGCTTGCGCCGGTCGACTCCTCTCGTCATTTTGAGTCGGAAATACTTGTGTTCTACTCCACGTTACGATTGTGGGAGCCAGAATGCTGTAAGATAGGTTTTTGGATATAACAGTGATTTCCTGACGGGCGGAGGCTCGAATTTGGATTCTGCATGCGCCACTCGATTCCTCTCGTCATTTTGGGTCGGAAATACTTGTGTTCAATTTCAGATTGCGATTCTACGAGCCAGAATACTCGATGATAGGTTTTTGGATATCATAGCGATTTCCTGACGAACGGTTGCTTGGACTTGAATTCTGGTTGCAGCGTTCGATTCCTCTCGTGATATTGCGTCGGAAATACTTGTGTTCAATTCCAGATTGAGATTCTTGGGGCCAGAATACTCGATGATCGGTTTTTGGATATAACAGTGATTTCCTGACGAACGGTTGCTCGGATTTGAATTCTGCTTGCGCCGTTCGACTCCTCTCGCCATTTTGCGTCGGAAATACTTGTGTTCTACTCCACGTTACGATTCTGGGAGCCAGAATGCTGTAAGATAGGTTTTTGGATATAAGAGTGATTTCCTGAAGAACCGAGGCTTGGATTTGGATTCTGCATACGCCGTTCGACTCCTCTCGTCATTTTGCGTCGGAAATACTTGTGTTCAATTTCAGATTGCGATTCTACGAGCCAGAATACTCGATGATAGGTTTTTGGATATAACAGTGATTTCATGACAAACGGAGGCTCGGATTAGGTTTCTGCTTGCGCCGTTCGACTCCTCTCGTCATTTTGCGTCGGAAATACTTTTGTTCTACTCCACGTTACGATTCTGGGAGCCAGAATGCCGTAAGATAGGCTTTTGGATATCACAGCGATTTCCTGACGAACGGTTGCTTGGATTTGAATTCTGGTTGCAGCGTTCGATTCCTCTCGTGATATTGCGTCGGAAATACTTGTGTTCAATTCCAGATTGAGATTCTTGGGGCCAAAATACTCGATGATAGGTTCTTGGATATAACAGTGATTTCCTGACGGGCTGAGGCTCGAATTTGGATTGCGCATGCCCCATTCGACTCCTCTCGTCATTTTGGGTCGGAAATACTTGCGTTCAATTTCAGATTGCGATTCTGGGAGCCAGAATACTGTAAGATAGGTTTTTGGATATAACAGTGATTCCCTGACGAACGGTTGCTCGGATTTGAATTCTGCTTGCGCCGTTCGACTCCTCTCGTCATTTTGCGTCGGAAATACTTGTGTTCTACTCCACGTTACGATTCTGGGAGCCAGAATGCTGTAAGATAGCTTTTTGGATATAAGAGTGATTTCCTGACGAACGGTTGCTTGGATTTTAATTCTGGTTGCAGCGTTCGATTCCTCTCGTGATATTGCGTCGGAAATACTTGTGTTCTACTCCACGTTACGATTCTGGGAGCCAGAATGCCGTAAGATACGTTTTTGGATATAACAGTGATTTCCTGACAAACGGAGGCTCGGAGTAAGTTTCTGCTTGCGCCGTTCGACTCCTCTCGTCATTTTGCAGCGGAAATACTTGTGTTCTACTCCACATTTCGATTCTGGGAGTCAGAATGCCGTAAGATAGGTTTTTGGATATAAGAGTGATTTCCTGAAGAACCGAGGCTTGGATTTGGATTCTGCATGCGCCGTTCGACTCCTCTCGTCATTTTGTGTCGGAAATACTTGTGTTCTACTCCACGTTACGATTCTGGGAGCCAGAATGCCGTAAGATAGGTTTTTGGATATAACAGTGATTTCCTGACGAACGGTTGCTCGGATTTGAATTCTGGTTGCGACGTTCGATTCCTCTCGTGATTTTGCGTCGGAAATACTTGTGTTCTACTCCACGTTACGATTCTGGGGGCCAGAATGCTGTAAGATAGGTTTTTGGATATAAGAGTGATTTCCTGAAGAACCGAGGCTTGGATTTGGATTCTGCATGCGCCGTTCGACTCCTCTCGTCATTTTGTGTCGGAAATACTTGTGTTCTACTCCACGTTACGATTCTGGGGGCCAGAATGCTGTAAGATAGGTTTTTGGATATAAGAGTGATTTCCTGAAGAACCGAGGCTTGGATTTGGATTCTGGATGCGCCCTTCGACTCCTCTCGTCATTTTGGGTCGGAAATACTTGTGTTCTACTCCACGTTACGATTCTGGGAGCCAGAATGCCGTAAGATACGTTTTTGGATATAACAGTGATTTCCTGACGAACGGTTGCTCGGATTTGAATTCTGGTTGCGACGTTCGATTCCTCTCGTGATTTTGCTTCGGAAATACTTGTGTTCTACTCCACGTTACGATTCTGGGAGCCAGAATGCTGTAAGATAGGTTTTTGGATATAAGAGTGATTTCCTGAAGAACCGAGGCTTGGATTTGGATTCTGCATGCGCCGTTCGACTCCTCTCGTCATTTTGCGTTGGAAATACTTGTGTTCTACTCCACATTTCGATTCTTGGAGCCAGAATGCTGTAAGATAGGTTTTTGGATATAAGAGTGATTTCCTGAAGAACCGAGGCTTGGATTTGGATTCTGCATGCGCCGTTCGACTCCTCTCGTCATTTTGTGTCGGAAATACTTGTGTTCTACTCCACGTTACGATTCTGGGGGCCAGAATGCTGTAAGATAGGTTTTTGGATATAAGAGTGATTTCCTGGAGAACCGAGGCTTGGATTTGGATTCTGCATGCGCCGTTCGACTCCTCTCGTCATTTTGCGTTGGAAATACTTGTGTTCTACTCCACATTTCGATTCTTGGAGCCAGAATGCTGTAAGATAGGGTTTTGGATATAAGAGTGATTTCCTGAAGAACCGAGGCTTGGATTTGGATTCTGCATGCGCCCTTCGACTCCTCTCGTCATTTTGCGTCGGAAATACTTGTGTTCTACTCCACGTTACGATTCTGGGAGCCAGAATGCTGTAAGATAGGTTTTTGGATATAACAGTGATTTCATGACAAACGGAGGCTCGGATTAGGTTTCTGCTTGCGCCGTTCGACTCCTCTCGTCATTTTGCGTCGGAAATACTTGTGTTCTACTCCACGTTACGATTCTGGGAGCCAGAATGCCGTAAGATAGGTTTTTGGATATAACAGTGATTTCCTGACGAACGGTTGCTCGGATTTGAATTCTGGTTGCGCCGTTCGACTCCTCTCGTCATTTTGCGTCGGAAATACTTGTGTTCTACTCCACGTTACGATTCTGGGAGCCAGAATGCCGTAAGATTGGTTTTTGGATATAACAGTGATTTCCTGACGAACGGTTGCTCGGATTTGAATTCTGGTTGCGACGTTCGATTCCTCTCGTGATTTTGCGTCGGAAATAATTGTGTTCTACTCCACGTTACGATTCTGGGAGCCAGAATGCTGTAAGATAGGTTTTTGGATATAAGAGTGATTTCCTGAAGAACCGAGGCTTGGATTTGGATTTTGCATGCGCCGTTCGACTCCTCTCGTCATTTTGTGTCGGAAATACTTGTGTTCTACTCTACGTTACGATTCTGGGGGCCAGAATGCTGTAAGACAGGTTTTTGGATATAACAGTGATTTTCTGACGAACGGTTGCTCGAATTCGAATTCTGGTTGCGCCGTTCGATTCCTCTCGTGATTTTGCTTCGGAAATACTTGTGTTCTACTCCACGTTACGATTCTGGGAGCCAGAATGCTGTAAGATAGGTTTTTGGATATAAGAGTGATTTCCTGAAGAACCGAGGCTTGGATTTGGATTCTGCATGCGCCGTTCGACTCCTCTCGTCATTTTGCGTTGGAAATACTTGTGTTCTACTCCACATTTCGATTCTTGGAGCCAGAATGCTGTAAGATAGGGTTTTGGATATAAGAGTGATTTCCTGAAGAACCGAGGCTTGGATTTGGATTCTGCATGCGCCCTTCGACTCCTCTCGTCATTTTGCGTCGGAAATACTTGTGTTCTACTCCACGTTACGATTCTGGGAGCCAGAATGCTGTAAGATAGGTTTTTGGATATAACAGTGATTTCATGACAAACGGAGGCTCGGATTAGGTTTCTGCTTGCGCCGTTCGACTCCTCTCGTCATTTTGCGTCGGAAATACTTGTGTTCTACTCCACGTTACGATTCTGGGAGCCAGAATGCCGTAAGATAGGTTTTTGGATATAACAGTGATTTCCTGACGAACGGTTGCTCGGATTTGAATTCTGGTTGCGCCGTTCGACTCCTCTCGTCATTTTGCGTCGGAAATACTTGTGTTCTACTCCACGTTACGATTCTGGGAGCCAGAATGCCGTAAGATTGGTTTTTGGATATAACAGTGATTTCCTGACGAACGGTTGCTCGGATTTGAATTCTGGTTGCGACGTTCGATTCCTCTCGTGATTTTGCGTCGGAAATAATTGTGTTCTACTCCACGTTACGATTCTGGGAGCCAGAATGCTGTAAGATAGGTTTTTGGATATAAGAGTGATTTCCTGAAGAACCGAGGCTTGGATTTGGATTTTGCATGCGCCGTTCGACTCCTCTCGTCATTTTGTGTCGGAAATACTTGTGTTCTACTCTACGTTACGATTCTGGGGGCCAGAATGCTGTAAGACAGGTTTTTGGATATAACAGTGATTTTCTGACGAACGGTTGCTCGAATTCGAATTCTGGTTGCGCCGTTCGATTCCTCTCGTCATTATGCGTCGGAAATACTTGCGTTCTGCTCCACGTTACGATTCTGGCAGCCAGAATGCTGTAAGATAGCTTTTTGGATATAAGAGTGATTTCCTGACGAACGGTTGCTTGGATTTTAATTCTGGTTGCAGCGTTCGATTCCTCTCGTGATATTGCGTCGGAAATACTTGTGTTCTACTCCACGTTACGATTCTGGGAGCCAGAATGCCGTAAGATACGTTTTTGGATATAACAGTGATTTCCTGACAAACGGAGGCTCGGAGTAAGTTTCTGCTTGCGCCGTTCGACTCCTCTCGTCATTTTGCAGCGGAAATACTTGTGTTCTACTCCACATTTCGATTCTGGGAGTCAGAATGCCGTAAGATAGGTTTTTGGATATAAGAGTGATTTCCTGAAGAACCGAGGCTTGGATTTGGATTCTGCATGCGCCGTTCGACTCCTCTCGTCATTTTGTGTCGGAAATACTTGTGTTCTACTCCACGTTACGATTCTGGGAGCCAGAATGCCGTAAGATAGGTTTTTGGATATAACAGTGATTTCCTGACGAACGGTTGCTCGGATTTGAATTCTGGTTGCGACGTTCGATTCCTCTCGTGATTTTGCGTCGGAAATACTTGTGTTCTACTCCACGTTACGATTCTGGGGGCCAGAATGCTGTAAGATAGGTTTTTGGATATAAGAGTGATTTCCTGAAGAACCGAGGCTTGGATTTGGATTCTGCATGCGCCGTTCGACTCCTCTCGTCATTTTGTGTCGGAAATACTTGTGTTCTACTCCACGTTACGATTCTGGGGGCCAGAATGCTGTAAGATAGGTTTTTGGATATAAGAGTGATTTCCTGAAGAACCGAGGCTTGGATTTGGATTTTGCATGCGCCGTTCGACTCCTCTCGTCATTTTGTGTCGGAAATACTTGTGTTCTACTCTACGTTACGATTCTGGGGGCCAGAATGCTGTAAGACAGGTTTTTGGATATAACAGTGATTTTCTGACGAACGGTTGCTCGAATTCGAATTCTGGTTGCGCCGTTCGATTCCTCTCGTCATTATGCGTCGGAAATACTTGCGTTCTGCTCCACGTTACGATTCTGGCAGCCAGAATGCTGTAAGATAGCTTTTTGGATATAAGAGTGATTTCCTGACGAACGGTTGCTTGGATTTTAATTCTGGTTGCAGCGTTCGATTCCTCTCGTGATATTGCGTCGGAAATACTTGTGTTCTACTCCACGTTACGATTCTGGGAGCCAGAATGCCGTAAGATACGTTTTTGGATATAACAGTGATTTCCTGACAAACGGAGGCTCGGAGTAAGTTTCTGCTTGCGCCGTTCGACTCCTCTCGTCATTTTGCAGCGGAAATACTTGTGTTCTACTCCACATTTCGATTCTGGGAGTCAGAATGCCGTAAGATAGGTTTTTGGATATAAGAGTGATTTCCTGAAGAACCGAGGCTTGGATTTGGATTCTGCATGCGCCGTTCGACTCCTCTCGTCATTTTGTGTCGGAAATACTTGTGTTCTACTCCACGTTACGATTCTGGGAGCCAGAATGCCGTAAGATAGGTTTTTGGATATAACAGTGATTTCCTGACGAACGGTTGCTCGGATTTGAATTCTGGTTGCGACGTTCGATTCCTCTCGTGATTTTGCGTCGGAAATACTTGTGTTCTACTCCACGTTACGATTCTGGGGGCCAGAATGCTGTAAGATAGGTTTTTGGATATAAGAGTGATTTCCTGAAGAACCGAGGCTTGGATTTGGATTCTGCATGCGCCGTTCGACTCCTCTCGTCATTTTGTGTCGGAAATACTTGTGTTCTACTCCACATTTCGATTCTGGGAGTCAGAATGCCGTAAGATAGGTTTTTGGATATAAGAGTGATTTCCTGAAGAACCGAGGCTTGGATTTGGATTCTGCATGCGCCGTTCGACTCCTCTCGTCATTTTGTGTCGGAAATACTTGTGTTCTACTCCACGTTACGATTCTGGGAGCCAGAATGCCGTAAGATAGGTTTTTGGATATAACAGTGATTTCCTGACGAACGGTTGCTCGGATTTGAATTCTGGTTGCGACGTTCGATTCCTCTCGTGATTTTGCGTCGGAAATACTTGTGTTCTACTCCACGTTACGATTCTGGGGGCCAGAATGCTGTAAGATAGGTTTTTGGATATAAGAGTGATTTCCTGAAGAACCGAGGCTTGGATTTGGATTCTGCATGCGCCGTTCGACTCCTCTCGTCATTTTGTGTCGGAAATACTTGTGTTCTACTCCACGTTACGATTCTGGGGGCCAGAATGCTGTAAGATAGGTTTTTGGATATAAGAGTGATTTCCTGAAGAACCGAGGCTTGGATTTGGATTTTGCATGCGCCGTTCGACTCCTCTCGTCATTTTGTGTCGGAAATACTTGTGTTCTACTCTACGTTACGATTCTGGGGGCCAGAATGCTGTAAGACAGGTTTTTGGATATAACAGTGATTTTCTGACGAACGGTTGCTCGAATTCGAATTCTGGTTGCGCCGTTCGATTCCTCTCGTCATTATGCGTCGGAAATACTTGCGTTCTGCTCCACGTTACGATTCTGGCAGCCAGAATGCTGTAAGATAGCTTTTTGGATATAAGAGTGATTTCCTGACGAACGGTTGCTTGGATTTTAATTCTGGTTGCAGCGTTCGATTCCTCTCGTGATATTGCGTCGGAAATACTTGTGTTCTACTCCACGTTACGATTCTGGGAGCCAGAATGCCGTAAGATACGTTTTTGGATATAACAGTGATTTCCTGACAAACGGAGGCTCGGAGTAAGTTTCTGCTTGCGCCGTTCGACTCCTCTCGTCATTTTGCAGCGGAAATACTTGTGTTCTACTCCACATTTCGATTCTGGGAGTCAGAATGCCGTAAGATAGGTTTTTGGATATAAGAGTGATTTCCTGAAGAACCGAGGCTTGGATTTGGATTCTGCATGCGCCGTTCGACTCCTCTCGTCATTTTGTGTCGGAAATACTTGTGTTCTACTCCACGTTACGATTCTGGGAGCCAGAATGCCGTAAGATAGGTTTTTGGATATAACAGTGATTTCCTGACGAACGGTTGCTCGGATTTGAATTCTGGTTGCGACGTTCGATTCCTCTCGTGATTTTGCGTCGGAAATACTTGTGTTCTACTCCACGTTACGATTCTGGGGGCCAGAATGCTGTAAGATAGGTTTTTGGATATAAGAGTGATTTCCTGAAGAACCGAGGCTTGGATTTGGATTCTGCATGCGCCGTTCGACTCCTCTCGTCATTTTGTGTCGGAAATACTTGTGTTCTACTCCACGTTACGATTCTGGGGGCCAGAATGCTGTAAGATAGGTTTTTGGATATAAGAGTGATTTCCTGAAGAACCGAGGCTTGGATTTGGATTCTGCATGCGCCCTTCGACTCCTCTCGTCATTTTGGGTCGGAAATACTTGTGTTCTACTCCACGTTACGATTCTGGGAGCCAGAATGCCGTAAGATACGTTTTTGGATATAACAGTGATTTCCTGACGAACGGTTGCTCGGATTTGAATTCTGGTTGCGACGTTCGATTCCTCTCGTGATTTTGCTTCGGAAATACTTGTGTTCTACTCCACGTTACGATTCTGGGAGCCAGAATGCTGTAAGATAGGTTTTTGGATATAAGAGTGATTTCCTGAAGAACCGAGGCTTGGATTTGGATTCTGCATGCGCCGTTCGACTCCTCTCGTCATTTTGCGTTGGAAATACTTGTGTTCTACTCCACATTTCGATTCTTGGAGCCAGAATGCTGTAAGATAGGGTTTTGGATATAAGAGTGATTTCCTGAAGAACCGAGGCTTGGATTTGGATTCTGCATGCGCCCTTCGACTCCTCTCGTCATTTTGCGTCGGAAATACTTGTGTTCTACTCCACGTTACGATTCTGGGAGCCAGAATGCTGTAAGATAGGTTTTTGGATATAACAGTGATTTCATGACAAACGGAGGCTCGGATTAGGTTTCTGCTTGCGCCGTTCGACTCCTCTCGTCATTTTGCGTCGGAAATACTTGTGTTCTACTCCACGTTACGATTCTGGGAGCCAGAATGCCGTAAGATAGGTTTTTGGATATAACAGTGATTTCCTGACGAACGGTTGCTCGGATTTGAATTCTGGTTGCGCCGTTCGACTCCTCTCGTCATTTTGCGTCGGAAATACTTGTGTTCTACTCCACGTTACGATTCTGGGAGCCAGAATGCCGTAAGATTGGTTTTTGGATATAACAGTGATTTCCTGACGAACGGTTGCTCGGATTTGAATTCTGGTTGCGACGTTCGATTCCTCTCGTGATTTTGCGTCGGAAATAATTGTGTTCTACTCCACGTTACGATTCTGGGAGCCAGAATGCTGTAAGATAGGTTTTTGGATATAAGAGTGATTTCCTGAAGAACCGAGGCTTGGATTTGGATTTTGCATGCGCCGTTCGACTCCTCTCGTCATTTTGTGTCGGAAATACTTGTGTTCTACTCTACGTTACGATTCTGGGGGCCAGAATGCTGTAAGACAGGTTTTTGGATATAACAGTGATTTTCTGACGAACGGTTGCTCGAATTCGAATTCTGGTTGCGCCGTTCGATTCCTCTCGTCATTATGCGTCGGAAATACTTGCGTTCTGCTCCACGTTACGATTCTGGCAGCCAGAATGCTGTAAGATAGCTTTTTGGATATAAGAGTGATTTCCTGACGAACGGTTGCTTGGATTTTAATTCTGGTTGCAGCGTTCGATTCCTCTCGTGATATTGCGTCGGAAATACTTGTGTTCTACTCCACGTTACGATTCTGGGAGCCAGAATGCCGTAAGATACGTTTTTGGATATAACAGTGATTTCCTGACAAACGGAGGCTCGGAGTAAGTTTCTGCTTGCGCCGTTCGACTCCTCTCGTCATTTTGCAGCGGAAATACTTGTGTTCTACTCCACATTTCGATTCTGGGAGTCAGAATGCCGTAAGATAGGTTTTTGGATATAAGAGTGATTTCCTGAAGAACCGAGGCTTGGATTTGGATTCTGCATGCGCCGTTCGACTCCTCTCGTCATTTTGTGTCGGAAATACTTGTGTTCTACTCCACGTTACGATTCTGGGAGCCAGAATGCTGTAAGATAGGTTTTTGGATATAAGAGTGATTTCCTGAAGAACCGAGGCTTGGATTTGGATTCTGCATGCGCCGTTCGACTCCTCTCGTCATTTTGTGTCGGAAATACTTGTGTTCTACTCCACGTTACGATTCTGGGGGCCAGAATGCTGTAAGATAGGTTTTTGGATATAAGAGTGATTTCCTGAAGAACCGAGGCTTGGATTTGGATTCTGGATGCGCCCTTCGACTCCTCTCGTCATTTTGGGTCGGAAATACTTGTGTTCTACTCCACGTTACGATTCTGGGAGCCAGAATGCCGTAAGATACGTTTTTGGATATAACAGTGATTTCCTGACGAACGGTTGCTCGGATTTGAATTCTGGTTGCGACGTTCGATTCCTCTCGTGATTTTGCTTCGGAAATACTTGTGTTCTACTCCACGTTACGATTCTGGGAGCCAGAATGCTGTAAGATAGGTTTTTGGATATAAGAGTGATTTCCTGAAGAACCGAGGCTTGGATTTGGATTCTGCATGCGCCGTTCGACTCCTCTCGTCATTTTGCGTTGGAAATACTTGTGTTCTACTCCACATTTCGATTCTTGGAGCCAGAATGCTGTAAGATAGGTTTTTGGATATAAGAGTGATTTCCTGAAGAACCGAGGCTTGGATTTGGATTCTGCATGCGCCGTTCGACTCCTCTCGTCATTTTGTGTCGGAAATACTTGTGTTCTACTCCACGTTACGATTCTGGGGGCCAGAATGCTGTAAGATAGGTTTTTGGATATAAGAGTGATTTCCTGGAGAACCGAGGCTTGGATTTGGATTCTGCATGCGCCGTTCGACTCCTCTCGTCATTTTGCGTTGGAAATACTTGTGTTCTACTCCACATTTCGATTCTTGGAGCCAGAATGCTGTAAGATAGGGTTTTGGATATAAGAGTGATTTCCTGAAGAACCGAGGCTTGGATTTGGATTCTGCATGCGCCCTTCGACTCCTCTCGTCATTTTGCGTCGGAAATACTTGTGTTCTACTCCACGTTACGATTCTGGGAGCCAGAATGCTGTAAGATAGGTTTTTGGATATAACAGTGATTTCATGACAAACGGAGGCTCGGATTAGGTTTCTGCTTGCGCCGTTCGACTCCTCTCGTCATTTTGCGTCGGAAATACTTGTGTTCTACTCCACGTTACGATTCTGGGAGCCAGAATGCCGTAAGATAGGTTTTTGGATATAACAGTGATTTCCTGACGAACGGTTGCTCGGATTTGAATTCTGGTTGCGCCGTTCGACTCCTCTCGTCATTTTGCGTCGGAAATACTTGTGTTCTACTCCACGTTACGATTCTGGGAGCCAGAATGCCGTAAGATTGGTTTTTGGATATAACAGTGATTTCCTGACGAACGGTTGCTCGGATTTGAATTCTGGTTGCGACGTTCGATTCCTCTCGTGATTTTGCGTCGGAAATAATTGTGTTCTACTCCACGTTACGATTCTGGGAGCCAGAATGCTGTAAGATAGGTTTTTGGATATAAGAGTGATTTCCTGAAGAACCGAGGCTTGGATTTGGATTTTGCATGCGCCGTTCGACTCCTCTCGTCATTTTGTGTCGGAAATACTTGTGTTCTACTCTACGTTACGATTCTGGGGGCCAGAATGCTGTAAGACAGGTTTTTGGATATAACAGTGATTTTCTGACGAACGGTTGCTCGAATTCGAATTCTGGTTGCGCCGTTCGATTCCTCTCGTCATTATGCGTCGGAAATACTTGCGTTCTGCTCCACGTTACGATTCTGGGAGCCAGAATGCTGTAAGATAGCTTTTTGGATATAAGAGTGATTTCCTGACGAACGGTTGCTTGGATTTTAATTCTGGTTGCAGCGTTCGACTCCTCTCGTCATTTTGCGTTGGAAATACTTGTGTTCTACTCCACATTTCGATTCTTGGAGCCAGAATGCTGTAAGATAGGTTTTTGGATATAAGAGTGATTTCCTGAAGAACCGAGGCTTGGATTTGGATTCTGCATGCGCCGTTCGACTCCTCTCGTCATTTTGTGTCGGAAATACTTGTGTTCTACTCCACGTTACGATTCTGGGGGCCAGAATGCTGTAAGATAGGTTTTTGGATATAAGAGTGATTTCCTGAAGAACCGAGGCTTGGATTTGGATTCTGCATGCGCCCTTCGACTCCTCTCGTCATTTTGGGTCGGAAATACTTGTGTTCTACTCCACGTTACGATTCTGGGAGCCAGAATGCCGTAAGATACGTTTTTGGATATAACAGTGATTTCCTGACGAACGGTTGCTCGGATTTGAATTCTGGTTGCGACGTTCGATTCCTCTCGTGATTTTGCTTCGGAAATACTTGTGTTCTACTCCACGTTACGATTCTGGGAGCCAGAATGCTGTAAGATAGGTTTTTGGATATAAGAGTGATTTCCTGAAGAACCGAGGCTTGGATTTGGATTCTGCATGCGCCGTTCGACTCCTCTCGTCATTTTGCGTTGGAAATACTTGTGTTCTACTCCACATTTCGATTCTTGGAGCCAGAATGCTGTAAGATAGGGTTTTGGATATAAGAGTGATTTCCTGAAGAACCGAGGCTTGGATTTGGATTCTGCATGCGCCCTTCGACTCCTCTCGTCATTTTGCGTCGGAAATACTTGTGTTCTACTCCACGTTACGATTCTGGGAGCCAGAATGCTGTAAGATAGGTTTTTGGATATAACAGTGATTTCATGACAAACGGAGGCTCGGATTAGGTTTCTGCTTGCGCCGTTCGACTCCTCTCGTCATTTTGCGTCGGAAATACTTGTGTTCTACTCCACGTTACGATTCTGGGAGCCAGAATGCCGTAAGATAGGTTTTTGGATATAACAGTGATTTCCTGACGAACGGTTGCTCGGATTTGAATTCTGGTTGCGCCGTTCGACTCCTCTCGTCATTTTGCGTCGGAAATACTTGTGTTCTACTCCACGTTACGATTCTGGGAGCCAGAATGCCGTAAGATTGGTTTTTGGATATAACAGTGATTTCCTGACGAACGGTTGCTCGGATTTGAATTCTGGTTGCGACGTTCGATTCCTCTCGTGATTTTGCGTCGGAAATAATTGTGTTCTACTCCACGTTACGATTCTGGGAGCCAGAATGCTGTAAGATAGGTTTTTGGATATAAGAGTGATTTCCTGAAGAACCGAGGCTTGGATTTGGATTTTGCATGCGCCGTTCGACTCCTCTCGTCATTTTGTGTCGGAAATACTTGTGTTCTACTCTACGTTACGATTCTGGGGGCCAGAATGCTGTAAGACAGGTTTTTGGATATAACAGTGATTTTCTGACGAACGGTTGCTCGAATTCGAATTCTGGTTGCGCCGTTCGATTCCTCTCGTCATTATGCGTCGGAAATACTTGCGTTCTGCTCCACGTTACGATTCTGGCAGCCAGAATGCTGTAAGATAGCTTTTTGGATATAAGAGTGATTTCCTGACGAACGGTTGCTTGGATTTTAATTCTGGTTGCAGCGTTCGATTCCTCTCGTGATATTGCGTCGGAAATACTTGTGTTCTACTCCACGTTACGATTCTGGGAGCCAGAATGCCGTAAGATACGTTTTTGGATATAACAGTGATTTCCTGACAAACGGAGGCTCGGAGTAAGTTTCTGCTTGCGCCGTTCGACTCCTCTCGTCATTTTGCAGCGGAAATACTTGTGTTCTACTCCACATTTCGATTCTGGGAGTCAGAATGCCGTAAGATAGGTTTTTGGATATAAGAGTGATTTCCTGAAGAACCGAGGCTTGGATTTGGATTCTGCATGCGCCGTTCGACTCCTCTCGTCATTTTGTGTCGGAAATACTTGTGTTCTACTCCACGTTACGATTCTGGGAGCCAGAATGCCGTAAGATAGGTTTTTGGATATAACAGTGATTTCCTGACGAACGGTTGCTCGGATTTGAATTCTGGTTGCGACGTTCGATTCCTCTCGTGATTTTGCGTCGGAAATACTTGTGTTCTACTCCACGTTACGATTCTGGGGGCCAGAATGCTGTAAGATAGGTTTTTGGATATAAGAGTGATTTCCTGAAGAACCGAGGCTTGGATTTGGATTCTGCATGCGCCGTTCGACTCCTCTCGTCATTTTGTGTCGGAAATACTTGTGTTCTACTCCACGTTACGATTCTGGGGGCCAGAATGCTGTAAGATAGGTTTTTGGATATAAGAGTGATTTCCTGAAGAACCGAGGCTTGGATTTGGATTTTGCATGCGCCGTTCGACTCCTCTCGTCATTTTGTGTCGGAAATACTTGTGTTCTACTCTACGTTACGATTCTGGGGGCCAGAATGCTGTAAGACAGGTTTTTGGATATAACAGTGATTTTCTGACGAACGGTTGCTCGAATTCGAATTCTGGTTGCGCCGTTCGATTCCTCTCGTCATTATGCGTCGGAAATACTTGCGTTCTGCTCCACGTTACGATTCTGGCAGCCAGAATGCTGTAAGATAGCTTTTTGGATATAAGAGTGATTTCCTGACGAACGGTTGCTTGGATTTTAATTCTGGTTGCAGCGTTCGATTCCTCTCGTGATATTGCGTCGGAAATACTTGTGTTCTACTCCACGTTACGATTCTGGGAGCCAGAATGCCGTAAGATACGTTTTTGGATATAACAGTGATTTCCTGACAAACGGAGGCTCGGAGTAAGTTTCTGCTTGCGCCGTTCGACTCCTCTCGTCATTTTGCAGCGGAAATACTTGTGTTCTACTCCACATTTCGATTCTGGGAGTCAGAATGCCGTAAGATAGGTTTTTGGATATAAGAGTGATTTCCTGAAGAACCGAGGCTTGGATTTGGATTCTGCATGCGCCGTTCGACTCCTCTCGTCATTTTGTGTCGGAAATACTTGTGTTCTACTCCACGTTACGATTCTGGGAGCCAGAATGCCGTAAGATAGGTTTTTGGATATAACAGTGATTTCCTGACGAACGGTTGCTCGGATTTGAATTCTGGTTGCGACGTTCGATTCCTCTCGTGATTTTGCGTCGGAAATACTTGTGTTCTACTCCACGTTACGATTCTGGGGGCCAGAATGCTGTAAGATAGGTTTTTGGATATAAGAGTGATTTCCTGAAGAACCGAGGCTTGGATTTGGATTCTGCATGCGCCGTTCGACTCCTCTCGTCATTTTGTGTCGGAAATACTTGTGTTCTACTCCACGTTACGATTCTGGGGGCCAGAATGCTGTAAGATAGGTTTTTGGATATAAGAGTGATTTCCTGAAGAACCGAGGCTTGGATTTGGATTCTGCATGCGCCCTTCGACTCCTCTCGTCATTTTGGGTCGGAAATACTTGTGTTCTACTCCACGTTACGATTCTGGGAGCCAGAATGCCGTAAGATACGTTTTTGGATATAACAGTGATTTCCTGACGAACGGTTGCTCGGATTTGAATTCTGGTTGCGACGTTCGATTCCTCTCGTGATTTTGCTTCGGAAATACTTGTGTTCTACTCCACGTTACGATTCTGGGAGCCAGAATGCTGTAAGATAGGTTTTTGGATATAAGAGTGATTTCCTGAAGAACCGAGGCTTGGATTTGGATTCTGCATGCGCCGTTCGACTCCTCTCGTCATTTTGCGTTGGAAATACTTGTGTTCTACTCCACATTTCGATTCTTGGAGCCAGAATGCTGTAAGATAGGGTTTTGGATATAAGAGTGATTTCCTGAAGAACCGAGGCTTGGATTTGGATTCTGCATGCGCCCTTCGACTCCTCTCGTCATTTTGCGTCGGAAATACTTGTGTTCTACTCCACGTTACGATTCTGGGAGCCAGAATGCTGTAAGATAGGTTTTTGGATATAACAGTGATTTCATGACAAACGGAGGCTCGGATTAGGTTTCTGCTTGCGCCGTTCGACTCCTCTCGTCATTTTGCGTCGGAAATACTTGTGTTCTACTCCACGTTACGATTCTGGGAGCCAGAATGCCGTAAGATAGGTTTTTGGATATAACAGTGATTTCCTGACGAACGGTTGCTCGGATTTGAATTCTGGTTGCGCCGTTCGACTCCTCTCGTCATTTTGCGTCGGAAATACTTGTGTTCTACTCCACGTTACGATTCTGGGAGCCAGAATGCCGTAAGATTGGTTTTTGGATATAACAGTGATTTCCTGACGAACGGTTGCTCGGATTTGAATTCTGGTTGCGACGTTCGATTCCTCTCGTGATTTTGCGTCGGAAATAATTGTGTTCTACTCCACGTTACGATTCTGGGAGCCAGAATGCTGTAAGATAGGTTTTTGGATATAAGAGTGATTTCCTGAAGAACCGAGGCTTGGATTTGGATTTTGCATGCGCCGTTCGACTCCTCTCGTCATTTTGTGTCGGAAATACTTGTGTTCTACTCTACGTTACGATTCTGGGGGCCAGAATGCTGTAAGACAGGTTTTTGGATATAACAGTGATTTTCTGACGAACGGTTGCTCGAATTCGAATTCTGGTTGCGCCGTTCGATTCCTCTCGTCATTATGCGTCGGAAATACTTGCGTTCTGCTCCACGTTACGATTCTGGCAGCCAGAATGCTGTAAGATAGCTTTTTGGATATAAGAGTGATTTCCTGACGAACGGTTGCTTGGATTTTAATTCTGGTTGCAGCGTTCGATTCCTCTCGTGATATTGCGTCGGAAATACTTGTGTTCTACTCCACGTTACGATTCTGGGAGCCAGAATGCCGTAAGATACGTTTTTGGATATAACAGTGATTTCCTGACAAACGGAGGCTCGGAGTAAGTTTCTGCTTGCGCCGTTCGACTCCTCTCGTCATTTTGCAGCGGAAATACTTGTGTTCTACTCCACATTTCGATTCTGGGAGTCAGAATGCCGTAAGATAGGTTTTTGGATATAAGAGTGATTTCCTGAAGAACCGAGGCTTGGATTTGGATTCTGCATGCGCCGTTCGACTCCTCTCGTCATTTTGTGTCGGAAATACTTGTGTTCTACTCCACGTTACGATTCTGGGAGCCAGAATGCCGTAAGATAGGTTTTTGGATATAACAGTGATTTCCTGACGAACGGTTGCTCGGATTTGAATTCTGGTTGCGACGTTCGATTCCTCTCGTGATTTTGCGTCGGAAATACTTGTGTTCTACTCCACGTTACGATTCTGGGGGCCAGAATGCTGTAAGATAGGTTTTTGGATATAAGAGTGATTTCCTGAAGAACCGAGGCTTGGATTTGGATTCTGCATGCGCCGTTCGACTCCTCTCGTCATTTTGTGTCGGAAATACTTGTGTTCTACTCCACGTTACGATTCTGGGGGCCAGAATGCTGTAAGATAGGTTTTTGGATATAAGAGTGATTTCCTGAAGAACCGAGGCTTGGATTTGGATTTTGCATGCGCCGTTCGACTCCTCTCGTCATTTTGTGTCGGAAATACTTGTGTTCTACTCTACGTTACGATTCTGGGGGCCAGAATGCTGTAAGACAGGTTTTTGGATATAACAGTGATTTTCTGACGAACGGTTGCTCGAATTCGAATTCTGGTTGCGCCGTTCGATTCCTCTCGTCATTATGCGTCGGAAATACTTGCGTTCTGCTCCACGTTACGATTCTGGCAGCCAGAATGCTGTAAGATAGCTTTTTGGATATAAGAGTGATTTCCTGACGAACGGTTGCTTGGATTTTAATTCTGGTTGCAGCGTTCGATTCCTCTCGTGATATTGCGTCGGAAATACTTGTGTTCTACTCCACGTTACGATTCTGGGAGCCAGAATGCCGTAAGATACGTTTTTGGATATAACAGTGATTTCCTGACAAACGGAGGCTCGGAGTAAGTTTCTGCTTGCGCCGTTCGACTCCTCTCGTCATTTTGCAGCGGAAATACTTGTGTTCTACTCCACATTTCGATTCTGGGAGTCAGAATGCCGTAAGATAGGTTTTTGGATATAAGAGTGATTTCCTGAAGAACCGAGGCTTGGATTTGGATTCTGCATGCGCCGTTCGACTCCTCTCGTCATTTTGTGTCGGAAATACTTGTGTTCTACTCCACGTTACGATTCTGGGAGCCAGAATGCTGTAAGATAGGTTTTTGGATATAAGAGTGATTTCCTGAAGAACCGAGGCTTGGATTTGGATTCTGCATGCGCCGTTCGACTCCTCTCGTCATTTTGTGTCGGAAATACTTGTGTTCTACTCCACGTTACGATTCTGGGGGCCAGAATGCTGTAAGATAGGTTTTTGGATATAAGAGTGATTTCCTGAAGAACCGAGGCTTGGATTTGGATTCTGGATGCGCCCTTCGACTCCTCTCGTCATTTTGGGTCGGAAATACTTGTGTTCTACTCCACGTTACGATTCTGGGAGCCAGAATGCCGTAAGATACGTTTTTGGATATAACAGTGATTTCCTGACGAACGGTTGCTCGGATTTGAATTCTGGTTGCGACGTTCGATTCCTCTCGTGATTTTGCTTCGGAAATACTTGTGTTCTACTCCACGTTACGATTCTGGGAGCCAGAATGCTGTAAGATAGGTTTTTGGATATAAGAGTGATTTCCTGAAGAACCGAGGCTTGGATTTGGATTCTGCATGCGCCGTTCGACTCCTCTCGTCATTTTGCGTTGGAAATACTTGTGTTCTACTCCACATTTCGATTCTTGGAGCCAGAATGCTGTAAGATAGGTTTTTGGATATAAGAGTGATTTCCTGAAGAACCGAGGCTTGGATTTGGATTCTGCATGCGCCGTTCGACTCCTCTCGTCATTTTGTGTCGGAAATACTTGTGTTCTACTCCACGTTACGATTCTGGGGGCCAGAATGCTGTAAGATAGGTTTTTGGATATAAGAGTGATTTCCTGGAGAACCGAGGCTTGGATTTGGATTCTGCATGCGCCGTTCGACTCCTCTCGTCATTTTGCGTTGGAAATACTTGTGTTCTACTCCACATTTCGATTCTTGGAGCCAGAATGCTGTAAGATAGGGTTTTGGATATAAGAGTGATTTCCTGAAGAACCGAGGCTTGGATTTGGATTCTGCATGCGCCCTTCGACTCCTCTCGTCATTTTGCGTCGGAAATACTTGTGTTCTACTCCACGTTACGATTCTGGGAGCCAGAATGCTGTAAGATAGGTTTTTGGATATAACAGTGATTTCATGACAAACGGAGGCTCGGATTAGGTTTCTGCTTGCGCCGTTCGACTCCTCTCGTCATTTTGCGTCGGAAATACTTGTGTTCTACTCCACGTTACGATTCTGGGAGCCAGAATGCCGTAAGATAGGTTTTTGGATATAACAGTGATTTCCTGACGAACGGTTGCTCGGATTTGAATTCTGGTTGCGCCGTTCGACTCCTCTCGTCATTTTGCGTCGGAAATACTTGTGTTCTACTCCACGTTACGATTCTGGGAGCCAGAATGCCGTAAGATTGGTTTTTGGATATAACAGTGATTTCCTGACGAACGGTTGCTCGGATTTGAATTCTGGTTGCGACGTTCGATTCCTCTCGTGATTTTGCGTCGGAAATAATTGTGTTCTACTCCACGTTACGATTCTGGGAGCCAGAATGCTGTAAGATAGGTTTTTGGATATAAGAGTGATTTCCTGAAGAACCGAGGCTTGGATTTGGATTTTGCATGCGCCGTTCGACTCCTCTCGTCATTTTGTGTCGGAAATACTTGTGTTCTACTCTACGTTACGATTCTGGGGGCCAGAATGCTGTAAGACAGGTTTTTGGATATAACAGTGATTTTCTGACGAACGGTTGCTCGAATTCGAATTCTGGTTGCGCCGTTCGATTCCTCTCGTCATTATGCGTCGGAAATACTTGCGTTCTGCTCCACGTTACGATTCTGGGAGCCAGAATGCTGTAAGATAGCTTTTTGGATATAAGAGTGATTTCCTGACGAACGGTTGCTTGGATTTTAATTCTGGTTGCAGCGTTCGACTCCTCTCGTCATTTTGCGTTGGAAATACTTGTGTTCTACTCCACATTTCGATTCTTGGAGCCAGAATGCTGTAAGATAGGTTTTTGGATATAAGAGTGATTTCCTGAAGAACCGAGGCTTGGATTTGGATTCTGCATGCGCCGTTCGACTCCTCTCGTCATTTTGTGTCGGAAATACTTGTGTTCTACTCCACGTTACGATTCTGGGGGCCAGAATGCTGTAAGATAGGTTTTTGGATATAAGAGTGATTTCCTGAAGAACCGAGGCTTGGATTTGGATTCTGCATGCGCCCTTCGACTCCTCTCGTCATTTTGGGTCGGAAATACTTGTGTTCTACTCCACGTTACGATTCTGGGAGCCAGAATGCCGTAAGATACGTTTTTGGATATAACAGTGATTTCCTGACGAACGGTTGCTCGGATTTGAATTCTGGTTGCGACGTTCGATTCCTCTCGTGATTTTGCTTCGGAAATACTTGTGTTCTACTCCACGTTACGATTCTGGGAGCCAGAATGCTGTAAGATAGGTTTTTGGATATAAGAGTGATTTCCTGAAGAACCGAGGCTTGGATTTGGATTCTGCATGCGCCGTTCGACTCCTCTCGTCATTTTGCGTTGGAAATACTTGTGTTCTACTCCACATTTCGATTCTTGGAGCCAGAATGCTGTAAGATAGGGTTTTGGATATAAGAGTGATTTCCTGAAGAACCGAGGCTTGGATTTGGATTCTGCATGCGCCCTTCGACTCCTCTCGTCATTTTGCGTCGGAAATACTTGTGTTCTACTCCACGTTACGATTCTGGGAGCCAGAATGCTGTAAGATAGGTTTTTGGATATAACAGTGATTTCATGACAAACGGAGGCTCGGATTAGGTTTCTGCTTGCGCCGTTCGACTCCTCTCGTCATTTTGCGTCGGAAATACTTGTGTTCTACTCCACGTTACGATTCTGGGAGCCAGAATGCCGTAAGATAGGTTTTTGGATATAACAGTGATTTCCTGACGAACGGTTGCTCGGATTTGAATTCTGGTTGCGCCGTTCGACTCCTCTCGTCATTTTGCGTCGGAAATACTTGTGTTCTACTCCACGTTACGATTCTGGGAGCCAGAATGCCGTAAGATTGGTTTTTGGATATAACAGTGATTTCCTGACGAACGGTTGCTCGGATTTGAATTCTGGTTGCGACGTTCGATTCCTCTCGTGATTTTGCGTCGGAAATAATTGTGTTCTACTCCACGTTACGATTCTGGGAGCCAGAATGCTGTAAGATAGGTTTTTGGATATAAGAGTGATTTCCTGAAGAACCGAGGCTTGGATTTGGATTTTGCATGCGCCGTTCGACTCCTCTCGTCATTTTGTGTCGGAAATACTTGTGTTCTACTCTACGTTACGATTCTGGGGGCCAGAATGCTGTAAGACAGGTTTTTGGATATAACAGTGATTTTCTGACGAACGGTTGCTCGAATTCGAATTCTGGTTGCGCCGTTCGATTCCTCTCGTCATTATGCGTCGGAAATACTTGCGTTCTGCTCCACGTTACGATTCTGGCAGCCAGAATGCTGTAAGATAGCTTTTTGGATATAAGAGTGATTTCCTGACGAACGGTTGCTTGGATTTTAATTCTGGTTGCAGCGTTCGATTCCTCTCGTGATATTGCGTCGGAAATACTTGTGTTCTACTCCACGTTACGATTCTGGGAGCCAGAATGCCGTAAGATACGTTTTTGGATATAACAGTGATTTCCTGACAAACGGAGGCTCGGAGTAAGTTTCTGCTTGCGCCGTTCGACTCCTCTCGTCATTTTGCAGCGGAAATACTTGTGTTCTACTCCACATTTCGATTCTGGGAGTCAGAATGCCGTAAGATAGGTTTTTGGATATAAGAGTGATTTCCTGAAGAACCGAGGCTTGGATTTGGATTCTGCATGCGCCGTTCGACTCCTCTCGTCATTTTGTGTCGGAAATACTTGTGTTCTACTCCACGTTACGATTCTGGGAGCCAGAATGCCGTAAGATAGGTTTTTGGATATAACAGTGATTTCCTGACGAACGGTTGCTCGGATTTGAATTCTGGTTGCGACGTTCGATTCCTCTCGTGATTTTGCGTCGGAAATACTTGTGTTCTACTCCACGTTACGATTCTGGGGGCCAGAATGCTGTAAGATAGGTTTTTGGATATAAGAGTGATTTCCTGAAGAACCGAGGCTTGGATTTGGATTCTGCATGCGCCGTTCGACTCCTCTCGTCATTTTGTGTCGGAAATACTTGTGTTCTACTCCACGTTACGATTCTGGGGGCCAGAATGCTGTAAGATAGGTTTTTGGATATAAGAGTGATTTCCTGAAGAACCGAGGCTTGGATTTGGATTTTGCATGCGCCGTTCGACTCCTCTCGTCATTTTGTGTCGGAAATACTTGTGTTCTACTCTACGTTACGATTCTGGGGGCCAGAATGCTGTAAGACAGGTTTTTGGATATAACAGTGATTTTCTGACGAACGGTTGCTCGAATTCGAATTCTGGTTGCGCCGTTCGATTCCTCTCGTCATTATGCGTCGGAAATACTTGCGTTCTGCTCCACGTTACGATTCTGGCAGCCAGAATGCTGTAAGATAGCTTTTTGGATATAAGAGTGATTTCCTGACGAACGGTTGCTTGGATTTTAATTCTGGTTGCAGCGTTCGATTCCTCTCGTGATATTGCGTCGGAAATACTTGTGTTCTACTCCACGTTACGATTCTGGGAGCCAGAATGCCGTAAGATACGTTTTTGGATATAACAGTGATTTCCTGACAAACGGAGGCTCGGAGTAAGTTTCTGCTTGCGCCGTTCGACTCCTCTCGTCATTTTGCAGCGGAAATACTTGTGTTCTACTCCACATTTCGATTCTGGGAGTCAGAATGCCGTAAGATAGGTTTTTGGATATAAGAGTGATTTCCTGAAGAACCGAGGCTTGGATTTGGATTCTGCATGCGCCGTTCGACTCCTCTCGTCATTTTGTGTCGGAAATACTTGTGTTCTACTCCACGTTACGATTCTGGGAGCCAGAATGCCGTAAGATAGGTTTTTGGATATAACAGTGATTTCCTGACGAACGGTTGCTCGGATTTGAATTCTGGTTGCGACGTTCGATTCCTCTCGTGATTTTGCGTCGGAAATACTTGTGTTCTACTCCACGTTACGATTCTGGGGGCCAGAATGCTGTAAGATAGGTTTTTGGATATAAGAGTGATTTCCTGAAGAACCGAGGCTTGGATTTGGATTCTGCATGCGCCGTTCGACTCCTCTCGTCATTTTGTGTCGGAAATACTTGTGTTCTACTCCACGTTACGATTCTGGGGGCCAGAATGCTGTAAGATAGGTTTTTGGATATAAGAGTGATTTCCTGAAGAACCGAGGCTTGGATTTGGATTCTGCATGCGCCCTTCGACTCCTCTCGTCATTTTGGGTCGGAAATACTTGTGTTCTACTCCACGTTACGATTCTGGGAGCCAGAATGCCGTAAGATACGTTTTTGGATATAACAGTGATTTCCTGACGAACGGTTGCTCGGATTTGAATTCTGGTTGCGACGTTCGATTCCTCTCGTGATTTTGCTTCGGAAATACTTGTGTTCTACTCCACGTTACGATTCTGGGAGCCAGAATGCTGTAAGATAGGTTTTTGGATATAAGAGTGATTTCCTGAAGAACCGAGGCTTGGATTTGGATTCTGCATGCGCCGTTCGACTCCTCTCGTCATTTTGCGTTGGAAATACTTGTGTTCTACTCCACATTTCGATTCTTGGAGCCAGAATGCTGTAAGATAGGGTTTTGGATATAAGAGTGATTTCCTGAAGAACCGAGGCTTGGATTTGGATTCTGCATGCGCCCTTCGACTCCTCTCGTCATTTTGCGTCGGAAATACTTGTGTTCTACTCCACGTTACGATTCTGGGAGCCAGAATGCTGTAAGATAGGTTTTTGGATATAACAGTGATTTCATGACAAACGGAGGCTCGGATTAGGTTTCTGCTTGCGCCGTTCGACTCCTCTCGTCATTTTGCGTCGGAAATACTTGTGTTCTACTCCACGTTACGATTCTGGGAGCCAGAATGCCGTAAGATAGGTTTTTGGATATAACAGTGATTTCCTGACGAACGGTTGCTCGGATTTGAATTCTGGTTGCGCCGTTCGACTCCTCTCGTCATTTTGCGTCGGAAATACTTGTGTTCTACTCCACGTTACGATTCTGGGAGCCAGAATGCCGTAAGATTGGTTTTTGGATATAACAGTGATTTCCTGACGAACGGTTGCTCGGATTTGAATTCTGGTTGCGACGTTCGATTCCTCTCGTGATTTTGCGTCGGAAATAATTGTGTTCTACTCCACGTTACGATTCTGGGAGCCAGAATGCTGTAAGATAGGTTTTTGGATATAAGAGTGATTTCCTGAAGAACCGAGGCTTGGATTTGGATTTTGCATGCGCCGTTCGACTCCTCTCGTCATTTTGTGTCGGAAATACTTGTGTTCTACTCTACGTTACGATTCTGGGGGCCAGAATGCTGTAAGACAGGTTTTTGGATATAACAGTGATTTTCTGACGAACGGTTGCTCGAATTCGAATTCTGGTTGCGCCGTTCGATTCCTCTCGTCATTATGCGTCGGAAATACTTGCGTTCTGCTCCACGTTACGATTCTGGCAGCCAGAATGCTGTAAGATAGCTTTTTGGATATAAGAGTGATTTCCTGACGAACGGTTGCTTGGATTTTAATTCTGGTTGCAGCGTTCGATTCCTCTCGTGATATTGCGTCGGAAATACTTGTGTTCTACTCCACGTTACGATTCTGGGAGCCAGAATGCCGTAAGATACGTTTTTGGATATAACAGTGATTTCCTGACAAACGGAGGCTCGGAGTAAGTTTCTGCTTGCGCCGTTCGACTCCTCTCGTCATTTTGCAGCGGAAATACTTGTGTTCTACTCCACATTTCGATTCTGGGAGTCAGAATGCCGTAAGATAGGTTTTTGGATATAAGAGTGATTTCCTGAAGAACCGAGGCTTGGATTTGGATTCTGCATGCGCCGTTCGACTCCTCTCGTCATTTTGTGTCGGAAATACTTGTGTTCTACTCCACGTTACGATTCTGGGAGCCAGAATGCCGTAAGATAGGTTTTTGGATATAACAGTGATTTCCTGACGAACGGTTGCTCGGATTTGAATTCTGGTTGCGACGTTCGATTCCTCTCGTGATTTTGCGTCGGAAATACTTGTGTTCTACTCCACGTTACGATTCTGGGGGCCAGAATGCTGTAAGATAGGTTTTTGGATATAAGAGTGATTTCCTGAAGAACCGAGGCTTGGATTTGGATTCTGCATGCGCCGTTCGACTCCTCTCGTCATTTTGTGTCGGAAATACTTGTGTTCTACTCCACGTTACGATTCTGGGGGCCAGAATGCTGTAAGATAGGTTTTTGGATATAAGAGTGATTTCCTGAAGAACCGAGGCTTGGATTTGGATTTTGCATGCGCCGTTCGACTCCTCTCGTCATTTTGTGTCGGAAATACTTGTGTTCTACTCTACGTTACGATTCTGGGGGCCAGAATGCTGTAAGACAGGTTTTTGGATATAACAGTGATTTTCTGACGAACGGTTGCTCGAATTCGAATTCTGGTTGCGCCGTTCGATTCCTCTCGTCATTATGCGTCGGAAATACTTGCGTTCTGCTCCACGTTACGATTCTGGCAGCCAGAATGCTGTAAGATAGCTTTTTGGATATAAGAGTGATTTCCTGACGAACGGTTGCTTGGATTTTAATTCTGGTTGCAGCGTTCGATTCCTCTCGTGATATTGCGTCGGAAATACTTGTGTTCTACTCCACGTTACGATTCTGGGAGCCAGAATGCCGTAAGATACGTTTTTGGATATAACAGTGATTTCCTGACAAACGGAGGCTCGGAGTAAGTTTCTGCTTGCGCCGTTCGACTCCTCTCGTCATTTTGCAGCGGAAATACTTGTGTTCTACTCCACATTTCGATTCTGGGAGTCAGAATGCCGTAAGATAGGTTTTTGGATATAAGAGTGATTTCCTGAAGAACCGAGGCTTGGATTTGGATTGTGCATGCGCCGTTCGACTCCTCTCGTCATTTTGTGTCGGAAATACTTGTGTTCTACTCCACGTTACGATTCTGGGAGCCAGAATGCCGTAAGATAGGTTTTTGGATATAACAGTGATTTCCTGGCGAACGGTTGCTCGGATTTGAATTCTGGTTGCGACGTTCGATTCCTCTCGTGATTTTGCGTCGGAAATACTTGTGTTCTACTCCACGTTACGATTCTGGGGGCCAGAATGCTGTAAGATAGGTTTTTGGATATAAGAGTGATTTCCTGAAGAACCGAGGCTTGGATTTGGATTCTGCATGCGCCGTTCGACTCCTCTCGTCATTTTGCGTTGGAAATACTTGTGTTCTACTCCACATTTCGATTCTTGGAGCCAGAATGCTGTAAGATAGGGTTTTGGATATAAGAGTGATTTCCTGAAGAACCGAGGCTTGGATTTGGATTCTGCATGCGCCCTTCGACTCCTCTCGTCATTTTGCGTCGGAAATACTTGTGTTCTACTCCACGTTACGACTCTGGGAGCCAGAATGCTGTAAGATAGGTTTTTGGATATAACAGTGATTTCATGACAAACGGAGGCTCGGATTAGGTTTCTGCTTGCGCCGTTCGACTCCTCTCGTCATTTTGCGTCGGAAATACTTGTGTTCTACTGCACATTTCGATTCTTGGAGCCAGAATGCTGTAAGATAGGTTTTTGGATATAAGAGTGATTTCCTGAAGAACCGAGGCTTGGATTTGGATTCTGCATGCGCCGTTCGACTCCTCTCGTCATTTTGTGTCGGAAATACTTGTGTTCTACTCCACGTTACAATTCTGGGAGCCAGAATGCCGTAAGATAGGTTTTTGGATATAACAGTGATTTCCTGACGAACGGTTGCTCGGATTTGAATTCTGGTTGCGCCGTTCGACTCCTCTCGTCATTTTGCGTCGGAAATACTTGTGTTCTACTCCACGTTACGATTCTGGGAGCCAGAATGCCGTAAGATTGGTTTTTGGATATAACAGTGATTTCATGACAAACGGAGGCTCGGAGTAAGTTTCTGCTTGCGCCATTCGACTCCTCTCGTCATTTTGCATCGGAAATACTTGTGTTCTACTCCACATTTCGATTCTGGGAGTCAGAATGCCGTAAGATAGGTTTTTGGATATAAGAGTGATTTCCTGAAGAACCGAGGCTTGGATTTGGATTCTGCATGCGCCGTTCGACTCCTCTCGTCATTTTGTGTCGGAAATACTTGTGTTCTACTCCACGTTACGATTCTGGGGGCCAGAATGCTGTAAGATAGGTTTTTGGATATAAGAGTGATTTCCTGAAGAACCGAGGCTTGGATTTGGATTCTGGATGCGCCCTTCGACTCCTCTCGTCATTTTGGGTCGGAAATACTTGTGTTCTACTCCACGTTACGATTCTGGGAGCCAGAATGCCGTAAGATACGTTTTTGGATATAACAGTGATTTCCTGACGAACGGTTGCTCGGATTTGAATTCTGGTTGCGACGTTCGATTCCTCTCGTGATTTTGCTTCGGAAATACTTGTGTTCTACTCCACGTTACGATTCTGGGAGCCAGAATGCTGTAAGATAGGTTTTTGGATATAAGAGTGATTTCCTGAAGAACCGAGGCTTGGATTTGGATTCTGCATGCGCCGTTCGACTCCTCTCGTCATTTTGCGTTGGAAATACTTGTGTTCTACTCCACATTTCGATTCTTGGAGCCAGAATGCTGTAAGATAGGGTTTTGGATATAAGAGTGATTTCCTGAAGAACCGAGGCTTGGATTTGGATTCTGCATGCGCCCTTCGACTCCTCTCGTCATTTTGCGTCGGAAATACTTGTGTTCTACTCCACGTTACGATTCTGGGAGCCAGAATGCTGTAAGATAGGTTTTTGGATATAACAGTGATTTCATGACAAACGGAGGCTCGGATTAGGTTTCTGCTTGCGCCGTTCGACTCCTCTCGTCATTTTGCGTCGGAAATACTTGTGTTCTACTCCACATTTCGATTCTTGGAGCCAGAATGCTGTAAGATAGGCTTTTGGATATAAGAGTGATTTCCTGAAGAACCGAGGCTTGGATTTGGATTCTGCATGCGCCGTTCGACTCCTCTCGTCATTTTGTGTCGGAAATACTTGTGTTCTACTCCACGTTACGATTCTGGGGGCCAGAATGCTGTAAGATAGGTTTTTGGATATAAGAGTGATTTCCTGAAGAACCGAGGCTTGGATTTGGATTCTGCATGCGCCGTTCGACTCCTCTCGTCATTTTGTGTCGGAAATACTTGTGTTCTACTCCACGTTACGATTCTGGGAGCCAGAATGCCGTAAGATAGGTTTTTGGATATAACAGTGATTTCCTGACGAACTGTTGCTCGGATTTGAATTCTGGTTGCGCCGTTCGACTCCTCTCGTCATTTTGCGTCGGAAATACTTGTGTTCTACTCCACGTTACGATTCTGGGAGCCAGAATGCCGTAAGATTGGTTTTTGGATATAACAGTGATTTCATGACAAACGGAGGCTCGGAGTAAGTTTCTGCTTGCGCCGTTCGACTCCTCTCGTCATTTTGCATCGGAAATACTTGTGTTCTACTCCACATTTCGATTCTGGGAGTCAGAATGCCGTAAGATAGGTTTTTGGATATAAGAGTGATTTCCTGAAGAACCGAGGCTTGGATTTGGATTCTGGTTGCGCCGTTCGACTCCTCTCGTCATTTTGCGTCGGAAATACTTGTGTTCTACTCCACGTTACGATTCTGGGAGCCAGAATGCCGTAAGATTGGTTTTTGGATATAACAGTGATTTCATGACAAACGGAGGCTCGGAGTAAGTTTCTGCTTGCGCCGTTCGACTCCTCTCGTCATTTTGCATCGGAAATACTTGTGTTCTACTCCACATTTCGATTCTGGGAGTCAGAATGCCGTAAGATAGGTTTTTGGATATAACAGTGATTTCCTGACGGGCTGAGGCTCGGATTTGAATTCTGCTTGCGCCGTTGGACTCCTCTCGTCATTTTGCGTCGGAAATACTTGTGTTCTACTCCACGTTACGATTCTGGGAGCCAGAATGCTGTAAGATAGCTTTTTGGATATAAGAGTGATTTCCTGACGAACCGAGGCTTGGATTTGGATTTTGCATGCGTCGTTCGACTCCTCTCGTCATTTTGTGTCGGAAATACTTGTGTTCTACTCCACGTTACGATTCTGGGGGCCAGAATGCTGTAAGATAGGTTTTTGGATATAAGAGTGATTTCCTGAAGAACCGAGGCTTGGATTTGGATTCTGCATGCGCCCTTCGACTCCTCTCGTCATTTTGGGTCGGAAATACTTGTGTTCTACTCCACGTTACGATTCTGGGGGCCAGAATGCTGTAAGATAGGTTTTTGGATATAAGAGTGATTTCCTGAAGAACCGAGGCTTGGATTTCGATTCTGCATGCGCCCTTCGACTCCTCTCGTCATTTTGGGTCGGAAATACTTGTGTTCTACTCCACGTTACGATTCTGGGAGCCAGAATGCCGTAAGATACGTTTTTGGATATAACAGTGATTTCCTGACGAACGGTTGCTCGGATTTGAATTCTGGTTGCGACGTTCGATTCCTCTCGTGATTTTGCTTCGGAAATACTTGTGTTCTACTCCACGTTACGATTCTGGGAGCCAGAATGCTGTAAGATAGGTTTTTGGATATAAGAGTGATTTCCTGAAGAACCGAGGCTTGGATTTGGATTCTGCATGCGCCGCTCGACTCCTCTCGTCATTTTGCGTTGGAAATACTTGTGTTCTACTCCACATTTCGATTCTTGGAGCCAGAATGCTGTAAGATAGGTTTTTGGATATAAGAGTGATTTCCTGAAGAACCGAGGCTTGGATTTGGATTTTGCATGCGCCGTTCGACTCCTCTCGTCATTTTGTGTCGGAAATACTTGTGTTCTACTCCACGTTACGATTCTGGGGGCCAGAATGCTGTAAGATAGGCTTTTGGATATAAGAGTGATTTCCTGAAGAACCGAGGCTTGGATTTGGATTCTGCATGCGCCGTTCGACTCCTCTCGTCATTTTGTGTCGGAAATACTTGTGTTCTACTCCACGTTACGATTCTGGGGGCCAGAATGCTGTAAGATAGGTTTTTGGATATAAGAGTGATTTCCTGAAGAACCGAGGCTTGGATTTGGATTCTGCATGCGCCGTTCGACTCCTCTCGTCATTTTGTGTCGGAAATACTTGTGTTCTACTCCACGTTACGATTCTGGGAGCCAGAATGCCGTAAGATAGGTTTTTGGATATAACAGTGATTTCCTGACGAACTGTTGCTCGGATTTGAATTCTGGTTGCGCCGTTCGACTCCTCTCGTCATTTTGCGTCGGAAATACTTGTGTTCTACTCCACGTTACGATTCTGGGAGCCAGAATGCCGTAAGATTGGTTTTTGGATATAACAGTGATTTCATGACAAACGGAGGCTCGGAGTAAGTTTCTGCTTGCGCCGTTCGACTCCTCTCGTCATTTTGCATCGGAAATACTTGTGTTCTACTCCACATTTCGATTCTGGGAGTCAGAATGCCGTAAGATAGGTTTTTGGATATAAGAGTGATTTCCTGAAGAACCGAGGCTTGGATTTGGATTCTGGTTGCGCCGTTCGACTCCTCTCGTCATTTTGCGTCGGAAATACTTGTGTTCTACTCCACGTTACGATTCTGGGAGCCAGAATGCCGTAAGATTGGTTTTTGGATATAACAGTGATTTCATGACAAACGGAGGCTCGGAGTAAGTTTCTGCTTGCGCCGTTCGACTCCTCTCGTCATTTTGCATCGGAAATACTTGTGTTCTACTCCACATTTCGATTCTGGGAGTCAGAATGCCGTAAGATAGGTTTTTGGATATAACAGTGATTTCCTGACGGGCTGAGGCTCGGATTTGAATTCTGCTTGCGCCGTTGGACTCCTCTCGTCATTTTGCGTCGGAAATACTTGTGTTCTACTCCACGTTACGATTCTGGGAGCCAGAATGCTGTAAGATAGCTTTTTGGATATAAGAGTGATTTCCTGACGAACCGAGGCTTGGATTTGGATTTTGCATGCGTCGTTCGACTCCTCTCGTCATTTTGTGTCGGAAATACTTGTGTTCTACTCCACGTTACGATTCTGGGGGCCAGAATGCTGTAAGATAGGTTTTTGGATATAAGAGTGATTTCCTGAAGAACCGAGGCTTGGATTTGGATTCTGCATGCGCCCTTCGACTCCTCTCGTCATTTTGGGTCGGAAATACTTGTGTTCTACTCCACGTTACGATTCTGGGGGCCAGAATGCTGTAAGATAGGTTTTTGGATATAAGAGTGATTTCCTGAAGAACCGAGGCTTGGATTTCGATTCTGCATGCGCCCTTCGACTCCTCTCGTCATTTTGGGTCGGAAATACTTGTGTTCTACTCCACGTTACGATTCTGGGAGCCAGAATGCCGTAAGATACGTTTTTGGATATAACAGTGATTTCCTGACGAACGGTTGCTCGGATTTGAATTCTGGTTGCGACGTTCGATTCCTCTCGTGATTTTGCTTCGGAAATACTTGTGTTCTACTCCACGTTACGATTCTGGGAGCCAGAATGCTGTAAGATAGGTTTTTGGATATAAGAGTGATTTCCTGAAGAACCGAGGCTTGGATTTGGATTCTGCATGCGCCGCTCGACTCCTCTCGTCATTTTGCGTTGGAAATACTTGTGTTCTACTCCACATTTCGATTCTTGGAGCCAGAATGCTGTAAGATAGGTTTTTGGATATAAGAGTGATTTCCTGAAGAACCGAGGCTTGGATTTGGATTTTGCATGCGCCGTTCGACTCCTCTCGTCATTTTGTGTCGGAAATACTTGTGTTCTACTCCACGTTACGATTCTGGGGGCCAGAATGCTGTAAGATAGGTTTTTGGATATAAGAGTGATTTCCTGAAGAACCGATGCTTGGATTTGGATTCTGCATGCGCCCTTCGACTCCTCTCGTCATTTTGGG
Organism: Ectemnius cavifrons; assembly: GCA_964023945.1. Lineage (NCBI taxonomy): Eukaryota > Metazoa > Arthropoda > Insecta > Hymenoptera > Crabronidae > Ectemnius > Ectemnius cavifrons. Next base: position 6,480,409 of record OZ030376.1, on the reverse strand, counting down.
TCGGAAATACTTGTGTTCTACTCCACGTTACGATTCTGGGGGCCAGAATGCTGTAAGATAGGTTTTTGGATATAAGAGTGATTTCCTGAAGAACCGAGGCTTGGATTTGGATTTTGCATGCGCCGTTCGACTCCTCTCGTCATTTTGTGTCGGAAATACTTGTGTTCTACTCCACGTTACGATTCTGGGGGCCAGAATGCTGTAAGATAGGTTTTTGGATATAAGAGTGATTTCCTGAAGAACCGAGGCTTGGATTTGGATTCTGCATGCGCCCTTCGACTCCTCTCGTCATTTTGGGTCGGAAATACTTGTGTTCTACTCCACGTTACGATTCTGGGAGCCAGAATGCCGTAAGATAGGTTTTTGAATATAACAGTGATTTCCTGACGAACGGTTGCTCGGATTTGAATTCTGGTTGCGCCGTTCGACTCCTCTCGTCATTTTGCATCGGAAATACTTGTGTTCTACTCCACATTTCGATTCTGGGAGTCAGAATGCCGTAAGATAGCTTTTTGGATATAAGAGTGATTTCCTGACGAACCGAGGCTTGGATTTGGATTTTGCATGCGTCGTTCGACTCCTCTCGTCATTTTGTGTCGGAAATACTTGTGTTCTACTCCACGTTACGATTCTGGGGGCCAGAATGCTGTAAGATAGGTTTTTGGATATAAGAGTGATTTCCTGAAGAACCGAGGCTTGGATTTGGATTCTGCATGCGCCCTTCGACTCCTCTCGTCATTTTGGGTCGGAAATACTTGTGTTCTACTCCACGTTACGATTCTGGGGGCCAGAATGCTGTAAGATAGGTTTTTGGATATAAGAGTGATTTCCTGAAGAACCGAGGCTTGGATTTGGATTTTGCATGCGCCGTTCGACTCCTCTCGTCATTTTGTGTCGGAAATACTTGTGTTCTACTCCACGTTACGATTCTGGGGGCCAGAATGCTGTAAGATAGGTTTTTGGATATAAGAGTGATTTCCTGAAGAACCGAGGCTTGGATTTGGATTCTGCATGCGCCCTTCGACTCCTCTCGTCATTTTGGGTCGGAAATACTTGTGTTCTACTCCACGTTACGATTCTGGGAGCCAGAATGCCGTAAGATAGGTTTTTGGATATAACAGTGATTTCCTGACGGGCTGAGGCTCGGATTTGAATTCTGCTTGCGCCGTTGGACTCCTCTCGTCATTTTGCGTCGGAAATACTTGTGTTCTACTCCACGTTACGATTCTGGGAGCCAGAATGCTGTAAGATAGCTTTTTGGATATAAGAGTGATTTCCTGACGAACCGAGGCTTGGATTTGGATTTTGCATGCGTCGTTCGACTCCTCTCGTCATTTTGTGTCGGAAATACTTGTGTTCTACTCCACGTTACGATTCTGGGGGCCAGAATGCTGTAAGATAGGTTTTTGGATATAAGAGTGATTTCCTGAAGAACCGAGGCTTGGATTTGGATTCTGCATGCGCCCTTCGACTCCTCTCGTCATTTTGGGTCGGAAATACTTGTGTTCTACTCCACGTTACGATTCTGGGGGCCAGAATGCTGTAAGATAGGTTTTTGGATATAAGAGTGATTTCCTGAAGAACCGAGGCTTGGATTTCGATTCTGCATGCGCCCTTCGACTCCTCTCGTCATTTTGGGTCGGAAATACTTGTGTTCTACTCCACGTTACGATTCTGGGAGCCAGAATGCCGTAAGATACGTTTTTGGATATAACAGTGATTTCCTGACGAACGGTTGCTCGGATTTGAATTCTGGTTGCGACGTTCGATTCCTCTCGTGATTTTGCTTCGGAAATACTTGTGTTCTACTCCACGTTACGATTCTGGGAGCCAGAATGCTGTAAGATAGGTTTTTGGATATAAGAGTGATTTCCTGAAGAACCGAGGCTTGGATTTGGATTCTGCATGCGCCGCTCGACTCCTCTCGTCATTTTGCGTTGGAAATACTTGTGTTCTACTCCACATTTCGATTCTTGGAGCCAGAATGCTGTAAGATAGGTTTTTGGATATAAGAGTGATTTCCTGAAGAACCGAGGCTTGGATTTGGATTTTGCATGCGCCGTTCGACTCCTCTCGTCATTTTGTGTCGGAAATACTTGTGTTCTACTCCACGTTACGATTCTGGGGGCCAGAATGCTGTAAGATAGGTTTTTGGATATAAGAGTGATTTCCTGAAGAACCGATGCTTGGATTTGGATTCTGCATGCGCCCTTCGACTCCTCTCGTCATTTTGGGTCGGAAATACTTGTGTTCTACTCCACGTTACGATTCTGGGGGCCAGAATGCTGTAAGATAGGTTTTTGGATATAAGAGTGATTTCCTGAAGAACCGAGGCTTGGATTTGGATTTTGCATGCGCCGTTCGACTCCTCTCGTCATTTTGTGTCGGAAATACTTGTGTTCTACTCCACGTTACGATTCTGGGGGCCAGAATGCTGTAAGATAGGTTTTTGGATATAAGAGTGATTTCCTGAAGAACCGAGGCTTGGATTTGGATTCTGCATGCGCCCTTCGACTCCTCTCGTCATTTTGGGTCGGAAATACTTGTGTTCTACTCCACGTTACGATTCTGGGAGCCAGAATGCCGTAAGATAGGTTTTTGAATATAACAGTGATTTCCTGACGAACGGTTGCTCGGATTTGAATTCTGGTTGCGCCGTTCGACTCCTCTCGTCATTTTGCATCGGAAATACTTGTGTTCTACTCCACATTTCGATTCTGGGAGTCAGAATGCCGTAAGATAGCTTTTTGGATATAAGAGTGATTTCCTGACGAACCGAGGCTTGGATTTGGATTTTGCATGCGTCGTTCGACTCCTCTCGTCATTTTGTGTCGGAAATACTTGTGTTCTACTCCACGTTACGATTCTGGGGGCCAGAATGCTGTAAGATAGGTTTTTGGATATAAGAGTGATTTCCTGAAGAACCGAGGCTTGGATTTGGATTTTGCATGCGCCGTTCGACTCCTCTCGTCATTTTGTGTCGGAAATACTTGTGTTCTACTCCACGTTACGATTCTGGGGGCCAGAATGCTGTAAGATAGGTTTTTGGATATAAGAGTGATTTCCTGAAGAACCGATGCTTGGATTTGGATTCTGCATGCGCCCTTCGACTCCTCTCGTCATTTTGGGTCGGAAATACTTGTGTTCTACTCCACGTTACGATTCTGGGGGCCAGAATGCTGTAAGATAGGTTTTTGGATATAAGAGTGATTTCCTGAAGAACCGAGGCTTGGATTTGGATTTTGCATGCGCCGTTCGACTCCTCTCGTCATTTTGTGTCGGAAATACTTGTGTTCTACTCCACGTTACGATTCTGGGGGCCAGAATGCTGTAAGATAGGTTTTTGGATATAAGAGTGATTTCCTGAAGAACCGAGGCTTGGATTTGGATTCTGCATGCGCCCTTCGACTCCTCTCGTCATTTTGGGTCGGAAATACTTGTGTTCTACTCCACGTTACGATTCTGGGAGCCAGAATGCCGTAAGATAGGTTTTTGAATATAACAGTGATTTCCTGACGAACGGTTGCTCGGATTTGAATTCTGGTTGCGCCGTTCGACTCCTCTCGTCATTTTGCATCGGAAATACTTGTGTTCTACTCCACATTTCGATTCTGGGAGTCAGAATGCCGTAAGATAGCTTTTTGGATATAAGAGTGATTTCCTGACGAACCGAGGCTTGGATTTGGATTTTGCATGCGTCGTTCGACTCCTCTCGTCATTTTGTGTCGGAAATACTTGTGTTCTACTCCACGTTACGATTCTGGGGGCCAGAATGCTGTAAGATAGGTTTTTGGATATAAGAGTGATTTCCTGAAGAACCGAGGCTTGGATTTGGATTCTGCATGCGCCCTTCGACTCCTCTCGTCATTTTGGGTCGGAAATACTTGTGTTCTACTCCACGTTACGATTCTGGGGGCCAGAATGCTGTAAGATAGGTTTTTGGATATAAGAGTGATTTCCTGAAGAACCGAGGCTTGGATTTGGATTTTGCATGCGCCGTTCGACTCCTCTCGTCATTTTGTGTCGGAAATACTTGTGTTCTACTCCACGTTACGATTCTGGGGGCCAGAATGCTGTAAGATAGGTTTTTGGATATAAGAGTGATTTCCTGAAGAACCGAGGCTTGGATTTGGATTCTGCATGCGCCCTTCGACTCCTCTCGTCATTTTGGGTCGGAAATACTTGTGTTCTACTCCACGTTACGATTCTGGGAGCCAGAATGCCGTAAGATAGGTTTTTGAATATAACAGTGATTTCCTGACGAACGGTTGCTCGGATTTGAATTCTGGTTGCGACGCTCGATTCCTCTCGTGATTTTGCGTCGGAAATACTTGTGTTCTACTCCACGTTACGATTCTGGGAGCCACAATGCTGTAAGATAGGTTTTTGGATATAAGAGTGATTTCCTGAAGAACCGAGGCTTGGATTTGGATTCTGCATGCGCCGTTCGACTCCTCTCGTCATTTTGCGTCGGAAATACTTGTGTTCTACTCCACATTTCGATTCTTGGAGCCAGAATGCTGTAAGATAGGTTTTTGGATATAAGAGTGATTTCCTGAAGAACCGAGGCTTGGATTTGGATTCTGCATGCGCCCTTCGACTCCTCTCGTCATTTTGGGTCGGAAATACTTGTGTTCTACTCTAGATTACGACCCTGGGAGCCAGAATGCTGTAAGATATGTTTTTGGATATAAAAGTGATTTCCTGACAAACGGAGGCTCGGATTAGGTTTTTGCTTGCGCCGTTCGACTGCTCTCGTCATTTTGCGTCGGAAATACTTGTGTTCTACTCTAGATTATGACCCTGGGAGCCAGAATGCTGTAAGATAGGTTTTTGGATATAACAGTGATTTCCTGACGGGCGGAGGCTCGGATTTGATTTCTGCATGCAGCGTTCGATTCCTCTCGTCATTATGCGTCGGAAATACTTGCGTTCTGCTCCACGTTACGATTCTGGGAGCCAGAATGCTGTAAGATAGGTTTTTGGATATAAGAGTGATTTCCTGAAGAACCGAGGCTTGGATTTGGATTCTGCATGCGCCCTTCGACTCCTCTCGTCATTTTGGGTCGGAAATACTTGTGTTCTACTCTAGATTACGACCCTGGGAGCCAGAATGCTGTAAGATATGTTTTTGGATATAAAAGTGATTTCCTGACAAACGGAGGCTCGGATTAGGTTTTTGCTTGCGCCGTTCGACTGCTCTCGTCATTTCGAGTCGGAAATACTTGTGTTCTACTCTAGATTACGACCCTGGGAGCCAGAATGCTGTAAGATAGGTTTTTGGATATAACAGTGATTTCCTGACGGGCGGAGGCTCGGATTTGATTTCTGCATGCAGCGTTCGATTCCTCTCGTCATTATGCGTCGGAAATACTTGCGTTCTGCTCCACGTTACGATTCTGGGAGCCAGAATGCTGTAAGATAGCTTTTTGGATATAAGAGTGATTTCCTGAAGAACCGAGGCTTGGATTTGGATTCTGCATGCGCCGTTCGACTCCTCTCGTCATTTTGCGTCGGAAATACTTGTGTTCTACTCCACATTTCGATTCTTGGAGCCAGAATGCTGTAAGATAGGTTTTTGGATATAAGAGTGATTTCCTGAAGAACCGAGGCTTGGATTTGGATTTTGCATGCGCCGTTCGACTCCTCTCGTCATTTTGTGTCGGAAATACTTGTGTTCTACTCTAGATTACGACCCTGGGACCCAGAATACTCGATGATAGGTTTTTGGATATAACAGTGATTTCATGACAAACGGAGGCTCGGATTAGGTTTCTGCTTGCGCCGTTCGACTCCTCTCGTCATTTTGCGTCGGAAATACTTGTGTTCTACTCCACATTTCGATTCTTGGAGCCAGAATGCTGTAAGATAGGTTTTTGGATATAAGAGTGATTTCCTGAAGAACCGAGTCTTGGATTTGGATTTTGCATGCACCGTTCGACTCCTCTCGTCATTTTATGTCGGAAATACTTGTGTTCTACTCCACGTTACGATTCTGGGAGCCAGAATGCCGTAAGATTGGTTTTTGGATATAACAGTGATTTCATGACAAACGGAGGCTCGGAGTAAGTTTCTGCTTGCGCCGTTCGACTCCTCTCGTCATTTTGCATCGGAAATACTTGTGTTCTACTCCACATTTCGATTCTGGGAGTCAGAATGCCGTAAGATAGCTTTTTGGATATAAGAGTGATTTCCTGACGAACCGAGGCTTGGATTTGGATTTTGCATGCGTCGTTCGACTCCTCTCGTCATTTTGTGTCGGAAATACTTGTGTTCTACTCCACGTTACGATTCTGGGGGCCAGAATGCTGTAAGATAGGTTTTTGGATATAAGAGTGATTTCCTGAAGAACCGAGGCTTGGATTTGGATTCTGCATGCGCCCTTCGACTCCTCTCGTCATTTTGGGTCGGAAATACTTATGTTCTACGCTAGATTACGACCCTGGGAGCCAGAATGCTGTAAGATAGGTTTTTGGATATAAAAGTGATTTCCTGACAAACGGAGGCTCGGATTAGGTTTTTGCTTGCGCCGTTCGACTGCTCTCGTCATTTCGAGTCGGAAATACTTGTGTTCTACTCTAGATTACGACCCTGGGAGCCAGAATGCTGTAAGATAGGTTTTTGGATATAACAGTGATTTCCTGACGGGCGGAGGCTCGGATTTGATTTCTGCATGCAGCGTTCGATTCCTCTCGTCATTATGCGTCGGAAATACTTGCGTTCTGCTCCACGTTACGATTCTGGGAGCCAGAATGCTGTAAGATAGCTTTTTGGATATAAGAGTGATTTCCTGAAGAACCGAGGCTTGGATTTGGATTCTGCATGCGCCGTTCGACTCTTCTCGTCATTTTGCGTCGGAAATACTTGTGTTCTACTCCACATTTCGATTCTTGGAGCCAGAATGCTGTAAGATAGCTTTTTGGATATAAGAGTGATTTCCTGACGAACCGAGGCTTGGATTTGGATTTTGCATGCGTCGTTCGACTCCTCTCGTCATTTTGTGTCGGAAATACTTCTGTTCTACTCCACGTTACGATTCTGGGGGCCAGAATGCTGTAAGATAGGTTTTTGGATATAAGAGTGATTTCCTGAAGAACCGAGGCTTGGATTTGGATTCTGCATGCGCCCTTCGACTCCTCTCGTCATTTTGGGTCGGAAATACTTGTGTTCTACTCTAGATTACGACCCTGGGAGCCAGAATGCTGTAAGATATGTTTTTGGATATAAAAGTGATTTCCTGACAAACGGAGGCTCGGCTTAGGTTTTTGCTTGCGCCGTTCGACTGCTCTCGTCATTTTGCGTCGGAAATACTTGTGTTCTACTCTAGATTATGACCCTGGGAGCCAGAATGCTGTAAGATAGGTTTTTGGATATAACAGTGATTTCCTGACGGGCGGAGGCTCGGATTTGATTTCTGCATGCAGCGTTCGATTCCTCTCGTCATTATGCGTCGGAAATACTTGCGTTCTGCTCCACGTTACGATTCTGGGAGCCAGAATGCTGTAAGATAGGTTTTTGGATATAAGAGTGATTTCCTGAAGAACCGAGGCTTGGATTTGGATTCTGCATGCGCCCTTCGACTCCTCTCGTCATTTTGGGTCGGAAATACTTGTGTTCTACTCTAGATTACGACCCTGGGAGCCAGAATGCTGTAAGATATGTTTTTGGATATAAAAGTGATTTCCTGACAAACGGAGGCTCGGATTAGGTTTTTGCTTGCGCCGTTCGACTGCTCTCGTCATTTTGCGTCGGAAATACTTGTGTTCTACTCTAGATTACGACCCTGGGAGCCAGAATGCTGTAAGATAGGTTTTTGGATATAACAGTGATTTCCTGACGGGCGGAGGCTCGGATTTGATTTCTGCATGCAGCGTTCGATTCCTCTCGTCATTATGCGTCGGAAATACTTGCGTTCTGCTCCACGTTACGATTCTGGGAGCCAGAATGCTGTAAGATAGGTTTTTGGATATAAGAGTGATTTCCTGAAGAACCGAGGCTTGGATTTGGATTCTGCATGCGCCCTTCGACTCCTCTCGTCATTTTGGGTCGGAAATACTTGTGTTCTACTCTAGATTACGACCCTGGGAGCCAGAATGCTGTAAGATATGTTTTTGGATATAAAAGTGATTTCCTGACAAACGGAGGCTCGGATTAGGTTTTTGCTTGCGCCGTTCGAATGCTCTCGTCATTTTGCGTCGGAAATACTTGTGTTCTACTCTAGATTACGACCCTGGGAGCCAGAATGCTGTAAGATAGGTTTTTGGATATAACAGTGATTTCCTGACGGGCGGAGGCTCGGATTTGATTTCTGCATGCAGCGTTCGATTCCTCTCGTCATTATGCGTCGGAAATACTTGCGTTCTGCTCCACGTTACGATTCTGGGAGCCAGAATGCTGTAAGATAGCTTTTTGGATATAAGAGTGATTTCCTGAAGAACCGAGGCTTGGATTTGGATTCTGCATGCGCCGTTCGACTCCTCTCGTCATTTTGCGTCGGAAATACTTGTGTTCTACTCCACATTTCGATTCTTGGAGCCAGAATGCTGTAAGATAGCTTTTTGGATATAAGAGTGATTTCCTGACGAACCGAGGCTTGGATTTGGATTTTGCATGCGTCGTTCGACTCCTCTCGTCATTTTGTGTCGGAAATACTTCTGTTCTACTCCACGTTACGATTCTGGGGGCCAGAATGCTGTAAGATAGGTTTTTGGATATAAGAGTGATTTCCTGAAGAACCGAGGCTTGGATTTGGATTCTGCATGCGCCCTTCGACTCCTCTCGTCATTTTGCGTCGGAAATACTTGTGTTCTACTCCACATTTCGATTCTTGGAGCCAGAATGCTGTAAGATAGGTTTTTGGATATAAGAGTGATTTCCTGAAGAACCGAGGCTTGGATTTGGATTTTGCATGCGCCGTTCGACTCCTCTCGTCATTTTGTGTCGGAAATACTTGTGTTCTACTCTAGATTACGACCCTGGGAGCCAGAATACTCGATGATAGGTTTTTGGATATAACAGTGATTTCATGACAAACGGAGGCTCGGATTAGGTTTCTGCTTGCGCCGTTCGACTCCTCTCGTCATTTTGCGTCGGAAATACTTGTGTTCTACTCCACATTTCGATTCTTGGAGCCAGAATGCTGTAAGATAGGTTTTTGGATATAAGAGTGATTTCCTGAAGAACCGAGTCTTGGATTTGGATTTTGCATGCACCGTTCGACTCCTCTCGTCATTTTATGTCGGAAATACTTGTGTTCTACTCCACGTTACGATTCTGGGAGCCAGAATGCCGTAAGATACGTTTTTGGATATAACAGTGATTTCCTGACGAACGGTTGCTCGGATTTGAATTCTGGTTGCGACGCTCGATTCCTCTCGTGATTTTGCGTCGGAAATACTTGTGTTCTACTCCACGTTACGATTCTGGGAGCCAGAAAGCTGTAAGATAGGTTTTTGGATATAAGAGTGATTTCCTGAAGAACCGAGGCTTGGATTTGGATCCTGCATGCGCCGTTCGACTCCTCTCGTCATTTTGGGTCGGAAATACTTATGTTCTACGCTAGATTACGACCCTGGGAGCCAGAATGCTGTAAGATAGGTTTTTGGATATAAAAGTGATTTCCTGACAAACGGAGGCTCGGATTAGGTTTTTGCTTGCGCCGTTCGACTGCTCTCGTCATTTCGAGTCGGAAATACTTGTGTTCTACTCTAGATTACGACCCTGGGAGCCAGAATGCTGTAAGATAGGTTTTTGGATATAACAGTGATTTCCTGACGGGCGGAGGCTCGGATTTGATTTCTGCATGCAGCGTTCGATTCCTCTCGTCATTATGCGTCGGAAATACTTGCGTTCTGCTCCACGTTACGATTCTGGGAGCCAGAATGCTGTAAGATAGCTTTTTGGATATAAGAGTGATTTCCTGAAGAACCGAGGCTTGGATTTGGATTCTGCATGCGCCGTTCGACTCTTCTCGTCATTTTGCGTCGGAAATACTTGTGTTCTACTCCACATTTCGATTCTTGGAGCCAGAATGCTGTAAGATAGCTTTTTGGATATAAGAGTGATTTCCTGACGAACCGAGGCTTGGATTTGGATTTTGCATGCGTCGTTCGACTCCTCTCGTCATTTTGTGTCGGAAATACTTCTGTTCTACTCCACGTTACGATTCTGGGGGCCAGAATGCTGTAAGATAGGTTTTTGGATATAAGAGTGATTTCCTGAAGAACCGAGGCTTGGATTTGGATTCTGCATGCGCCCTTCGACTCCTCTCGTCATTTTGCGTCGGAAATACTTGTGTTCTACTCCACATTTCGATTCTTGGAGCCAGAATGCTGTAAGATAGGTTTTTGGATATAAGAGTGATTTCCTGAAGAACCGAGGCTTGGATTTGGATTTTGCATGCGCCGTTCGACTCCTCTCGTCATTTTGTGTCGGAAATACTTGTGTTCTACTCTAGATTACGACCCTGGGAGCCAGAATACTCGATGATAGGTTTTTGGATATAACAGTGATTTCATGACAAACGGAGGCTCGGATTAGGTTTCTGCTTGCGCCGTTCGACTCCTCTCGTCATTTTGCGTCGGAAATACTTGTGTTCTACTCCACATTTCGATTCTTGGAGCCAGAATGCTGTAAGATAGGTTTTTGGATATAAGAGTGATTTCCTGAAGAACCGAGTCTTGGATTTGGATTTTGCATGCACCGTTCGACTCCTCTCGTCATTTTATGTCGGAAATACTTGTGTTCTACTCCACGTTACGATTCTGGGAGCCAGAATGCCGTAAGATACGTTTTTGGATATAACAGTGATTTCCTGACGAACGGTTGCTCGGATTTGAATTCTGGTTGCGACGCTCGATTCCTCTCGTGATTTTGCGTCGGAAATACTTGTGTTCTACTCCACGTTACGATTCTGGGAGCCAGAAAGCTGTAAGATAGGTTTTTGGATATAAGAGTGATTTCCTGAAGAACCGAGGCTTGGATTTGGATCCTGCATGCGCCGTTCGACTCCTCTCGTCATTTTGGGTCGGAAATACTTATGTTCTACGCTAGATTACGACCCTGGGAGCCAGAATGCTGTAAGATAGGTTTTTGGATATAAAAGTGATTTCCTGACAAACGGAGGCTCGGATTAGGTTTTTGCTTGCGCCGTTCGACTGCTCTCGTCATTTCGAGTCGGAAATACTTGTGTTCTACTCTAGATTACGACCCTGGGAGCCAGAATGCTGTAAGATAGGTTTTTGGATATAACAGTGATTTCCTGACGGGCGGAGGCTCGGATTTGATTTCTGCATGCAGCGTTCGATTCCTCTCGTCATTATGCGTCGGAAATACTTGCGTTCTGCTCCACGTTACGATTCTGGGAGCCAGAATGCTGTAAGATAGCTTTTTGGATATAAGAGTGATTTCCTGAAGAACCGAGGCTTGGATTTGGATTCTGCATGCGCCGTTCGACTCTTCTCGTCATTTTGCGTCGGAAATACTTGTGTTCTACTCCACATTTCGATTCTTGGAGCCAGAATGCTGTAAGATAGCTTTTTGGATATAAGAGTGATTTCCTGACGAACCGAGGCTTGGATTTGGATTTTGCATGCGTCGTTCGACTCCTCTCGTCATTTTGTGTCGGAAATACTTCTGTTCTACTCCACGTTACGATTCTGGGGGCCAGAATGCTGTAAGATAGGTTTTTGGATATAAGAGTGATTTCCTGAAGAACCGAGGCTTGGATTTGGATTCTGCATGCGCCCTTCGACTCCTCTCGTCATTTTGGGTCGGAAATACTTGTGTTCTACTCTAGATTACGACCCTGGGAGCCAGAATGCTGTAAGATATGTTTTTGGATATAAAAGTGATTTCCTGACAAACGGAGGCTCGGCTTAGGTTTTTGCTTGCGCCGTTCGACTGCTCTCGTCATTTTGCGTCGGAAATACTTGTGTTCTACTCTAGATTATGACCCTGGGAGCCAGAATGCTGTAAGATAGGTTTTTGGATATAACAGTGATTTCCTGACGGGCGGAGGCTCGGATTTGATTTCTGCATGCAGCGTTCGATTCCTCTCGTCATTATGCGTCGGAAATACTTGCGTTCTGCTCCACGTTACGATTCTGGGAGCCAGAATGCTGTAAGATAGGTTTTTGGATATAAGAGTGATTTCCTGAAGAACCGAGGCTTGGATTTGGATTCTGCATGCGCCCTTCGACTCCTCTCGTCATTTTGGGTCGGAAATACTTGTGTTCTACTCTAGATTACGACCCTGGGAGCCAGAATGCTGTAAGATATGTTTTTGGATATAAAAGTGATTTCCTGACAAACGGAGGCTCGGATTAGGTTTTTGCTTGCGCCGTTCGACTGCTCTCGTCATTTTGCGTCGGAAATACTTGTGTTCTACTCTAGATTACGACCCTGGGAGCCAGAATGCTGTAAGATAGGTTTTTGGATATAACAGTGATTTCCTGACGGGCGGAGGCTCGGATTTGATTTCTGCATGCAGCGTTCGATTCCTCTCGTCATTATGCGTCGGAAATACTTGCGTTCTGCTCCACGTTACGATTCTGGGAGCCAGAATGCTGTAAGATAGGTTTTTGGATATAAGAGTGATTTCCTGAAGAACCGAGGCTTGGATTTGGATTCTGCATGCGCCCTTCGACTCCTCTCGTCATTTTGGGTCGGAAATACTTGTGTTCTACTCTAGATTACGACCCTGGGAGCCAGAATGCTGTAAGATATGTTTTTGGATATAAAAGTGATTTCCTGACAAACGGAGGCTCGGATTAGGTTTTTGCTTGCGCCGTTCGAATGCTCTCGTCATTTTGCGTCGGAAATACTTGTGTTCTACTCTAGATTACGACCCTGGGAGCCAGAATGCTGTAAGATAGGTTTTTGGATATAACAGTGATTTCCTGACGGGCGGAGGCTCGGATTTGATTTCTGCATGCAGCGTTCGATTCCTCTCGTCATTATGCGTCGGAAATACTTGCGTTCTGCTCCACGTTACGATTCTGGGAGCCAGAATGCTGTAAGATAGCTTTTTGGATATAAGAGTGATTTCCTGAAGAACCGAGGCTTGGATTTGGATTCTGCATGCGCCGTTCGACTCCTCTCGTCATTTTGCGTCGGAAATACTTGTGTTCTACTCCACATTTCGATTCTTGGAGCCAGAATGCTGTAAGATAGCTTTTTGGATATAAGAGTGATTTCCTGACGAACCGAGGCTTGGATTTGGATTTTGCATGCGTCGTTCGACTCCTCTCGTCATTTTGTGTCGGAAATACTTCTGTTCTACTCCACGTTACGATTCTGGGGGCCAGAATGCTGTAAGATAGGTTTTTGGATATAAGAGTGATTTCCTGAAGAACCGAGGCTTGGATTTGGATTCTGCATGCGCCCTTCGACTCCTCTCGTCATTTTGCGTCGGAAATACTTGTGTTCTACTCCACATTTCGATTCTTGGAGCCAGAATGCTGTAAGATAGGTTTTTGGATATAAGAGTGATTTCCTGAAGAACCGAGGCTTGGATTTGGATTTTGCATGCGCCGTTCGACTCCTCTCGTCATTTTGTGTCGGAAATACTTGTGTTCTACTCTAGATTACGACCCTGGGAGCCAGAATACTCGATGATAGGTTTTTGGATATAACAGTGATTTCATGACAAACGGAGGCTCGGATTAGGTTTCTGCTTGCGCCGTTCGACTCCTCTCGTCATTTTGCGTCGGAAATACTTGTGTTCTACTCCACATTTCGATTCTTGGAGCCAGAATGCTGTAAGATAGGTTTTTGGATATAAGAGTGATTTCCTGAAGAACCGAGTCTTGGATTTGGATTTTGCATGCACCGTTCGACTCCTCTCGTCATTTTATGTCGGAAATACTTGTGTTCTACTCCACGTTACGATTCTGGGAGCCAGAATGCCGTAAGATACGTTTTTGGATATAACAGTGATTTCCTGACGAACGGTTGCTCGGATTTGAATTCTGGTTGCGACGCTCGATTCCTCTCGTGATTTTGCGTCGGAAATACTTGTGTTCTACTCCACGTTACGATTCTGGGAGCCAGAAAGCTGTAAGATAGGTTTTTGGATATAAGAGTGATTTCCTGAAGAACCGAGGCTTGGATTTGGATCCTGCATGCGCCGTTCGACTCCTCTCGTCATTTTGCGTCGGAAATACTTGTGTTCTACTCCACATTTCGATTCTTGGAGCCAGAATGCTGTAAGATAGGTTTTTGGATATAAGAGTGATTTCCTGAAGAACCGAGGCTTGGATTTGGATTTTGCATGCGCCGTTCGACTCCTCTCGTCATTTTGTGTCGGAAATACTTGTGTTCTACTCTAGATTACGACCCTGGGAGCCAGAATACTCGATGATAGGTTTTTGGATATAACAGTGATTTCATGACAAACGGAGGCTCGGATTAGGTTTCTGCTTGCGCCGTTCGACTCCTCCCGTCATTTTGCGTCGGAAATACTTGTGTTCTACTCCACATTTCGATTCTTGGAGCCAGAATGCTGTAAGATAGGTTTTTGGATATAAGAGTGATTTCCTGAAGAACCGAGTCTTGGATTTGGATTTTGCATGCACCGTTCGACTCCTCTCGTCATTTTATGTCGGAAATACTTGTGTTCTACTCCACGTTACGATTCTGGGAGCCAGAATGCCGTAAGATAGGTTTTTGGATATAACAGTGATTTCCTGACGAACGGTTGCTCGGATTTGAATTCTGGTTGCGCCGTTCGACTCCTCTCGTCATTTTGCGTCGGAAATACTTGTGTTCTACTCCACGTTACGATTCTGGGAGCCAGAATGCCGTAAGATTGGTTTTTGGATATAACAGTGATTTCATGACAAACGGAGGCTCGGAGTAAGTTTCTGCTTGCGCCGTTCGACTCCTCTCGTCATTTTGCGTCGGAAATACTTGTGTTCTACTCCACGTTACGATTCTGGGAGCCAGAATGCTGTAAGATAGCTTTTTGGATATAACAGTGATTTCCTGACGGGCTGAGGCTCGGATTTGAATTCTGCTTGCGCCGTTCGACTCCTCTCGTCATTTTGGGTCGGAAATACTTGTGTTCTACTCTAGATTACGACCCTGGGAGCCAGAATGCTGTAAGATATGTTTTTGGATATAAAAGTGATTTCCTGACAAACGGAGGCTCGGATTAGGTTTTTGCTTGCGCCGTTCGACTGCTCTCGTCATTTTGCGTCGGAAATACTTGTGTTCTACTCTAGATTACGACCCTGGGAGCCAGAATGCTGTAAGATAGGTTTTTGGATATAACAGTGATTTCCTGACGGGCGTAGGCTCGGATTTGATTTCTGCATGCAGCGTTCGATTCCTCTCGTCATTATGCGTCGGAAATACTTGCGTTCTGCTCCACGTTACGATTCTGGGAGCCAGAATGCTGTAAGATAGCTTTTTGGATATAAGAGTGATTTCCTGACTAACCGAGGCTTGGATTTGGATTTTGCATGCGTCGTTCGACTCCTCTCGTCATTTTGTGTCGGAAATACTTGTGTTCTACTCCACGTTACGATTCTGGGAGCCAGAAAGCTGTAAGATAGGTTTTTGGATATAAGAGTGATTTCCTGAAGAACCGAGGCTTGGATTTGGATTCTGCATGCGCCGTTCGACTCCTCTCGTCATTTTGCGTTGGAAATACTTGTGTTCTACTCCACATTTCGATTCTTGGAGCCAGAATGCTGTAAGATAGGTTTTTGGATATAAGAGTGATTTCCTGAAGAACCGAGGCTCGGATTTCGATTCTGCATGCGCCGCTCGACTCCTCTCGTCATTTTGCGTTGGAAATACTTGTGTTCTACTCCACGTTACGATTCTGGGGGCCAGAATGCTGTAAGATAGGTTTTTGGATATAAGAGTGATTTCCTGAAGAACCGAGGCTTGGATTTGGATTCTGCATGCGCCCTTCGACTCCTCTCGTCATTTTGGGACGGAAATACTTGTGTTCTACTCTAGATTACGACCCTGGGAGCCAGAATGCTGTAAGATATGTTTTTGGATATAAAAGTGATTTCCTGACAAACGGAGGCTCGGATTAGGTTTTTGCTTGCGCCGTTCGACTGCTCTCGTCATTTTGCGTCGGAAATACTTGTGTTCTACTCTAGATTACGACCCTGGGAGCCAGAATGCTGTAAGATAGGTTTTTGGATATAAGAGTGATTTCCTGAAGAACCGAGGCTTGGATTTCGATTCTGCATGCGCCGCTCGACTCCTCTCGTCATTTTGCGTTGGAAATACTTGTGTTCTACTCCACGTTACGATTCTGGGGGCCAGAATGCTGTAAGATAGGTTTTTGGATATAAGAGTGATTTCCTGAAGAACCGAGGCTTGGATTTGGATTCTGCATGCGCCCTTCGACTCCTCTCGTCATTTTGGTTCGGAAATACTTGTGTTCTACTCTAGATTACGACCCTGGGAGCCAGAATGCTGTAAGATATGTTTTTGGATATAAAAGTGATTTCCTGACAAACGGAGACTCGGATTAGGTTTTTGCTTGCACCGTTCGACTGCTCTCGTCATTTTGCGTCTGAAATACTTGTGTTCTACTCTAGATTACGACCCTGGGAGCCAGAATGCTGTAAGATAGGTTTTTGGATATAACAGTGATTTCCTGACGGGCGGAGGCTCGGATTTGATTTCTGCATGCAGCGTTCGATTCCTCTCGTCATTATGCGTCGGAAATACTTGCGTTCTGCTCCACGTTACGATTCTGGGAGCCAGAATGCTGTAAGATAGGTTTTTGGATATAAGAGTGATTTCCTGAAGAACCGAGGCTTGGATTTGGATTTTGCATGCGCCGTTCGACTCCTCTCGTCATTTTGTGTCGGAAATACTTGTGTTCTACTCCACGTTACGATTCTGGGGGCCAGAATGCTGTAAGATAGGTTTTTGGATATAAGAGTGATTTCCTGAAGAACCGAGGCTTGGATTTGGATTCTGCATGCGCCCTTCGACTCCTCTCGTCATTTTGGGTCGGAAATACTTGTGTTCTACTCTAGATTACGACCCTGGGAGCCAGAATGCTGTAAGATATGTTTTTGGATATAAAAGTGATTTCCTGACAAACGGAGGCTCGGATTAGGTTTTTGCTTGCGCCGTTCGACTGCTCTCGTCATTTTGAGTCGGAAGTACTTGTGTTCTACTCTAGATTACGACCCTGGGAGCCAGAATGCTGTAAGATAGGTTTTTGGATATAACAGTGATTTCCTGACGGGCGGAGGCTCGGATTAGGTTTTTGCTTGCGCCGTTCGACTGCTCTCGTCATTTTGCGTCTGAAATACTTGTGTTCTACTCTAGATTACGACCCTGGGAGCCAGAATGCTGTAAGATAGGTTTTTGGATATAACAGTGATTTCCTGACGGGCGGAGGCTCGGATTTGGTTTCTGCATGCAGCGTTCGATTCCTCTCGTCATTATGCGTCGGAAATACTTGTGTTCTACTCTAGATTACGACCCTGGGAGCCAGAATGCTGTAAGATATGTTTTTGGATATAAAAGTGATTTCCTGACAAACGGAGGCTCGGATTTGGATTTTGCATGCGCCGTTCGACTCCTCTCGTCATTTTGTGTCGGAAATACTTGTGTTCTACTCCACGTTACGATTCTGGGGGCCAGAATGCTGTAAGATAGGTTTTTGGATATAAGAGTGATTTCCTGAAGAACCGAGGCTTGGATTTGGATTCTGCATGCGCCCTTCGACTCCTCTCGTCATTTTGGGTCGGAAATACTTGTGTTCTACTCTAGATTACGACCCTGGGAGCCAGAATGCTGTAAGATATGTTTTTGGATATAAAAGTGATTTCCTGACAAACGGAGGCTCGGATTAGGTTTTTGCTTGCGCCGTTCGACTGCTCTCGTCATTTTGCGTCGGAAATACTTGTGTTCTACTCTAGATTACGACCCTGGGAGCCAGAATGCTGTAAGATAGGTTTTTGGATATAACAGTGATTTCCTGACGGGCGGAGGCTCGGATTTGATTTCTGCATGCAGCGTTCGATTCCTCTCGTCATTATGCGTCGGAAATACTTGCGTTCTGCTCCACGTTACGATTCTGGGAGCCAGAATGCTGTAAGATAGGTTTTTGGATATAAGAGTGATTTCCTGAAGAACCGAGGCTTGGATTTGGATTTTGCATGCGCCGTTCGACTCCTCTCGTCATTTTGTGTCGGAAATACTTGTGTTCTACTCCATGTTACGATTCTGGGGGCCAGAATGCTGTAAGATAGGTTTTTGGATATAAGAGTGATTTCCTGAAGAACCGAGGCTTGGATTTGGATTCTGCATGCGCCCTTCGACTCCTCTCGTCATTCTGGGTCGGAAATACTTGTGTTCTACTCTAGATTACGACCCTGGGAGCCAGAATGCTGTAAGATATGTTTTTGGATATAAAAGTGATTTCCTGACAAACGGAGACTCGGATTAGGTTTTTGCTTGCACCGTTCGACTGCTCTCGTCATTTTGCGTCTGAAATACTTGTGTTCTACTCTAGATTACGACCCTGGGAGCCAGAATGCTGTAAGATAGGTTTTTGGATATAACAGTGATTTCCTGACGGGCGGAGGCTCGGATTTGATTTCTGCATGCAGCGTTCGATTCCTCTCGTCATTATGCGTCGGAAATACTTGCGTTCTGCTCCACGTTACGATTCTGGGAGCCAGAATGCTGTAAGATAGGTTTTTGGATATAAGAGTGATTTCCTGAAGAACCGAGGCTTGGATTTGGATTTTGCATGCGCCGTTCGACTCCTCTCGTCATTTTGTGTCGGAAATACTTGTGTTCTACTCCACGTTACGATTCTGGGGGCCAGAATGCTGTAAGATAGGTTTTTGGATATAAGAGTGATTTCCTGAAGAACCGAGGCTTGGATTTGGATTCTGCATGCGCCCTTCGACTCCTCTCGTCATTTTGGGACGGAAATACTTGTGTTCTACTCTAGATTACGACCCTGGGAGCCAGAATGCTGTAAGATAGGTTTTTGGATATAACAGTGATTTCCTGACGGGCGTAGGCTCGGATTTGATTTCTGCATGCAGCGTTCGATTCCTCTCGTCATTATGCGTCGGAAATACTTGCGTTCTGCTCCACGTTACGATTCTGGGAGCCAGAATGCTGTAAGATAGCTTTTTGGATATAAGAGTGATTTCCTGACTAACCGAGGCTTGGATTTGGATTTTGCATGCGTCGTTCGACTCCTCTCGTCATT
This sequence comes from Ectemnius cavifrons, assembly GCA_964023945.1. Lineage (NCBI taxonomy): Eukaryota > Metazoa > Arthropoda > Insecta > Hymenoptera > Crabronidae > Ectemnius > Ectemnius cavifrons. Next base: position 6,461,193 of record OZ030376.1, on the reverse strand, counting down.
TTGTGTCGGAAATACTTGTGTTCTACTCCACGTTACGATTCTGGGAGCCAGAAAGCTGTAAGATAGGTTTTTGGATATAAGAGTGATTTCCTGAAGAACCGAGGCTTGGATTTGGATTCTGCATGCGCCGTTCGACTCCTCTCGTCATTTTGCGTTGGAAATACTTGTGTTCTACTCCACATTTCGATTCTTGGAGCCAGAATGCTGTAAGATAGGTTTTTGGATATAAGAGTGATTTCCTGAAGAACCGAGGCTTGGATTTCGATTCTGCATGCGCCGCTCGACTCCTCTCGTCATTTTGCGTTGGAAATACTTGTGTTCTACTCCACGTTACGATTCTGGGGGCCAGAATGCTGTAAGATAGGTTTTTGGATATAAGAGTGATTTCCTGAAGAACCGAGGCTTGGATTTGGATTTTGCATGCGCCGTTCGACTCCTCTCGTCATTTTGCGTTGGAAATACTTGTGTTCTACTCCACATTTCGATTCTTGGAGCCAGAATGCTGTAAGATAGGTTTTTGGATATAAGAGTGATTTCCTGAAGAACCGAGGCTTGGATTTGGATTCTGCATGCGCCCTTCGACTCCTCTCGTCATTTTGGTTCGGAAATACTTGTGTTCTACTCTAGATTACGACCCTGGGAGCCAGAATGCTGTAAGATATGTTTTTGGATATAAAAGTGATTTCCTGACAAACGGAGACTCGGATTAGGTTTTTGCTTGCACCGTTCGACTGCTCTCGTCATTTTGCGTCTGAAATACTTGTGTTCTACTCTAGATTACGACCCTGGGAGCCAGAATGCTGTAAGATAGGTTTTTGGATATAACAGTGATTTCCTGACGGGCGGAGGCTCGGATTTGATTTCTGCATGCAGCGTTCGATTCCTCTCGTCATTATGCGTCGGAAATACTTGCGTTCTGCTCCACGTTACGATTCTGGGAGCCAGAATGCTGTAAGATAGGTTTTTGGATATAAGAGTGATTTCCTGAAGAACCGAGGCTTGGATTTGGATTTTGCATGCGCCGTTCGACTCCTCTCGTCATTTTGTGTCGGAAATACTTGTGTTCTACTCCACGTTACGATTCTGGGGGCCAGAATGCTGTAAGATAGGTTTTTGGATATAAGAGTGATTTCCTGAAGAACCGAGGCTTGGATTTGGATTCTGCATGCGCCCTTCGACTCCTCTCGTCATTTTGGGACGGAAATACTTGTGTTCTACTCTAGATTACGACCCTGGGAGCCAGAAAGCTGTAAGATATGTTTTTGGATATAAAAGTGATTTCCTGACAAACGGAGGCTCGGATTAGGTTTTTGCTTGCGCCGTTCGACTGCTCTCGTCATTTTGCGTCGGAAATACTTGTGTTCTACTCTAGATTACGACCCTGGGAGCCAGAATGCTGTAAGATAGGTTTTTGGATATAACAGTGATTTCCTGACGGGCGGAGGCTCGGATTTGATTTCTGCATGCAGCGTTCGATTCCTCTCGTCATTATGCGTCGGAAATACTTGTGTTCTACTCTAGATTACGACCCTGGGAGCCAGAATGCTGTAAGATATGTTTTTGGATATAAAAGTGATTTCCTGACAAACGGAGGCTCGGATTAGGTTTTTGCTTGCGCCGTTCGACTGCTCTCGTCATTTTGCGTCTGAAATACTTGTGTTCTACTCTAGATTACGACCCTGGGAGCCAGAATGCTGTAAGATAGGTTTTTGGATATAACAGTGATTTCCTGACGGGCGGAGGCTCGGATTTGATTTCTGCATGCAGCGTTCGATTCCTCTCGTCATTATGCGTCGGAAATACTTGCGTTCTGCTCCACGTTACGATTCTGGGAGCCAGAATGCTGTAAGATAGGTTTTTGGATATAAGAGTGATTTCCTGAAGAACCGAGGCTTGGATTTGGATTTTGCATGCGCCGTTCGACTCCTCTCGTCATTTTGTGTCGGAAATACTTGTGTTCTACTCCACGTTACGATTCTGGGGGCCAGAATGCTGTAAGATAGGTTTTTGGATATAAGAGTGATTTCCTGAAGAACCGAGGCTTGGATTTGGATTCTGCATGCGCCCTTCGACTCCTCTCGTCATTTTGGGTCGGAAATACTTGTGTTCTACTCTAGATTACGACCCTGGGAGCCAGAATGCTGTAAGATATGTTTTTGGATATAAAAGTGATTTCCTGACAAACGGAGGCTCGGATTAGGTTTTTGCTTGCGCCGTTCGACTGCTCTCGTCATTTTGCGTCGGAAATACTTGTGTTCTACTCTAGATTACGACCCTGGGAGCCAGAATGCTGTAAGATAGGTTTTTGGATATAACAGTGATTTCCTGACGGGCGGAGGCTCGGATTTGATTTCTGCATGCAGCGTTCGATTCCTCTCGTCATTATGCGTCGGAAATACTTGCGTTCTGCTCCACGTTACGATTCTGGGAGCCAGAATGCTGTAAGATAGGTTTTTGGATATAAGAGTGATTTCCTGAAGAACCGAGGCTTGGATTTGGATTTTGCATGCGCCGTTCGACTCCTCTCGTCATTTTGTGTCGGAAATACTTGTGTTCTACTCCATGTTACGATTCTGGGGGCCAGAATGCTGTAAGATAGGTTTTTGGATATAAGAGTGATTTCCTGAAGAACCGAGGCTTGGATTTGGATTCTGCATGCGCCCTTCGACTCCTCTCGTCATTTTGGGTCGGAAATACTTGTGTTCTACTCTAGATTACGACCCTGGGAGCCAGAATGCTGTAAGATATGTTTTTGGATATAAAAGTGATTTCCTGACAAACGGAGACTCGGATTAGGTTTTTGCTTGCACCGTTCGACTGCTCTCGTCATTTTGCGTCTGAAATACTTGTGTTCTACTCTAGATTACGACCCTGGGAGCCAGAATGCTGTAAGATAGGTTTTTGGATATAACAGTGATTTCCTGACGGGCGGAGGCTCGGATTTGATTTCTGCATGCAGCGTTCGATTCCTCTCGTCATTATGCGTCGGAAATACTTGCGTTCTGCTCCACGTTACGATTCTGGGAGCCAGAATGCTGTAAGATAGGTTTTTGGATATAAGAGTGATTTCCTGAAGAACCGAGGCTTGGATTTGGATTTTGCATGCGCCGTTCGACTCCTCTCGTCATTTTGTGTCGGAAATACTTGTGTTCTACTCCACGTTACGATTCTGGGGGCCAGAATGCTGTAAGATAGGTTTTTGGATATAAGAGTGATTTCCTGAAGAACCGAGGCTTGGATTTGGATTCTGCATGCGCCCTTCGACTCCTCTCGTCATTTTGGGACGGAAATACTTGTGTTCTACTCTAGATTACGACCCTGGGAGCCAGAATGCTGTAAGATAGGTTTTTGGATATAACAGTGATTTCCTGACGGGCGTAGGCTCGGATTTGATTTCTGCATGCAGCGTTCGATTCCTCTCGTCATTATGCGTCGGAAATACTTGCGTTCTGCTCCACGTTACGATTCTGGGAGCCAGAATGCTGTAAGATAGCTTTTTGGATATAAGAGTGATTTCCTGACTAACCGAGGCTTGGATTTGGATTTTGCATGCGTCGTTCGACTCCTCTCGTCATTTTGTGTCGGAAATACTTGTGTTCTACTCCACGTTACGATTCTGGGAGCCAGAAAGCTGTAAGATAGGTTTTTGGATATAAGAGTGATTTCCTGAAGAACCGAGGCTTGGATTTGGATTCTGCATGCGCCGTTCGACTCCTCTCGTCATTTTGCGTTGGAAATACTTGTGTTCTACTCCACATTTCGATTCTTGGAGCCAGAATGCTGTAAGATAGGTTTTTGGATATAAGAGTGATTTCCTGAAGAACCGAGGCTTGGATTTCGATTCTGCATGCGCCGCTCGACTCCTCTCGTCATTTTGCGTTGGAAATACTTGTGTTCTACTCCACGTTACGATTCTGGGGGCCAGAATGCTGTAAGATAGGTTTTTGGATATAAGAGTGATTTCCTGAAGAACCGAGGCTTGGATTTGGATTCTGCATGCGCCCTTCGACTCCTCTCGTCATTTTGGGACGGAAATACTTGTGTTCTACTCTAGATTACGACCCTGGGAGCCAGAATGCTGTAAGATATGTTTTTGAATATAAAAGTGATTTCCTGACAAACGGAGGCTCGGATTAGGTTTTTGCTTGCGCCGTTCGACTGCTCTCGTCATTTTGCGTCGGAAATACTTGTGTTCTACTCTAGATTACGACCCTGGGAGCCAGAATGCTGTAAGATAGGTTTTTGGATATAACAGTGATTTCCTGACGGGCGGAAGCTCGGATTTGATTTCTGCATGCAGCGTTCGATTCCTCTCGTCATTATGCGTCGGAAATACTTGTGTTCTACTCTAGATTACGACCCTGGGAGCCAGAATGCTGTAAGATATGTTTTTGGATATAAAAGTGATTTCCTGACAAACGGAGGCTCGGATTTGGATTTTGCATGCGCCGTTCGACTCCTCTCGTCATTTTGTGTCGGAAATACTTGTGTTCTACTCCACGTTACGATTCTGGGGGCCAGAATGCTGTAAGATAGGTTTTTGGATATAAGAGTGATTTCCTGAAGAACCGAGGCTTGGATTTGGATTCTGCATGCGCCCTTCGACTCCTCTCGTCATTTTGGTTCGGAAATACTTGTGTTCTACTCTAGATTACGACCCTGGGAGCCAGAATGCTGTAAGATATGTTTTTGGATATAAAAGTGATTTCCTGACGAACGGAGGCTCGGATTAGGTTTTTGCTTGCGCCGTTCGACTGCTCTCGTCATTTTGCGTCTGAAATACTTGTGTTCTACTCTAGATTACGACCCTGGGAGCCAGAATGCTGTAAGATAGGTTTTTGGATATAACAGTGATTTCCTGACGGGCGGAGGCTCGGATTTGATTTCTGCATGCAGCGTTCGATTCCTCTCGTCATTATGCGTCGGAAATACTTGCGTTCTGCTCCACGTTACGATTCTGGGAGCCAGAATGCTGTAAGATAGGTTTTTGGATATAAGAGTGATTTCCTGAAGAACCGAGGCTTGGATTTGGATTTTGCATGCGCCGTTCGACTCCTCTCGTCATTTTGTGTCGGAAATACTTGTGTTCTACTCCACGTTACGATTCTGGGGGCCAGAATGCTGTAAGATAGGTTTTTGGATATAAGAGTGATTTCCTGAAGAACCGAGGCTTGGATTTGGATTCTGCATGCGCCCTTCGACTCCTCTCGTCATTTTGGGACGGAAATACTTGTGTTCTACTCTAGATTACGACCCTGGGAGCCAGAATGCTGTAAGATATGTTTTTGGATATAAAAGTGATTTCCTGACAAACGGAGGCTCGGATTAGGTTTTTGCTTGCGCCGTTCGACTGCTCTCGTCATTTTGCGTCGGAAATACTTGTGTTCTACTCTAGATTACGACCCTGGGAGCCAGAATGCTGTAAGATAGGTTTTTGGATATAACAGTGATTTCCTGACGGGCGGAGGCTCGGATTTGATTTCTGCATGCAGCGTTCGATTCCTCTCGTCATTATGCGTCGGAAATACTTGTGTTCTACTCTAGATTACGACCCTGGGAGCCAGAATGCTGTAAGATATGTTTTTGGATATAAAAGTGATTTCCTGACAAACGGAGGCTCGGATTTGGATTTTGCATGCGCCGTTCGACTCCTCTCGTCATTTTGTGTCGGAAATACTTGTGTTCTACTCCACGTTACGATTCTGGGGGCCAGAATGCTGTAAGATAGGTTTTTGGATATAAGAGTGATTTCCTGAAGAACCGAGGCTTGGATTTGGATTCTGCATGCGCCCTTCGACTCCTCTCGTCATTTTGGGTCGGAAATACTTGTGTTCTACTCTAGATTACGACCCTGGGAGCCAGAATGCTGTAAGATATGTTTTTGGATATAAAAGTGATTTCCTGACAAACGGAGGCTCGGATTAGGTTTTTGCTTGCGCCGTTCGACTGCTCTCGTCATTTTGCGTCGAAAATACTTGTGTTCTACTCTAGATTACGACCCTGGGAGCCAGAATGCTGTAAGATAGGTTTTTGGATATAACAGTGATTTCCTGACGGGCGGAGGCTCGGATTTGATTTCTGCATGCAGCGTTCGATTCCTCTCGTCATTATGCGTCGGAAATACTTGCGTTCTGCTCCACGTTACGATTCTGGGAGCCAGAATGCTGTAAGATAGGTTTTTGGATATAAGAGTGATTTCCTGAAGAACCGAGGCTTGGATTTGGATTTTGCATGCGCCGTTCGACTCCTCTCGTCATTTTGTGTCGGAAATACTTGTGTTCTACTCCACGTTACGATTCTGGGGGCCAGAATGCTGTAAGATAGGTTTTTGGATATAAGAGTGATTTCCTGAAGAACCGAGGCTTGGATTTGGATTCTGCATGCGCCCTTCGACTCCTCTCGTCATTTTGGGTCGGAAATACTTGTGTTCTACTCTAGATTACGACCCTGGGAGCCAGAATGCTGTAAGATATGTTTTTGGATATAAAAGTGATTTCCTGACAAACGGAGGCTCGGATTAGGTTTTTGCTTGCGCCGTTCGACTGCTCTCGTCATTTTGCGTCGGAAATACTTGTGTTCTACTCTAGATTACAACCCTGGGAGCCAGAATGCTGTAAGATAGGTTTTTGGATATAACAGTGATTTCCTGACGGGCGGAGGCTCGGATTTGATTTCTGCATGCAGCGTTCGATTCCTCTCGTCATTATGCGTCGGAAATACTTGCGTTCTGCTCCACGTTACGATTCTGGGAGCCAGAATGCTGTAAGATAGGTTTTTGGATATAAGAGTGATTTCCTGAAGAACCGAGGCTTGGATTTGGATTCTGCATGCGCCCTTCGACTCCTCTCGTCATTTTGGGTCGGAAATACTTGTGTTCTACTCTAGATTACGACCCTGGGAGCCAGAATGCTGTAAGATATGTTTTTGGATATAAAAGTGATTTCCTGACAAACGGAGGCTCGGATTAGGTTTTTGCTTGCGCCGTTCGACTGCTCTCGTCATTTTGAGTCGGAAGTACTTGTGTTCTACTCTAGATTACGACCCTGGGAGCCAGAATGCTGTAAGATAGGTTTTTGGATATAACAGTGATTTCCTGACGGGCGGAGGCTCGGATTAGGTTTTTGCTTGCGCCGTTCGACTGCTCTCGTCATTTTGCGTCTGAAATACTTGTGTTCTACTCTAGATTACGACCCTGGGAGCCAGAATGCTGTAAGATAGGTTTTTGGATATAACAGTGATTTCCTGACGGGCGGAGGCTCGGATTTGGTTTCTGCATGCAGCGTTCGATTCCTCTCGTCATTATGCGTCGGAAATACTTGTGTTCTACTCTAGATTACGACCATGGGAGCCAGAATGCTGTAAGATATGTTTTTGGATATAAAAGTGATTTCCTGACAAACGGAGGCTCGGATTTGGATTTTGCATGCGCCGTTCGACTCCTCTCGTCATTTTGTGTCGGAAATACTTGTGTTCTACTCCACGTTACGATTCTGGGGGCCAGAATGCTGTAAGATAGGTTTTTGGATATAAGAGTGATTTCCTGAAGAACCGAGGCTTGGATTTGGATTCTGCATGCGCCCTTCGACTCCTCTCGTCATTTTGGGTCGGAAATACTTGTGTTCTACTCTAGATTACGACCCTGGGAGCCAGAATGCTGTAAGATATGTTTTTCGATATAAAAGTGATTTCCTGACAAACGGAGGCTCGGATTAGGTTTTTGCTTGCGCCGTTCGACTGCTCTCGTCATTTTGCGTCGGAAATACTTGTGTTCTACTCTAGATTACGACCCTGGGAGCCAGAATGCTGTAAGATAGGTTTTTGGATATAACAGTGATTTCCTGACGGGCGGAGGCTCGGATTTGATTTCTGCATGCAGCGTTCGATTCCTCTCGTCATTATGCGTCGGAAATACTTGCGTTCTGCTCCACGTTACGATTCTGGGAGCCAGAATGCTGTAAGATAGGTTTTTGGATATAAGAGTGATTTCCTGAAGAACCGAGGCTTGGATTTGGATTTTGCATGCGCCGTTCGACTCCTCTCGTCATTTTGTGTCGGAAATACTTGTGTTCTACTCCATGTTACGATTCTGGGGGCCAGAATGCTGTAAGATAGGTTTTTGGATATAAGAGTGATTTCCTGAAGAACCGAGGCTTGGATTTGGATTCTGCATGCGCCCTTCGACTCCTCTCGTCATTTTGGGTCGGAAATACTTGTGTTCTACTCTAGATTACGACCCTGGGAGCCAGAATGCTGTAAGATATGTTTTTGGATATAAAAGTGATTTCCTGACAAACGGAGGCTCGGATTAGGTTTTTGCTTGCGCCGTTCGACTGCTCTCGTCATTTTGCGTCGGAAATACTTGTGTTCTACTCTAGATTACGACCCTGGGAGCCAGAATGCTGTAAGATAGGTTTTTGGATATAACAGTGATTTCCTGACGGGCGGAGGCTCGGATTTGATTTCTGCATGCAGCGTTCGATTCCTCTCGTCATTATGCGTCGGAAATACTTGCGTTCTGCTCCACGTTACGATTCTGGGAGCCAGAATGCTGTAAGATAGGTTTTTGGATATAAGAGTGATTTCCTGAAGAACCGAGGCTTGGATTTGGATTCTGCATGCGCCCTTCGACTCCTCTCGTCATTTTGGGTCGGAAATACTTGTGTTCTACTCTACATTACGACCCTGGGAGCCAGAATGCTGTAAGATATGTTTTTGGATATAAAAGTGATTTCCTGACAAACGGAGGCTCGGATTAGGTTTTTGCTTGCGCCGTTCGACTGCTCTCGTCATTTTGCGTCTGAAATACTTGTGTTCTACTCTAGGTTACGACCCTGGGAGCCAGAATGCTGTAAGATAGGTTTTTGGATATAACAGTGATTTCCTGACGGGCGGAGGCTCGGATTTGATTTCTGCATGCAGCGTTCGATTCCTCTCGTCATTATGCGTCGGAAATACTTGCGTTCTGCTCCACGTTACGATTCTGGGAGCCAGAATGCTGTAAGATAGGTTTTTGGATATAAGAGTGATTTCCTGAAGAACCGAGGCTTGGATTTGGATTTTGCATGCGCCGTTCGACTCCTCTCGTCATTTTGTGTCGGAAATACTTGTGTTCTACTCCACGTTACGATTCTGGGGGCCAGAATGCTGTAAGATAGGTTTTTGGATATAAGAGTGATTTCCTGAAGAACCGAGGCTTGGATTTGGATTCTGCATGCGCCCTTCGACTCCTCTCGTCATTTTGGGTCGGAAATACTTGTGTTCTACTCTAGATTACGACCCTGGGAGCCAGAATGCTGTAAGATATGTTTTTGGATATAAAAGTGATTTCCTGACAAACGGAGGCTCGGATTAGGTTTTTGCTTGCGCCGTTCGACTGCTCTCGTCATTTTGCGTCGGAAATACTTGTGTTCTACTCTAGATTACGACCCTGGGAGCCAGAATGCTGTAAGATAGGTTTTTGGATATAACAGTGATTTCCTGACGGGCGGAGGCTCGGATTTGATTTCTGCATGCAGCGTTCGATTCCTCTCGTCATTATGCGTCGGAAATACTTGCGTTCTGCTCCACGTTACGATTCTGGGAGCCAGAATGCTGTAAGATAGGTTTTTGGATATAAGAGTGATTTCCTGAAGAACCGAGGCTTGGATTTGGATTCTGCATGCGCCCTTCGACTCCTCTCGTCATTTTGGGTCGGAAATACTTGTGTTCTACTCTAGATTACGACCCTGGGAGCCAGAATGCTGTAAGATATGTTTTTGGATATAAAAGTGATTTCCTGACAAACGGAGGCTCGGATTAGGTTTTTGCTTGCGCCGTTCGACTGCTCTCGTCATTTTGAGTCGGAAGTACTTGTGTTCTACTCTAGATTACGACCCTGGGAGCCAGAATGCTGTAAGATAGGTTTTTGGATATAACAGTGATTTCCTGACGGGCGGAGGCTCGGTTTTGATTTCTGCATGCAGCGTTCGATTCCTCTCGTCATTATGCGTCGGAAATACTTGCGTTCTGCTCCACGTTACGATTCTGGGAGCCAGAATGCTGTAAGATAGCTTTTTGGATATAAGAGTGATTTCCTGAAGAACCGAGGCTTGGATTTGGATTCTGCATGCGCCGTTCGACTCCTCTCGTCATTTTGCGTCGGAAATACTTGTGTTCTACTCCACGTTACGATTCTGGGGGCCAGAATGCTGTAAGATAGGTTTTTGGATATAAGAGTGATTTCCTGAAGAACCGAGGCTCGGATTAGGTTTTTGCTTGCGCCGTTCGACTGCTCTCGTCATTTTGCGTCTGAAATACTTGTGTTCTACTCTAGATTACGACCCTGGGAGCCAGAATGCTGTAAGATATGTTTTTGGATATAAAAGTGATTTCCTGACAAACGGAGGCTCGGATTAGGTTTTTGCTTGCGCCGTTCGACTGCTCTCATCATTTTGAGTCGGAAGTACTTGTGTTCTACTCTAGATTACGACCCTGGGAGCCAGAATGCTGTAAGATAGGTTTTTGGATATAGCAGTGATTTCCTGACGGGCGGAGGCTCGGTTTTGATTTCTGCATGCAGCGTTCGATTCCTCTCGTCATTATGCGTCGGAAATACTTGCGTTCTGCTCCACGTTACGATTCTGGGAGCCAGAATGCTGTAAGATAGGTTTTTGGATATAAGAGTGATTTCCTGAAGAACCGAGGCTTGGATTTGGATTCTGCATGCGCCCTTCGACTCCTCTCGTCATTTTGGGTCGTAAATACTTGTGTTCTACTCCACGTTACGATTCTGGGAGCCAGAATGCCGTAAGATACGTTTTTGGATATAACAGTGATTTCCTGACGAACGGTTGCTCGGATTTGAATTCTGGTTGCGACGCTCGATTCCTCTCGTGATTTTGCGTCGGAAATACTTGTGTTTTACTCCACGTTACGATTCTGGGAGCCAGAAAGCTGTAAGATAGGTTTTTGGATATAAGAGTGATTTCCTGAAGAACCGAGGCTTGGATTTGGATCCTGCATGCGCCGTTCGACTCCTCTCGTCATTTTGCGTCGGAAATACTTGTGTTCTACTCCACATTTCGATTCTTGGAGCCAGAATGCTGTAAGATAGGTTTTTGGATATAAGAGTGATTTCCTGAAGAACCGAGGCTTGGATTTGGATTTTGCATGCGCCGTTCGACTCCTCTCGTCATTTTGTGTCGGAAATACTTGTGTTCTACTCTAGATTACGACCCTGGGAGCCAGAATACTCGATGATAGGTTTTTGGATATAACAGTGATTTCATGACAAACGGAGGCTCGGATTAGGTTTCTGCTTGCGCCGTTCGACTCCTCTCGTCATTTTGCGTCGGAAATACTTGTGTTCTACTCCACATTTCGATTCTTGGAGCCAGAATGCTGTAAGATAGGTTTTTGGATATAAGAGTGATTTCCTGAAGAACCGAGTCTTGGATTTGGATTTTGCATGCACCGTTCGACTCCTCTCGTCATTTTATGTCGGAAATACTTGTGTTCTACTCCACGTTACGATTCTGGGAGCCAGAATGCCGTAAGATAGGTTTTTGGATATAACAGTGATTTCCTGACGAACGGTTGCTCGGATTTGAATTCTGGTTGCGCCGTTCGACTCCTCTCGTCATTTTGCGTCGGAAATACTTGTGTTCTACTCCACGTTACGATTCTGGGAGCCAGAATGCCGTAAGATTGGTTTTTGGATATAACAGTGATTTCATGACAAACGGAGGCTCGGAGTAAGTTTCTGTTTGCGCCGTTCGACTCCTCTCGTCATTTTGCATCGGAAATACTTGTGTTCTACTCCACATTTCGATTCTGGGAGTCAGAATGCCGTAAGATAGGTTTTTGGATATAACAGTGATTTCCTGACGGGCGGAGGCTCGGTTTTGATTTCTGCATGCAGCGTTCGATTCCTCTCGTCATTATGCGTCGGAAATACTTGCGTTCTGCTCCACGTTACGATTCTGGGAGCCAGAATGCTGTAAGATAGCTTTTTGGATATAAGAGTGATTTCCTGAAGAACCGAGGCTTGGATTTGGATTCTGCATGCGCCGTTCGACTCCTCTCGTCATTTTGCGTCGGAAATACTTGTGTTCTACTCCACGTTACGATTCTGGGGGCCAGAATGCTGTAAGATAGGTTTTTGGATATAAGAGTGATTTCCTGAAGAACCGAGGCTTGGATTTGGATTCTGCATGCGCCCTTCGACTCCTCTCGTCATTTTGGGTCGGAAATACTTGTGTTCTACTCTAGATTACGACCCTGGGAGCCAGAATGCTGTAAGATATGTTTTTGGATATAAAAGTGATTTCCTGACAAACGGAGGCTCGGATTAGGTTTTTGCTTGCGCCGTTCGACTGCTCTCATCATTTTGAGTCGGAAGTACTTGTGTTCTACTCTAGATTACGACCCTGGGAGCCAGAATGCTGTAAGATAGGTTTTTGGATATAGCAGTGATTTCCTGACGGGCGGAGGCTCGGTTTTGATTTCTGCATGCAGCGTTCGATTCCTCTCGTCATTATGCGTCGGAAATACTTGCGTTCTGCTCCACGTTACGATTCTGGGAGCCAGAATGCTGTAAGATAGGTTTTTGGATATAAGAGTGATTTCCTGAAGAACCGAGGCTTGGATTTGGATTCTGCATGCGCCCTTCGACTCCTCTCGTCATTTTGGGTCGTAAATACTTGTGTTCTACTCCACGTTACGATTCTGGGAGCCAGAATGCCGTAAGATACGTTTTTGGATATAACAGTGATTTCCTGACGAACGGTTGCTCGGATTTGAATTCTGGTTGCGACGCTCGATTCCTCTCGTGATTTTGCGTCGGAAATACTTGTGTTTTACTCCACGTTACGATTCTGGGAGCCAGAAAGCTGTAAGATAGGTTTTTGGATATAAGAGTGATTTCCTGAAGAACCGAGGCTTGGATTTGGATCCTGCATGCGCCGTTCGACTCCTCTCGTCATTTTGCGTCGGAAATACTTGTGTTCTACTCCACATTTCGATTCTTGGAGCCAGAATGCTGTAAGATAGGTTTTTGGATATAAGAGTGATTTCCTGAAGAACCGAGGCTTGGATTTGGATTCTGCATGCGCCGTTCGACTCCTCTCGTCATTTTGCGTCGGAAATACTTGTGTTCTACTCCACGTTACGATTCTGGGGGCCAGAATGCTGTAAGATAGGTTTTTGGATATAAGAGTGATTTCCTGAAGAACCGAGGCTTGGATTTGGATTCTGCATGCGCCCTTCGACTCCTCTCGTCATTTTGGGTCGGAAATACTTGTGTTCTACTCTAGATTACGACCCTGGGAGCCAGAATGCTGTAAGATATGTTTTTGGATATAAAAGTGATTTCCTGACAAACGGAGGCTCGGATTAGGTTTTTGCTTGCGCCGTTCGACTGCTCTCATCATTTTGAGTCGGAAGTACTTGTGTTCTACTCTAGATTACGACCCTGGGAGCCAGAATGCTGTAAGATAGGTTTTTGGATATAGCAGTGATTTCCTGACGGGCGGAGGCTCGGTTTTGATTTCTGCATGCAGCGTTCGATTCCTCTCGTCATTATGCGTCGGAAATACTTGCGTTCTGCTCCACGTTACGATTCTGGGAGCCAGAATGCTGTAAGATAGGTTTTTGGATATAAGAGTGATTTCCTGAAGAACCGAGGCTTGGATTTGGATTCTGCATGCGCCCTTCGACTCCTCTCGTCATTTTGGGTCGTAAATACTTGTGTTCTACTCCACGTTACGATTCTGGGAGCCAGAATGCCGTAAGATACGTTTTTGGATATAACAGTGATTTCCTGACGAACGGTTGCTCGGATTTGAATTCTGGTTGCGACGCTCGATTCCTCTCGTGATTTTGCGTCGGAAATACTTGTGTTTTACTCCACGTTACGATTCTGGGAGCCAGAAAGCTGTAAGATAGGTTTTTGGATATAAGAGTGATTTCCTGAAGAACCGAGGCTTGGATTTGGATCCTGCATGCGCCGTTCGACTCCTCTCGTCATTTTGCGTCGGAAATACTTGTGTTCTACTCCACATTTCGATTCTTGGAGCCAGAATGCTGTAAGATAGGTTTTTGGATATAAGAGTGATTTCCTGAAGAACCGAGGCTTGGATTTGGATTTTGCATGCGCCGTTCGACTCCTCTCGTCATTTTGTGTCGGAAATACTTGTGTTCTACTCTAGATTACGACCCTGGGAGCCAGAATACTCGATGATAGGTTTTTGGATATAACAGTGATTTCATGACAAACGGAGGCTCGGATTAGGTTTCTGCTTGCGCCGTTCGACTCCTCTCGTCATTTTGCGTCGGAAATACTTGTGTTCTACTCCACATTTCGATTCTTGGAGCCAGAATGCTGTAAGATAGGTTTTTGGATATAAGAGTGATTTCCTGAAGAACCGAGTCTTGGATTTGGATTTTGCATGCACCGTTCGACTCCTCTCGTCATTTTATGTCGGAAATACTTGTGTTCTACTCCACGTTACGATTCTGGGAGCCAGAATGCCGTAAGATAGGTTCTTGGATATAACAGTGATTTCCTGACGAACGGTTGCTCGGATTTGAATTCTGGTTGCGCCGTTCGACTCCTCTCGTCATTTTGCGTCGGAAATACTTGTGTTCTACTCCACGTTACGATTCTGGGAGCCAGAATGCCGTAAGATTGGTTTTTGGATATAACAGTGATTTCATGACAAACGGAGGCTCGGAGTAAGTTTCTGTTTGCGCCGTTCGACTCCTCTCGTCATTTTGCATCGGAAATACTTGTGTTCTACTCCACATTTCGATTCTGGGAGTCAGAATGCCGTAAGATAGGTTTTTGGATATAACAGTGATTTCCTGACGGGCGGAGGCTCGGTTTTGATTTCTGCATGCAGCGTTCGATTCCTCTCGTCATTATGCGTCGGAAATACTTGCGTTCTGCTCCACGTTACGATTCTGGGAGCCAGAATGCTGTAAGATAGCTTTTTGGATATAAGAGTGATTTCCTGAAGAACCGAGGCTTGGATTTGGATTCTGCATGCGCCGTTCGACTCCTCTCGTCATTTTGCGTCGGAAATACTTGTGTTCTACTCCACGTTACGATTCTGGGGGCCAGAATGCTGTAAGATAGGTTTTTGGATATAAGAGTGATTTCCTGAAGAACCGAGGCTTGGATTTGGATTTTGCATGCGCCGTTCGACTCCTCTCGTCATTTTGTGTCGGAAATACTTGTGTTCTACTCCACGTTACGATTCTGGGGGCCAGAATGCTGTAAGATAGGTTTTTGGATATAAGAGTGATTTCCTGAAGAACCGAGGCTTGGATTTGGATTCTGCATGCGCCCTTCGACTCCTCTCGTCATTTTGGGTCGGAAATACTTGTGTTCTACTCTAGATTACGACCCTGGGAGCCAGAATGCTGTAAGATATGTTTTTGGATATAAAAGTGATTTCCTGACAAACGGAGGCTCGGATTAGGTTTTTGCTTGCGCCGTTCGACTGCTCTCGTCATTTTGCGTCGGAAATACTTGTGTTCTACTCTAGATTACGACCCTGGGAGCCAGAATGCTGTAAGATAGGTTTTTGGATATAACAGTGATTTCCTGACGGGCGGAGGCTCGGATTTGATTTCTGCATGCAGCGTTCGATTCCTCTCGTCATTATGCGTCGGAAATACTTGCGTTCTGCTCCACGTTACGATTCTGGGAGCCAGAATGCTGTAAGATAGGTTTTTGGATATAAGAGTGATTTCCTGAAGAACCGAGGCTTGGATTTGGATTCTGCATGCGCCCTTCGACTCCTCTCGTCATTTTGGGTCGGAAATACTTGTGTTCTACTCTAGATTACGACCCTGGGAGCCAGAATGCTGTAAGATATGTTTTTGGATATAAAAGTGATTTCCTGACAAACGGAGGCTCGGATTAGGTTTTTGCTTGCGCCGTTCGACTGCTCTCGTCATTTTGAGTCGGAAGTACTTGTGTTCTACTCTAGATTACGACCCTGGGAGCCAGAATGCTGTAAGATAGGTTTTTGGATATAACAGTGATTTCCTGACGGGCGGAGGCTCGGTTTTGATTTCTGCATGCAGCGTTCGATTCCTCTCGTCATTATGCGTCGGAAATACTTGCGTTCTGCTCCACGTTACGATTCTGGGAGCCAGAATGCTGTAAGATAGCTTTTTGGATATAAGAGTGATTTCCTGAAGAACCGAGGCTTGGATTTGGATTCTGCATGCGCCGTTCGACTCCTCTCGTCATTTTGCGTCGGAAATACTTGTGTTCTACTCCACGTTACGATTCTGGGGGCCAGAATGCTGTAAGATAGGTTTTTGGATATAAGAGTGATTTCCTGAAGAACCGAGGCTCGGATTAGGTTTTTGCTTGCGCCGTTCGACTGCTCTCGTCATTTTGCGTCTGAAATACTTGTGTTCTACTCTAGATTACGACCCTGGGAGCCAGAATGCTGTAAGATATGTTTTTGGATATAAAAGTGATTTCCTGACAAACGGAGGCTCGGATTAGGTTTTTGCTTGCGCCGTTCGACTGCTCTCATCATTTTGAGTCGGAAGTACTTGTGTTCTACTCTAGATTACGACCCTGGGAGCCAGAATGCTGTAAGATAGGTTTTTGGATATAGCAGTGATTTCCTGACGGGCGGAGGCTCGGTTTTGATTTCTGCATGCAGCGTTCGATTCCTCTCGTCATTATGCGTCGGAAATACTTGCGTTCTGCTCCACGTTACGATTCTGGGAGCCAGAATGCTGTAAGATAGGTTTTTGGATATAAGAGTGATTTCCTGAAGAACCGAGGCTTGGATTTGGATTCTGCATGCGCCCTTCGACTCCTCTCGTCATTTTGGGTCGTAAATACTTGTGTTCTACTCCACGTTACGATTCTGGGAGCCAGAATGCCGTAAGATACGTTTTTGGATATAACAGTGATTTCCTGACGAACGGTTGCTCGGATTTGAATTCTGGTTGCGACGCTCGATTCCTCTCGTGATTTTGCGTCGGAAATACTTGTGTTCTACTCCACGTTACGATTCTGGGAGCCAGAAAGCTGTAAGATAGGTTTTTGGATATAAGAGTGATTTCCTGAAGAACCGAGGCTTGGATTTGGATCCTGCATGCGCCGTTCGACTCCTCTCGTCATTTTGCGTCGGAAATACTTGTGTTCTACTCCACATTTCGATTCTTGGAGCCAGAATGCTGTAAGATAGGTTTTTGGATATAAGAGTGATTTCCTGAAGAACCGAGGCTTGGATTTGAATTTTGCATGCGCCGTTCGACTCCTCTCGTCATTTTGTGTCGGAAATACTTGTGTTCTACTCTAGATTACGACCCTGGGAGCCAGAATACTCGATGATAGGTTTTTGGATATAACAGTGATTTCATGACAAACGGAGGCTCGGATTAGGTTTCTGCTTGCGCCGTTCGACTCCTCTCGTCATTTTGCGTCGGAAATACTTGTGTTCTACTCCACATTTCGATTCTTGGAGCCAGAATGCTGTAAGATAGGTTTTTGGATATAAGAGTGATTTCCTGAAGAACCGAGTCTTGGATTTGGATTTTGCATGCACCGTTCGACTCCTCTCGTCATTTTATGTCGGAAATACTTGTGTTCTACTCCACGTTACGATTCTGGGAGCCAGAATGCCGTAAGATAGGTTTTTGGATATAACAGTGATTTCCTGACGAACGGTTGCTCGGATTTGAATTCTGGTTGCGCCGTTCGACTCCTCTCGTCATTTTGCGTCGGAAATACTTGTGTTCTACTCCACGTTACGATTCTGGGAGCCAGAATGCCGTAAGATTGGTTTTTGGATATAACAGTGATTTCATGACAAACGGAGGCTCGGAGTAAGTTTCTGTTTGCGCCGTTCGACTCCTCTCGTCATTTTGCATCGGAAATACTTGTGTTCTACTCCACATTTCGATTCTGGGAGTCAGAATGCCGTAAGATAGGTTTTTGGATATAACAGTGATTTCCTGACGGGCGGAGGCTCGGTTTTGATTTCTGCATGCAGCGTTCGATTCCTCTCGTCATTATGCGTCGGAAATACTTGCGTTCTGCTCCACGTTACGATTCTGGGAGCCAGAATGCTGTAAGATAGCTTTTTGGATATAAGAGTGATTTCCTGAAGAACCGAGGCTTGGATTTGGATTCTGCATGCGCCGTTCGACTCCTCTCGTCATTTTGCGTCGGAAATACTTGTGTTCTACTCCACGTTACGATTCTGGGGGCCAGAATGCTGTAAGATAGGTTTTTGGATATAAGAGTGATTTCCTGAAGAACCGAGGCTCGGATTAGG
This sequence comes from Ectemnius cavifrons, assembly GCA_964023945.1. Classification (NCBI taxonomy): domain Eukaryota; kingdom Metazoa; phylum Arthropoda; class Insecta; order Hymenoptera; family Crabronidae; genus Ectemnius; species Ectemnius cavifrons. The sequence continues at coordinate 6,442,900 of OZ030376.1, read as the reverse complement.
TTTTTGCTTGCGCCGTTCGACTGCTCTCGTCATTTTGCGTCTGAAATACTTGTGTTCTACTCTAGATTACGACCCTGGGAGCCAGAATGCTGTAAGATATGTTTTTGGATATAAAAGTGATTTCCTGACAAACGGAGGCTCGGATTAGGTTTTTGCTTGCGCCGTTCGACTGCTCTCATCATTTTGAGTCGGAAGTACTTGTGTTCTACTCTAGATTACGACCCTGGGAGCCAGAATGCTGTAAGATAGGTTTTTGGATATAGCAGTGATTTCCTGACGGGCGGAGGCTCGGTTTTGATTTCTGCATGCAGCGTTCGATTCCTCTCGTCATTATGCGTCGGAAATACTTGCGTTCTGCTCCACGTTACGATTCTGGGAGCCAGAATGCCGTAAGATAGGTTTTTGGATATAACAGTGATTTCCTGACGAACGGTTGCTCGGATTTGAATTCTGGTTGCGCCGTTCGACTCCTCTCGTCATTTTGCGTCGGAAATACTTGTGTTCTACTCCACGTTACGATTCTGGGAGCCAGAATGCCGTAAGATTGGTTTTTGGATATAACAGTGATTTCATGACAAACGGAGGCTCGGAGTAAGTTTCTGTTTGCGCCGTTCGACTCCTCTCGTCATTTTGCATCGGAAATACTTGTGTTCTACTCCACATTTCGATTCTGGGAGTCAGAATGCCGTAAGATAGGTTTTTGGATATAACAGTGATTTCCTGACGGGCTGAGGCTCGGATTTGAATTCTGCTTGCGCCGTTCGACTCCTCTCGTCATTTTGCGTCGGAAATACTTGTGTTCTACTCCACGTTACGATTCTGGGAGCCAGAATGCCGTAAGATTGGTTTTTGGATATAACAGTGATTTCATGACAAACGGAGGCTCGGAGTAAGTTTCTGTTTGCGCCGTTCGACTCCTCTCGTCATTTTGCATCGGAAATACTTGTGTTCTACTCCACATTTCGATTCTTGGAGCCAGAATGCTGTAAGATAGGTTTTTGGATATAAGAGTGATTTCCTGAAGAACCGAGTCTTGGATTTGGATTTTGCATGCACCGTTCGACTCCTCTCGTCATTTTATGTCGGAAATACTTGTGTTCTACTCCACGTTACGATTCTGGGAGCCAGAATGCCGTAAGATAGGTTTTTGGATATAACAGTGATTTCCTGACGAACGGTTGCTCGGATTTGAATTCTGGTTGCGCCGTTCGACTCCTCTCGTCATTTTGCGTCGGAAATACTTGTGTTCTACTCCACGTTACGATTCTGGGAGCCAGAATGCCGTAAGATTGGTTTTTGGATATAACAGTGATTTCATGACAAACGGAGGCTCGGAGTAAGTTTCTGTTTGCGCCGTTCGACTCCTCTCGTCATTTTGCATCGGAAATACTTGTGTTCTACTCCACATTTCGATTCTGGGAGTCAGAATGCCGTAAGATAGGTTTTTGGATATAACAGTGATTTCCTGACGGGCTGAGGCTCGGATTTGAATTCTGCTTGCGCCGTTCGACTCCTCTCGTCATTTTGCGTCGGAAATACTTGTGTTCTACTCCACGTTACGATTCTGGGAGCCAGAATGCCGTAAGATTGGTTTTTGGATATAACAGTGATTTCATGACAAACGGAGGCTCGGAGTAAGTTTCTGTTTGCGCCGTTCGACTCCTCTCGTCATTTTGCATCGGAAATACTTGTGTTCTACTCCACATTTCGATTCTTGGAGCCAGAATGCTGTAAGATAGGTTTTTGGATATAAGAGTGATTTCCTGAAGAACCGAGTCTTGGATTTGGATTTTGCATGCACCGTTCGACTCCTCTCGTCATTTTATGTCGGAAATACTTGTGTTCTACTCCACGTTACGATTCTGGGAGCCAGAATGCCGTAAGATAGGTTTTTGGATATAACAGTGATTTCCTGACGAACGGTTGCTCGGATTTGAATTCTGGTTGCGCCGTTCGACTCCTCTCGTCATTTTGCGTCGGAAATACTTGTGTTCTACTCCACGTTACGATTCTGGGAGCCAGAATGCCGTAAGATTGGTTTTTGGATATAACAGTGATTTCATGACAAACGGAGGCTCGGAGTAAGTTTCTGTTTGCGCCGTTCGACTGCTCTCGTCATTTTGCGTCGGAAATACTTGTGTTCTACTCTAGATTACGACCCTGGGAGCCAGAATGCTGTAAGATAGGTTTTTGGATATAACAGTGATTTCCTGACGGGCGGAGGCTCGGATTTGATTTCTGCATGCAGCGTTCGATTCCTCTCGTCATTATGCGTCGGAAATACTTGCGTTCTGCTCCACGTTACGATTCTGGGAGCCAGAATGCTGTAAGATAGGTTTTTGGATATAAGAGTGATTTCCTGAAGAACCGAGGCTTGGATTTGGATTCTGCATGCGCCCTTCGACTCCTCTCGTCATTTTGGGTCGGAAATACTTGTGTTCTACTCTAGATTACGACCCTGGGAGCCAGAATGCTGTAAGATATGTTTTTGGATATAAAAGTGATTTCCTGACAAACGGAGGCTCGGATTAGGTTTTTGCTTGCGCCGTTCGACTGCTCTCGTCATTTTGAGTCGGAAGTACTTGTGTTCTACTCCACGTTACGATTCTGGGAGCCACAATGCTGTAAGATAGGTTTTTGGATATAAGAGTGATTTCCTGAAGAACCGAGGCTTGGATTTGGATTCTGCATGCGCCGTTCGACTCCTCTCGTCATTTTATGTCGGAAATACTTGTGTTCTACTCCACGTTACGATTCTGGGGGCCAGAATGCTGTAAGATAGGTTTTTGGATATAAGAGTGATTTCCTGAAGAACCGAGGCTTGGATTTGGATTCTGCATGCGCCGTTCGACTGCTCTCCTCATTTTGCGTCGGAAATACTTGTGTTCTACTCTAGAATACGACCCTGGGAGCCAGAATGCTGTAAGATAGGTTTTTGGATATAACAGTGATTTCCTGACGGGCGTAGGCTCGGATTTGATTTCTGCATGCAGCGTTCGATTCCTCTCGTCATTATGCGTCGGAAATACTTGCGTTCTGCTCCACGTTACGATTCTGGGAGCCAGAATGCTGTAAGATAGGTTTTTGGATATAAGAGTGATTTCCTGAAGAACCGAGGCTTGGATTTGGATTCTGCATGCGCCCTTCGACTCCTCTCGTCATTTTGGGTCGGAAATACTTGTGTTCTACTCTAGATTACGACCCTGGGAGCCAGAATGCTGTAAGATATGTTTTTGGATATAAAAGTGATTTCCTGACAAACGGAGGCTCGGATTAGGTTTTTGCTTGCGCCGTTCGACTGCTCTCGTCATTTCGAGTCGGAAATACTTGTGTTCTACTCTAGATTACGACCCTGGGAGCCAGAATGCTGTAAGATAGGTTTTTGGATATAACAGTGATTTCCTGACGGGCGGAGGCTCGGATTTGATTTCTGCATGCAGCGTTCGATTCCTCTCGTCATTATGCGTCGGAAATACTTGCGTTCTGCTCCACGTTACGATTCTGGGAGCCAGAATGCTGTAAGATAGCTTTTTGGATATAAGAGTGATTTCCTGAAGAACCGAGGCTTGGATTTGGATTCTGCATGCGCCCTTCGACTCCTCTCGTCATTTTGGGTCGGAAATACTTGTGTTCTACTCCACGTTACGATTCTGGGAGCCAGAATGCCGTAAGATACGTTTTTGGATATAACAGTGATTTCCTGACGAACGGTTGCTCGGATTTGAATTCTGGTTGCGACGCTCGATTCCTCTCGTCATTTTGCGTCGGAAATACTTGTGTTCTACTCCACGTTACGATTCTGGGAGCCAGAAAGCTGTAAGATAGGTTTTTGGATATAAGAGTGATTTCCTGAAGAACCGAGGCTTGGATTTGGATCCTGCATGCGCCGTTCGACTCCTCTCGTCATTTTGCGTCGGAAATACTTGTGTTCTACTCCACATGTCGATTCTTGGAGCCAGAATGCTGTAAGATAGGTTTTTGGATATAAGAGTGATTTCCTGAAGAACCGAGGCTTGGATTTGGATTTTGCATGCGCCCTTCGACTCCTCTCGTCATTTTGGGTCGGAAATACTTGTGTTCTACTCTAGATTACGACCCTGGGAGCCAGAATGCTGTAAGATATGTTTTTGGATATAAAAGTGATTTCCTGACAAACGGAGGTTCGGATTAGGTTTTTGCTTGCGCCGTTCGACTCCTCTCGTCATTTTGTGTCGGAAATACTTGTGTTCTACTCTAGATTACGACCCTGGGAGCCAGAATACTCGATGATAGGTTTTTGGATATAACAGTGATTTCATGACAAACGGAGGCTCGGATTAGGTTTCTGCTTGCGCCGTTCGACTCCTCTCGTCATTTTGCGTCGGAAATACTTGTGTTCTACTCCACATTTCGATTCTTGGAGCCAGAATGCTGTAAGATAGGTTTTTGGATATAAGAGTGATTTCCTGAAGAACCGAGTCTTGGATTTGGATTTTGCATGCACCGTTCGACTCCTCTCGTCATTTTATGTCGGAAATACTTGTGTTCTACTCCACGTTACGATTCTGGGAGCCAGAATGCCGTAAGATAGGTTTTTGGATATAACAGTGATTTCCTGACGAACGGTTGCTCGGATTTGAATTCTGGTTGCGCCGTTCGACTCCTCTCGTCATTTTGCGTCGGAAATACTTGTGTTCTACTCCACGTTACGATTCTGGGAGCCAGAATGCCGTAAGATTGGTTTTTGGATATAACAGTGATTTCATGACAAACGGAGGCTCGGAGTAAGTTTCTGTTTGCGCCGTTCGACTCCTCTCGTCATTTTGCATCGGAAATACTTGTGTTCTACTCCACATTTCGATTCTGGGAGTCAGAATGCCGTAAGATAGGTTTTTGGATATAACAGTGATTTCCTGACGGGCTGAGGCTCGGATTTGAATTCTGCTTGCGCCGTTCGACTCCTCTCGTCATTTTGCGTCGGAAATACTTGTGTTCTACTCCACGTTACGATTCTGGGAGCCAGAATGCTGTAAGATAGCTTTTTGGATATAAGAGTGATTTCCTGACGAACCGAGGCTTGGATTTGGATTTTGCATGCGTCGTTCGACTCCTCTCGTCATTTTGTGTCGGAAATACTTGTGTTCTACTCCACGTTACGATTCTGGGGGCCAGAATGCTGTAAGATAGGTTTTTGGATATAAGAGTGATTTCCTGAAGAACCGAGGCTTGGATTTGGATTCTGCATGCGCCCTTCGACTCCTCTCGTCATTTTGGGTCGGAAATACTTGTGTTCTACTCCACGTTACGATTCTGGGAGCCACAATGCTGTAAGATAGGTTTTTGGATATAAGAGTGATTTCCTGAAGAACCGAGGCTTGGATTTGGATTCTGCATGCGCCGTTCGACTCCTCTCGTCATTTTGTGTCGGAAATACTTGTGTTCTACTCCACGTTACGATTCTTGGAGCCAGAATGCTGTAAGATAGGTTTTTGGATATAAGAGTGATTTCCTGAAGAACCGAGGCTTGGATTTGGATTCTGCATGCGCCCTTCGACTCCTCTCGTCATTTTGGGTCGGAAATACTTGTGTTCTACTCTAGATTACGACCCTGGGAGCCAGAATGCTGTAAGATATGTTTTTGGATATAAAAGTGATTTCCTGACAAACGGAGGCTCGGATTAGGTTTTTGCTTGCGCCGTTCGACTGCTCTCGTCATTTCGAGTCGGAAATACTTGTGTTCTACTCTAGATTACGACCCTGGGAGCCAGAATGCTGTAAGATATGTTTTTGGATATAAAAGTGATTTCCTGACAAACGGAGGCTCGGATTAGGTTTTTGCTTGCGCCGTTCGACTGCTCTCCTCATTTTGCGTCGGAAATACTTGTGTTCTACTCTAGATTACGACCCTGGGAGCCAGAATGCTGTAAGATAGGTTTTTGGATATAACAGTGATTTCCTGACGGGCGTAGGCTCGGATTTGATTTCTGCATGCAGCGTTCGATTCCTCTCGTCATTATGCGTCGGAAATACTTGCGTTCTGCTCCACGTTACGATTCTTGGAGCCAGAATGCTGTAAGATAGGTTTTTGGATATAAGAGTGATTTCCTGAAGAACCGAGGCTTGGATTTGGATTCTGCATGCGCCCTTCGACTCCTCTCGTCATTTTGGGTCGGAAATACTTGTGTTCTACTCTAGATTACGACCCTGGGAGCCAGAATGCTGTAAGATATGTTTTTGGATATAAAAGTGATTTCCTGACAAACGGAGGCTCGGATTAGGTTTTTGCTTGCGCCGTTCGACTGCTCTCGTCATTTCGAGTCGGAAATACTTGTGTTCTACTCTAGATTACGACCCTGGGAGCCAGAATGCTGTAAGATAGGTTTTTGGATATAACAGTGATTTCCTGACGGGCGGAGGCTCGGATTTGATTTCTGCATGCAGCGTTCGATTCCTCTCGTCATTATGCGTCGGAAATACTTGCGTTCTGCTCCATGTTACGATTCTGGGAGCCAGAATGCTGTAAGATAGCTTTTTGGATATAAGAGTGATTTCCTGAAGAACCGAGGCTTGGATTTGGATTCTGCATGCGCCCTTCGACTCCTCTCGTCATTTTGGGTCGGAAATACTTGTGTTCTACTCCACGTTACGATTCTGGGAGCCAGAATGCCGTAAGATACGTTTTTGGATATAACAGTGATTTCCTGACGAACGGTTGCTCGGATTTGAATTCTGGTTGCGACGCTCGATTCCTCTCGTGATTTTGCGTCGGAAATACTTGTGTTCTACTCCACGTTACGATTCTGGGAGCCAGAAAGCTGTAAGATAGGTTTTTGGATATAAGAGTGATTTCCTGAAGAACCGAGGCTTGGATTTGGATCCTGCATGCGCCGTTCGACTCCTCTCGTCATTTTGCGTCGGAAATACTTGTGTTCTACTCCACATGTCGATTCTTGGAGCCAGAATGCTGTAAGATAGGTTTTTGGATATAAGAGTGATTTCCTGAAGAACCGAGGCTTGGATTTGGATTTTGCATGCGCCGTTCGACTCCTCTCGTCATTTTGTGTCGGAAATACTTGTGTTCTACTCCACGTTACGATTCTGGGGGCCAGAATGCTGTAAGATAGGTTTTTGGATATAAGAGTGATTTCCTGAAGAACCGAGGCTTGGATTTGGATTCTGCATGCGCCCTTCGACTCCTCTCGTCATTTTGGGTCGGAAATACTTGTGTTCTACTCTAGATTACGACCCTGGGAGCCAGAATGCTGTAAGATATGTTTTTGGATATAAAAGTGATTTCCTGACAAACGGAGGTTCGGATTAGGTTTTTGCTTGCGCCGTTCGACTGCTCTCGTCATTTTGCGTCGGAAATACTTGTGTTCTACTCTAGATTACGACCCTGGGAGCCAGAATGCTGTAAGATAGGTTTTTGGATATAACAGTGATTTCCTGACGGGCGGAGGCTCGGATTTGATTTCTGCATGCAGCGTTCGATTCCTCTCGTCATTATGCGTCGGAAATACTTGCGTTCTGCTCCACGTTACGATTCTGGGAGCCAGAATGCTGTAAGATAGCTTTTTGGATATAAGAGTGATTTCCTGACGAACCGAGGCTTGGATTTGGATTTTGCATGCGTCGTTCGACTCCTCTCGTCATTTTGTGTCGGAAATACTTGTGTTCTACTCCACGTTACGATTCTGGGGGCCAGAATGCTGTAAGATAGCTTTTTGGATATAAGAGTGATTTCCTGAAGAACCGAGGCTTGGATTTGGATTCTGCATGCGCCCTTCGACTCCTCTCGTCATTTTGGGTCGGAAATACTTGTGTTCTACTCCACGTTACGATTCTGGGAGCCAGAATGCCGTAAGATACGTTTTTGGATATAACAGTGATTTCCTGACGAACGGTTGCTCGGATTTGAATTCTGGTTGCGACGCTCGATTCCTCTCGTCATTTTGTGTCGGAAATACTTCTGTTCTACTCCACGTTACGATTCTGGGGGCCAGAATGCTGTAAGATAGGTTTTTGGATATAAGAGTGATTTCCTGAAGAACCGAGGCTTGGATTTGGATTCTGCATGCGCCCGTCGACTCCTCTCGTCATTTTGGGTCGGAAATACTTGTGTTCTACTCCACGTTACGATTCTGGGGGCCAGAATGCTGTAAGATAGGTTTTTGGATATAAGAGTGATTTCCTGAAGAACCGAGGCTTGGATTTGGATTCTGCATGCGCCCTTCGACTCCTCTCGTCATTTTGGGTCGGAAATACTTGTGTTCTACTCTAGATTACGACCCTGGGAGCCAGAATGCTGTAAGATATGTTTTTGGATATAAAAGTGATTTCCTGACAAACGGAGGCTCGGATTAGGTTTTTGCTTGCGCCGTTCGACTCCTCTCGTCATTTTGGGTCGGAAATACTTGTGTTCTACTCTAGATTACGACCCTGGGAGCCAGAATGCTGTAAGATATGTTTTTGGATATAAAAGTGATTTCCTGACAAACGGAGGCTCGGATTAGGTTTTTGCTTGCGCCGTTCGACTGCTCTCCTCATTTTGCGTCGGAAATACTTGTGTTCTACTCTAGATTACGACCCTGGGAGCCAGAATGCTGTAAGATAGGTTTTTGGATATAACAGTGATTTCCTGACGGGCGTAGGCTCGGATTTGATTTCTGCATGCAGCGTTCGATTCCTCTCGTCATTATGCGTCGGAAATACTTGCGTTCTGCTCCACGTTACGATTCTTGGAGCCAGAATGCTGTAAGATAGGTTTTTGGATATAAGAGTGATTTCCTGAAGAACCGAGGCTTGGATTTGGATTCTGCATGCGCCCTTCGACTCCTCTCGTCATTTTGGGTCGGAAATACTTGTGTTCTACTCTAGATTACGACCCTGGGAGCCAGAATGCTGTAAGATATGTTTTTGGATATAAAAGTGATTTCCTGACAAACGGAGGCTCGGATTAGGTTTTTGCTTGCGCCGTTCGACTGCTCTCGTCATTTCGAGTCGGAAATACTTGTGTTCTACTCTAGATTACGACCCTGGGAGCCAGAATGCTGTAAGATAGGTTTTTGGATATAACAGTGATTTCCTGACGGGCGGAGGCTCGGATTTGATTTCTGCATGCAGCGTTCGATTCCTCTCGTCATTATGCGTCGGAAATACTTGCGTTCTGCTCCATGTTACGATTCTGGGAGCCAGAATGCTGTAAGATAGCTTTTTGGATATAAGAGTGATTTCCTGAAGAACCGAGGCTTGGATTTGGATTCTGCATGCGCCCTTCGACTCCTCTCGTCATTTTGGGTCGGAAATACTTGTGTTCTACTCCACGTTACGATTCTGGGAGCCAGAATGCCGTAAGATACGTTTTTGGATATAACAGTGATTTCCTGACGAACGGTTGCTCGGATTTGAATTCTGGTTGCGACGCTCGATTCCTCTCGTGATTTTGCGTCGGAAATACTTGTGTTCTACTCCACGTTACGATTCTGGGAGCCAGAAAGCTGTAAGATAGGTTTTTGGATATAAGAGTGATTTCCTGAAGAACCGAGGCTTGGATTTGGATCCTGCATGCGCCGTTCGACTCCTCTCGTCATTTTGCGTCGGAAATACTTGTGTTCTACTCCACATGTCGATTCTTGGAGCCAGAATGCTGTAAGATAGGTTTTTGGATATAAGAGTGATTTCCTGAAGAACCGAGGCTTGGATTTGGATTTTGCATGCGCCGTTCGACTCCTCTCGTCATTTTGTGTCGGAAATACTTGTGTTCTACTCCACGTTACGATTCTGGGGGCCAGAATGCTGTAAGATAGGTTTTTGGATATAAGAGTGATTTCCTGAAGAACCGAGGCTTGGATTTGGATTCTGCATGCGCCCTTCGACTCCTCTCGTCATTTTGGGTCGGAAATACTTGTGTTCTACTCTAGATTACGACCCTGGGAGCCAGAATGCTGTAAGATATGTTTTTGGATATAAAAGTGATTTCCTGACAAACGGAGGTTCGGATTAGGTTTTTGCTTGCGCCGTTCGACTGCTCTCGTCATTTTGCGTCGGAAATACTTGTGTTCTACTCTAGATTACGACCCTGGGAGCCAGAATGCTGTAAGATAGGTTTTTGGATATAACAGTGATTTCCTGACGGGCGGAGGCTCGGATTTGATTTCTGCATGCAGCGTTCGATTCCTCTCGTCATTATGCGTCGGAAATACTTGCGTTCTGCTCCACGTTACGATTCTGGGAGCCAGAATGCTGTAAGATAGCTTTTTGGATATAAGAGTGATTTCCTGACGAACCGAGGCTTGGATTTGGATTTTGCATGCGTCGTTCGACTCCTCTCGTCATTTTGTGTCGGAAATACTTGTGTTCTACTCCACGTTACGATTCTGGGGGCCAGAATGCTGTAAGATAGGTTTTTGGATATAAGAGTGATTTCCTGAAGAACCGAGGCTTGGATTTGGATTCTGCATGCGCCCTTCGACTCCTCTCGTCATTTTGGGTCGGAAATACTTGTGTTCTACTCCACGTTACGATTCTGGGAGCCAGAATGCCGTAAGATACGTTTTTGGATATAAGAGTGATTTCCTGAAGAACCGAGGCTTGGATTTGGATTCTGCATGCGCCCTTCGACTCCTCTCGTCATTTTGGGTCGGAAATACTTGTGTTCTACTCCACGTTACGATTCTGGGAGCCAGAATGCCGTAAGATACGTTTTTGGATATAAGAGTGATTTCCTGAAGAACCGAGGCTTGGATTTGGATTCTGCATGCGCCCTTCGACTCCTCTCGTCATTTTGGGTCGGAAATACTTGTGTTCTACTCCACGTTACGATTCTGGGAGCCAGAATGCCGTAAGATACGTTTTTGGATATAACAGTGATTTCCTGACGAACGGTTGCTCGGATTTGAATTCTGGTTGCGACGCTCGATTCCTCTCGTCATTTTGTGTCGGAAATACTTCTGTTCTACTCCACGTTACGATTCTGGGGGCCAGAATGCTGTAAGATAGGTTTTTGGATATAAGAGTGATTTCCTGAAGAACCGAGGCTTGGATTTGGATTCTGCATGCGCCCGTCGACTCCTCTCGTCATTTTGGGTCGGAAATACTTGTGTTCTACTCCACGTTACGATTCTGGGGGCCAGAATGCTGTAAGATAGGTTTTTGGATATAAGAGTGATTTCCTGAAGAACCGAGGCTTGGATTTGGATTCTGCATGCGCCCTTCGACTCCTCTCGTCATTTTGGGTCGGAAATACTTGTGTTCTACTCTAGATTACGACCCTGGGAGCCAGAATGCTGTAAGATAGGTTTTTGGATATAACAGTGATTTCCTGACGGGCGGAGGCTCGGATTTGATTTCTGCATGCAGCGTTCGATTCCTCTCGTCATTATGCGTCGGAAATACTTGCGTTCTGCTCCACGTTACGATTCTGGGAGCCAGAATGCTGTAAGATAGGTTTTTGGATATAAGAGTGATTTCCTGAAGAACCGAGGCTTGGATTTGGATTTTGCATGCGCCGTTCGACTCCTCTCGTCATTTTGTGTCGGAAATACTTGTGTTCTACTCCACGTTACGATTCTGGGGGCCAGAATGCTGTAAGATATGTTTTTGGATATAAAAGTGATTTCCTGACAAACGGAGGCTCGGATTAGGTTTTTGCTTGCGCCGTTCGACTGCTCTCGTCATTTTGCGTCGGAAATACTTGTGTTCTACTCTAGATTACGACCCTGGGAGCCAGAATGCTGTAAGATAGGTTTTTGGATATAACAGTGATTTCCTGACGGGCGGAGGCTCGGATTTGATTTCTGCATGCAGCGTTCGATTCCTCTCGTCATTATGCGTCGGAAATACTTGCGTTCTGCTCCACGTTACGATTCTGGGAGCCAGAATGCTGTAAGATAGGTTTTTGGATATAAGAGTGATTTCCTGAAGAACCGAGGCTTGGATTTGGATTCTGCATACGCCCTTCGACTCCTCTCGTCATTTTGGGTCGGAAATACTTGTGTTCTACTCTAGATTACGACCCTGGGAGCCAGAATGCTGTAAGATATGTTTTTGGATATAAAAGTGATTTCCTGACAAACGGAGGCTCGGATTAGGTTTTTGCTTGCGCCGTTCGACTGCTCTCGTCATTTTGCGTCTGAAATACTTGTGTTCTACTCTAGATTACGACCCTGGGAGCCAGAATGCTGTAAGATAGGTTTTTGGATATAACAGTGATTTCCTGACGGGCGGAGGCTCGGATTTGATTTCTGCATGCAGCGTTCGATTCCTCTCGTCATTATGCGTCGGAAATACTTGCGTTCTGCTCCACGTTACGATTCTGGGAGCCAGAATGCTGTAAGATAGCTTTTTGGATATAAGAGTGATTTCCTGAAGAACCGAGGCTTGGATTTGGATTCTGCATGCGCCGTTCGACTCCTCTCGTCATTTTGCGTCGGAAATACTTGTGTTCTACTCCACGTTACGATTCTGGGGGCCAGAATGCAGTAAGATAGGTTTTTGGATATAAGAGTGATTTCCTGAAGAACCGAGGCTCGGATTAGGTTTTTGCTTGCGCCGTTCGACTGCTCTCGTCATTTTGCGTCTGAAATACTTGTGTTCTACTCTAGATTACGACCCTGGGAGCCAGAATGCTGTAAGATAGGTTTTTGGATATAACAGTGATTTCCTGACGGGCGGAGGCTCGGATTTGATTTCTGCATGCAGCGTTCGATTCCTCTCGTCTTTATGCGTCGGAAATACTTGCGTTGTGCTCCACGTTACGATTCTGGGAGCCAGAATGCTGTAAGATAGCTTTTTGGATATAAGAGTGATTTCCTGACGAACCGAGGCTTGGATTTGGATTTTGCATGCGTCGTTCGACTCCTCTCGTCATTTTGTGTCGGAAATACTTGTGTTCTACTCCACGTTACGATTCTGGGGGCCAGAATGCTGTAAGATAGGTTTTTGGATATAAGAGTGATTTCCTGAAGAACCGAGGCTTGGATTTGGATTCTGCATGCGCCCTTCGACTCCTCTCGTCATTTTGGGTCGGAAATACTTGTGTTCTACTCTAGATTACGACCCTGGGAGCCAGAATGCTGTAAGATAGGTTTTTGGATATAACAGTGATTTCCTGACGGGCGGAGGCTCGGTTTTGATTTCTGCATGCAGCGTTCGATTCCTCTCGTCATTATGCGTCGGAAATACTTGCGTTCTGCTCCACGTTACGATTCTGGGAGCCAGAATGCTGTAAGATAGGTTTTTGGATATAAGAGTGATTTCCTGAAGAACCGAGGCTTGGATTTGGATTCTGCATGCGCCGTTCGACTCCTCTCGTCATTTTGCGTCGGAAATACTTGTGTTCTACTCCACATTTCGATTCTTGGAGCCAGAATGCTGTAAGATAGCTTTTTGGATATAAGAGTGATTTCCTGACGAACCGAGGCTTGGATTTGGATTTTGCATGCGTCGTTCGACTCCTCTCGTCATTTTGTGTCGGAAATACTTCTGTTCTACTCCACGTTACGATTCTGGGGGCCAGAATGCTGTAAGATAGGTTTTTGGATATAAGAGTGATTTCCTGAAGAACCGAGGCTTGGATTTGGATTCTGCATGCGCCCTTCGACTCCTCTCGTCATTTTGGGTCGTAAATACTTGTGTTCTACTCCACGTTACGATTCTGGGAGCCAGAATGCCGTAAGATACGTTTTTGGATATAACAGTGATTTCCTGACGAACGGTTGCTCGGATTTGAATTCTGGTTGCGACGCTCGATTCCTCTCGTGATTTTGCGTCGGAAATACTTGTGTTCTACTCCACGTTACGATTCTGGGAGCCAGAAAGCTGTAAGATAGGTTTTTGGATATAAGAGTGATTTCCTGAAGAACCGAGGCTTGGATTTGGATCCTGCATGCGCCGTTCGACTCCTCTCGTCATTTTGCGTCGGAAATACTTGTGTTCTACTCCACATTTCGATTCTTGGAGCCAGAATGCTGTAAGATAGGTTTTTGGATATAAGAGTGATTTCCTGAAGAACCGAGGCTTGGATTTGGATTTTGCATGCGCCGTTCGACTCCTCTCGTCATTTTGTGTCGGAAATACTTGTGTTCTACTCTAGATTACGACCCTGGGAGCCAGAATATTCGATGATAGGTTTTTGGATATAACAGTGATTTCATGACAAACGGAGGCTCGGATTAGGTTTCTGCTTGCGCCGTTCGACTCCTCTCGTCATTTTGCGTCGGAAATACTTGTGTTCTACTCCACGTTACGATTCTGGGAGCCAGAATGCCGTAAGATTGGTTTTTGGATATAACAGTGATTTCATGACAAACGGAGGCTCGGAGTAAGTTTCTGTTTGCGCCGTTCGACTCCTCTCGCCATTTTGCATCGGAAATACTTGTGTTCTACTCCACATTTCGATTCTGGGAGTCAGAATGCCGTAAGATAGGTTTTTGGATATAACAGTGATTTCCTGAGGGGCTGAGGCTCGGATTTGAATTCTGCTTGCGCCGTTCGACTCCTCTCGTCATTTTGCGTCGGAAATACTTGTGTTCTACTCCACGTTACGATTCTGGGGGCCAGAATGCTGTAAGATAGGTTTTTGGATATAAGAGTGATTTCCTGAAGAACCGAGGCTTGGATTTGGATCCTGCATGCGCCGTTCGACTCCTCTCGTCATTTTGCGTCGGAAATACTTGTGTTCTACTCCACATTTCGATTCTTGGAGCCAGAATGCTGTAAGATAGGTTTTTGGATATAAGAGTGATTTCCTGAAGAACCGAGGCTTGGATTTGGATTTTGCATGCGCCCTTCGACTCCTCTCGTCATTTTGGGTCGGAAATACTTGTGTTCTACTCTAGATTACGACCCTGGGAGCCAGAATGCTGTAAGATAGGTTTTTGGATATAAAAGTGATTTCCTGACAAACGGAGGCTCGGATTAGGTTTTTGCTTGCGCCGTTCGACTGCTCTCGTCATTTTGCGTCGGAAATACTTGTGTTCTACTCTAGATTACGACCCTGGGAGCCAGAATGCTGTAAGATATGTTTTTGGATATAAAAGTGATTTCCTGACAAACGGAGGCTCGGATTAGGTTTTTGCTTGCGCCGTTCGACTGCTCTCGTCATTTTGCGTCGGAAATACTTGTGTTCTACTCTAGATTACGACCCTGGGAGCCAGAATGCTGTAAGATAGGTTTTTGGATATAACAGTGATTTCCTGACGGGCGGAGGCTCGGATTTGATTTCTGCATGCAGCGTTCGATTCCTCTCGTCATTATGCGTCGGAAATACTTGCGTTTTGCTCCACGTTACGATTCTGGGAGCCAGAATGCTGTAAGATAGGTTTTTGGATATAAGAGTGATTTCCTGAAGAACCGAGGCTTGGATTTGGATTCTGCATGCGCCCTTCGACTCCTCTCGTCATTTTGGGTCGGAAATACTTGTGTTCTACTCTAGATTACGACCCTGGGAGCCAGAATGCTGTAAGATATGTTTTTGGATATAAAAGTGATTTCCTGACAAACGGAGGCTCGGATTAGGTTTTTGCTTGCGCCGTTCGACTGCTCTCGTCATTTCGAGTCGGAAATACTTGTGTTCTACTCTAGATTACGACCCTGGGAGCCAGAATGCTGTAAGATAGGTTTTTGGATATAACAGTGATTTCCTGACGGGCGGAGGCTCGGATTTGATTTCTGCATGCAGCGTTCGATTCCTCTCGTCATTATGCGTCGGAAATACTTGCGTTCTGCTCCATGTTACGATTCTGGGAGCCAGAATGCTGTAAGATAGCTTTTTGGATATAAGAGTGATTTCCTGAAGAACCGAGGCTTGGATTTGGATTCTGCATGCGCCGTTCGACTCCTCTCGTTATTTTGCGTCGGAAATACTTGTGTTCTACTCCACATTTCGATTCTTGGAGCCAGAATCCTGTAAGATAGCTTTTTGGATATAAGAGTGATTTCCTGACGAACCGAGGCTTGGATTTGGATTTTGCATGCGTCGTTCGACTCCTCTCGTCATTTTGTGTCGGAAATACTTCTGTTCTACTCCACGTTACGATTCTGGGGGCCAGAATGCTGTAAGATACGTTTTTGGATATAACTGTGATTTCCTGACGAACGGTTGCTCGGATTTGAATTCTGGTTGCGACGTTCGATTCCTCTCGTGATTTTGCGTCGGAAATACTTGTGTTCTACTCCACGTTACGATTCTGGGAGCCACAATGCTGTAAGATAGGTTTTTGGATATAAGAGTGATTTCCTGAAGAACCGAGGCTTGGATTTGGATTTTGCATGCGCCGTTCGACTCCTCTCGTCATTTTGTGTGGGAAATACTTGTGTTCTACTCTAGATTACGACCCTGGGAGCCAGAATGCTGTAAGATATGTTTTTGGATATAAAAGTGATTTCCTGACAAACGGATGCTCGGATTAGGTTTTTGCTTGCGCCGTTCGACTGCTCTCGTCATTTTGCGACGCAAATACTTGTGTTCTACTCTAGATTACGACCCTGGGAGCCAGAATGCTGTAAGATAGGTTTTTGGATATAAGAGTGATTTCCTGAAGAACCGAGGCTTGGATTTGGATTTTGCATGAGCCGTTCGACTCCTCTCGTCATTTTGTGTCGGAAATACTTGTGTTCTACTCTAGATTACGACCCTGGGAGCCAGAATACTCGATGATAGGTTTTTGGATATAACAGTGATTTCAAGACAAACGGAGGCTCGGATTAGGTTTCTGCTTGCGCCGTTCGACTCCTCTCGTCATTTTGCGTCGGAAATACTTGTGTTCTACTCCACATTTCGATTCTTGGAGCCAGAATGCTGTAAGATAGGTTTTTGGATATAAGAGTGATTTCCTGAAGAACCGAGGCTTGGATTTGGATTCTGCATGCGCCCTTCGACTCCTCTCGTCATTTTGGGTCGGAAATACTTGTGTTCTACTCTAGATTACGACCCTGGGAGCCAGAATGCTGTAAGATATGTTTTTGGATATAAAAGTGATTTCCTGACAAACGGAGGCTCGGATTAGGTTTTTGCTTGCGCCGTTCGACTGCTCTCGTCATTTTGCGTCGGAAATACTTGTGTTCTACTCTAGATTACGACCCTGGGAGCAAGAATGCTGTAAGATATGTTTTTGGATATAAAAGTGATTTCCTGACAAACGGAGGCTCGGATTAGGTTTTTGCTTGCGCCGTTCGACTGCTCTCGTCATTTTGCGTCGGAAATACTTGTGTTCTACTCTAGATTACGACCCTGGGAGCCAGAATGCTGTAAGATAGGTTTTTGGATATAACAGTGATTTCCTGACGGGCGGAGGCTCGGATTTGATTTCTGCATGCAGCGTTCGATTCCTCTCGTCATTATGCGTCGGAAATACTTGCGTTCTGCTCCACGTTACGATTCTGGGAGCCAGAATGCTGTAAGATAGGTTTTTGGATATAAGAGTGATTTCCTGAAGAACCGAGGCTTGGATTTGGATTCTGCATGCGCCCTTCGACTCCTCTCGTCATTTTGGGTCGGAAATACTTGTGTTCTACTCTAGATTACGACCCTGGGAGCCAGAATGCTGTAAGATATGTTTTTGGATATAAAAGTGATTTCCTGACAAACGGAGGCTCGGATTAGGTTTTTGCTTGCGCCGTTCGACTGCTCTCGTCATTTCGAGTCGGAAATACTTGTGTTCTACTCTAGATTACGACCCTGGGAGCCAGAATGCTGTAAGATAGGTTTTTGGATATAACAGTGATTTCCTGACGGGCGGAGGCTCGGATTTGATTTCTGCATGCAGCGTTCGATTCCTCTCGTCATTATGCGTCGGAAATACTTGCGTTCTGCTCCATGTTACGATTCTGGGAGCCAGAATGCTGTAAGATAGCTTTTTGGATATAAGAGTGATTTCCTGAAGAACCGAGGCTTGGATTTGGATTCTGCATGCGCCGTTCGACTCCTCTCGTTATTTTGCGTCGGAAATACTTGTGTTCTACTCCACATTTCGATTCTTGGAGCCAGAATCCTGTAAGATAGCTTTTTGGATATAAGAGTGATTTCCTGACGAACCGAGGCTTGGATTTGGATTTTGCATGCGTCGTTCGACTCCTCTCGTCATTTTGTGTCGGAAATACTTCTGTTCTACTCCACGTTACGATTCTGGGGGCCAGAATGCTGTAAGATACGTTTTTGGATATAACTGTGATTTCCTGACGAACGGTTGCTCGGATTTGAATTCTGGTTGCGACGTTCGATTCCTCTCGTGATTTTGCGTCGGAAATACTTGTGTTCTACTCCACGTTACGATTCTGGGAGCCACAATGCTGTAAGATAGGTTTTTGGATATAAGAGTGATTTCCTGAAGAACCGAGGCTTGGATTTGGATTTTGCATGCGCCGTTCGACTCCTCTCGTCATTTTGTGTGGGAAATACTTGTGTTCTACTCTAGATTACGACCCTGGGAGCCAGAATGCTGTAAGATATGTTTTTGGATATAAAAGTGATTTCCTGACAAACGGATGCTCGGATTAGGTTTTTGCTTGCGCCGTTCGACTGCTCTCGTCATTTTGCGACGCAAATACTTGTGTTCTACTCTAGATTACGACCCTGGGAGCCAGAATGCTGTAAGATAGGTTTTTGGATATAAGAGTGATTTCCTGAAGAACCGAGGCTTGGATTTGGATTTTGCATGAGCCGTTCGACTCCTCTCGTCATTTTGTGTCGGAAATACTTGTGTTCTACTCTAGATTACGACCCTGGGAGCCAGAATACTCGATGATAGGTTTTTGGATATAACAGTGATTTCAAGACAAACGGAGGCTCGGATTAGGTTTCTGCTTGCGCCGTTCGACTCCTCTCGTCATTTTGCGTCGGAAATACTTGTGTTCTACTCCACATTTCGATTCTTGGAGCCAGAATGCTGTAAGATAGGTTTTTGGATATAAGAGTGATTTCCTGAAGAACCGAGGCTTGGATTTGGATTCTGCATGCGCCCTTCGACTCCTCTCGTCATTTTGGGTCGGAAATACTTGTGTTCTACTCTAGATTACGACCCTGGGAGCCAGAATGCTGTAAGATATGTTTTTGGATATAAAAGTGATTTCCTGACAAACGGAGGCTCGGATTAGGTTTTTGCTTGCGCCGTTCGACTGCTCTCGTCATTTCGAGTCGGAAATACTTGTGTTCTACTCTAGATTACGACCCTGGGAGCCAGAATGCTGTAAGATAGGTTTTTGGATATAACAGTGATTTCCTGACGGGCGGAGGCTCGGATTTGATTTCTGCATGCAGCGTTCGATTCCTCTCGTCATTATGCGTCGGAAATACTTGCGTTCTGCTCCATGTTACGATTCTGGGAGCCAGAATGCTGTAAGATAGCTTTTTGGATATAAGAGTGATTTCCTGAAGAACCGAGGCTTGGATTTGGATTCTGCATGCGCCGTTCGACTCCTCTCGTTATTTTGCTTCGGAAATACTTGTGTTCTACTCCACATTTCGATTCTGGGAGCCAGAATGCCGTAAGATACGTTTTTGGATATAACAGTGATTTCCTGACGAACGGTTGCTCGGATTTGAATTCTGGTTGCGACGTTCGATTCCTCTCGTGATTTTGCGTCGGAAATACTTGTGTTCTACTCCACGTTACGATTCTGGGAGCCACAATGCTGTAAGATAGGTTTTTGGATATAAGAGTGATTTCCTGAAGAACCGAGGCTTGGATTTGGATTCTGCATGCGCCGTTCGACTCCTCTCGTCATTTTATGTCGGAAATACTTGTGTTCTACTCCACGTTACGATTCTGGGGGCCAGAATGCTGTAAGATAGGTTTTTGGATATAAGAGTGATTTCCTGAAGAACCGAGGCTTGGATTTGGATTCTGCATGCGCCGTTCGACTCCTCTCGTCATTTTGGGTCGGAAATACTTGTGTTCTACTCTAGATTACGACCCTGGGAGCCAGAATGCTGTAAGATAGGTTTTTGGATATAACAGTGATTTCCTGACGGGCGGAGGCTCGGATTTGATTTCTGCATGCAGCGTTCGATTCCTCTCGTCATTATGCGTCGGAAATACTTGCGTTCTGCTCCATGTTACGATTCTGGGAGCCAGAATGCTGTAAGATAGCTTTTTGGATATAAGAGTGATTTCCTGAAGAACCGAGGCTTGGATTTGGATTCTGCATGCGCCGTTCGACTCCTCTCGTTATTTTGCGTCGGAAATACTTGTGTTCTACTCCACATTTCGATTCTTGGAGCCAGAATCCTGTAAGATAGCTTTTTGGATATAAGAGTGATTTCCTGACGAACCGAGGCTTGGATTTGGATTTTGCATGCGTCGTTCGACTCCTCTCGTCATTTTGTGTCGGAAATACTTCTGTTCTACTCCACGTTACGATTCTGGGGGCCAGAATGCTGTAAGATACGTTTTTGGATATAACTGTGATTTCCTGACGAACGGTTGCTCGGATTTGAATTCTGGTTGCGACGTTCGATTCCTCTCGTGATTTTGCGTCGGAAATACTTGTGTTCTACTCCACGTTACGATTCTGGGAGCCACAATGCTGTAAGATAGGTTTTTGGATATAAGAGTGATTTCCTGAAGAACCGAGGCTTGGATTTGGATTTTGCATGCGTCGTTCGACTCCTCTCGTCATTTTGTGTCGGAAATACTTCTGTTCTACTCTAGATTACGACCCTGGGAGCCAGAATGCTGTAAGATATGTTTTTGGATATAAAAGTGATTTCCTGACAAACGGAGGCTCGGATTAGGTTTTTGCTTGCGCCGTTCGACTGCTCTCGTCATTTCGAGTCGGAAATACTTGTGTTCTACTCTAGATTACGACCCTGGGAGCCAGAATGCGGTAAGATAGGTTTTTGGATATAACAGTGATTTCCTGACGGGCGGAGGCTCGGATTTGATTTCTGCATGCAGCGTTCGATTCCTCTCGTCATTATGCGTCGGAAATACTTGCGTTCTGCTCCATGTTACGATTCTGGGAGCCAGAATGCTGTAAGATAGCTTTTTGGATATAAGAGTGATTTCCTGACGAACCGAGGCTTGGATTTGGATTTTGCATGCGTCGTTCGACTCCTCTCGTCATTTTGTGTCGGAAATACTTCTGTTCTACTCCACGTTACGATTCTGGGGGCCAGAATGCTGTAAGATAGGTTTTTGGATATAAGAGTGATTTCCTGAAGAACCGAGGCTTGGATTTGGATTCTGCATGCGCCCTTCGACTCCTCTCGTCATTTTGGGTCGGAAATACTTGTGTTCTACTCCACGTTACGATTCTGGGAGCCAGAATGCCGTAAGATACGTTTTTGGATATAACAGTGATTTCCTGACGAACGGTTGCTCGGATTTGAATTCTGGTTGCGACGCTCGATTCCTCTCGTGATTTTGCGTCGGAAATACTTGTGTTCTACTCCACGTTACGATTCTGGGAGCCAGAAAGCTGTAAGATAGGTTTTTGGATATAAGAGTGATTTCCTGAAGAACCGAGGCTTGGATTTGGATCCTGCATGCGCCGTTCGACTCCTCTCGTCATTTTGCGTCGGAAATACTTGTGTTCTACTCCACATTTCGATTCTGGGGGCCAGAATGCTGTAAGATAGGTTTTTGGATATAAGAGTGATTTCCTGAAAAACCGAGGCTTGGATTTGGATTCTGCATGCGCCCTTCGACTCCTCTCGTCATTTTGGGTCGGAAATACTTGTGTTCTACTCCACGTTACGATTCTGGGAGCCAGAATGCCGTAAGATACGTTTTTGGATATAACAGTGATTTCCTGACGAACGGTTGCTCGGATTTGAATTCTGGTTGCGACGCTCGATTCCTCTCGTGATTTTGCGTCGGAAATACTTGTGTTCTACTCCACGTTACGATTCTGGGAGCCAGAAAGCTGTAAGATACGTTTTTGGATATAACAGTGATTTCCTGACGAACGGTTGCTCGGATTTGAATTCTGGTTGCGACGTTCGATTCCTCTCGTGATTTTGCGTCGGAAATACTTGTGTTCTACTCCACGTTACGATTCTGGGAGCCACAATGCTGTAAGATAGGTTTTTGGATATAAGAGTGATTTCCTGAAGAACCGAGGCTTGGATTTGGATTCTGCATGCGCCCTTCGACTCCTCTCGTCATTTTGGGTCGGAAATACTTGCGTTCTGCTCCACGTTACGATTCTGGGAGCCAGAATGCTGTAAGATAGCTTTTTGGATATAAGAGTGATTTCCTGACGAACCGAGGCTTGGATTTGGATTTTGCATGCGTCGTTCGACTCCTCTCGTCATTTTGCGTCGGAAATACTTGTGTTCTACTCCACGTTACGATTCTGGGAGCCAGAATGCCGTAAGATTGGTTTTTGGATATAACAGTGATTTCATGACAAACGGAGGCTCGGAGTAAGTTTCTGCTTGCGCCGTTCGACTCCTCTCGTCATTTTGCATCGGAAATACTTGTGTTCTACTCCACATTTCGATTCTGGGAGTCAGAATGCCGTAAGATAGGTTTTTGGATATAACAGTGATTTCCTGACGGGCTGAGGCTCGGATTTGAATTCTGCTTGCGCCGTTCGACTCCTCTCGTCATTTTGCGTCGGAAATACTTGTGTTCTACTCCACGTTACGATTCTGGGAGCCAGAATGCTGTAAGATAGCTTTTTGGATATAAGAGTGATTTCCTGACGAACCGAGGCTTGGATTTGGATTTTGCATGCGTCGTTCGACTCCTCTCGTCATTTTGTGTCGGAAATACTTGTGTTCTACTCCACGTTACGATTCTGGGGGCCAGAATGCTGTAAGATAGGTTTTTGGATATAAGAGTGATTTCCTGAAGAACCGAGGCTTGGATTTGGATTCTGCATGCGCCCTTCGACTCCTCTCGTCATTTTGGGTCGGAAATACTTGTGTTCTACTCCACGTTACGATTCTGGGAGCCAGAATGCTGTAAGATACGTTTTTGGATATAACAGTGATTTCCTGACGAACGGTTGCTCGGATTTGAATTCTGGTTGCGACGTTCGATTCCTCTCGTGATTTTGCGTCGGAAATACTTGTGTTCTACTCCACGTTACGATTCTGGGAGCCACAATGCTGTAAGATAGGTTTTTGGATATAAGAGTGATTTCCTGAAGAACCGAGGCTTGGATTTGGATTCTGCATGCGCCCTTCGACTCCTCTCGTCATTTTGGGTCGGAAATACTTGTGTTCTACTCTAGATTACGACCCTGGGAGCCAGAATGCTGTAAGATATGTTTTTGGATATAAAAGTGATTTCCTGACAAACGGAGGCTCGGATTAGGTTTTTGCTTGCGCCGTTCGACTGCTCTCGTCATTTCGAGTCGGAAATACTTGTGTTCTACTCTAGATTACGACCCTGGGAGCCAGAATGCTGTAAGATAGGTTTTTGGATATAACAGTGATTTCCTGACGGGCGGAGGCTCGGATTTGATTTCTGCATGCAGCGTTCGATTCCTCTCGTCATTATGCGTCGGAAATACTTGCGTTCTGCTCCATGTTACGATTCTGGGAGCCAGAATGCTGTAAGATAGCTTTTTGGATATAAGAGTGATTTCCTGAAGAACCGAGGCTTGGATTTGGATTCTGCATGCGCCGTTCGACTCCTCTCGTTATTTTGCGTCGGAAATACTTGTGTTCTACTCCACATTTCGATTCTTGGAGCCAGAATCCTGTAAGATAGCTTTTTGGATATAAGAGTGATTTCCTGACGAACCGAGGCTTGGATTTGGATTTTGCATGCGTCGTTCGACTCCTCTCGTCATTTTGTGTCGGAAATACTTCTGTTCTACTCCACGTTACGATTCTGGGGGCCAGAATGCTGTAAGATACGTTTTTGGATATAACAGTGATTTCCTGACGAACGGTTGCTCGGATTTGAATTCTGGTTGCGACGTTCGATTCCTCTCGTGATTTTGCGTCGGAAATACTTGTGTTCTACTCCACGTTACGAATCTGGGAGCCACAATGCTGTAAGATAGGTTTTTGGATATAAGAGTGATTTCCTGAAGAACCGAGGCTTGGATTTGGATTTTGCATGCGCCGTTCGACTCCTCTCGTCATTTTGTGTCGGAAATACTTGTGCTCTACTCTAGATTACGACCCTGGGAGCCAGAATGCTGTAAGATATGTTTTTGGATATAAAAGTGATTTCCTGACAAACGGAGGCTCGGATTAGGTTTTTGCTTGCGCCGTTCGACTGCTCTCGTCATTTTGCGTCGGAAATACTTGTGTTCTACTCTAGATTACGACCCTGGGAGCCAGAATGCTGTAAGATAGGTTTTTGGATATAAGAGTGATTTCCTGAAGAACCGAGGCTTGGATTTGGATTTTGCATGCGCCGTTCGACTCCTCTCGTCATTTTGTGTCGGAAATACTTGTGTTCTACTCTAGATTACGACCCTGGGAGCCAGAATACTCGATGATAGGTTTTTGGATATAACAGTGATTTCATGACAAACGGAGGCTCGGATTAGGTTTCTGCTTGCGCCGTTCGACTCCTCTCGTCATTTTGCGTCGGAAATACTTGTGTTCTACTCCACATTTCGATTCTTGGAGCCAGAATGCTGTAAGATAGGTTTTTGGATATAAGAGTGATTTCCTGAAGAACCGAGTCTTGGATTTGGATTTTGCATGCACCGTTCGACTCCTCTCGTCATTTTATGTCGGAAATACTTGTGTTCTACTCCACGTTACGATTCTGGGAGCCAGAATGCCGTAAGATAGGTTTTTGGATATAACAGTGATTTCCTGACGAACGGTTGCTCGGATTTGAATTCTGGTTGCGCCGTTCGACTCCTCTCGTCATTTTGCGTCGGAAATACTTGTGTTCTACTCCACATTTCGATTCTTGGAGCCAGAATCCTGTAAGATAGCTTTTTGGATATAAGAGTGATTTCCTGACGAACCGAGGCTTGGATTTGGATTTTGCATGCGTCGTTCGACTCCTCTCGTCATTTTGTGTCGGAAATACTTCTGTTCTACTCCACGTTACGATTCTGGGAGCCAGAATGCCGTAAGATATGTTTTTGGATATAAAAGTGATTTCCTGACAAACGGAGGCTCGGATTAGGTTTTTGCTTGCGCCGTTCGACTGCTCTCGTCATTTTGCGTCGGAAATACTTGTGTTCTACTCTAGATTACGACCCTGGGAGCCAGAATGCTGTAAGATAGGTTTTTGGATATAACAGTGATTTCCTGACGGGCGTAGGCTCGGATTTGATTTCTGCATGCAGCGTTCGATTCCTCTCGTCATTATGCGTCGGAAATACTTGCGTTCTGCTCCACGTTACAATTCTGGGAGCCAGAATGCTGTAAGATAGGTTTTTGGATATAAGAGTGATTTCCTGAAGAACCGAGGCTTGGATTTGGATTCTGCATGCGCCCTTCGACTCCTCTCGTCATTTTGGGTCGGAAATACTTGTGTTCTACTCTAGATTACGACCCTGGGAGCCAGAATGCTGTAAGATATGTTTTTGGATATAAAAGTGATTTCCTGACAAACGGAGGCTCGGATTAGGTTTTTGCTTGCGCCGTTCGACTGCTCTCGTCATTTCGAGTCGGAAATACTTGTGTTCTACTCTAGATTACGACCCTGGGAGCCAGAATGCTGTAAGATAGGTTTTTGGATATAACAGTGATTTCCTGACGGGCGGAGGCTCGGATTTGATTTCTGCATGCAGCGTTCGATTCCTCTCGTCATTATGCGTCGGAAATACTTGCGTTCTGCTCCATGTTACGATTCTGGGAGCCAGAATGCTGTAAGATAGCTTTTTGGATATAAGAGTGATTTCCTGAAGAACCGAGGCTTGCATTTGGATTCTGCATGCGCCGTTCGACTCCTCTCGTTATTTTGCGTCGGAAATACTTGTGTTCTACTCCACATTTCGATTCTTGGAGCCAGAATCCTGTAAGATAGCTTTTTGGATATAAGAGTGATTTCCTGACGAACCGAGGCTTGGATTTGGATTTTGCATGCGTCGTTCGACTCCTCTCGTCATTTTGTGTCGGAAATACTTCTGTTCTACTCCACGTTACGATTCTGGGGGCCAGAATGCTGTAAGATAGGTTTTTGGATATAAGAGTGATTTCCTGAAGAACCGAGGCTTGGATTTGGATTTTGCATGCGCCGTTCGACTCCTCTCGTCATTTTGTATCGGAAATACTTGTGTTCTACTCTAGATTACGACCCTGGGAGCCAGAATGCTGTAAGATATGTTTTTGGATATAAAAGTGATTTCCTGACAAACGGAGGCTCGGATTAGGTTTTTGCTTGCGCCGTTCGACTGCTTTCGTCATTTTGCGTCGGAAATACTTGTGTTCTACTCTAGATTACGACCCTGGGAGCCAGAATGCTGTAAGATAGGTTTTTGGATATAAGAGTGATTTCCTGAAGAACCGAGGCTTGGATTTGGATTCTGCATGCGCCCTTCGACTCCTCTCGTCATTTTGGGTCGGAAATACTTGTGTTCTACTCTAGATTACGACCCTGGGAGCCAGAATGCTGTAAGATAGGTTTTTGGATATAAGAGTGATTTCCTGACGAACCGAGTCTTGGATTTGGATTTTGCATGCACCGTTCGACTCCTCTCGTCATTTTATGTCGGAAATACTTGTGTTCTACTCCACGTTACGATTCTGGGAGCCAGAATGCCGTAAGATAGGTTTTTGGATATAACAGTGATTTCCTGACGAACGGTTGCTCGGATTTGAATTCTGGTTGCGCCGTTCGACTCCTCTCGTCATTTTGCGTCGGAAATACTTGTGTTCTACTCCACGTTACGATTCTGGGAGCCAGAATGCCGTAAGATTGGTTTTTGGATATAACAGTGATTTCATGACAAACGGAGGCTCGGAGTAAGTTTCTGCTTGCGCCGTTCGACTCCTCTCGTCATTTTGCATCGGAAATACTTGTGTTCTACTCCACATTTCGATTCTGGGAGTCAGAATGCCGTAAGATAGGTTTTTGGATATAACAGTGATTTCCTGACGGGCTGAGGCTCGGATTTGAATTCTGCTTGCGCCGTTCGACTCCTCTTGTCATTTTGCGTCGGAAATACTTGTGTTCTACTCCACGTTACGATTCTGGGAGCCAGAATGCCGTAAGATAGGTTTTTGGATATAACAGTGATTTCCTGACGGGTGTAGGCTCGGATTTGATTTCTGCATGCAGCGTTCGATTCCTCTCGTCATTATGCGTCGGAAATACTTGCGTTCTGCTCCACGTTACGATTCTGGGAGCCAGAATGCTGTAAGATAGGTTTTTGGATATAAGAGTGATTTCCTGAAGAACCGAGGCTTGGATTTGGATTCTGCATGCGCCCTTCGACTTCTCTCGTCATTTTGGGTCGGAAATACTTGTGTTCTACTCTAGATTACGACCCTGGGAGCCAGAATGCTGTAAGATATGTTTTTGGATATAAAAGTGATTTCCTGACAAACGGAGGCTCGGATTAGGTTTTTGCTTGCGCCGTTCGACTGCTCTCGTCATTTCGAGTCGGAAATACTTGTGTTCTACTCTAGATTACGACCCTGGGAGCCAGAATGCTGTAAGATAGGTTTTTGGATATAACAGTGATTTCCTGACGGGCGGAGGCTCGGATTTGATTTCTGCATGCAGCGTTCGATTCCTCTCGTCATTATGCGTCGGAAATACTTGCGTTCTGCTCCATGTTACGATTCTGGGAGCCAGAATGCTGTAAGATATGTTTTTGGATATAAAAGTGATTTCCTGACAAACGGAGGCTCGGATTAGGTTTTTGCTTGCGCCGTTCGACTGCTCTCGTCATTTCGAGTCGGAAATACTTGTGTTCTACTCTAGATTACGACCCTGGGAGCCAGAATGCTGTAAGATAGGTTTTTGGATATAACAGTGATTTCCTGACGGGCGGAGGCTCGGATTTGATTTCTGCATGCAGCGTTCGATTCCTCTCGTCATTATGCGTCGGAAATACTTGCGTTCTGCTCCATGTTACGATTCTGGGAGCCAGAATGCTGTAAGATAGCTTTTTGGATATAAGAGTGATTTCCTGAAGAACCGAGGCTTGGATTTGGATTCTGCATGCGCCGTTCGACTCCTCTCGTTATTTTGCGTCGGAAATACTTGTGTTCTACTCCACATTTCGATTCTTGGAGCCAGAATCCTGTAAGATAGCTTTTTGGATATAAGTGTGATTTCCTGACGAACCGAGGCTTGGATTTGGATTTTGCATGCGTCGTTCGACTCCTCTCGTCATTTTGTGTCGGAAATACTTCTGTTCTACTCCACGTTACGATTCTGGGGGCCAGAATGCTGTAAGATACGTTTTTGGATATAACAGTGATTTCCTGACGAACGGTTGCTCGGATTTGAATTCTGGTTGCGACGTTCGATTCCTCTCGTGATTTTGCGTCGGAAATACTTGTGTTCTACTCCACGTTACGAATCTGGGAGCCACAATGCTGTAAGATAGGTTTTTGGATATAAGAGTGATTTCCTGAAGAACCGAGGCTTGGATTTGGATTTTGCATGCGCCGTTCGACTCCTCTCGTCATTTTGTGTCGGAAATACTTGTGCTCTACTCTAGATTACGACCCTGGGAGCCAGAATGCTGTAAGATATGTTTTTGGATATAAAAGTGATTTCCTGACAAACGGAGGCTCGGATTAGGTTTTTGCTTGCGCCGTTCGACTGCTCTCGTCATTTTGCGTCGGAAATACTTGTGTTCTACTCTAGATTACGACCCTGGGAGCCAGAATGCTGTAAGATAGGTTTTTGGATATAAGAGTGATTTCCTGAAGAACCGAGGCTTGGATTTGGATTTTGCATGCGCCGTTCGACTCCTCTCGTCATTTTGTGTCGGAAATACTTGTGTTCTACTCTAGATTACGACCCTGGGAGCCAGAATACTCGATGATAGGTTTTTGGATATAACAGTGATTTCATGACAAACGGAGGCTCGGATTAGGTTTCTGCTTGCGCCGTTCGACTCCTCTCGTCATTTTGCGTCGGAAATACTTGTGTTCTACTCCACATTTCGATTCTTGGAGCCAGAATGCTGTAAGATAGGTTTTTGGATATAAGAGTGATTTCCTGAAGAACCGAGTCTTGGATTTGGATTTTGCATGCACCGTTCGACTCCTCTCGTCATTTTATGTCGGAAATACTTGTGTTCTACTCCACGTTACGATTCTGGGAGCCAGAATGCCGTAAGATAGGTTTTTGGATATAACAGTGATTTCCTGACGAACGGTTGCTCGGATTTGAATTCTGGTTGCGCCGTTCGACTCCTCTCGTCATTTTGCGTCGGAAATACTTGTGTTCTACTCCACATTTCGATTCTTGGAGCCAGAATCCTGTAAGATAGCTTTTTGGATATAAGAGTGATTTCCTGACGAACCGAGGCTTGGATTTGGATTTTGCATGCGTCGTTCGACTCCTCTCGTCATTTTGTGTCGGAAATACTTCTGTTCTACTCCACGTTACGATTCTGGGAGCCAGAATGCCGTAAGATATGTTTTTGGATATAAAAGTGATTTCCTGACAAACGGAGGCTCGGATTAGGTTTTTGCTTGCGCCGTTCGACTGCTCTCGTCATTTCGAGTCGGAAATACTTGTGTTCTACTCTAGATTACGACCCTGGGAGCCAGAATGCTGTAAGATAGGTTTTTGGATATAACAGTGATTTCCTGACGGGCGGAGGCTCGGATTTGATTTCTGCATGCAGCGTTCGATTCCTCTCGTCATTATGCGTCGGAAATACTTGCGTTCTGCTCCATGTTACGATTCTGGGAGCCAGAATGCTGTAAGATAGCTTTTTGGATATAAGAGTGATTTCCTGAAGAACCGAGGCTTGGATTTGGATTCTGCATGCGCCGTTCGACTCCTCTCGTTATTTTGCGTCGGAAATACTTCTGTTCTACTCCACGTTACGATTCTGGGGGCCAGAATGCTGTAAGATACGTTTTTGGATATAACAGTGATTTCCTGACGAACGGTTGCTCGGATTTGAATTCTGGTTGCGACGTTCGATTCCTCTCGTGATTTTGCGTCGGAAATACTTGTGTTCTACTCCACGTTACGATTCTGGGAGCCACAATGCTGTAAGATAGGTTTTTGGATATAAGAGTGATTTCCTGAAGAACCGAGGCTTGGATTTGGATTTTGCATGCGCCGTTCGACTCCTCTCGTCATTTTGTATCGGAAATACTTGTGTTCTACTCTAGATTACGACCCTGGGAGCCAGAATGCTGTAAGATATGTTTTTGGATATAAAAGTGATTTCCTGACAAACGGAGGCTCGGATTAGGTTTTTGCTTGCGCCGTTCGACTGCTCTCGTCATTTTGCGTCGGAAATACTTGTGTTCTACTCTAGATTACGACCCTGGGAGCCAGAATGCTGTA
This sequence comes from Ectemnius cavifrons, assembly GCA_964023945.1. Lineage (NCBI taxonomy): Eukaryota > Metazoa > Arthropoda > Insecta > Hymenoptera > Crabronidae > Ectemnius > Ectemnius cavifrons. The sequence continues at coordinate 6,412,559 of OZ030376.1, read as the reverse complement.
AGATAGGTTTTTGGATATAAGAGTGATTTCCTGAAGAACCGAGGCTTGGATTTGGATTCTGCATGCGCCCTTCGACTCCTCTCGTCATTTTGGGTCGGAAATACTTGTGTTCTACTCTAGATTACGACCCTGGGAGCCAGAATGCTGTAAGATAGGTTTTTGGATATAAGAGTGATTTCCTGACGAACCGAGTCTTGGATTTGGATTTTGCATGCACCGTTCGACTCCTCTCGTCATTTTATGTCGGAAATACTTGTGTTCTACTCCACGTTACGATTCTGGGAGCCAGAATGCCGTAAGATAGGTTTTTGGATATAACAGTGATTTCCTGACGAACGGTTGCTCGGATTTGAATTCTGGTTGCGCCGTTCGACTCCTCTCGTCATTTTGCGTCGGAAATACTTGTGTTCTACTCCACGTTACGATTCTGGGAGCCAGAATGCCGTAAGATTGGTTTTTGGATATAACAGTGATTTCATGACAAACGGAGGCTCGGAGTAAGTTTCTGCTTGCGCCGTTCGACTCCTCTCGTCATTTTGCATCGGAAATACTTGTGTTCTACTCCACATTTCGATTCTGGGAGTCAGAATGCCGTAAGATAGGTTTTTGGATATAACAGTGATTTCCTGACGGGCGTAGGCTCGGATTTGATTTCTGCATGCAGCGTTCGATTCCTGTCGTCATTATGCGTCGGAAATACTTGCGTTCTGCTCCACGTTACGATTCTGGGAGCCAGAATGCTGTAAGATAGGTTTTTGGATATAAGAGTGATTTCCTGAAGAACCGAGGCTTGGATTTGGATTCTGCATGCGCCCTTCGACTCCTCTCGTCATTTTGGGTCGGAAATACTTGTGTTCTACTCTAGATTACGACCCTGGGAGCCAGAATGCTGTAAGATATGTTTTTGGATATAAAAGTGATTTCCTGACAAACGGAGGCTCGGATTAGGTTTTTGCTTGCGCCGTTCGACTGCTCTCGTCATTTCGAGTCGGAAATACTTGTGTTCTACTCTAGATTACGACCCTGGGAGCCAGAATGCTGTAAGATAGGTTTTTGGATATAACAGTGATTTCCTGACGGGCGGAGGCTCGGATTTGATTTCTGCATGCAGCGTTCGATTCCTCTCGTCATTATGCGTCGGAAATACTTGCGTTCTGCTCCATGTTACGATTCTGGGAGCCAGAATGCTGTAAGATAGCTTTTTGGATATAAGAGTGATTTCCTGAAGAACCGAGGCTTGGATTTGGATTCTGCATGCGCCGTTCGACTCCTCTCGTTATTTTGCGTCGGAAATACTTGTGTTCTACTCCACGTTACGATTCTGGGAGCCAGAATGCCGTAAGATACGTTTTTGGATATAACAGTGATTTCCTGACGAAGGGTTGCTCGGATTTGAATTCTGGTTGCGACGCTCGATTCCTCTCGTGATTTTGCGTCGGAAATACTTGTGTTCTACTCCACGTTACGATTCTGGGAGCCAGAATCCTGTAAGATAGCTTTTTGGATATAAGAGTGATTTCCTGACGAACCGAGGCTTGGATTTGGATTTTGCATGCGTCGTTCGACTCCTCTCGTCATTTTGTGTCGGAAATACTTCTGTTCTACTCCACGTTACGATTCTGGGGGCCAGAATGCTGTAAGATATGTTTTTGGATATAAGAGTGATTTCCTGAAGAACCGAGGCTTGGATTTGGATTCTGCATGCGCCCTTCGACTCCTCTCGTCATTTTGGGTCGGAAATACTTGTGTTCTACTCCACGTTACGATTCTGGGAGCCAGAATGCCGTAAGATACGTTTTTGGATATAACAGTGATTTCCTGACGAACGGTTGCTCGGATTTGAATTCTGGTTGCGACGCTCGATTCCTCTCGTGATTTTGCGTCGGAAATACTTGTGTTCTACTCCACGTTACGATTCTGGGAGCCAGAAAGCTGTAAGATAGGTTTTTGGATATAAGAGTGATTTCCTGAAGAACCGAGGCTTGGATTTGGATCCTGCATGCGCCGTTCGACTCCTCTCGTCATTTTGCGTCGGAAATACTTGTGTTCTACTCCACATTTCGATTCTTGGAGCCAGAATGCTGTAAGATAGGTTTTTGGATATAAGAGTGATTTCCTGAAGAACCGAGGCTTGGATTTGGATTTTGCATGCGCCGTTCGACTCCTCTCGTCATTTTGTGTCGGAAATACTTGTGTTCTACTCCACGTTACGATTCTGGGGGCCAGAATGCTGTAAGATAGGTTTTTGGATATAAGAGTGATTTCCTGAAGAACCGAGGCTTGGATTTGGATTCTGCATGCGCCCTTCGACTCCTCTCGTCATTTTGGGTCGGAAATACTTGTGTTCTACTCTAGATTACGACCCTGGGAGCCAGAATGCTGTAAGATAGGTTTTTGGATATAACAGTGATTTCCTGACGGGCGGAGGCTCGGATTTGATTTCTGCATGCAGCGTTCGATTCCTCTCGTCATTATGCGTCGGAAATACTTGCGTTCTGCTCCACGTTACGATTCTGGGAGCCAGAATGCTGTAAGATAGCTTTTTGGATATAAGAGTGATTTCCTGACGAACCGAGGCTTGGATTTGGATTTTGCATGCGTCGTTCGACTCCTCTCGTCATTTTGTGTCGGAAATACTTGTGTTCTTCTCCACGTTACGATTCTGGGGGCCAGAATGCTGTAAGATAGGTTTTTGGATATAAGAGTGATTTCCTGAAGAACCGAGGCTTGGATTTGGATTCTGCATGCGCCCTTCGACTCCTCTCGTCATTTTGGGTCGGAAATACTTGTGTTCTACTCCACGTTACGATTCTGGGAGCCAGAATGCCTTAAGATACGTTTTTGGATATAACAGTGATTTCCTGACGAACGGTTGCTCGGATTTGAATTCTGGTTGCGACGCTCGATTCCTCTCGTCATTTTGTGTCGGAAATACTTCTGTTCTACTCCACGTTACGATTCTGGGGGCCAGAATGCTGTAAGATAGGTTTTTGGATATAATAGTGATTTCCTGAAGAACCGAGGCTTGGATTTGGATTCTGCATGCGCCCTTCGACTCCTCTCGTCATTTTGGGTCGGAAATACTTGTGTTCTACTCCTCGTTACGATTCTGGGGGCCAGAATGCTGTAAGATAGGTTTTTGGATATAAGAGTGATTTCCTGAAGAACCGAGGCTTGGATTTGGATTCTGCATGCGCCCTTCGACTCCTCTCGTCATTTTGGGTCGGAAATACTTGTGTTCTACTCTAGATTACGACCCTGGGAGCCAGAATGCTGTAAGATATGTTTTTGGATATAAAAGTGATTTCCTGACAAACGGAGGCTCGGATTAGGTTTTTGCTTGCGCCGTTCGACTGCTCTCGTCATTTTGCGTCGGAAATACTTGTGTTCTACTCTAGATTACGACCCTGGGAGCCAGAATGCTGTAAGATAGGTTTTTGGATATAAGAGTGATTTCCTGAAGAACCGAGGCTCGGATTTGATTTCTGCATGCAGCGTTCGATTCCTCTCGTCATTATGCGTCGGAAATACTTGCGTTCTGCTCCACGTTACGATTCTGGGAGCCAGAATGCTGTAAGATAGGTTTTTGGATATAAGAGTGATTTCCTGAAGAACCGAGGCTTGGATTTGGATTCTGCATGCGCCGTTCGACTCCTCTCGTCATTTTGCGTCGGAAATACTTGTGTTCTACTCTAGATTACGACCCTGGGAGCCAGAATGCTGTAAGATATGTTTTTGGATATAAAAGTGATTTCCTGACAAACGGAGGCTCGGATTAGGTTTTTGCTTGCGCCGTTCGACTGCTCTCGTCATTTTGCGTCTGAAATACTTGTATTCTACTCTAGATTACGACCCTGGGAGCCAGAATGCTGTAAGATAGGTTTTTGGATATAACAGTGAATTCCTGACGGGCGGAGGCTCGGATTTGATTTCTGCATGCAGCGTTCGATTCCTCTCGTCATTATGCGTCGGAAATACTTGCGTTCTGCTCCACGTTACGATTCTGGGAGCCAGAATGCTGTAAGATAGGTTTTTGGATATAAGAGTGATTTCCTGAAGAACCGAGGCTTGGATTTGGATTTTGCATGCGCCGTTCGACTCCTCTCGTCATTTTGTGTCGGAAATACTTGTGTTCTACTCCACGTTACGATTCTGGGGGCCAGAATGCTGTAAGATAGGTTTTTGGATATAAGAGTGATTTCCTGAAGAACCGAGGCTTGGATTTGGATTCTGCATGCGCCCTTCGACTCCTCTCGTCATTTTGGGTCGGAAATACTTGTGTTCTACTCTAGATTACGACCCTGGGAGCCAGAATGCTGTAAGATATGTTTTTGGATATAAAAGTGATTTCCTGACAAACGGAGGCTCGGATTAGGTTTTTGCTTGCGCCGTTCGACTGCTCTCGTCATTTTGCGTCGGAAATACTTGTGTTCTACTCTAGATTACGACCCTGGGAGCCAGAATGCTGTAAGATAGGTTTTTGGATATAACAGTGATTTCCTGACGGGCGGAGGCTCGGATTTGATTTCTGCATGCAGCGTTCGATTCCTCTCGTCATTATGCGTCGGAAATACTTGCGTTCTGCTCCACGTTACGATTCTGGGAGCCAGAATGCTGTAAGATAGGTTTTTGGATATAAGAGTGATTTCCTGAAGAACCGAGGCTTGGATTTGGATTCTGCATGCGCCCTTCGACTCCTCTCGTCATTTTGGGTCGGAAATACTTGTGTTCTACTCTAGATTACGACCCTGGGAGCCAGAATGCTGTAAGATATGTTTTTGGATATAAAAGTGATTTCCTGAAGAACCGAGGCTTGGATTTGGATTTTGCATGCGTCGTTCGACTCCTCTCGTCATTTTGTGTCGGAAATACTTGTGTTCTACTCCACGTTACGATTCTGGGGGCCAGAATGCTGTAAGATAGGTTTTTGGATATAAGAGTGATTTCCTGAAGAAGCGAGGCTTGGATTTGGATTCTGCATGCGCCCTTCGACTCCTCTCGTCATTTTGGGTCGGAAATACTTGTGTTCTACTCTAGATTACGACCCTGGGAGCCAGAATGCTGTAAGATATGTTTTTGGATATAAAAGTGATTTCCTGACAAACGGAGGCTCGGATTAGGTTTTTGCTTGCGCCGTTCGACTGCTCTCGTCATTTTGCGTCGGAAATACTTGTGTTCTACTCTAGATTACGACCCTGGGAGCCAGAATGCTGTAAGATAGGTTTTTGGATATAACAGTGATTTCCTGACGGGCGGAGGCTCGGATTTGATTTCTGCATGCAGCGTTCGATTCCTCTCGTCATTATGCGTCGGAAATACTTGCGTTCTGCTCCACGTTACGATTCTGGGAGCCAGAATGCTGTAAGATAGGTTTTTGGATATAAGAGTGATTTCCTGAAGAACCGAGGCTTGGATTTGGATTTTGCATGCGCCGTTCGACTCCTCTCGTCATTTTGTGTCGGAAATACTTGTGTTCTACTCCACGTTACGATTCTGGGGGCCAGAATGCTGTAAGATAGGTTTTTGGATATAAGAGTGATTTCCTGAAGAAGCGAGGCTTGGATTTGGATTCTGCATGCGCCCTTCGACTCCTCTCGTCATTTTGGGTCGGAAATACTTGTGTTCTACTCTAGATTACGACCCTGGGAGCCAGAATGCTGTAAGATATGTTTTTGGATATAAAAGTGATTTCCTGACAAACGGAGGCTCGGATTAGGTTTTTGCTTGCGCCGTTCGACTGCTCTCGTCATTTTGCGTCGGAAATACTTGTGTTCTACTCTAGATTACGACCCTGGGAGCCAGAATGCTGTAAGATAGGTTTTTGGATATAACAGTGATTTCCTGACGGGCGGAGGCTCGGATTTGATTTCTGCATGCAGCGTTCGATTCCTCTCGTCATTATGCGTCGGAAATACTTGCGTTCTGCTCCACGTTACGATTCTGGGAGCCAGAATGCTGTAAGATAGGTTTTTGGATATAAGAGTGATTTCCTGAAGAACCGAGGCTTGGATTTGGATTCTGCATGCGCCGTTCGACTCCTCTCGTCATTTTGCGTCGGAAATACTTGTGTTCTACTCTAGATTACGACCCTGGGAGCCAGAATGCTGTAAGATAGGTTTTTGGATATAAGAGTGATTTCCTGAAGAACCGAGGCTCGGATTAGGTTTTTGCTTGCGCCGTTCGACTGCTCTCGTCATTTTGCGTCGGAAATACTTGTGTTCTACTCTAGATTACGACCCTGGGAGCCAGAATGCTGTAAGATAGGTTTTTGGATATAACAGTGATTTCCTGACGGGCGGAGGCTCGGATTTGATTTCTGCATGCAGCGTTCGATTCCTCTCGTCATTATGCGTCGGAAATACTTGCGTTCTGCTCCACGTTACGATTCTGGGAGCCAGAATGCTGTAAGATAGGTTTTTGGATATAAGAGTGATTTCCTGAAGAACCGAGGCTTGGATTTGGATTCTGCATGCGCCCTTCGACTCCTCTCGTCATTTTGGGTCGGAAATACTTGTGTTCTACTCCACGTTACGATTCTGGGGGCCAGAATGCTGTAAGATATGTTTTTGGATATAAAAGTGATTTCCTCACAAACGGAGGCTCGGATTAGGTTTTTGCTTGCGCCGTTCGACTGCTCTCGTCATTTTGCGTCTGAAATACTTGTGTTCTACTCTAGATTACGACCCTGGGAGCCAGAATGCTGTAAGATAGGTTTTTGGATATAACAGTGATTTCCTGACGGGCGGAGGCTCGGATTTGATTTCTGCATGCAGCGTTCGATTCCTCTCGTCATTATGCGTCGGAAATACTTGCGTTCTGCTCCACGTTACGATTCTGGGAGCCAGAATGCTGTAAGATAGGTTTTTGGATATAAGAGTGATTTCCTGAAGAACCGAGGCTTGGATTTGGATTTTGCATGCGCCGTTCGACTCCTCTCGTCATTTTGTGTCGGAAATACTTGTGTTCTACTCCACGTTACGATTCTGGGGGCCAGAATGCTGTAAGATAGGTTTTTGGATATAAGAGTGATTTCCTGAAGAACCGAGGCTTGGATTTGGATTCTGCATGCGCCCTTCGACTCCTCTCGTCATTTTGGGTCGGAAATACTTGTGTTCTACTCTAGATTACGACCCTGGGAGCCAGAATGCTGTAAGATATGTTTTTGGATATAAAAGTGATTTCCTGACAAACGGAGGCTCGGATTAGGTTTTTGCTTGCGCCGTTCGACTGCTCTCGTCATTTTGCGTCGGAAATACTTGTGTTCTACTCTAGATTACGACCCTGGGAGCCAGAATGCTGTAAGATAGGTTTTTGGATATAACAGTGATTTCCTGACGGGCGGAGGCTCGGATTTGATTTCTGCATGCAGCGTTCGATTCCTCTCGTCATTATGCGTCGGAAATACTTGCGTTCTGCTCCACGTTACGATTCTGGGAGCCAGAATGCTGTAAGATAGGTTTTTGGATATAAGAGTGATTTCCTGAAGAACCGAGGCTTGGATTTGGATTCTGCATGCGCCCTTCGACTCCTCTCGTCATTTTGGGTCGGAAATACTTGTGTTCTACTCTAGATCACGACCCTGGGAGCCAGAATGCTGTAAGATAGGTTTTTGGATATAAGAGTGATTTCCTGAAGAACCGAGGCTTGGATTTGGATTTTGCATGCGCCGTTCGACTCCTCTCGTCATTTTGTGTCGGAAATACTTGTGTTCTACTCCACGTTACGATTCTGGGGGCCAGAATGCTGTAAGATAGGTTTTTGGATATAAGAGTGATTTCCTGACGAACCGAGGCTTGGATTTGGATTTTGCATGCGTCGTTCGACTCCTCTCGTCATTTTGTGTCGGAAATACTTGTGTTCTACTCCACGTTACGATTCTGGGGGCCAGAATGCTGTAAGATAGCTTTTTGGATATAAGAGTGATTTCCTGACGAACCGAGGCTTGGATTTGGATTTTGCATGCGTCGTTCGACTCCTCTCGTCATTTTGTGTCGGAAATACTTGTGTTCTACTCCACGTTACGATTCTGGGGGCCAGAATGCTGTAAGATAGGTTTTTGGATATAAGAGTGATTTCCTGAAGAACCGAGGCTTGGATTTGGATTCTGCATGCGCCCTTCGACTCCTCTCGTCAATTTGCGTCGGAAATACTTGTGTTCTACTCCACGTTACGATTCTGGGAGCCAGAAAGCTGTAAGATAGGTTTTTGGATATAAGAGTGATTTCCTGAAGAACCGAGGCTTGGATTTGGATTCTGCATGCGCCGTTCGACTCCTCTCGTCATTTTGCGTCGGAAATACTTGTGTTCTACTCCACGTTACGATTCTGGGGGCCAGAATGCTGTAAGATAGCTTTTTGGATATAAGAGTGATTTCCTGACGAACCGAGGCTTGGATTTGGATTTTGCATGCGTCGTTCGACTCCTCTCGTCATTTTGTGTCGGAAATACTTGTGTTCTACTCCACGTTACGATTCTGGGGGCCAGAATGCTGTAAGATAGGTTTTTGGATATAAGAGTGATTTCCTGAAGAACCGAGGCTTGGATTTGGATTCTGCATGCGCCCTTCGACTCCTCTCGTCAATTTGCGTCGGAAATACTTGTGTTCTACTCCACGTTACGATTCTGGGAGCCAGAATGCCGTAAGATACGTTTTTGGATATAACAGTGATTTCTGGACGAACGGTTGCTCGGATTTGAATTCTGGTTGCGACGTTCGATTTCTCTCGTGATTTTGCGTCGGAAATACTTGTGTTCTACTCCACGTTACGATTCTGGGAGCCAGAATGCTGTAAGATAGGTTTTTGGATATAACAGTGATTTCCTGACGGGCGGAGGCTCGAATTTGGATTCTGCATGCGCCACTCGACTCCTCTCGTCATTTTGGGTCGGAAATACTTGTGTTCAATTTCAGATTGCGATTCTGCGAGCCAGAATACTCGATGATAGGTTTTTGGATATAACAGTGATTTCATGACAAACGGAGGCTCGGATTAGGTTTCTGCTTGCGCCGTTCGACTCCTCTCGTCATTTTGCGTCGGAAATACTTGTGTTCTACTCCACATTTCGATTCTTGGAGCCAGAATGCTGTAAGATAGCTTTTTGGATATAAGAGTGATTTCCTGAAGAACCGAGGCTTGGATTTGGATTCTGCATGCGCCCTTCGACTCCTCTCGTCAATTTGCGTCGGAAATACTTGTGTTCTACTCCACGTTACGATTCTGGGAGCCAGAAAGCTGTAAGATAGGTTTTTGGATATAAGAGTGATTTCCTGAAGAACCGAGGCTCGGATTTGATTTCTGCATGCAGCGTTCGATTCCTCTCGTCATTATGCGTCGGAAATACTTGCGTTCTGCTCCACGTTACGATTCTGGGATCCAGAATGCTGTAAGATAGGTTTTTGGATATAAGAGTGATTTCCTGAAGAACCGAGGCTTGGATTTGGATTTTGCATGCGCCGTTCGACTCCTCTCGTCATTTTGTGTCGGAAATACTTGTGTTCTACTCCACGTTACGATTCTGGGGGCCAGAATGCTGTAAGATAGGTTTTTGGATATAAGAGTGATTTCCTGAAAAACCGAGGCTTGGATTTGGATTCTGCATGCGCCCTTCGACTCCTCTCGTCATTTTGGGTCGGAAATACTTGTGTTCTACTCTAGATTACGACCCTGGGAGCCAGAATGCTGTAAGATATGTTTTTGGATATAAAAGTGATTTCCTGACAAACGGAGGCTCGGATTAGGTTTTTGCTTGCGCCGTTCGACTGCTCTCGTCATTTTGCGTCGGAAATACATGTGTTCTACTCTAGATTACGACCCTGGCAGCCAGAATGCTGTAAGATAGGTTTTTGGATATAACAGTGATTTCCTGACGGGCGGAGGCTCGGATTTGATTTCTGCATGCAGCGTTCGATTCCTCTCGTCATTATGCGTCGGAAATACTTGCGTTCTGCTCCACGTTACGATTCTGGGAGCCAGAATGCTGTAAGATAGGTTTTTGGATATAAGAGTGATTTCCTGAAGAACCGAGGCTTGGATTTGGATTCTGCATGCGCCGTTCGACTCCTCTCGTCATTTTGCGTCGGAAATACTTGTGTTCTACTCTAGATTACGACCCTGGGAGCCAGAATGCTGTAAGATAGGTTTTTGGATATAAGAGTGATTTCCTGAAGAACCGAGGCTCGGATTAGGTTTTTGCTTGCGCCGTTCGACTGCTCTCGTCATTTTGCGTCGGAAATACTTGTGTTCTACTCTAGATTACGACCCTGGGAGCCAGAATGCTGTAAGATAGGTTTTTGGATATAACAGTGATTTCCTGACGGGCGGAGGCTCGGATTTGATTTCTGCATGCAGCGTTCGATTCCTCTCGTCATTATGCGTCGGAAATACTTGCGTTCTGCTCCACGTTACGATTCTGGGAGCCAGAATGCTGTAAGATAGGTTTTTGGATATAAGAGTGATTTCCTGAAGAACCGAGGCTTGGATTTGGATTCTGCATGCGCCCTTCGACTCCTCTCGTCATTTTGGGTCGGAAATACTTGTGTTCTACTCTAGATTACGACCCTGGGAGCCAGAATGCTGTAAGATATGTTTTTGGATATAAAAGTGATTTCCTGACAAACGGAGGCTCGGATTAGGTTTTTGCTTGCGCCGTTCGACTGCTCTCGTCATTTTGCGTCTGAAATACTTGTGTTCTACTCTAGATTACGACCCTGGGAGCCAGAATGCTGTAAGATAGGTTTTTGGATATAACAGTGATTTCCTGACGGGCGGAGGCTCGGATTTGATTTCTGCATGCAGCGTTCGATTCCTCTCGTCATTATGCGTCGGAAATACTTGCGTTCTGCTCCACGTTACGATTCTGGGAGCCAGAATGCTGTAAGATAGGTTTTTGGATATAAGAGTGATTTCCTGAAGAACCGAGGCTTGGATTTGGATTTTGCATGCGCCGTTCGACTCCTCTCGTCATTTTGTGTCGGAAATACTTGTGTTCTACTCCACGTTACGATTCTGGGGGCCAGAATGCTGTAAGATAGGTTTTTGGATATAAGAGTGATTTCCTGAAGAACCGAGGCTTGGATTTGGATTCTGCATGCGCCCTTCGACTCCTCTCGTCATTTTGGGTCGGAAATACTTGTGTTCTACTCTAGATTACGACCCTGGGAGCCAGAATGCTGTAAGATAGGTTTTTGGATATAACAGTGATTTCCTGACGGGCGGAGGCTCGGATTTGATTTCTGCATGCAGCGTTCGATTCCTCTCGTCATTATGCGTCGGAAATACTTGCGTTCTGCTCCACGTTACGATTCTGGGAGCCAGAATGCTGTAAGATAGGTTTTTGGATATAAGAGTGATTTCCTGAAGAACCGAGGCTTGGATTTGGATTCTGCATGCGCCCTTCGACTCCTCTCGTCATTTTGGGTCGGAAATACTTGTGTTCTACTCTAGATTACGACCCTGGGAGCCAGAATGCTGTAAGATAGGTTTTTGGATATAAGAGTGATTTCCTGAAGAACCGAGGCTTGGATTTGGATTTTGCATGCGCCGTTCGACTCCTCTCGTCATTTTGTGTCGGAAATACTTGTGTTCTACTCCACGTTACGATTCTGGGGGCCAGAATGCTGTAAGATAGGTTTTTGGATATAAGAGTGATTTCCTGACGAACCGAGGCTTGGATTTGGATTTTGCATGCGTCGTTCGACTCCTCTCGTCATTTTGTGTCGGAAATACTTGTGTTCTACTCCACGTTACGATTCTGGGGGCCAGAATGCTGTAAGATAGCTTTTTGGATATAAGAGTGATTTCCTGACGAACCGAGGCTTGGATTTGGATTTTGCATGCGTCGTTCGACTCCTCTCGTCATTTTGTGTCGGAAATACTTGTGTTCTACTCCACGTTACGATTCTGGGGGCCAGAATGCTGTAAGATAGGTTTTTGGATATAAGAGTGATTTCCTGAAGAACCGAGGCTTGGATTTGGATTCTGCATGCGCCCTTCGACTCCTCTCGTCAATTTGCGTCGGAAATACTTGTGTTCTACTCCACGTTACGATTCTGGGAGCCAGAAAGCTGTAAGATAGGTTTTTGGATATAAGAGTGATTTCCTGAAGAACCGAGGCTTGGATTTGGATTCTGCATGCGCCGTTCGACTCCTCTCGTCATTTTGCGTCGGAAATACTTGTGTTCTACTCCACGTTAAGATTCTGGGGGCCAGAATGCTGTAAGATAGGTTTTTGGATATAAGAGTGATTTCCTGAAGAACCGAGGCTTGGATTTGGATTTTGCATGCGCCGTTCGACTCCTCTCGTCATTTTGTGTCGGAAATACTTGTGTTCTACTCCACGTTACGATTCTGGGGGCCAGAATGCTGTAAGATAGGTTTTTGGATATAAGAGTGATTTCCTGACGAACCGAGGCTTGGATTTGGATTTTGCATGCGTCGTTCGACTCCTCTCGTCATTTTGTGTCGGAAATACTTGTGTTCTACTCCACGTTACGATTCTGGGGGCCAGAATGCTGTAAGATAGCTTTTTGGATATAAGAGTGATTTCCTGACGAACCGAGGCTTGGATTTGGATTTTGCATGCGTCGTTCGACTCCTCTCGTCATTTTGTGTCGGAAATACTTGTGTTCTACTCCACGTTACGATTCTGGGGGCCAGAATGCTGTAAGATAGGTTTTTGGATATAAGAGTGATTTCCTGAAGAACCGAGGCTTGGATTTGGATTCTGCATGCGCCCTTCGACTCCTCTCGTCAATTTGCGTCGGAAATACTTGTGTTCTACTCCACGTTACGATTCTGGGAGCCAGAATGCCGTAAGATACGTTTTTGGATATAACAGTGATTTCTGGACGAACGGTTGCTCGGATTTGAATTCTGGTTGCGACGTTCGATTTCTCTCGTGATTTTGCGTCGGAAATACTTGTGTTCTACTCCACGTTACGATTCTGGGAGCCAGAATGCTGTAAGATAGGTTTTTGGATATAACAGTGATTTCCTGACGGGCGGAGGCTCGAATTTGGATTCTGCATGCGCCACTCGACTCCTCTCGTCATTTTGGGTCGGAAATACTTGTGTTCAATTTCAGATTGCGATTCTGCGAGCCAGAATACTCGATGATAGGTTTTTGGATATAACAGTGATTTCATGACAAACGGAGGCTCGGATTAGGTTTCTGCTTGCGCCGTTCGACTCCTCTCGTCATTTTGCGTCGGAAATACTTGTGTTCTACTCCACATTTCGATTCTTGGAGCCAGAATGCTGTAAGATAGCTTTTTGGATATAAGAGTGATTTCCTGAAGAACCGAGGCTTGGATTTGGATTCTGCATGCGCCCTTCGACTCCTCTCGTCAATTTGCGTCGGAAATACTTGTGTTCTACTCCACGTTACGATTCTGGGAGCCAGAAAGCTGTAAGATAGGTTTTTGGATATAAGAGTGATTTCCTGAAGAACCGAGGCTCGGATTTGATTTCTGCATGCAGCGTTCGATTCCTCTCGTCATTATGCGTCGGAAATACTTGCGTTCTGCTCCACGTTACGATTCTGGGAGCCAGAATGCTGTAAGATAGGTTTTTGGATATAAGAGTGATTTCCTGAAGAACCGAGGCTTGGATTTGGATTTTGCATGCGCCGTTCGACTCCTCTCGTCATTTTGTGTCGGAAATACTTGTGTTCTACTCCACGTTACGATTCTGGGGGCCAGAATGCTGTAAGATAGGTTTTTGGATATAAGAGTGATTTCCTGAAAAACCGAGGCTTGGATTTGGATTCTGCATGCGCCCTTCGACTCCTCTCGTCATTTTGGGTCGGAAATACTTGTGTTCTACTCTAGATTACGACCCTGGGAGCCAGAATGCTGTAAGATATGTTTTTGGATATAAAAGTGATTTCCTGACAAACGGAGGCTCGGATTAGGTTTTTGCTTGCGCCGTTCGACTGCTCTCGTCATTTTGCGTCGGAAATACATGTGTTCTACTCTAGATTACGACCCTGGCAGCCAGAATGCTGTAAGATAGGTTTTTGGATATAACAGTGATTTCCTGACGGGCGGAGGCTCGGATTTGATTTCTGCATGCAGCGTTCGATTCCTCTCGTCATTATGCGTCGGAAATACTTGCGTTCTGCTCCACGTTACGATTCTGGGAGCCAGAATGCTGTAAGATAGGTTTTTGGATATAAGAGTGATTTCCTGAAGAACCGAGGCTTGGATTTGGATTCTGCATGCGCCGTTCGACTCCTCTCGTCATTTTGCGTCGGAAATACTTGTGTTCTACTCTAGATTACGACCCTGGGAGCCAGAATACTCGATGATAGGTTTTTGGATATAACAGTGATTTTATGACAAACGGAGGCTCGGATTAGGTTTCTGCTTGCGCCGTTCGACTCCTCTCGTCATTTTGCGTCGGAAATACTTGTGTTCTACTCCACATTTCGATTTTTGGAGCCAGAATGCTGTAAGATAGCTTTTTGGATATAAGAGTGATATCCTGAAGAACCGAGGCTTGGATTTGGATTCTGCATGCGCCCTTCGACTCCTCTCGTCAATTTGCGTCGGAAATACTTGTGTTCTACTCCACGTTACGATTCTGGGAGCCAGAAAGCTGTAAGATAGGTTTTTGGATATAAGAGTGATTTCCTGAAGAACCGAGGCTCGGATTTGATTTCTGCATGCAGCGTTCGATTCCTCTCGTCATTATGCGTCGGAAATACTTGCGTTCTGCTCCACGTTACGATTCTGGGAGCCAGAATGCTGTAAGATAGGTTTTTGGATATAAGAGTGATTTCCTGAAGAACCGAGGCTTGGATTTGGATTCTGCATGCGCCGTTCGACTCCTCTCGTCATTTTGCGTCGGAAATACTTGTGTTCTACTCTAGATTACGACCCTGGGAGCCAGAATGCTGTAATATAGGTTTTTGGATATAAGAGTGATTTCCTGAAGAACCGAGGCTCGGATTAGGTTTTTGCTTGCGCCGTTCGACTGCTCTCGTCATTTTGCGTCGGAAATACTTGTGTTCTACTCTAGATTACGACCCTGGGAGCCAGAATGCTGTAAGATAGGTTTTTGGATATAACAGTGATTTCCTGACGGGCGGAGGCTCGGATTTGATTTCTGCATGCAGCGTTCGATTCCTCTCGTCATTATGCGTCGGAAATACTTGCGTTCTGCTCCACGTTACGATTCTGGGAGCCAGAATGCTGTAAGATAGGTTTTTGGATATAAGAGTGATTTCCTGAAGAACCGAGGCTTGGATTTGGATTTTGCATGCGCCGTTCGACTCCTCTCGTCATTTTGTGTCGGAAATACTTGTGTTCTACTCCACGTTACGATTCTGGGGGCCAGAATGCTGTAAGATAGGTTTTTGGATATAAGAGTGATTTCCTGAAGAAGCGAGGCTTGGATTTGGATTCTGCATGCGCCCTTCGACTCCTCTCGTCATTTTGGGTCGGAAATACTTGTGTTCTACTCTAGATTACGACCCTGGGAGCCAGAATGCTGTAAGATATGTTTTTGGATATAAAAGTGATTTCCTGACAAACGGAGGCTCGGATTAGGTTTTTGCTTGCGCCGTTCGACTGCTCTCGTCATTTTGCGTCGGAAATACTTGTGTTCTACTCTAGATTACGACCCTGGGAGCCAGAATGCTGTAAGATAGGTTTTTGGATATAACAGTGATTTCCTGACGGGCGGAGGCTCGGATTTGATTTCTGCATGCAGCGTTCGATTCCTCTCGTCATTATGCGTCGGAAATACTTGCGTTCTGCTCCACGTTACGATTCTGGGAGCCAGAATGCTGTAAGATAGGTTTTTGGATATAAGAGTGATTTCCTGAAGAACCGAGGCTTGGATTTGGATTTTGCATGCGCCGTTCGACTCCTCTCGTCATTTTGTGTCGGAAATACTTGTGTTCTACTCCACGTTACGATTCTGGGGGCCAGAATGCTGTAAGATAGGTTTTTGGATATAAGAGTGATTTCCTGAAGAAGCGAGGCTTGGATTTGGATTCTGCATGCGCCCTTCGACTCCTCTCGTCATTTTGGGTCGGAAATACTTGTGTTCTACTCTAGATTACGACCCTGGGAGCCAGAATGCTGTAAGATATGTTTTTGGATATAAAAGTGATTTCCTGACAAACGGAGGCTCGGATTAGGTTTTTGCTTGCGCCGTTCGACTGCTCTCGTCATTTTGCGTCGGAAATACTTGTGTTCTACTCTAGATTACGACCCTGGGAGCCAGAATGCTGTAAGATAGGTTTTTGGATATAACAGTGATTTCCTGACGGGCGGAGGCTCGGATTTGATTTCTGCATGCAGCGTTCGATTCCTCTCGTCATTATGCGTCGGAAATACTTGCGTTCTGCCCCACGTTACGATTCTGGGAGCCAGAATGCTGTAAGATAGGTTTTTGGATATAAGAGTGATTTCCTGAAGAACCGAGGCTTGGATTTGGATTCTGCATGCGCCGTTCGACTCCTCTCGTCATTTTGCGTCGGAAATACTTGTGTTCTACTCTAGATTACGACCCTGGGAGCCAGAATGCTGTAAGATAGGTTTTTGGATATAAGAGTGATTTCCTGAAGAACCGAGGCTCGGATTAGGTTTTTGCTTACGCCGTTCGACTGCTCTCGTCATTTTGCGTCGGAAATACTTGTGTTCTACTCTAGATTACGACCCTGGGAGCCAGAATGCTGTAAGATAGGTTTTTGGATATAACAGTGATTTCCTGACGGGCGGAGGCTCGGATTTGATTTCTGCATGCAGCGTTCGATTCCTCTCGTCATTATGCGTCGGAAATACTTGCGTTCTGCTCCACGTTACGATTCTGGGAGCCAGAATGCTGTAAGATAGGTTTTTGGATATAAGAGTGATTTCCTGAAGAACCGAGGCTTGGATTTGGATTCTGCATGCGCCCTTCGACTCCTCTCGTCATTTTGGGTCGGAAATACTTGTGTTCTACTCCACGTTACGATTCTGGGGGCCAGAATGCTGTAAGATATGTTTTTGGATATAAAAGTGATTTCCTCACAAACGGAGGCTCGGATTAGGTTTTTGCTTGCGCCGTTCGTCTGCTCTCGTCATTTTGCGTCTGAAATACTTGTGTTCTACTCTAGATTACGACCCTGGGAGCCAGAATGCTGTAAGATAGGTTTTTGGATATAACAGTGATTTCCTGACGGGCGGAGGCTCGGATTTGATTTCTGCATGCAGCGTTCGATTCCTCTCGTCATTATGCGTCGGAAATACTTGCGTTCTGCTCCACGTTACGATTCTGGGAGCCAGAATGCTGTAAGATAGGTTTTTGGATATAAGAGTGATTTCCTGAAGAACCGAGGCTTGGATTTGGATTTTGCATGCGCCGTTCGACTCCTCTCGTCATTTTGTGTCGGAAATACTTGTGTTCTACTCCACGTTACGATTCTGGGGGCCAGAATGCTGTAAGATAGGTTTTTGGATATAAGAGTGATTTCCTGAAGAACCGAGGCTTGGATTTGGATTCTGCATGCGCCCTTCGACTCCTCTCGTCATTTTGGGTCGGAAATACTTGTGTTCTACTCTAGATTACGACCCTGGGAGCCAGAATGCTGTAAGATAGGTTTTTGGATATAAGAGTGATTTCCTGAAAAACCGAGGCTTGGATTTGGATTCTGCATGCGCCCTTCGACTCCTCTCGTCATTTTGGGTCGGAAATACTTGTGTTCTACTCTAGATTACGACCCTGGGAGCCAGAATGCTGTAAGATAGGTTTTTGGATATAAGAGTGATTTCCTGACGAACCGAGGCTTGGATTTGGATTTTGCATGCGTCGTTCGACTCCTCTCGTCATTTTGTGTCGGAAATACTTGTGTTCTACTCCACGTTACGATTCTGGGGGCCAGAATGCTGTAAGATAGCTTTTTGGATATAAGAGTGATTTCCTGACGAACCGAGGCTTGGATTTGGATTTTGCATGCGTCGTTCGACTCCTCTCGTCATTTTGTGTCGGAACTACTTGTGTTCTACTCCACGTTACGATTCTGGGGGCCAGAATGCTGTAAGATAGGTTTTTGGATATAAGAGTGATTTCCTGAAGAACCGAGGCTTGGATTTGGATTCTGCATGCGCCCTTCGACTCCTCTCGTCAATTTGCGTCGGAAATACTTGTGTTCTACTCCACGTTACGATTCTGGGAGCCAGAAAGCTGTAAGATAGGTTTTTGGATATAAGAGTGATTTCCTGAAGAACCGAGGCTTGGATTTGGATTCTGCATGCGCCGTTCGACTCCTCTCGTCATTTTGCGTCGGAAATACTTGTGTTCTACTCCACGTTAAGATTCTGGGGGCCAGAATGCTGTAAGATAGGTTTTTGGATATAAGAGTGATTTCCTGAAGAACCGAGGCTTGGATTTGGATTTTGCATGCGCCGTTCGACTCCTCTCGTCATTTTGTGTCGGAAATACTTGTGTTCTACTCCACGTTACGATTCTGGGGGCCAGAATGCTGTAAGATAGCTTTTTGGATATAAGAGTGATTTCCTGATGAACCGAGGCTTGGATTTGGATTTTGCATGCGTCATTCGACTCCTCTCGTCATTTTGTGTCGGAAATACTTGTGTTCTACTCCACGTTACGATTCTGGGGGCCAGAATGCTGTAAGATAGGTTTTTGGATATAAGAGTGATTTCCTGAAGAACCGAGGCTTGGATTTGGATTCTGCATGCGCCCTTCGACTCCTCTCGTCAATTTGCGTCGGAAATACTTGTGTTCTACTCCACGTTACGATTCTGGGAGCCAGAAAGCTGTAAGATAGGTTTTTGGATATAAGAGTGATTTCCTGAAGAACCGAGGCTTGGATTTGGATTCTGCATGCGCCGTTCGACTCCTCTCGTCATTTTGCGTCGGAAATACTTGTGTTCTACTCCACGTTACGATTCTGGGGGCCAGAATGCTGTAAGATAGGTTTTTGGATATAAGAGTGATTTCCTGAAGAACCGAGGCTTGGATTTGGATTTTGCATGCGCCGTTCGACTCCTCTCGTCATTTTGTGTCGGAAATACTTGTGTTCTACTCCACGTTACGATTCTGGGGGCCAGAATGCTGTAAGATAGGTTTTTGGATATAAGAGTGATTTCCTGACGAACCGAGGCTTGGATTTGGATTTTGCATGCGTCGTTCGACTCCTCTCGTCATTTTGTGTCGGAAATACTTGTGTTCTACTCCACGTTACGATTCTGGGGGCCAGAATGCTGTAAGATAGCTTTTTGGATATAAGAGTGATTTCCTGACGAACCGAGGCTTGGATTTGGATTTTGCATGCGTCGTTCGACTCCTCTCGTCATTTTGTGTCGGAAATACTTGTGTTCTACTCCACGTTACGATTCTGGGGGCCGGAATGCTGTAAGATAGGTTTTTGGATATAAGAGTGATTTCCTGAAGAACCGAGGCTTGGATTTGGATTCTGCATGCGCCCTTCGACTCCTCTCGTCAATTTGCGTCGGAAATACTTGTGTTCTACTCCACGTTACGATTCTGGGAGCCAGAATGCCGTAAGATACGTTTTTGGATATAACAGTGATTTCTGGACGAACGGTTGCTCGGATTTGAATTCTGGTTGCGACGTTCGATTTCTCTCGTGATTTTGCGTCGGAAATACTTGTGTTCTACTCCACGTTACGATTCTGGGAGCCAGAATGCTGTAAGATAGGTTTTTGGATATAACAGTGATTTCCTGACGGGCGGAGGCTCGAATTTGGATTCTGCATGCGCCACTCGACTCCTCTCGTCATTTTGGGTCGGAAATACTTGTGTTCAATTTCAGATTGCGATTCTGCGAGCCAGAATACTCGATGATAGGTTTTTGGATATAACAGTGATTTCATGACAAACGGAGGCTCGGATTAGGTTTCTGCTTGCGCCGTTCGACTCCTCTCGTCATTTTGCGTCGGAAATACTTGTGTTCTACTCCACATTTCGATTCTTGGAGCCAGAATGCTGTAAGATAGCTTTTTGGATATAAGAGTGATTTCCTGAAGAACCGAGGCTTGGATTTGGATTCTGCATGCGCCCTTCGACTCCTCTCGTCAATTTGCGTCGGAAATACTTGTGTTCTACTCCACGTTACGATTCTGGGAGCCAGAAAGCTGTAAGATAGGTTTTTGGATATAAGAGTGATTTCCTGAAGAACCGAGGCTCGGATTTGATTTCTGCATGCAGCGTTCGATTCCTCTCGTCATTATGCGTCGGAAATACTTGCGTTCTGCTCCACGTTACGATTCTGGGAGCCAGAATGCTGTAAGATAGGTTTTTGGATATAAGAGTGATTTCCTGAAGAACCGAGGCTTGGATTTGGATTTTGCATGCGCCGTTCGACTCCTCTCGTCATTTTGTGTCGGAAATACTTGTGTTCTACTCCACGTTACGATTCTGGGGGCCAGAATGCTGTAAGATAGGTTTTTGGATATAAGAGTGATTTCCTGAAAAACCGAGGCTTGGATTTGGATTCTGCATGCGCCCTTCGACTCCTCTCGTCATTTTGGGTCGGAAATACTTGTGTTCTACTCTAGATTACGACCCTGGGAGCCAGAATGCTGTAAGATATGTTTTTGGATATAAAAGTGATTTCCTGACAAACGGAGGCTCGGATTAGGTTTTTGCTTGCGCCGTTCGACTGCTCTCGTCATTTTGCGTCGGAAATACATGTGTTCTACTCTAGATTACGACCCTGGGAGCCAGAATGCTGTAAGATAGGTTTTTGGATATAACAGTGATTTCCTGACGGGCGGAGGCTCGGATTTGATTTCTGCATGCAGCGTTCGATTCCTCTCGTCATTATGCGTCGGAAATACTTGCGTTCTGCTCCACGTTACGATTCTGGGAGCCAGAATGCTGTAAGATAGGTTTTTGGATATAAGAGTGATTTCCTGAAGAACCGAGGCTTGGATTTGGATTCTGCATGCGCCGTTCGACTCCTCTCGTCATTTTGCGTTGGAAATACTTGTGTTCTACTCTAGATTACGACCCTGGGAGCCAGAATACTCGATGATAGGTTTTTGGATATAACAGTGATTTTATGACAAACGGAGGCTCGGATTAGGTTTCTGCTTGCGCCGTTCGACTCCTCTCGTCATTTTGCGTCGGAAATACTTGTGTTCTACTCCACATTTCGATTCTTGGAGCCAGAATGCTGTAAGATAGCTTTTTGGATATAAGAGTGATTTCCTGAAGAACCGAGGCTTGGATTTGGATTCTGCATGCGCCCTTCGACTCCTCTCGTCAATTTGCGTCGGAAATACTTGTGTTCTACTCCACGTTACGATTCTGGGAGCCAGAAAGCTGTAAGATAGGTTTTTGGATATAAGAGTGATTTCCTGAAGAACCGAGGCTCGGATTTGATTTCTGCATGCAGCGTTCGATTCCTCTCGTCATTATGCGTCGGAAATACTTGCGTTCTGCTCCACGTTACGATTCTGGGAGCCAGAATGCTGTAAGATAGGTTTTTGGATATAAGAGTGATTTCCTGAAGAACCGAGGCTTGGATTTGGATTTTGCATGCGCCGTTCGACTCCTCTCGTCATTTTGTGTCGGAAATACTTGTGTTCTACTCCACGTTACGATTCTGGGGGCCAGAATGCTGTAAGATAGGTTTTTGGATATAAGAGTGATTTCCTGAAAAACCGAGGCTTGGATTTGGATTCTGCATGCGCCCTTCGACTCCTCTCGTCATTTTGGGTCGGAAATACTTGTGTTCTACTCTAGATTACGACCCTGGGAGCCAGAATGCTGTAAGATATGTTTTTGGATATAAAAGTGATTTCCTGACAAACGGAGGCTCGGATTAGGTTTTTGCTTGCGCCGTTCGACTGCTCTCGTCATTTTGCGTCGGAAATACATGTGTTCTACTCTAGATTACGACCCTGGGAGCCAGAATGCTGTAAGATAGGTTTTTGGATATAACAGTGATTTCCTGACGGGCGGAGGCTCGGATTTGATTTCTGCATGCAGCGTTCGATTCCTCTCGTCATTATGCGTCGGAAATACTTGCGTTCTGCTCCACGTTACGATTCTGGGAGCCAGAATGCTGTAAGATAGGTTTTTGGATATAAGAGTGATTTCCTGAAGAAGCGAGGCTTGGATTTGGATTCTGCATGCGCCCTTCGACTCCTCTCGTCATTTTGGGTCGGAAATACTTGTGTTCTACTCTAGATTACGACCCTGGGAGCCAGAATGCTGTAAGATATGTTTTTGGATATAAAAGTGATTTCCTGACAAACGGAGGCTCGGATTAGGTTTTTGCTTGCGCCGTTCGACTGCTCTCGTCATTTTGCGTCGGAAATACATGTGTTCTACTCTAGATTACGACCCTGGGAGCCAGAATGCTGTAAGATAGGTTTTTGGATATAACAGTGATTTCCTGACGGGCGGAGGCTCGGATTTGATTTCTGCATGCAGCGTTCGATTCCTCTCGTCATTATGCGTCGGAAATACTTGCGTTCTGCTCCACGTTACGATTCTGGGAGCCAGAATGCTGTAAGATAGGTTTTTGGATATAAGAGTGATTTCCTGAAGAACCGAGGCTTGGATTTGGATTCTGCATGCGCCGTTCGACTCCTCTCGTCATTTTGCGTCGGAAATACTTGTGTTCTACTCTAGATTACGACCCTGGGAGCCAGAATACTCGATGATAGGTTTTTGGATATAACAGTGATTTTATGACAAACGGAGGCTCGGATTAGGTTTCTGCTTGCGCCGTTCGACTCCTCTCGTCATTTTGCGTCGGAAATACTTGTGTTCTACTCCACATTTCGATTCTTGGAGCCAGAATGCTGTAAGATAGCTTTTTGGATATAAGAGTGATTTCCTGAAGAACCGAGGCTTGGATTTGGATTCTGCATGCGCCCTTCGACTCCTCTCGTCAATTTGCGTCGGAAATACTTGTGTTCTACTCCACGTTACGATTCTGGGAGCCAGAAAGCTGTAAGATAGGTTTTTGGATATAAGAGTGATTTCCTGAAGAACCGAGGCTCGGATTTGATTTCTGCATGCAGCGTTCGATTCCTCTCGTCATTATGCGTCGGAAATACTTGCGTTCTGCTCCACGTTACGATTCTGGGAGCCAGAATGCTGTAAGATAGGTTTTTGGATATAAGAGTGATTTCCTGAAGAACCGAGGCTTGGATTTGGATTTTGCATGCGCCGTTCGACTCCTCTCGTCATTTTGTGTCGGAAATACTTGTGTTCTACTCCACGTTACGATTCTGGGGGCCAGAATGCTGTAAGATAGGTTTTTGGATATAAGAGTGATTTCCTGAAAAACCGAGGCTTGGATTTGGATTCTGCATGCGCCCTTCGACTCCTCTCGTCATTTTGGGTCGGAAATACTTGTGTTCTACTCTAGATTACGACCCTGGGAGCCAGAATGCTGTAAGATATGTTTTTGGATATAAAAGTGATTTCCTGACAAACGGAGGCTCGGATTAGGTTTTTGCTTGCGCCGTTCGACTGCTCTCGTCATTTTGCGTCGGAAATACATGTGTTCTACTCTAGATTACGACCCTGGCAGCCAGAATGCTGTAAGATAGGTTTTTGGATATAACAGTGATTTCCTGACGGGCGGAGGCTCGGATTTGATTTCTGCATGCGCCGTTCGACTCCTCTCGTCATTTTGCGTCGGAAATACTTGTGTTCTACTCCACATTTCGATTCTTGGAGCCAGAATGCTGTAAGATAGGTTTTTGGATATAAGAGTGATTTCCTGAAGAACCGAGGCTTGGATTTGGATTTTGCATGCGCCGTTCGACTCCTCTCGTCATTTTGTGTCGGAAATACTTGTGTTCTACTCCACGTTACGATTCTGGGGGCCAGAATGCTGTAAGATAGGTTTTTGGATATAAGAGTGATTTCCTGAAAAACCGAGGCTTGGATTTGGATTCTGCATGCGCCCTTCGACTCCTCTCGTCATTTTGGGTCGGAAATACTTGTGTTCTACTCTAGATTACGACCCTGGGAGCCAGAATGCTGTAAGATATGTTTTTGGATATAAAAGTGATTTCCTGACAAACGGAGGCTCGGATTAGGTTTTTGCTTGCGCCGTTCGACTGCTCTCGTCATTTTGCGTCGGAAATACATGTGTTCTACTCTAGATTACGACCCTGGGAGCCAGAATGCTGTAAGATAGGTTTTTGGATATAACAGTGATTTCCTGACGGGCGGAGGCTCGGATTTGATTTCTGCATGCAGCGTTCGATTCCTCTCGTCATTATGCGTCGGAAATACTTGCGTTCTGCTCCACGTTACGATTCTGGGAGCCAGAATGCTGTAAGATAGGTTTTTGGATATAAGAGTGATTTCCTGAAGAACCGAGGCTTGGATTTGGATTCTGCATGCGCCGTTCGACTCCTCTCGTCATTTTGCGTCGGAAATACTTGTGTTCTACTCTAGATTACGACCCTGGGAGCCAGAATGCTGTAAGATAGGTTTTTGGATATAAGAGTGATTTCCTGAAGAACCGAGGCTCGGATTAGGTTTTTGCTTGCGCCGTTCGACTGCTCTCGTCATTTTGAGTCGGAAGTACTTGTGTTCTACTCTAGATTACGACCCTGGGAGCCAGAATGCTGTAAGATAGGTTTTTGGATATAACAGTGATTTCCTGACGGGCGGAGGCTCGGATTTGATTTCTGCATGCAGCGTTCGATTCCTCTCGTCATTATGCGTCGGAAATACTTGCGTTGTGCTCCACGTTACGATTCTGGGAGCCAGAATGCTGTAAGATAGCTTTTTGGATATAAGAGTGATTTCCTGCCGAACCGAGGCTTGGATTTGGATTTTGCATGCGTCGTTCGACTCCTCTCGTCATTTTGTGTCGGAAATACTTGTGTTCTACTCCACGTTACGATTCTGGGGGCCAGAATGCTGTAAGATAGGTTTTTGGATATAAGAGTGATTTCCTGAAGAACCGAGGCTTGGATTTGGATTCTGCATGCGCCCTTCGACTCCTCTAGTCATTTTGGGTCGGAAATACTTGTGTTCTACTCTAGATTACGACCCTGGGAGCCAGAATGCTGTAAGATATGTTTTTGGATATAAAAGTGATTTCCTGACAAACGGAGGCTCGGATTAGGTTTTTGCTTGCGCCGTTCGACTGCTCTCGTCATTTTGAGTCGGAAGTACTTGTGTTCTACTCTAGATTACGACCCTGGGAGCCAGAATGCTGTAAGATAGGTTTTTGGATATAAGAGTGATTTCCTGAAGAACCGAGGCTTGGATTTGGATTCTGCATGCGCCGTTCGACTCCTCTCGTCATTTTGCGTCGGAAATACTTGTGTTCTACTCTAGATTACGACCCTGGGAGCCAGAATACTCGATGATAGGTTTTTGGATATAACAGTGATTTTATGACAAACGGAGGCTCGGATTAGGTTTCTGCTTGCGCCGTTCGACTCCTCTCGTCATTTTGCGTCGGAAATACTTGTGTTCTACTCCACATTTCGATTCTTGGAGCCAGAATGCTGTAAGATAGCTTTTTGGATATAAGAGTGATTTCCTGAAGAACCGAGGCTTGGATTTGGATTCTGCATGCGCCCTTCGACTCCTCTCGTCAATTTGCGTCGGAAATACTTGTGTTCTACTCCACGTTACGATTCTGGGAGCCAGAAAGCTGTAAGATAGGTTTTTGGATATAAGAGTGATTTCCTGAAGAACCGAGGCTCGGATTTGATTTCTGCATGCAGCGTTCGATTCCTCTCGTCATTATGCGTCGGAAATACTTGCGTTCTGCTCCACGTTACGATTCTGGGAGCCAGAATGCTGTAAGATAGGTTTTTGGATATAAGAGTGATTTCCTGAAGAACCGAGGCTTGGATTTGGATTTTGCATGCGCCGTTCGACTCCTCTCGTCATTTTGCGTCGGAAATACTTGTGTTCTACTCCACGTTACGATTCTGGGGGCCAGAATGCTGTAAGATAGGTTTTTGGATATAAGAGTGATTTCCTGAAGAACCGAGGCTTGGATTTGGATTCTGCATGCGCCCTTCGACTCCTCTCGTCATTTTGGGTCGGAAATACTTGTGTTCTACTCTAGATTACGACCCTGGGAGCCAGAATGCTGTAAGATATGTTTTTGGATATAAAAGTGATTTCCTGACAAACGGAGGCTCGGATTAGGTTTTTGCTTGCGCCGTTCGACTGCTCTCGTCATTTTGCGTCTGAAATACTTGTGTTCTACTCTAGATTACGACCCTGGGAGCCAGAATGCTGTAAGATAGGTTTTTGGATATAACAGTGATTTCCTGACGGGCGGAGGCTCGGATTTGATTTCTGCATGCAGCGTTCGATTCCTCTCGTCATTATGCGTCGGAAATACTTGCGTTGTGCTCCACGTTACGATTCTGGGAGCCAGAATGCTGTAAGATAGCTTTTTGGATATAAGAGTGATTTCCTGACGAACCGAGGCTTGGATTTGGATTTTGCATGCGTCGTTCGACTCCTCTCGTCATTTTGTGTCGGAAATACTTGTGTTCTACTCCACGTTTCGATTCTGGGGGCCAGAATGCTGTAAGATAGGTTTTTGGATATAAGAGTGATTTCCTGAAGAACCGAGGCTTGTATTTGGATTCTGCATGCGCCCTTCGACTCCTCTCGTCATTTTGGGTCGGAAATACTTGTGTTCTACTCCACGTTACGATTCTGGGAGCCAGAATGCCGTAAGATACGTTTTTGGATATAACAGTGATTTCCTGACGAACGGTTGCTCGGATTTGAATTCTGGTTGCGACGTTCGATTCCTCTCGTGATTTTGCGTCGGAAATACTTGTGTTCTACTCCACGTTACGATTCTGGGAGCCAGAAAGCTGTAAGATAGGTTTTTGGATATAAGAGTGATTTCCTGAAGAACCGAGGCTTGGATTTGGATTCTGCATACGCCGTTCGACTCCTCTCGTCATTTTGCGTCGGAAATACTTGTGTTCTACTCCACATTTCGATTCTTGGAGCCAGAATGCTGTAAGATAGGTTTTTGGATATAAGAGTGATTTCCTGACGAACCGAGGCTTGGATTTGGATTTTGCATGCGTCGTTCGACTCCTCTCGTCATTTTGTGTCGGAAATACTTGTGTTCTACTCCACGTTACGATTCTGGGGGCCAGAATGCTGTAAGATAGGTTTTTGGATATAAGAGTGATTTCCTGAAGAACCGAGGCTTGGATTTGGATTCTGCATGCGCCCTTCGACTCCTCTCGTCATTTTGGGTCGGAAATACTTGTGTTCTACTCTAGATTACGACCCTGGGAGCCAGAATGCTGTAAGATATGTTTTTGGATATAAAAGTGATTTCCTGACAAACGGAGGCTCGGATTAGGTTTTTGCTTGCGCCGTTCGACTGCTCTCGTCATTTTGAGTCGGAAGTACTTGTGTTCTACTCTAGATTACGACCCTGGGAGCCAGAATGCTGTAAGATAGGTTTTTGGATATAACAGTGATTTCCTGACGGGCGGAGGCTCGGTTTTGATTTCTGCATGCAGCGTTCGATTCCTCTCGTCATTATGCGTCGGAAATACTTGCGTTCTGCTCCACGTTACGATTCTGGGAGCCAGAATGCTGTAAGATAGCTTTTTGGATATAAGAGTGATTTCCTGAAGAACCGAGGCTTGGATTTGGATTCTGCATGCGCCGTTCGACTCCTCTCGTCATTTTGCGTCGGAAATACTTGTGTTCTACTCCACGTTACGATTCTGGGGGCCAGAATGCTGTAAGATAGGTTTTTGGATATAAGAGTGATTTCCTGAAGAACCGAGGCTTGGATTTGGATTCTGCATGCGCCCTTCGACTCCTCTCGTCATTTTGGGTCGGAAATACTTGTGTTCTACTCTAGATTACGACCCTGGGAGCCAGAATGCTGTAAGATATGTTTTTGGATATAAAAGTGATTTCCTGACAAACGGAGGCTCGGATTAGGTTTTTGCTTGCGCCGTTCGACTGCTCTCGTCATTTTGCGTCTGAAATACTTGTGTTCTACTCTAGATTACGACCCTGGGAGCCAGAATGCTGTAAGATAGGTTTTTGGATATAACAGTGATTTCCTGACGGGCGGAGGCTCGGATTTGATTTCTGCATGCAGCGTTCGATTCCTCTCGTCATTATGCGTCGGAAATACTTGCGTTGTGCTCCACGTTACGATTCTGGGAGCCAGAATGCTGTAAGATAGCTTTTTGGATATAAGAGTGATTTCCTGACGAACCGAGGCTTGGATTTGGATTTTGCATGCGTCGTTCGACTCCTCTCGTCATTTTGTGTCGGAAATACTTGTGTTCTACTCCACGTTTCGATTCTGGGGGCCAGAATGCTGTAAGATAGGTTTTTGGATATAAGAGTGATTTCCTGAAGAACCGAGGCTTGGATTTGGATTCTGCATGCGCCCTTCGACTCCTCTCGTCATTTTGGGTCGGAAATACTTGTGTTCTACTCCACGTTACGATTCTGGGAGCCAGAATGCCGTAAGATACGTTTTTGGATATAACAGTGATTTCCTGACGAACGGTTGCTCGGATTTGAATTCTGGTTGCGACGTTCGATTCCTCTCGTGATTTTGCGTCGGAAATACTTGTGTTCTACTCCACGTTACGATTCTGGGAGCCAGAAAGCTGTAAGATAGGTTTTTGGATATAAGAGTGATTTCCTGAAGAACCGAGGCTTGGATTTGGATTCTGCATACGCCGTTCGACTCCTCTCGTCATTTTGCGTCGGAAATACTTGTGTTCTACTCCACATTTCGATTCTTGGAGCCAGAATGCTGTAAGATAGGTTTTTGGATATAAGAGTGATTTCCTGAAGAACCGAGGCTTGGATTTGGATTTTGCATGCGCCGTTCGACTCCTATCGTCATTTTGTGTCGGAAATACTTGTGTTCTACTCCACGTTACGATTCTGGGGGCCAGAATGCTGTAAGATAGGTTTTTGGATATAAGAGTGATTTCCTGACGAACCGAGGCTTGGATTTGGATTTTGCATGCGTCGTTCGACTCCTCTCGTCATTTTGTGTCGGAAATACTTGTGTTCTACTCCACGTTACGATTCTGGGGGCCAGAATGCTGTAAGATAGCTTTTTGGATATAAGAGTGATTTCCTGACGAACCGAGGCTTGGATTTGGATTTTGCATGCGTCGTTCGACTCCTCTCGTCATTTTGTGTCGGAAATACTTGTGTTCTACTCCACGTTACGATTCTGGGGGCCAGAATGCTGTAAGATAGGTTTTTGGATATAAGAGTGATTTCCTGAAGAACCGAGGCTTGGATTTGGATTCTGCATGCGCCCTTCGACTCCTCTCGTCATTTTGGGTCGGAAATACTTGTGTTCTACTCCACGTTACGATTCTGGGAGCCAGAATGCCGTAAGATACGTTTTTGGATATAACAGTGATTTCTGGACGAACGGTTGCTCGGATTTGAATTCTGGTTGCGACGTTCGATTCCTCTCGGGATTTTGCGTCGGAAATACTTGTGTTCTACTCCACGTTACGATTCTGGGAGCCAGAATGCTGTAAGATAGGTTTTTGGATATAACAGTGATTTCCTGACGGGCGGAGGCTCGAATTTGGATTCTGCATGCGCCGTTCGACTCCTCTCGTCATTTTGTGTCGGAAATACTTGTGTTCTACTCCACGTTACGATTCTGGGAGCCAGAATGCCGTAAGATACGTTTTTGGATATAACAGTGATTTCTGGACGAACGGTTGCTCGGATTTGAATTCTGGTTGGGACGTTCGATTCCTCTCGGGATTTTGCGTCGGAAATACTTGTGTTCTACTCCACGTTACGATTCTGGGAGCCAGAATGCTGTAAGATAGGTTTTTGGATATAACAGTGATTTCCTGACGGGCGGAGGCTCGAATTTGGATTCTGCATGCGCCGTTCGACTCCTCTCGTCATTTTGTGTCGGAAATACTTGTGTTCAATTTCAGATTGCGATTCTGCGAGCCAGAATACTCGATGATAGGTTTTTGGATATAACAGTGATTTCATGACAAACGGAGGCTCGGATTAGGTTTCTGCTTGCGCCGTTCGACTCCTCTCGTCATTTTGCGTCGGAAATACTTGTGTTCTACTCCATATTTCGATTCTTGGAGCCAGAATGCTGTAAGATAGCTTTTTGGATATAAGAGTGATTTCCTGAAGAACCGAGGCTTGGATTTGGATTCTGCATGCGCCCTTCGACTCCTCTCGTCATTTTGCGTCGGAAATACTTGTGTTCTACTCCACATTTCGATTCTTGGAGCCAGAATGCTGTAAGATAGGTTTTTGGATATAAGAGTGATTTCCTGAAGAACCGAGGCTTGGATTTGGATTTTGCATGCGCCGTTCGACTCCTATCGTCATTTTGTGTCGGAAATACTTGTGTTCTACTCCACGTTACGATTCTGGGGGCCAGAATGCTGTAAGATAGGTTTTTGGATATAAGAATGATTTCCTGACGAACCGAGGCTTGGATTTGGATTTTGCATGCGTCGTTCGACTCCTCTCGTCATTTTGTGTCGGAAATACTTGTGTTCTACTCCACGTTACGATTCTGGGGGCCAGAATGCTGTAAGATAGGTTTTTGGATATAAGAGTGATTTCCTGAAGAACCGAGGCTTGGATTTGGATTCTGCATGCGCCCTTCGACTCCTCTCGTCATTTTGGGTCGGAAATACTTGTGTTCTACTCTAGATTACGACCCTGGGAGCCAGAATGCTGTAAGATATGTTTTTGGATATAAAAGTGATTTCCTGACAAACGGAGGCTCGGATTAGGTTTTTGCTTGCGCCGTTCGACTGCTCTCGTCATTTTGAGTCGGAAGTACTTGTGTTCTACTCTAGATTACGACCCTGGGAGCCAGAATGCTGTAAGATAGGTTTTTGGATATAACAGTGATTTCCTGACGGGCGGAGGCTCGGTTTTGATTTCTGCATGCAGCGTTCGATTCCTCTCGTCATTATGCGTCGGAAATACTTGCGTTCTGCTCCACGTTACGATTCTGGGAGCCAGAATGCTGTAAGATAGCTTTTTGGATATAAGAGTGATTTCCTGAAGAACCGAGGCTTGGATTTGGATTCTGCATGCGCCGTTCGACTCCTCTCGTCATTTTGCGTCGGAAATACTTGTGTTCTACTCCACGTTACGATTCTGGGGGCCAGAATGCTGTAAGATAGGTTTTTGGATATAAGAGTGATTTCCTGAAGAACCGAGGCTTGGATTTGGATTCTGCATGCGCCCTTCGACTCCTCTCGTCATTTTGGGTCGGAAATACTTGTGTTCTACTCTAGATTACGACCCTGGGAGCCAGAATGCTGTAAGATATGTTTTTGGATATAAAAGTGATTTCCTGACAAACGGAGGCTCGGATTAGGTTTTTGCTTGCGCCGTTCGACTGCTCTCGTCATTTTGCGTCTGAAATACTTGTGTTCTACTCTAGATTACGACCCTGGGAGCCAGAATGCTGTAAGATAGGTTTTTGGATATAACAGTGATTTCCTGACGGGCGGAGGCTCGGATTTGATTTCTGCATGCAGCGTTCGATTCCTCTCGTCATTATGCGTCGGAAATACTTGCGTTGTGCTCCACGTTACGATTCTGGGAGCCAGAATGCTGTAAGATAGCTTTTTGGATATAAGAGTGATTTCCTGACGAACCGAGGCTTGGATTTGGATTTTGCATGCGTCGTTCGACTCCTCTCGTCATTTTGTGTCGGAAATACTTGTGTTCTACTCCACGTTTCGATTCTGGGGGCCAGAATGCTGTAAGATAGGTTTTTGGATATAAGAGTGATTTCCTGAAGAACCGAGGCTTGTATTTGGATTCTGCATGCGCCCTTCGACTCCTCTCGTCATTTTGGGTCGGA
This sequence comes from Ectemnius cavifrons, assembly GCA_964023945.1. Lineage (NCBI taxonomy): Eukaryota > Metazoa > Arthropoda > Insecta > Hymenoptera > Crabronidae > Ectemnius > Ectemnius cavifrons. The sequence goes on along the minus strand of OZ030376.1, from coordinate 6,380,723 downwards.
AATACTTGTGTTCTACTCCACGTTACGATTCTGGGAGCCAGAATGCCGTAAGATACGTTTTTGGATATAACAGTGATTTCCTGACGAACGGTTGCTCGGATTTGAATTCTGGTTGCGACGTTCGATTCCTCTCGTGATTTTGCGTCGGAAATACTTGTGTTCTACTCCACGTTACGATTCTGGGAGCCAGAAAGCTGTAAGATAGGTTTTTGGATATAAGAGTGATTTCCTGAAGAACCGAGGCTTGGATTTGGATTCTGCATACGCCGTTCGACTCCTCTCGTCATTTTGCGTCGGAAATACTTGTGTTCTACTCCACATTTCGATTCTTGGAGCCAGAATGCTGTAAGATAGGTTTTTGGATATAAGAGTGATTTCCTGACGAACCGAGGCTTGGATTTGGATTTTGCATGCGTCGTTCGACTCCTCTCGTCATTTTGTGTCGGAAATACTTGTGTTCTACTCCACGTTACGATTCTGGGGGCCAGAATGCTGTAAGATAGGTTTTTGGATATAAGAGTGATTTCCTGAAGAACCGAGGCTTGGATTTGGATTCTGCATGCGCCCTTCGACTCCTCTCGTCATTTTGGGTCGGAAATACTTGTGTTCTACTCTAGATTACGACCCTGGGAGCCAGAATGCTGTAAGATATGTTTTTGGATATAAAAGTGATTTCCTGACAAACGGAGGCTCGGATTAGGTTTTTGCTTGCGCCGTTCGACTGCTCTCGTCATTTTGAGTCGGAAGTACTTGTGTTCTACTCTAGATTACGACCCTGGGAGCCAGAATGCTGTAAGATAGGTTTTTGGATATAACAGTGATTTCCTGACGGGCGGAGGCTCGGTTTTGATTTCTGCATGCAGCGTTCGATTCCTCTCGTCATTATGCGTCGGAAATACTTGCGTTCTGCTCCACGTTACGATTCTGGGAGCCAGAATGCTGTAAGATAGCTTTTTGGATATAAGAGTGATTTCCTGAAGAACCGAGGCTTGGATTTGGATTCTGCATGCGCCGTTCGACTCCTCTCGTCATTTTGCGTCGGAAATACTTGTGTTCTACTCCACGTTACGATTCTGGGGGCCAGAATGCTGTAAGATAGGTTTTTGGATATAAGAGTGATTTCCTGAAGAACCGAGGCTTGGATTTGGATTCTGCATGCGCCCTTCGACTCCTCTCGTCATTTTGGGTCGGAAATACTTGTGTTCTACTCTAGATTACGACCCTGGGAGCCAGAATGCTGTAAGATATGTTTTTGGATATAAAAGTGATTTCCTGACAAACGGAGGCTCGGATTAGGTTTTTGCTTGCGCCGTTCGACTGCTCTCGTCATTTTGCGTCTGAAATACTTGTGTTCTACTCTAGATTACGACCCTGGGAGCCAGAATGCTGTAAGATAGGTTTTTGGATATAACAGTGATTTCCTGACGGGCGGAGGCTCGGATTTGATTTCTGCATGCAGCGTTCGATTCCTCTCGTCATTATGCGTCGGAAATACTTGCGTTGTGCTCCACGTTACGATTCTGGGAGCCAGAATGCTGTAAGATAGCTTTTTGGATATAAGAGTGATTTCCTGACGAACCGAGGCTTGGATTTGGATTTTGCATGCGTCGTTCGACTCCTCTCGTCATTTTGTGTCGGAAATACTTGTGTTCTACTCCACGTTTCGATTCTGGGGGCCAGAATGCTGTAAGATAGGTTTTTGGATATAAGAGTGATTTCCTGAAGAACCGAGGCTTGTATTTGGATTCTGCATGCGCCCTTCGACTCCTCTCGTCATTTTGGGTCGGAAATACTTGTGTTCTACTCCACGTTACGATTCTGGGAGCCAGAATGCCGTAAGATACGTTTTTGGATATAACAGTGATTTCCTGACGAACGGTTGCTCGGATTTGAATTCTGGTTGCGACGTTCGATTCCTCTCGTGATTTTGCGTCGGAAATACTTGTGTTCTACTCCACGTTACGATTCTGGGAGCCAGAAAGCTGTAAGATAGGTTTTTGGATATAAGAGTGATTTCCTGAAGAACCGAGGCTTGGATTTGGATTCTGCATACGCCGTTCGACTCCTCTCGTCATTTTGCGTCGGAAATACTTGTGTTCTACTCCACATTTCGATTCTTGGAGCCAGAATGCTGTAAGATAGGTTTTTGGATATAAGAGTGATTTCCTGACGAACCGAGGCTTGGATTTGGATTTTGCATGCGTCGTTCGACTCCTCTCGTCATTTTGTGTCGGAAATACTTGTGTTCTACTCCACGTTACGATTCTGGGGGCCAGAATGCTGTAAGATAGGTTTTTGGATATAAGAGTGATTTCCTGAAGAACCGAGGCTTGGATTTGGATTCTGCATGCGCCCTTCGACTCCTCTCGTCATTTTGGGTCGGAAATACTTGTGTTCTACTCTAGATTACGACCCTGGGAGCCAGAATGCTGTAAGATATGTTTTTGGATATAAAAGTGATTTCCTGACAAACGGAGGCTCGGATTAGGTTTTTGCTTGCGCCGTTCGACTGCTCTCGTCATTTTGAGTCGGAAGTACTTGTGTTCTACTCTAGATTACGACCCTGGGAGCCAGAATGCTGTAAGATAGGTTTTTGGATATAACAGTGATTTCCTGACGGGCGGAGGCTCGGTTTTGATTTCTGCATGCAGCGTTCGATTCCTCTCGTCATTATGCGTCGGAAATACTTGCGTTCTGCTCCACGTTACGATTCTGGGAGCCAGAATGCTGTAAGATAGCTTTTTGGATATAAGAGTGATTTCCTGAAGAACCGAGGCTTGGATTTGGATTCTGCATACGCCGTTCGACTCCTCTCGTCATTTTGCGTCGGAAATACTTGTGTTCTACTCCACATTTCGATTCTTGGAGCCAGAATGCTGTAAGATAGGTTTTTGGATATAAGAGTGATTTCCTGAAGAACCGAGGCTTGGATTTGGATTTTGCATGCGCCGTTCGACTCCTATCGTCATTTTGTGTCGGAAATACTTGTGTTCTACTCCACGTTACGATTCTGGGGGCCAGAATGCTGTAAGATAGGTTTTTGGATATAAGAGTGATTTCCTGACGAACCGAGGCTTGGATTTGGATTTTGCATGCGTCGTTCGACTCCTCTCGTCATTTTGTGTCGGAAATACTTGTGTTCTACTCCACGTTACGATTCTGGGGGCCAGAATGCTGTAAGATAGCTTTTTGGATATAAGAGTGATTTCCTGACGAACCGAGGCTTGGATTTGGATTTTGCATGCGTCGTTCGACTCCTCTCGTCATTTTGTGTCGGAAATACTTGTGTTCTACTCCACGTTACGATTCTGGGGGCCAGAATGCTGTAAGATAGGTTTTTGGATATAAGAGTGATTTCCTGAAGAACCGAGGCTTGGATTTGGATTCTGCATGCGCCCTTCGACTCCTCTCGTCATTTTGGGTCGGAAATACTTGTGTTCTACTCCACGTTACGATTCTGGGAGCCAGAATGCCGTAAGATACGTTTTTGGATATAACAGTGATTTCTGGACGAACGGTTGCTCGGATTTGAATTCTGGTTGCGACGTTCGATTCCTCTCGGGATTTTGCGTCGGAAATACTTGTGTTCTACTCCACGTTACGATTCTGGGAGCCAGAATGCTGTAAGATAGGTTTTTGGATATAACAGTGATTTCCTGACGGGCGGAGGCTCGAATTTGGATTCTGCATGCGCCGTTCGACTCCTCTCGTCATTTTGTGTCGGAAATACTTGTGTTCTACTCCACGTTACGATTCTGGGAGCCAGAATGCCGTAAGATACGTTTTTGGATATAACAGTGATTTCTGGACGAACGGTTGCTCGGATTTGAATTCTGGTTGCGACGTTCGATTCCTCTCGGGATTTTGCGTCGGAAATACTTGTGTTCTACTCCACGTTACGATTCTGGGAGCCAGAATGCTGTAAGATAGGTTTTTGGATATAACAGTGATTTCCTGACGGGCGGAGGCTCGAATTTGGATTCTGCATGCGCCGTTCGACTCCTCTCGTCATTTTGTGTCGGAAATACTTGTGTTCAATTTCAGATTGCGATTCTGCGAGCCAGAATACTCGATGATAGGTTTTTGGATATAACAGTGATTTCATGACAAACGGAGGCTCGGATTAGGTTTCTGCTTGCGCCGTTCGACTCCTCTCGTCATTTTGCGTCGGAAATACTTGTGTTCTACTCCATATTTCGATTCTTGGAGCCAGAATGCTGTAAGATAGCTTTTTGGATATAAGAGTGATTTCCTGAAGAACCGAGGCTTGGATTTGGATTCTGCATGCGCCCTTCGACTCCTCTCGTCATTTTGCGTCGGAAATACTTGTGTTCTACTCCACATTTCGATTCTTGGAGCCAGAATGCTGTAAGATAGGTTTTTGGATATAAGAGTGATTTCCTGAAGAACCGAGGCTTGGATTTGGATTTTGCATGCGCCGTTCGACTCCTATCGTCATTTTGTGTCGGAAATACTTGTGTTCTACTCCACGTTACGATTCTGGGGGCCAGAATGCTGTAAGATAGGTTTTTGGATATAAGAATGATTTCCTGACGAACCGAGGCTTGGATTTGGATTTTGCATGCGTCGTTCGACTCCTCTCGTCATTTTGTGTCGGAAATACTTGTGTTCTACTCCACGTTACGATTCTGGGGGCCAGAATGCTGTAAGATAGGTTTTTGGATATAAGAGTGATTTCCTGAAGAACCGAGGCTTGGATTTGGATTCTGCATGCGCCCTTCGACTCCTCTCGTCATTTTGGGTCGGAAATACTTGTGTTCTACTCTAGATTACGACCCTGGGAGCCAGAATGCTGTAAGATATGTTTTTGGATATAAAAGTGATTTCCTGACAAACGGAGGCTCGGATTAGGTTTTTGCTTGCGCCGTTCGACTGCTCTCGTCATTTTGCGTCGGAAATACTTGTGTTCTACTCTAGATTACGACCCTGGGAGCCAGAATGCTGTAAGATAGGTTTTTGGATATAACAGTGATTTCCTGACGGGCGGAGGCTCGGATTTGATTTCTGCATGCAGCGTTCGATTCCTCTCGTCATTATGCGTCGGAAATACTTGCGTTCTGCTCCACGTTACGATTCTGGGAGCCAGAATGCTGTAAGATAGGTTTTTGGATATAAGAGTGATTTCCTGAAGAACCGAGGCTTGGATTTGGATTTTGCATGCGCCGTTCGACTCCTCTCGTCATTTTGTGTCGGAAATACTTGTGTTCTACTCCACGTTACGATTCTGGGGGCCAGAATGCTGTAAGATAGGTTTTTGGATATAAGAGTGATTTCCTGAAGAACCGAGGCTTGGATTTGGATTCTGCATGCGCCCTTCGACTCCTCTCGTCATTTTGGGTCGGAAATACTTGTGTTCTACTCTAGATTACGACCCTGGGAGCCAGAATGCTGTAAGATATGTTTTTGGATATAAAAGTGATTTCCTGACAAACGGAGGCTCGGATTAGGTTTTTGCTTGCGCCGTTCGACTGCTCTCGTCATTTTGCGTCGGAAATACTTGTGTTCTACTCTAGATTACGACCCTGGGAGCCAGAATGCTGTAAGATAGGTTTTTGGATATAACAGTGATTTCCTGACGGGCGGAGGCTCGGATTTGATTTCTGCATGCAGCGTTCGATTCCTCTCGTCATTATGCGTCGGAAATACTTGCGTTCTGCTCCACGTTACGATTCTGGGAGCCAGAATGCTGTAAGATAGGTTTTTGGATATAAGAGTGATTTCCTGAAGAACCGAGGCTTGGATTTGGATTTTGCATGCGCCGTTCGACTCCTCTCGTCATTTTGTGTCGGAAATACTTGTGTTCTACTCCACGTTACGATTCTGGGGGCCAGAATGCTGTAAGATAGGTTTTTGGATATAAGAGTGATTTCCTGAAGAACCGAGGCTTGGATTTGGATTCTGCATGCGCCCTTCGACTCCTCTCGTCATTTTGGGTCGGAAATACTTGTGTTCTACTCTAGATTACGACCCTGGGAGCCAGAATGCTGTAAGATATGTTTTTGGATATAAAAGTGATTTCCTGACAAACGGAGGCTCGGATTAGGTTTTTGCTTGCGCCGTTCGACTGCTCTCGTCATTTTGCGTCGGAAATACTTGTGTTCTACTCTAGATTACGACCCTGGGAGCCAGAATGCTGTAAGATAGGTTTTTGGATATAACAGTGATTTCCTGACGGGCGGAGGCTCGGATTTGATTTCTGCATGCAGCGTTCGATTCCTCTCGTCATTATGCGTCGGAAATACTTGCGTTCTGCTCCACGTTACGATTCTGGGAGCCAGAATGCTGTAAGATAGGTTTTTGGATATAAGAGTGATTTCCTGAAGAACCGAGGCTTGGATTTGGATTCTGCATGCGCCCTTCGACTCCTCTCGTCATTTTGGGTCGGAAATACTTGTGTTCTACTCTAGATTACGACCCTGGGAGCCAGAATGCTGTAAGATATGTTTTTGGATATAAAAGTGATTTCCTGAAGAACCGAGGCTTGGATTTGGATTTTGCATGCGTCGTTCGACTCCTCTCGTCATTTTGTGTCGGAAATACTTGTGTTCTACTCCACGTTACGATTCTGGGGGCCAGAATGCTGTAAGATAGGTTTTTGGATATAAGAGTGATTTCCTGAAGAAGCGAGGCTTGGATTTGGATTCTGCATGCGCCCTTCGACTCCTCTCGTCATTTTGGGTCGGAAATACTTGTGTTCTACTCTAGATTACGACCCTGGGAGCCAGAATGCTGTAAGATATGTTTTTGGATATAAAAGTGATTTCCTGACAAACGGAGGCTCGGATTAGGTTTTTGCTTGCGCCGTTCGACTGCTCTCGTCATTTTGCGTCGGAAATACTTGTGTTCTACTCTAGATTACGACCCTGGGAGCCAGAATGCTGTAAGATAGGTTTTTGGATATAACAGTGATTTCCTGACGGGCGGAGGCTCGGATTTGATTTCTGCATGCAGCGTTCGATTCCTCTCGTCATTATGCGTCGGAAATACTTGCGTTCTGCTCCACGTTACGATTCTGGGAGCCAGAATGCTGTAAGATAGGTTTTTGGATATAAGAGTGATTTCCTGAAGAACCGAGGCTTGGATTTGGATTTTGCATGCGCCGTTCGACTCCTCTCGTCATTTTGTGTCGGAAATACTTGTGTTCTACTCCACGTTACGATTCTGGGGGCCAGAATGCTGTAAGATAGGTTTTTGGATATAAGAGTGATTTCCTGAAGAAGCGAGGCTTGGATTTGGATTCTGCATGCGCCCTTCGACTCCTCTCGTCATTTTGGGTCGGAAATACTTGTGTTCTACTCTAGATTACGACCCTGGGAGCCAGAATGCTGTAAGATATGTTTTTGGATATAAAAGTGATTTCCTGACAAACGGAGGCTCGGATTAGGTTTTTGCTTGCGCCGTTCGACTGCTCTCGTCATTTTGCGTCGGAAATACTTGTGTTCTACTCTAGATTACGACCCTGGGAGCCAGAATGCTGTAAGATAGGTTTTTGGATATAACAGTGATTTCCTGACGGGCGGAGGCTCGGATTTGATTTCTGCATGCAGCGTTCGATTCCTCTCGTCATTATGCGTCGGAAATACTTGCGTTCTGCTCCACGTTACGATTCTGGGAGCCAGAATGCTGTAAGATAGGTTTTTGGATATAAGAGTGATTTCCTGAAGAACCGAGGCTTGGATTTGGATTCTGCATGCGCCCTTCGACTCCTCTCGTCATTTTGGGTCGGAAATACTTGTGTTCTACTCCACGTTACGATTCTGGGGGCCAGAATGCTGTAAGATATGTTTTTGGATATAAAAGTGATTTCCTCACAAACGGAGGCTCGGATTAGGTTTTTGCTTGCGCCGTTCGACTGCTCTCGTCATTTTGCGTCTGAAATACTTGTGTTCTACTCTAGATTACGACCCTGGGGGCCAGAATGCTGTAAGATAGGTTTTTGGATATAACAGTGATTTCCTGACGGGCGGAGGCTCGGATTTGATTTCTGCATGCAGCGTTCGATTCCTCTCGTCATTATGCGTCGGAAATACTTGCGTTCTGCTCCACGTTACGATTCTGGGAGCCAGAATGCTGTAAGATAGGTTTTTGGATATAAGAGTGATTTCCTGAAGAACCGAGGCTTGGATTTGGATTTTGCATGCGCCGTTCGACTCCTCTCGTCATTTTGTGTCGGAAATACTTGTGTTCTACTCCACGTTACGATTCTGGGGGCCAGAATGCTGTAAGATAGGTTTTTGGATATAAGAGTGATTTCCTGAAGAACCGAGGCTTGGATTTGGATTCTGCATGCGCCCTTCGACTCCTCTCGTCATTTTGGGTCGGAAATACTTGTGTTCTACTCTAGATTACGACCCTGGGAGCCAGAATGCTGTAAGATATGTTTTTGGATATAAAAGTGATTTCCTGACAAACGGAGGCTCGGATTAGGTTTTTGCTTGCGCCGTTCGACTGCTCTCGTCATTTTGCGTCGGAAATACTTGTGTTCTACTCTAGATTACGACCCTGGGAGCCAGAATGCTGTAAGATAGGTTTTTGGATATAACAGTGATTTCCTGACGGGCGGAGGCTCGGATTTGATTTCTGCATGCAGCGTTCGATTCCTCTCGTCATTATGCGTCGGAAATACTTGCGTTCTGCTCCACGTTACGATTCTGGGAGCCAGAATGCTGTAAGATAGGTTTTTGGATATAGGAGTGATTTCCTGAAGAACCGAGGCTTGGATTTGGATTCTGCATGCGCCCTTCGACTCCTCTCGTCATTTTGGGTCGGAAATACTTGTGTTCTACTCTAGATTACGACCCTGGGAGCCAGAATGCTGTAAGATAGGTTTTTGGATATAAGAGTGATTTCCTGAAGAACCGAGGCTTGGATTTGGATTTTGCATGCGCCGTTCGACTCCTCTCGTCATTTTGTGTCGGAAATACTTGTGTTCTACTCCACGTTACGATTCTGGGGGCCAGAATGCTGTAAGATAGGTTTTTGGATATAAGAGTGATTTCCTGACGAACCGAGGCTTGGATTTGGATTTTGCATGCGTCGTTCGACTCCTCTCGTCATTTTGTGTCGGAAATACTTGTGTTCTACTCCACGTTACGATTCTGGGGGCCAGAATGCTGTAAGATAGCTTTTTGGATATAAGAGTGATTTCCTGACGAACCGAGGCTTGGATTTGGATTTTGCATGCGTCGTTCGACTCCTCTCGTCATTTTGTGTCGGAAATACTTGTGTTCTACTCCACGTTACGATTCTGGGGGCCAGAATGCTGTAAGATAGGTTTTTGGATATAAGAGTGATTTCCTGAAGAACCGAGGCTTGGATTTGGATTCTGCATGCGCCCTTCGACTCCTCTCGTCAATTTGCGTCGGAAATACTTGTGTTCTACTCCACGTTACGATTCTGGGAGCCAGAAAGCTGTAAGATAGGTTTTTGGATATAAGAGTGATTTCCTGAAGAACCGAGGCTTGGATTTGGATTCTGCATGCGCCGTTCGACTCCTCTCGTCATTTTGCGTCGGAAATACTTGTGTTCTACTCCACGTTAAGATTCTGGGGGCCAGAATGCTGTAAGATAGGTTTTTGGATATAAGAGTGATTTCCTGAAGAACCGAGGCTTGGATTTGGATTTTGCATGCGCCGTTCGACTCCTCTCGTCATTTTGTGTCGGAAATACTTGTGTTCTACTCCACGTTACGATTCTGGGGGCCAGAATGCTGTAAGATAGGTTTTTGGATATAAGAGTGATTTCCTGACGAACCGAGGCTTGGATTTGGATTTTGCATGCGTCGTTCGACTCCTCTCGTCATTTTGTGTCGGAAATACTTGTGTTCTACTCCACGTTACGATTCTGGGGGCCAGAATGCTGTAAGATAGCTTTTTGGATATAAGAGTGATTTCCTGACGAACCGAGGCTTGGATTTGGATTTTGCATGCGTCGTTCGACTCCTCTCGTCATTTTGTGTCGGAAATACTTGTGTTCTACTCCACGTTACGATTCTGGGGGCCAGAATGCTGTAAGATAGGTTTTTGGATATAAGAGTGATTTCCTGAAGAACCGAGGCTTGGATTTGGATTCTGCATGCGCCCTTCGACTCCTCTCGTCAATTTGCGTCGGAAATACTTGTGTTCTACTCCACGTTACGATTCTGGGAGCCAGAATGCCGTAAGATACGTTTTTGGATATAACAGTGATTTCTGGACGAACGGTTGCTCGGATTTGAATTCTGGTTGCGACGTTCGATTTCTCTCGTGATTTTGCGTCGGAAATACTTGTGTTCTACTCCACGTTACGATTCTGGGAGCCAGAATGCTGTAAGATAGGTTTTTGGATATAACAGTGATTTCCTGACGGGCGGAGGCTCGAATTTGGATTCTGCATGCGCCACTCGACTCCTCTCGTCATTTTGGGTCGGAAATACTTGTGTTCAATTTCAGATTGCGATTCTGCGAGCCAGAATACTCGATGATAGGTTTTTGGATATAACAGTGATTTCATGACAAACGGAGGCTCGGATTAGGTTTCTGCTTGCGCCGTTCGACTCCTCTCGTCATTTTGCGTCGGAAATACTTGTGTTCTACTCCACATTTCGATTCTTGGAGCCAGAATGCTGTAAGATAGCTTTTTGGATATAAGAGTGATTTCCTGAAGAACCGAGGCTTGGATTTGGATTCTGCATGCGCCCTTCGACTCCTCTCGTCAATTTGCGTCGGAAATACTTGTGTTCTACTCCACGTTACGATTCTGGGAGCCAGAAAGCTGTAAGATAGGTTTTTGGATATAAGAGTGATTTCCTGAAGAACCGAGGCTCGGATTTGATTTCTGCATGCAGCGTTCGATTCCTCTCGTCATTATGCGTCGGAAATACTTGCGTTCTGCTCCACGTTACGATTCTGGGAGCCAGAATGCTGTAAGATAGGTTTTTGGATATAAGAGTGATTTCCTGAAGAACCGAGGCTTGGATTTGGATTTTGCATGCGCCGTTCGACTCCTCTCGTCATTTTGTGTCGGAAATACTTGTGTTCTACTCCACGTTACGATTCTGGGGGCCAGAATGCTGTAAGATAGGTTTTTGGATATAAGAGTGATTTCCTGAAAAACCGAGGCTTGGATTTGGATTCTGCATGCGCCCTTCGACTCCTCTCGTCATTTTGGGTCGGAAATACTTGTGTTCTACTCTAGATTACGACCCTGGGAGCCAGAATGCTGTAAGATATGTTTTTGGATATAAAAGTGATTTCCTGACAAACGGAGGCTCGGATTAGGTTTTTGCTTGCGCCGTTCGACTGCTCTCGTCATTTTGCGTCGGAAATACATGTGTTCTACTCTAGATTACGACCCTGGCAGCCAGAATGCTGTAAGATAGGTTTTTGGATATAACAGTGATTTCCTGACGGGCGGAGGCTCGGATTTGATTTCTGCATGCAGCGTTCGATTCCTCTCGTCATTATGCGTCGGAAATACTTGCGTTCTGCTCCACGTTACGATTCTGGGAGCCAGAATGCTGTAAGATAGGTTTTTGGATATAAGAGTGATTTCCTGAAGAACCGAGGCTTGGATTTGGATTCTGCATGCGCCGTTCGACTCCTCTCGTCATTTTGCGTCGGAAATACTTGTGTTCTACTCTAGATTACGACCCTGGGAGCCAGAATACTCGATGATAGGTTTTTGGATATAACAGTGATTTTATGACAAACGGAGGCTCGGATTAGGTTTCTGCTTGCGCCGTTCGACTCCTCTCGTCATTTTGCGTCGGAAATACTTGTGTTCTACTCCACATTTCGATTCTTGGAGCCAGAATGCTGTAAGATAGCTTTTTGGATATAAGAGTGATTTCCTGAAGAACCGAGGCTTGGATTTGGATTCTGCATGCGCCCTTCGACTCCTCTCGTCAATTTGCGTCGGAAATACTTGTGTTCTACTCCACGTTACGATTCTGGGAGCCAGAAAGCTGTAAGATAGGTTTTTGGATATAAGAGTGATTTCCTGAAGAACCGAGGCTCGGATTTGATTTCTGCATGCAGCGTTCGATTCCTCTCGTCATTATGCGTCGGAAATACTTGCGTTCTGCTCCACGTTACGATTCTGGGAGCCAGAATGCTGTAAGATAGGTTTTTGGATATAAGAGTGATTTCCTGAAGAACCGAGGCTTGGATTTGGATTCTGCATGCGCCGTTCGACTCCTCTCGTCATTTTGCGTCGGAAATACTTGTGTTCTACTCTAGATTACGACCCTGGGAGCCAGAATGCTGTAAGATAGGTTTTTGGATATAAGAGTGATTTCCTGAAGAACCGAGGCTCGGATTAGGTTTTTGCTTGCGCCGTTCGACTGCTCTCGTCATTTTGCGTCGGAAATACTTGTGTTCTACTCCACGTTACGATTCTGGGAGCCAGAAAGCTGTAAGATAGGTTTTTGGATATAACAGTGATTTCCTGACGGGCGGAGGCTCGGATTTGATTTCTGCATGCAGCGTTCGATTCCTCTCGTCATTATGCGTCGGAAATACTTGCGTTCTGCTCCACGTTACGATTCTGGGAGCCAGAATGCTGTAAGATAGGTTTTTGGATATAAGAGTGATTTCCTGAAGAACCGAGGCTTGGATTTGGATTCTGCATGCGCCCTTCGACTCCTCTCGTCATTTTGGGTCGGAAATACTTGTGTTCTACTCCACGTTACGATTCTGGGGGCCAGAATGCTGTAAGATATGTTTTTGGATATAAAAGTGATTTCCTCACAAACGGAGGCTCGGATTAGGTTTTTGCTTGCGCCGTTCGTCTGCTCTCGTCATTTTGCGTCTGAAATACTTGTGTTCTACTCTAGATTACGACCCTGGGAGCCAGAATGCTGTAAGATAGGTTTTTGGATATAACAGTGATTTCCTGACGGGCGGAGGCTCGGATTTGATTTCTGCATGCAGCGTTCGATTCCTCTCGTCATTATGCGTCGGAAATACTTGCGTTCTGCTCCACGTTACGATTCTGGGAGCCAGAATGCTGTAAGATAGGTTTTTGGATATAAGAGTGATTTCCTGAAGAACCGAGGTTTGGATTTGGATTTTGCATGCGCCGTTCGACTCCTCTCGTCATTTTGTGTCGGAAATACTTGTGTTCTACTCCACGTTACGATTCTGGGGGCCAGAATGCTGTAAGATAGGTTTTTGGATATAAGAGTGATTTCCTGAAGAACCGAGGCTTGGATTTGGATTCTGCATGCGCCCTTCGACTCCTCTCGTCATTTTGGGTCGGAAATACTTGTGTTCTACTCTAGATTACGACCCTGGGAGCCAGAATGCTGTAAGATAGGTTTTTGGATATAAGAGTGATTTCCTGAAAAACCGAGGCTTGGATTTGGATTCTGCATGCGCCCTTCGACTCCTCTCGTCATTTTGGGTCGGAAATACTTGTGTTCTACTCCACGTTAAGATTCTGGGGGCCAGAATGCTGTAAGATAGGTTTTTGGATATAAGAGTGATTTCCTGACGAACCGAGGCTTGGATTTGGATTTTGCATGCGCCGTTCGACTCCTCTCGTCATTTTGTGTCGGAAATACTTGTGTTCTACTCCACGTTACGATTCTGGGGGCCAGAATGCTGTAAGATAGGTTTTTGGATATAAGAGTGATTTCCTGACGAACCGAGGCTTGGATTTGGATTTTGCATGCGTCGTTCGACTCCTCTCGTCATTTTGTGTCGGAAATACTTGTGTTCTACTCCACGTTACGATTCTGGGGGCCAGAATGCTGTAAGATAGCTTTTTGGATATAAGAGTGATTTCCTGACGAACCGAGGCTTGGATTTGGATTTTGCATGCGTCGTTCGACTCCTCTCGTCATTTTGTGTCGGAAATACTTGTGTTCTACTCCACGTTACGATTCTGGGGGCCAGAATGCTGTAAGATAGGTTTTTGGATATAAGAGTGATTTCCTGAAGAACCGAGGCTTGGATTTGGATTCTGCATGCGCCCTTCGACTCCTCTCGTCAATTTGCGTCGGAAATACTTGTGTTCTACTCCACGTTACGATTCTGGGAGCCAGAAAGCTGTAAGATAGGTTTTTGGATATAAGAGTGATTTCCTGAAGAACCGAGGCTTGGATTTGGATTCTGCATGCGCCGTTCGACTCCTCTCGTCATTTTGCGTCGGAAATACTTGTGTTCTACTCCACGTTACGATTCTGGGGGCCAGAATGCTGTAAGATAGGTTTTTGGATATAAGAGTGATTTCCTGAAGAACCGAGGCTTGGATTTGGATTTTGCATGCGCCGTTCGACTCCTCTCGTCATTTTGTGTCGGAAATACTTGTGTTCTACTCCACGTTACGATTCTGGGGGCCAGAATGCTGTAAGATAGGTTTTTGGATATAAGAGTGATTTCCTGACGAACCGAGGCTTGGATTTGGATTTTGCATGCGTCGTTCGACTCCTCTCGTCATTTTGTGTCGGAAATACTTGTGTTCTACTCCACGTTACGATTCTGGGGGCCAGAATGCTGTAAGATAGCTTTTTGGATATAAGAGTGATTTCCTGACGAACCGAGGCTTGGATTTGGATTTTGCATGCGTCGTTCGACTCCTCTCGTCATTTTGTGTCGGAAATACTTGTGTTCTACTCCACGTTACGATTCTGGGGGCCAGAATGCTGTAAGATAGCTTTTTGGATATAAGAGTGATTTCCTGACGAACCGAGGCTTGGATTTGGATTTTGCATGCGTCGTTCGACTCCTCTCGTCATTTTGTGTCAGAAATACTTGTGTTCTACTCCACGTTACGATTCTGGGGGCCAGAATGCTGTAAGATAGGTTTTTGGATATAAGAGTGATTTCCTGAAGAACCGAGGCTTGGATTTGGATTCTGCATGCGCCCTTCGACTCCTCTCGTCAATTTGCGTCGGAAATACTTGTGTTCTACTCCACGTTACGATTCTGGGAGCCAGAAAGCTGTAAGATAGGTTTTTGGATATAAGAGTGATTTCCTGAAGAACCGAGGCTTGGATTTGGATTCTGCATGCGCCGTTCGACTCCTCTCGTCATTTTGCGTCGGAAATACTTGTGTTCTACTCCACGTTACGATTCTGGGGGCCAGAATGCTGTAAGATAGGTTTTTGGATATAAGAGTGATTTCCTGAAGAAGCGAGGCTTGGATTTGGATTCTGCATGCGCCCTTCGACTCCTCTCGTCATTTTGGGTCGGAAATACTTGTGTTCTACTCTAGATTACGACCCTGGGAGCCAGAATGCTGTAAGATATGTTTTTGGATATAAAAGTGATTTCCTGACAAACGGAGGCTCGGATTAGGTTTTTGCTTGCGCCGTTCGACTGCTCTCGTCATTTTGCGTCGGAAATACTTGTGTTCTACTCTAGATTACGACCCTGGGAGCCAGAATGCTGTAAGATAGGTTTTTGGATATAACAGTGATTTCCTGACGGGCGGAGGCTCGGATTTGATTTCTGCATGCAGCGTTCGATTCCTCTCGTCATTATGCGTCGGAAATACTTGCGTTCTGCTCCACGTTACGATTCTGGGAGCCAGAATGCTGTAAGATAGGTTTTTGGATATAAGAGTGATTTCCTGAAGAACCGAGGCTTGGATTTGGATTTTGCATGCGCCGTTCGACTCCTCTCGTCATTTTGTGTCGGAAATACTTGTGTTCTACTCCACGTTACGATTCTGGGGGCCAGAATGCTGTAAGATAGGTTTTTGGATATAAGAGTGATTTCCTGAAGAAGCGAGGCTTGGATTTGGATTCTGCATGCGCCCTTCGACTCCTCTCGTCATTTTGGGTCGGAAATACTTGTGTTCTACTCTAGATTACGACCCTGGGAGCCAGAATGCTGTAAGATATGTTTTTGGATATAAAAGTGATTTCCTGACAAACGGAGGCTCGGATTAGGTTTTTGCTTGCGCCGTTCGACTGCTCTCGTCATTTTGCGTCGGAAATACTTGTGTTCTACTCTAGATTACGACCCTGGGAGCCAGAATGCTGTAAGATAGGTTTTTGGATATAACAGTGATTTCCTGACGGGCGGAGGCTCGGATTTGATTTCTGCATGCAGCGTTCGATTCCTCTCGTCATTATGCGTCGGAAATACTTGCGTTCTGCTCCACGTTACGATTCTGGGAGCCAGAATGCTGTAAGATAGGTTTTTGGATATAAGAGTGATTTCCTGAAGAACCGAGGCTTGGATTTGGATTCTGCATGCGCCGTTCGACTCCTCTCGTCATTTTGCGTCGGAAATACTTGTGTTCTACTCTAGATTACGACCCTGGGAGCCAGAATGCTGTAAGATAGGTTTTTGGATATAAGAGTGATTTCCTGAAGAACCGAGGCTCGGATTAGGTTTTTGCTTGCGCCGTTCGACTGCTCTCGTCATTTTGCGTCGGAAATACTTGTGTTCTACTCTAGATTACGACCCTGGGAGCCAGAATGCTGTAAGATAGGTTTTTGGATATAACAGTGATTTCCTGACGGGCGGAGGCTCGGATTTGATTTCTGCATGCAGCGTTCGATTCCTCTCGTCATTATGCGTCGGAAATACTTGCGTTCTGCTCCACGTTACGATTCTGGGAGCCAGAATGCTGTAAGATAGGTTTTTGGATATAAGAGTGATTTCCTGAAGAACCGAGGCTTGGATTTGGATTCTGCATGCGCCCTTCGACTCCTCTCGTCATTTTGGGTCGGAAATACTTGTGTTCTACTCCACGTTACGATTCTGGGGGCCAGAATGCTGTAAGATATGTTTTTGGATATAAAAGTGATTTCCTCACAAACGGAGGCTCGGATTAGGTTTTTGCTTGCGCCGTTCGACTGCTCTCGTCATTTTGCGTCTGAAATACTTGTGTTCTACTCTAGATTACGACCCTGGGAGCCAGAATGCTGTAAGATAGGTTTTTGGATATAACAGTGATTTCCTGACGGGCGGAGGCTCGGATTTGATTTCTGCATGCAGCGTTCGATTCCTCTCGTCATTATGCGTCGGAAATACTTGCGTTCTGCTCCACGTTACGATTCTGGGAGCCAGAATGCTGTAAGATAGGTTTTTGGATATAAGAGTGATTTCCTGAAGAACCGAGGCTTGGATTTGGATTTTGCATGCGCCGTTCGACTCCTCTCGTCATTTTGTGTCGGAAATACTTGTGTTCTACTCCACGTTACGATTCTGGGGGCCAGAATGCTGTAAGATAGGTTTTTGGATATAAGAGTGATTTCCTGAAGAACCGAGGCTTGGATTTGGATTCTGCATGCGCCCTTCGACTCCTCTCGTCATTTTGGGTCGGAAATACTTGTGTTCTACTCTAGATTACGACCCTGGGAGCCAGAATGCTGTAAGATAGGTTTTTGGATATAAGAGTGATTTCCTGAAGAACCGAGGCTTGGATTTGGATTTTGCATGCGCCGTTCGACTCCTCTCGTCATTTTGTGTCGGAAATACTTGTGTTCTACTCCACGTTACGATTCTGGGGGCCAGAATGCTGTAAGATAGGTTTTTGGATATAAGAGTGATTTCCTGACGAACCGAGGCTTGGATTTGGATTTTGCATGCGTCGTTCGACTCCTCTCGTCATTTTGTGTCGGAAATACTTGTGTTCTACTCCACGTTACGATTCTGGGGGCCAGAATGCTGTAAGATAGCTTTTTGGATATAAGAGTGATTTCCTGACGAACCGAGGCTTGGATTTGGATTTTGCATGCGTCGTTCGACTCCTCTCGTCATTTTGTGTCGGAAATACTTGTGTTCTACTCCACGTTACGATTCTGGGGGCCAGAATGCTGTAAGATAGGTTTTTGGATATAAGAGTGATTTCCTGAAGAACCGAGGCTTGGATTTGGATTCTGCATGCGCCCTTCGACTCCTCTCGTCAATTTGCGTCGGAAATACTTGTGTTCTACTCCACGTTACGATTCTGGGAGCCAGAAAGCTGTAAGATAGGTTTTTGGATATAAGAGTGATTTCCTGAAGAACCGAGGCTTGGATTTGGATTCTGCATGCGCCGTTCGACTCCTCTCGTCATTTTGCGTCGGAAATACTTGTGTTCTACTCCACGTTAAGATTCTGGGGGCCAGAATGCTGTAAGATAGGTTTTTGGATATAAGAGTGATTTCCTGAAGAACCGAGGCTTGGATTTGGATTTTGCATGCGCCGTTCGACTCCTCTCGTCATTTTGTGTCGGAAATACTTGTGTTCTACTCCACGTTACGATTCTGGGGGCCAGAATGCTGTAAGATAGGTTTTTGGATATAAGAGTGATTTCCTGACGAACCGAGGCTTGGATTTGGATTTTGCATGCGTCGTTCGACTCCTCTCGTCATTTTGTGTCGGAAATACTTGTGTTCTACTCCACGTTACGATTCTGGGGGCCAGAATGCTGTAAGATAGCTTTTTGGATATAAGAGTGATTTCCTGACGAACCGAGGCTTGGATTTGGATTTTGCATGCGTCGTTCGACTCCTCTCGTCATTTTGTGTCGGAAATACTTGTGTTCTACTCCACGTTACGATTCTGGGGGCCAGAATGCTGTAAGATAGGTTTTTGGATATAAGAGTGATTTCCTGAAGAACCGAGGCTTGGATTTGGATTCTGCATGCGCCCTTCGACTCCTCTCGTCAATTTGCGTCGGAAATACTTGTGTTCTACTCCACGTTACGATTCTGGGAGCCAGAATGCCGTAAGATACGTTTTTGGATATAACAGTGATTTCTGGACGAACGGTTGCTCGGATTTGAATTCTGGTTGCGACGTTCGATTTCTCTCGTGATTTTGCGTCGGAAATACTTGTGTTCTACTCCACGTTACGATTCTGGGAGCCAGAATGCTGTAAGATAGGTTTTTGGATATAACAGTGATTTCCTGACGGGCGGAGGCTCGAATTTGGATTCTGCATGCGCCACTCGACTCCTCTCGTCATTTTGGGTCGGAAATACTTGTGTTCAATTTCAGATTGCGATTCTGCGAGCCAGAATACTCGATGATAGGTTTTTGGATATAACAGTGATTTCATGACAAACGGAGGCTCGGATTAGGTTTCTGCTTGCGCCGTTCGACTCCTCTCGTCATTTTGCGTCGGAAATACTTGTGTTCTACTCCACATTTCGATTCTTGGAGCCAGAATGCTGTAAGATAGCTTTTTGGATATAAGAGTGATTTCCTGAAGAACCGAGGCTTGGATTTGGATTCTGCATGCGCCCTTCGACTCCTCTCGTCAATTTGCGTCGGAAATACTTGTGTTCTACTCCACGTTACGATTCTGGGAGCCAGAAAGCTGTAAGATAGGTTTTTGGATATAAGAGTGATTTCCTGAAGAACCGAGGCTCGGATTTGATTTCTGCATGCAGCGTTCGATTCCTCTCGTCATTATGCGTCGGAAATACTTGCGTTCTGCTCCACGTTACGATTCTGGGAGCCAGAATGCTGTAAGATAGGTTTTTGGATATAAGAGTGATTTCCTGAAGAACCGAGGCTTGGATTTGGATTTTGCATGCGCCGTTCGACTCCTCTCGTCATTTTGTGTCGGAAATACTTGTGTTCTACTCCACGTTACGATTCTGGGGGCCAGAATGCTGTAAGATAGGTTTTTGGATATAAGAGTGATTTCCTGAAAAACCGAGGCTTGGATTTGGATTCTGCATGCGCCCTTCGACTCCTCTCGTCATTTTGGGTCGGAAATACTTGTGTTCTACTCTAGATTACGACCCTGGGAGCCAGAATGCTGTAAGATATGTTTTTGGATATAAAAGTGATTTCCTGACAAACGGAGGCTCGGATTAGGTTTTTGCTTGCGCCGTTCGACTGCTCTCGTCATTTTGCGTCGGAAATACATGTGTTCTACTCTAGATTACGACCCTGGCAGCCAGAATGCTGTAAGATAGGTTTTTGGATATAACAGTGATTTCCTGACGGGCGGAGGCTCGGATTTGATTTCTGCATGCAGCGTTCGATTCCTCTCGTCATTATGCGTCGGAAATACTTGCGTTCTGCTCCACGTTACGATTCTGGGAGCCAGAATGCTGTAAGATAGGTTTTTGGATATAAGAGTGATTTCCTGAAGAACCGAGGCTTGGATTTGGATTCTGCATGCGCCGTTCGACTCCTCTCGTCATTTTGCGTCGGAAATACTTGTGTTCTACTCTAGATTACGACCCTGGGAGCCAGAATACTCGATGATAGGTTTTTGGATATAACAGTGATTTTATGACAAACGGAGGCTCGGATTAGGTTTCTGCTTGCGCCGTTCGACTCCTCTCGTCATTTTGCGTCGGAAATACTTGTGTTCTACTCCACATTTCGATTCTTGGAGCCAGAATGCTGTAAGATAGCTTTTTGGATATAAGAGTGATTTCCTGAAGAACCGAGGCTTGGATTTGGATTCTGCATGCGCCCTTCGACTCCTCTCGTCAATTTGCGTCGGAAATACTTGTGTTCTACTCCACGTTACGATTCTGGGAGCCAGAAAGCTGTAAGATAGGTTTTTGGATATAAGAGTGATTTCCTGAAGAACCGAGGCTCGGATTTGATTTCTGCATGCAGCGTTCGATTCCTCTCGTCATTATGCGTCGGAAATACTTGCGTTCTGCTCCACGTTACGATTCTGGGAGCCAGAATGCTGTAAGATAGGTTTTTGGATATAAGAGTGATTTCCTGAAGAACCGAGGCTTGGATTTGGATTCTGCATGCGCCGTTCGACTCCTCTCGTCATTTTGCGTCGGAAATACTTGTGTTCTACTCTAGATTACGACCCTGGGAGCCAGAATGCTGTAAGATAGGTTTTTGGATATAAGAGTGATTTCCTGAAGAACCGAGGCTCGGATTAGGTTTTTGCTTGCGCCGTTCGACTGCTCTCGTCATTTTGCGTCGGAAATACTTGTGTTCTACTCTAGATTACGACCCTGGGAGCCAGAATGCTGTAAGATAGGTTTTTGGATATAACAGTGATTTCCTGACGGGCGGAGGCTCGGATTTGATTTCTGCATGCAGCGTTCGATTCCTCTCGTCATTATGCGTCGGAAATACTTGCGTTCTGCTCCACGTTACGATTCTGGGAGCCAGAATGCTGTAAGATAGGTTTTTGGATATAAGAGTGATTTCCTGAAGAACCGAGGCTTGGATTTGGATTTTGCATGCGCCGTTCGACTCCTCTCGTCATTTTGTGTCGGAAATACTTGTGTTCTACTCCACGTTACGATTCTGGGGGCCAGAATGCTGTAAGATAGGTTTTTGGATATAAGAGTGATTTCCTGAAGAAGCGAGGCTTGGATTTGGATTCTGCATGCGCCCTTCGACTCCTCTCGTCATTTTGGGTCGGAAATACTTGTGTTCTACTCTAGATTACGACCCTGGGAGCCAGAATGCTGTAAGATATGTTTTTGGATATAAAAGTGATTTCCTGACAAACGGAGGCTCGGATTAGGTTTTTGCTTGCGCCGTTCGACTGCTCTCGTCATTTTGCGTCGGAAATACTTGTGTTCTACTCTAGATTACGACCCTGGGAGCCAGAATGCTGTAAGATAGGTTTTTGGATATAACAGTGATTTCCTGACGGGCGGAGTCTCGGATTTGATTTCTGCATGCAGCGTTCGATTCCTCTCGTCATTATGCGTCGGAAATACTTGCGTTCTGCTCCACGTTACGATTCTGGGAGCCAGAATGCTGTAAGATAGGTTTTTGGATATAAGAGTGATTTCCTGAAGAACCGAGGCTTGGATTTGGATTTTGCATGCGCCGTTCGACTCCTCTCGTCATTTTGTGTCGGAAATACTTGTGTTCTACTCCACGTTACGATTCTGGGGGCCAGAATGCTGTAAGATAGGTTTTTGGATATAAGAGTGATTTCCTGAAGAAGCGAGGCTTGGATTTGGATTCTGCATGCGCCCTTCGACTCCTCTCGTCATTTTGGGTCGGAAATACTTGTGTTCTACTCTAGATTACGACCCTGGGAGCCAGAATGCTGTAAGATATGTTTTTGGATATAAAAGTGATTTCCTGACAAACGGAGGCTCGGATTAGGTTTTTGCTTGCGCCGTTCGACTGCTCTCGTCATTTTGCGTCGGAAATACTTGTGTTCTACTCTAGATTACGACCCTGGGAGCCAGAATGCTGTAAGATAGGTTTTTGGATATAACAGTGATTTCCTGACGGGCGGAGGCTCGGATTTGATTTCTGCATGCAGCGTTCGATTCCTCTCGTCATTATGCGTCGGAAATACTTGCGTTCTGCTCCACGTTACGATTCTGGGAGCCAGAATGCTGTAAGATAGGTTTTTGGATATAAGAGTGATTTCCTGAAGAACCGAGGCTTGGATTTGGATTCTGCATGCGCCGTTCGACTCCTCTCGTCATTTTGCGTCGGAAATACTTGTGTTCTACTCTAGATTACGACCCTGGGAGCCAGAATGCTGTAAGATAGGTTTTTGGATATAAGAGTGATTTCCTGAAGAACCGAGGCTCGGATTAGGTTTTTGCTTACGCCGTTCGACTGCTCTCGTCATTTTGCGTCGGAAATACTTGTGTTCTACTCTAGATTACGACCCTGGGAGCCAGAATGCTGTAAGATAGGTTTTTGGATATAACAGTGATTTCCTGACGGGCGGAGGCTCGGATTTGATTTCTGCATGCAGCGTTCGATTCCTCTCGTCATTATGCGTCGGAAATACTTGCGTTCTGCTCCACGTTACGATTCTGGGAGCCAGAATGCTGTAAGATAGGTTTTTGGATATAAGAGTGATTTCCTGAAGAACCGAGGCTTGGATTTGGATTCTGCATGCGCCCTTCGACTCCTCTCGTCATTTTGGGTCGGAAATACTTGTGTTCTACTCCACGTTACGATTCTGGGGGCCAGAATGCTGTAAGATATGTTTTTGGATATAAAAGTGATTTCCTCACAAACGGAGGCTCGGATTAGGTTTTTGCTTGCGCCGTTCGTCTGCTCTCGTCATTTTGCGTCTGAAATACTTGTGTTCTACTCTAGATTACGACCCTGGGAGCCAGAATGCTGTAAGATAGGTTTTTGGATATAACAGTGATTTCCTGACGGGCGGAGGCTCGGATTTGATTTCTGCATGCAGCGTTCGATTCCTCTCGTCATTATGCGTCGGAAATACTTGCGTTCTGCTCCACGTTACGATTCTGGGAGCCAGAATGCTGTAAGATAGGTTTTTGGATATAAGAGTGATTTCCTGAAGAACCGAGGCTTGGATTTGGATTTTGCATGCGCCGTTCGACTCCTCTCGTCATTTTGTGTCGGAAATACTTGTGTTCTACTCCACGTTACGATTCTGGGGGCCAGAATGCTGTAAGATAGGTTTTTGGATATAAGAGTGATTTCCTGAAGAACCGAGGCTTGGATTTGGATTCTGCATGCGCCCTTCGACTCCTCTCGTCATTTTGGGTCGGAAATACTTGTGTTCTACTCTAGATTACGACCCTGGGAGCCAGAATGCTGTAAGATAGGTTTTTGGATATAAGAGTGATTTCCTGAAAAACCGAGGCTTGGATTTGGATTCTGCATGCGCCCTTCGACTCCTCTCGTCATTTTGGGTCGGAAATACTTGTGTTCTACTCTAGATTACGACCCTGGGAGCCAGAATGCTGTAAGATAGGTTTTTGGATATAAGAGTGATTTCCTGACGAACCGAGGCTTGGATTTGGATTTTGCATGCGTCGTTCGACTCCTCTCGTCATTTTGTGTCGGAAATACTTGTGTTCTACTCCACGTTACGATTCTGGGGGCCAGAATGCTGTAAGATAGCTTTTTGGATATAAGAGTGATTTCCTGACGAACCGAGGCTTGGATTTGGATTTTGCATGCGTCGTTCGACTCCTCTCGTCATTTTGTGTCGGAAATACTTGTGTTCTACTCCACGTTACGATTCTGGGGGCCAGAATGCTGTAAGATAGGTTTTTGGATATAAGAGTGATTTCCTGAAGAACCGAGGCTTGGATTTGGATTCTGCATGCGCCCTTCGACTCCTCTCGTCAATTTGCGTCGGAAATACTTGTGTTCTACTCCACGTTACGATTCTGGGAGCCAGAAAGCTGTAAGATAGGTTTTTGGATATAAGAGTGATTTCCTGAAGAACCGAGGCTTGGATTTGGATTCTGCATGCGCCGTTCGACTCCTCTCGTCATTTTGCGTCGGAAATACTTGTGTTCTACTCCACGTTAAGATTCTGGGGGCCAGAATGCTGTAAGATAGGTTTTTGGATATAAGAGTGATTTCCTGAAGAACCGAGGCTTGGATTTGGATTTTGCATGCGCCGTTCGACTCCTCTCGTCATTTTGTGTCGGAAATACTTGTGTTCTACTCCACGTTACGATTCTGGGGGCCAGAATGCTGTAAGATAGGTTTTTGGATATAAGAGTGATTTCCTGACGAACCGAGGCTTGGATTTGGATTTTGCATGCGTCGTTCGACTCCTCTCGTCATTTTGTGTCGGAAATACTTGTGTTCTACTCCACGTTACGATTCTGGGGGCCAGAATGCTGTAAGATAGCTTTTTGGATATAAGAGTGATTTCCTGACGAACCGAGGCTTGGATTTGGATTTTGCATGCGTCGTTCGACTCCTCTCGTCATTTTGTGTCGGAAATACTTGTGTTCTACTCCACGTTACGATTCTGGGGGCCAGAATGCTGTAAGATAGGTTTTTGGATATAAGAGTGATTTCCTGAAGAACCGAGGCTTGGATTTGGATTCTGCATGCGCCCTTCGACTCCTCTCGTCAATTTGCGTCGGAAATACTTGTGTTCTACTCCACGTTACGATTCTGGGAGCCAGAAAGCTGTAAGATAGGTTTTTGGATATAAGAGTGATTTCCTGAAGAACCGAGGCTTGGATTTGGATTCTGCATGCGCCGTTCGACTCCTCTCGTCATTTTGCGTCGGAAATACTTGTGTTCTACTCCACGTTACGATTCTGGGGGCCAGAATGCTGTAAGATAGGTTTTTGGATATAAGAGTGATTTCCTGAAGAACCGAGGCTTGGATTTGGATTTTGCATGCGCCGTTCGACTCCTCTCGTCATTTTGTGTCGGAAATACTTGTGTTCTACTCCACGTTACGATTCTGGGGGCCAGAATGCTGTAAGATAGGTTTTTGGATATAAGAGTGATTTCCTGACGAACCGAGGCTTGGATTTGGATTTTGCATGCGTCGTTCGACTCCTCTCGTCATTTTGTGTCGGAAATACTTGTGTTCTACTCCACGTTACGATTCTGGGGGCCAGAATGCTGTAAGATAGCTTTTTGGATATAAGAGTGATTTCCTGACGAACCGAGGCTTGGATTTGGATTTTGCATGCGTCGTTCGACTCCTCTCGTCATTTTGTGTCGGAAATACTTGTGTTCTACTCCACGTTACGATTCTGGGGGCCAGAATGCTGTAAGATAGGTTTTTGGATATAAGAGTGATTTCCTGAAGAACCGAGGCTTGGATTTGGATTCTGCATGCGCCCTTCGACTCCTCTCGTCAATTTGCGTCGGAAATACTTGTGTTCTACTCCACGTTACGATTCTGGGAGCCAGAATGCCGTAAGATACGTTTTTGGATATAACAGTGATTTCTGGACGAACGGTTGCTCGGATTTGAATTCTGGTTGCGACGTTCGATTTCTCTCGTGATTTTGCGTCGGAAATACTTGTGTTCTACTCCACGTTACGATTCTGGGAGCCAGAATGCTGTAAGATAGGTTTTTGGATATAACAGTGATTTCCTGACGGGCGGAGGCTCGAATTTGGATTCTGCATGCGCCACTCGACTCCTCTCGTCATTTTGGGTCGGAAATACTTGTGTTCAATTTCAGATTGCGATTCTGCGAGCCAGAATACTCGATGATAGGTTTTTGGATATAACAGTGATTTCATGACAAACGGAGGCTCGGATTAGGTTTCTGCTTGCGCCGTTCGACTCCTCTCGTCATTTTGCGTCGGAAATACTTGTGTTCTACTCCACATTTCGATTCTTGGAGCCAGAATGCTGTAAGATAGCTTTTTGGATATAAGAGTGATTTCCTGAAGAACCGAGGCTTGGATTTGGATTCTGCATGCGCCCTTCGACTCCTCTCGTCAATTTGCGTCGGAAATACTTGTGTTCTACTCCACGTTACGATTCTGGGAGCCAGAAAGCTGTAAGATAGGTTTTTGGATATAAGAGTGATTTCCTGAAGAACCGAGGCTCGGATTTGATTTCTGCATGCAGCGTTCGATTCCTCTCGTCATTATGCGTCGGAAATACTTGCGTTCTGCTCCACGTTACGATTCTGGGAGCCAGAATGCTGTAAGATAGGTTTTTGGATATAAGAGTGATTTCCTGAAGAACCGAGGCTTGGATTTGGATTTTGCATGCGCCGTTCGACTCCTCTCGTCATTTTGTGTCGGAAATACTTGTGTTCTACTCCACGTTACGATTCTGGGGGCCAGAATGCTGTAAGATAGGTTTTTGGATATAAGAATGATTTCCTGAAAAACCGAGGCTTGGATTTGGATTCTGCATGCGCCCTTCGACTCCTCTCGTCATTTTGGGTCGGAAATACTTGTGTTCTACTCTAGATTACGACCCTGGGAGCCAGAATGCTGTAAGATATGTTTTTGGATATAAAAGTGATTTCCTGACAAACGGAGGCTCGGATTAGGTTTTTGCTTGCGCCGTTCGACTGCTCTCGTCATTTTGCGTCGGAAATACATGTGTTCTACTCTAGATTACGACCCTGGGAGCCAGAATGCTGTAAGATAGGTTTTTGGATATAACAGTGATTTCCTGACGGGCGGAGGCTCGGATTTGATTTCTGCATGCAGCGTTCGATTCCTCTCGTCATTATGCGTCGGAAATACTTGCGTTCTGCTCCACGTTACGATTCTGGGAGCCAGAATGCTGTAAGATAGGTTTTTGGATATAAGAGTGATTTCCTGAAGAACCGAGGCTTGGATTTGGATTCTGCATGCGCCGTTCGACTCCTCTCGTCATTTTGCGTCGGAAATACTTGTGTTCTACTCTAGATTACGACCCTGGGAGCCAGAATACTCGATGATAGGTTTTTGGATATAACAGTGATTTTATGACAAACGGAGGCTCGGATTAGGTTTCTGCTTGCGCCGTTCGACTCCTCTCGTCATTTTGCGTCGGAAATACTTGTGTTCTACTCCACATTTCGATTCTTGGAGCCAGAATGCTGTAAGATAGCTTTTTGGATATAAGAGTGATTTCCTGAAGAACCGAGGCTTGGATTTGGATTCTGCATGCGCCCTTCGACTCCTCTCGTCAATTTGCGTCGGAAATACTTGTGTTCTACTCCACGTTACGATTCTGGGAGCCAGAAAGCTGTAAGATAGGTTTTTGGATATAAGAGTGATTTCCTGAAGAACCGAGGCTCGGATTTGATTTCTGCATGCAGCGTTCGATTCCTCTCGTCATTATGCGTCGGAAATACTTGCGTTCTGCTCCACGTTACGATTCTGGGAGCCAGAATGCTGTAAGATAGGTTTTTGGATATAAGAGTGATTTCCTGAAGAACCGAGGCTTGGATTTGGATTTTGCATGCGCCGTTCGACTCCTCTCGTCATTTTGTGTCGGAAATACTTGTGTTCTACTCCACGTTACGATTCTGGGGGCCAGAATGCTGTAAGATAGGTTTTTGGATATAAGAGTGATTTCCTGAAAAACCGAGGCTTGGATTTGGATTCTGCATGCGCCCTTCGACTCCTCTCGTCATTTTGGGTCGGAAATACTTGTGTTCTACTCTAGATTACGACCCTGGGAGCCAGAATGCTGTAAGATATGTTTTTGGATATAAAAGTGATTTCCTGACAAACGGAGGCTCGGATTAGGTTTTTGCTTGCGCCGTTCGACTGCTCTCGTCATTTTGCGTCGGAAATACATGTGTTCTACTCTAGATTACGACCCTGGGAGCCAGAATGCTGTAAGATAGGTTTTTGGATATAACAGTGATTTCCTGACGGGCGGAGGCTCGGATTTGATTTCTGCATGCAGCGTTCGATTCCTCTCGTCATTATGCGTCGGAAATACTTGCGTTCTGCTCCACGTTACGATTCTGGGAGCCAGAATGCTGTAAGATAGGTTTTTGGATATAAGAGTGATTTCCTGAAGAACCGAGGCTTGGATTTGGATTTTGCATGCGCCGTTCGACTCCTCTCGTCATTTTGTGTCGGAAATACTTGTGTTCTACTCCACGTTACGATTCTGGGGGCCAGAATGCTGTAAGATAGGTTTTTGGATATAAGAGTGATTTCCTGAAGAAGCGAGGCTTGGATTTGGATTCTGCATGCGCCCTTCGACTCCTCTCGTCATTTTGGGTCGGAAATACTTGTGTTCTACTCTAGATTACGACCCTGGGAGCCAGAATGCTGTAAGATATGTTTTTGGATATAAAAGTGATTTCCTGACAAACGGAGGCTCGGATTAGGTTTTTGCTTGCGCCGTTCGACTGCTCTCGTCATTTTGCGTCGGAAATACATGTGTTCTACTCTAGATTACGACCCTGGGAGCCAGAATGCTGTAAGATAGGTTTTTGGATATAACAGTGATTTCCTGACGGGCGGAGGCTCGGATTTGATTTCTGCATGCAGCGTTCGATTCCTCTCGTCATTATGCGTTGGAAATACTTGCGTTCTGCTCCACGTTACGATTCTGGGAGCCAGAATGCTGTAAGATAGGTTTTTGGATATAAGAGTGATTTCCTGAAGAACCGAGGCTTGGATTTGGATTCTGCATGCGCCGTTCGACTCCTCTCGTCATTTTGCGTCGGAAATACTTGTGTTCTACTCTAGATTACGACCCTGGGAGCCAGAATACTCGATGATAGGTTTTTGGATATAACAGTGATTTTATGACAAACGGAGGCTCGGATTAGGTTTCTGCTTGCGCCGTTCGACTCCTCTCGTCATTTTGCGTCGGAAATACTTGTGTTCTACTCCACATTTCGATTCTTGGAGCCAGAATGCTGTAAGATAGCTTTTTGGATATAAGAGTGATTTCCTGAAGAACCGAGGCTTGGATTTGGATTCTGCATGCGCCCTTCGACTCCTCTCGTCAATTTGCGTCGGAAATACTTGTGTTCTACTCCACGTTACGATTCTGGGAGCCAGAAAGCTGTAAGATAGGTTTTTGGATATAAGAGTGATTTCCTGAAGAACCGAGGCTCGGATTTGATTTCTGCATGCAGCGTTCGATTCCTCTCGTCATTATGCGTCGGAAATACTTGCGTTCTGCTCCACGTTACGATTCTGGGAGCCAGAATGCTGTAAGATAGGTTTTTGGATATAAGAGTGATTTCCTGAAGAACCGAGGCTTGGATTTGGATTTTGCATGCGCCGTTCGACTCCTCTCGTCATTTTGTGTCGGAAATACTTGTGTTCTACTCCACGTTACGATTCTGGGGGCCAGAATGCTGTAAGATAGGTTTTTGGATATAAGAGTGATTTCCTGAAAAACCGAGGCTTGGATTTGGATTCTGCATGCGCCCTTCGACTCCTCTCGTCATTTTGGGTCGGAAATACTTGTGTTCTACTCTAGATTACGACCCTGGGAGCCAGAATGCTGTAAGATATGTTTTTGGATATAAAAGTGATTTCCTGACAAACGGAGGCTCGGATTAGGTTTTTGCTTGCGCCGTTCGACTGCTCTCGTCATTTTGCGTCGGAAATACATGTGTTCTACTCTAGATTACGACCCTGGGAGCCAGAATGCTGTAAGATAGGTTTTTGGATATAACAGTGATTTCCTGACGGGCGGAGGCTCGGATTTGATTTCTGCATGCAGCGTTCGATTCCTCTCGTCATTATGCGTCGGAAATACTTGCGTTCTGCTCCACGTTACGATTCTGGGAGCCAGAATGCTGTAAGATAGGTTTTTGGATATAAGAGTGATTTCCTGAAGAACCGAGGCTTGGATTTGGATTCTGCATGCGCCGTTCGACTCCTCTCGTCATTTTGCGTCGGAAATACTTGTGTTCTACTCTAGATTACGACCCTGGGAGCCAGAATGCTGTAAGATAGGTTTTTGGATATAAGAGTGATTTCCTGAAGAACCGAGGCTCGGATTAGGTTTTTGCTTGCGCCGTTCGACTGCTCTCGTCATTTTGAGTCGGAAGTACTTGTGTTCTACTCTAGATTACGACCCTGGGAGCCAGAATGCTGTAAGATAGGTTTTTGGATATAACAGTGATTTCCTGACGGGCGGAGGCTCGGATTTGATTTCTGCATGCAGCGTTCGATTCCTCTCGTCATTATGCGTCGGAAATACTTGCGTTGTGCTCCACGTTACGATTCTGGGAGCCAGAATGCTGTAAGATAGCTTTTTGGATATAAGAGTGATTTCCTGCCGAACCGAGGCTTGGATTTGGATTTTGCATGCGTCGTTCGACTCCTCTCGTCATTTTGTGTCGGAAATACTTGTGTTCTACTCCACGTTACGATTCTGGGGGCCAGAATGCTGTAAGATAGGTTTTTGGATATAAGAGTGATTTCCTGAAGAACCGAGGCTTGGATTTGGATTCTGCATGCGCCCTTCGACTCCTCTAGTCATTTTGGGTCGGAAATACTTGTGTTCTACTCTAGATTACGACCCTGGGAGCCAGAATGCTGTAAGATATGTTTTTGGATATAAAAGTGATTTCCTGACAAACGGAGGCTCGGATTAGGTTTTTGCTTGCGCCGTTCGACTGCTCTCGTCATTTTGAGTCGGAAGTACTTGTGTTCTACTCTAGATTACGACCCTGGGAGCCAGAATGCTGTAAGATAGGTTTTTGGATATAAGAGTGATTTCCTGAAGAACCGAGGCTTGGATTTGGATTCTGCATGCGCCGTTCGACTCCTCTCGTCATTTTGCGTCGGAAATACTTGTGCTCTACTCTAGATTACGACCCTGGGAGCCAGAATACTCGATGATAGGTTTTTGGATATAACAGTGATTTTATGACAAACGGAGGCTCGGATTAGGTTTCTGCTTGCGCCGTTCGACTCCTCTCGTCATTTTGCGTCGGAAATACTTGTGTTCTACTCCACATTTCGATTCTTGGAGCCAGAATGCTGTAAGATAGCTTTTTGGATATAAGAGTGATTTCCTGAAGAACCGAGGCTTGGATTTGGATTCTGCATGCGCCCTTCGACTCCTCTCGTCAATTTGCGTCGGAAATACTTGTGTTCTACTCCACGTTACGATTCTGGGAGCCAGAAAGCTGTAAGATAGGTTTTTGGATATAAGAGTGATTTCCTGAAGAACCGAGGCTCGGATTTGATTTCTGCATGCAGCGTTCGATTCCTCTCGTCATTATGCGTCGGAAATACTTGCGTTCTGCTCCACGTTACGATTCTGGGAGCCAGAATGCTGTAAGATAGGTTTTTGGATATAAGAGTGATTTCCTGAAGAACCGAGGCTTGGATTTGGATTTTGCATGCGCCGTTCGACTCCTCTCGTCATTTTGTGTCGGAAATACTTGTGTTCAATTTCAGATTGCGATTCTGCGAGCCAGAATACTCGATGATAGGTTTTTGGATATAACAGTGATTTCATGACAAACGGAGGCTCGGATTAGGTTTCTGCTTGCGCCGTTCGACTCCTCTCGTCATTTTGCGTCGGAAATACTTGTGTTCTACTCCATATTTCGATTCTTGGAGCCAGAATGCTGTAAGATAGCTTTTTGGATATAAGAGTGATTTCCTGAAGAACCGAGGCTTGGATTTGGATTCTGCATGCGCCCTTCGACTCCTCTCGTCATTTTGCGTCGGAAATACTTGTGTTCTACTCCACATTTCGATTCTTGGAGCCAGAATGCTGTAAGATAGGTTTTTGGATATAAGAGTGATTTCCTGAAGAACCGAGGCTTGGATTTGGATTTTGCATGCGCCGTTCGACTCCTATCGTCATTTTGTGTCGGAAATACTTGTGTTCTACTCCACGTTACGATTCTGGGGGCCAGAATGCTGTAAGATAGGTTTTTGGATATAAGAATGATTTCCTGACGAACCGAGGCTTGGATTTGGATTTTGCATGCGTCGTTCGACTCCTCTCGTCATTTTGTGTCGGAAATACTTGTGTTCTACTCCACGTTACGATTCTGGGGGCCAGAATGCTGTAAGATAGGTTTTTGGATATAAGAGTGATTTCCTGAAGAACCGAGGCTTGGATTTGGATTCTGCATGCGCCCTTCGACTCCTCTCGTCATTTTGGGTCGGAAATACTTGTGTTCTACTCTAGATTACGACCCTGGGAGCCAGAATGCTGTAAGATATGTTTTTGGATATAAAAGTGATTTCCTGACAAACGGAGGCTCGGATTAGGTTTTTGCTTGCGCCGTTCGACTGCTCTCGTCATTTTGCGTCGGAAATACTTGTGTTCTACTCTAGATTACGACCCTGGGAGCCAGAATGCTGTAAGATAGGTTTTTGGATATAACAGTGATTTCCTGACGGGCGGAGGCTCGAATTTGGATTCTGCATGCGCCGTTCGACTCCTCTCGTCATTTTGTGTCGGAAATACTTGTGTTCTACTCCACGTTACGATTCTGGGAGCCAGAATGCCGTAAGATACGTTTTTGGATATAACAGTGATTTCTGGACGAACGGTTGCTCGGATTTGAATTCTGGTTGCGACGTTCGATTCCTCTCGGGATTTTGCGTCGGAAATACTTGTGTTCTACTCCACGTTACGATTCTGGGAGCCAGAATGCTGTAAGATAGGTTTTTGGATATAAGAGTGATTTCCTGAAGAACCGAGGCTTGGATTTGGATTTTGCATGCGCCGTTCGACTCCTATCGTCATTTTGTGTCGGAAATACTTGTGTTCTACTCCACGTTACGATTCTGGGGGCCAGAATGCTGTAAGATAGGTTTTTGGATATAAGAGTGATTTCCTGACGAACCGAGGCTTGGATTTGGATTTTGCATGCGTCGTTCGACTCCTCTCGTCATTTTGTGTCGGAAATACTTGTGTTCTACTCCACGTTACGATTCTGGGGGCCAGAATGCTGTAAGATAGCTTTTTGGATATAAGAGTGATTTCCTGACGAACCGAGGCTTGGATTTGGATTTTGCATGCGTCGTTCGACTCCTCTCGTCATTTTGTGTCGGAAATACTTGTGTTCTACTCCACGTTACGATTCTGGGAGCCAGAATGCTGTAAGATAGGTTTTTGGATATAACAGTGATTTCCTGACGGGCGGAGGCTCGAATTTGGATTCTGCATGCGCCGTTCGACTCCTCTCGTCATTTTGTGTCGGAAATACTTGTGTTCAATTTCAGATTGCGATTCTGCGAGCCAGAATACTCGATGATAGGTTTTTGGATATAACAGTGATTTCATGACAAACGGAGGCTCGGATTAGGTTTCTGCTTGCGCCGTTCGACTCCTCTCGTCATTTTGCGTCGGAAATACTTGTGTTCTACTCCATATTTCGATTCTTGGAGCCAGAATGCTGTAAGATAGCTTTTTGGATATAAGAGTGATTTCCTGAAGAACCGAGGCTTGGATTTGGATTCTGCATGCGCCCTTCGACTCCTCTCGTCATTTTGCGTCGGAAATACTTGTGTTCTACTCCACATTTCGATTCTTGGAGCCAGAATGCTGTAAGATAGGTTTTTGGATATAAGAGTGATTTCCTGAAGAACCGAGGCTTGGATTTGGATTTTGCATGCGCCGTTCGACTCCTATCGTCATTTTGTGTCGGAAATACTTGTGTTCTACTCCACGTTACGATTCTGGGGGCCAGAATGCTGTAAGATAGGTTTTTGGATATAAGAATGATTTCCTGACGAACCGAGGCTTGGATTTGGATTTTGCATGCGTCGTTCGACTCCTCTCGTCATTTTGTGTCGGAAATACTTGTGTTCTACTCCACGTTACGATTCTGGGGGCCAGAATGCTGTAAGATAGGTTTTTGGATATAAGAGTGATTTCCTGAAGAACCGAGGCTTGGATTTGGATTCTGCATGCGCCCTTCGACTCCTCTCGTCATTTTGGGTCGGAAATACTTGTGTTCTACTCTAGATTACGACCCTGGGAGCCAGAATGCTGTAAGATATGTTTTTGGATATAAAAGTGATTTCCTGACAAACGGAGGCTCGGATTAGGTTTTTGCTTGCGCCGTTCGACTGCTCTCGTCATTTTGCGTCGGAAATACTTGTGTTCTACTCTAGATTACGACCCTGGGAGCCAGAATGCTGTAAGATAGGTTTTTGGATATAACAGTGATTTCCTGACGGGCGGAGGCTCGGATTTGATTTCTGCATGCAGCGTTCGATTCCTCTCGTCATTATGCGTCGGAAATACTTGCGTTCTGCTCCACGTTACGATTCTGGGAGCCAGAATGCTGTAAGATAGCTTTTTGGATATAAGAGTGATTTCCTGACGAACCGAGGCTTGGATTTGGATTCTGCATGCGCCCTTCGACTCCTCTCGTCATTTTGCGTCGGAAATACTTGTGTTCTACTCCACGTTACGATTCTGGGGGCCAGAATGCTGTAAGATAGGTTTTTGGATATAAGAGTGATTTCCTGAAGAACCGAGGCTTGGATTTGGATTCTGCATGCGCCCTTCGACTCCTCTCGTCATTTTGGGTCGGAAATACTTGTGTTCTACTCCACGTTACGATTCTGGGAGCCAGAATGCCGTAAGATACGTTTTTGGATATAACAGTGATTTCTGGACGAACGGTTGCTCGGATTTGAATTCTGGTTGCGACGTTCGATTCCTCTCGGGATTTTGCGTCGGAAATACTTGTGTTCTACTCCACGTTACGATTCTGGGAGCCAGAATGCTGTAAGATAGGTTTTTGGATATAACAGTGATTTCCTGACGGGCGGAGGCTCGAATTTGGATTCTGCATGCGCCGTTCGACTCCTCTCGTCATTTTGTGTCGGAAATACTTGTGTTCAATTTCAGATTGCGATTCTGCGAGCCAGAATACTCGATGATAGGTTTTTGGATATAACAGTGATTTCATGACAAACGGAGGCTCGGATTAGGTTTCTGCTTGCGCCGTTCGACTCCTCTCGTTATTTTGCGTCGGAAATACTTGTGTTCTACTCCACATTTCGATTCTTGGAGCCAGAATGCTGTAAGATAGCTTTTTGGATATAAGAGTGATTTCCTGAAGAACCGAGGCTTGGATTTGGATTCTGCATGCGCCCTTCGACTCCTCTCGTCATTTTGCGTCGGAAATACTTGTGTTCTACTCCACGTTACGATTCTGGGAGCCAGAAAGCTGTAAGATAGGTTTTTGGATATAAGAGTGATTTCCTGAAGAACCGAGGCTTGGATTTGGATTCTGCATACGCCGTTCGACTCCTCTCGTCATTTTGCGTCGGAAATACTTGTGTTCTACTCCACATTTCGATTCTTGGAGCCAGAATGCTGTAAGATAGGTTTTTGGATATAAGAGTGATTTCCTGAAGAACCGAGGCTTGGATTTGGATTTTGCATGCGCCGTTCGACTCCTATCGTCATTTTGTGTCGGAAATACTTGTGTTCTACTCCACGTTACGATTCTGGGGGCCAGAATGCTGTAAGATAGGTTTTTGGATATAAGAGTGATTTCCTGACGAACCGAGGCTTGGATTTGGATTTTGCATGCGTCGTTCGACTCCTCTCGTCATTTTGTGTCGGAAATACTTGTGTTCTACTCCACGTTACGATTCTGGGGGCCAGAATGCTGTAAGATAGCTTTTTGGATATAAGAGTGATTTCCTGACGAACCGAGGCTTGGATTTGGATTTTGCATGCGTCGTTCGACTCCTCTCGTCATTTTGTGTCGGAAATACTTGTGTTCTACTCCACGTTACGATTCTGGGGGCCAGAATGCTGTAAGATAGGTTTTTGGATATAAGAGTGATTTCCTGAAGAACCGAGGCTTGGATTTGGATTCTGCATGCGCCCTTCGACTCCTCTCGTCATTTTGGGTCGGAAATACTTGTGTTCTACTCCACGTTACGATTCTGGGAGCCAGAATGCCGTAAGATACGTTTTTGGATATAACAGTGATTTCTGGACGAACGGTTGCTCGGATTTGAATTCTGGTTGCGACGTTCGATTCCTCTCGGGATTTTGCGTCGGAAATACTTGTGTTCTACTCCACGTTACGATTCTGGGAGCCAGAATGCTGTAAGATAGGTTTTTGGATATAACAGTGATTTCCTGACGGGCGGAGGCTCGAATTTGGATTCTGCATGCGCCGTTCGACTCCTCTCGTCATTTTGTGTCGGAAATACTTGTGTTCTACTCCACGTTACGATTCTGGGAGCCAGAATGCCGTAAGATACGTTTTTGGATATAACAGTGATTTCTGGACGAACGGTTGCTCGGATTTGAATTCTGGTTGCGACGTCCGATTCCTCTCGGGATTTTGCGTCGGAAATACTTGTGTTCTACTCCACGTTACGATTCTGGGAGCCAGAATGCTGTAAGATAGGTTTTTGGATATAACAGTGATTTCCTGACGGGCGGAGGCTCGAATTTGGATTCTGCATGCGCCGTTCGACTCCTCTCGTCATTTTGTGTCGGAAATACTTGTGTTCAATTTCAGATTGCGATTCTGCGAGCCAGAATACTCGATGATAGGTTTTTGGATATAACAGTGATTTCATGACAAACGGAGGCTCGGATTAGGTTTCTGCTTGCGCCGTTCGACTCCTCTCGTCATTTTGCGTCGGAAATACTTGTGTTCTACTCCATATTTCGATTCTTGGAGCCAGAATGCTGTAAGATAGCTTTTTGGATATAAGAGTGATTTCCTGAAGAACCGAGGCTTGGATTTGGATTCTGCATGCGCCCTTCGACTCCTCTCGTCATTTTGCGTCGGAAATACTTGTGTTCTACTCCACATTTCGATTCTTGGAGCCAGAATGCTGTAAGATAGGTTTTTGGATATAAGAGTGATTTCCTGAAGAACCGAGGCTTGGATTTGGATTTTGCATGCGCCGTTCGACTCCTATCGTCATTTTGTGTCGGAAATACTTGTGTTCTACTCCACGTTACGATTCTGGGGGCCCGAATGCTGTAAGATAGGTTTTTGGATATAAGAATGATTTCCTGACGAACCGAGGCTTGGATTTGGATTTTGCATGCGTCGTTCGACTCCTCTCGTCATTTTGTGTCGGAAATACTTGTGTTCTACTCCACGTTACGATTCTGGGGGCCAGAATGCTGTAAGATAGGTTTTTGGATATAAGAGTGATTTCCTGAAGAACCGAGGCTTGGATTTGGATTCTGCATGCGCCCTTCGACTCCTCTCGTCATTTTGGGTCGGAAATACTTGTCTTCTACTCTAGATTACGACCCTGGGAGCCAGAATGCTGTAAGATATGTTTTTGGATATAAAAGTGATTTCCTGACAAACGGAGGCTCGGATTAGGTTTTTGCTTGCGCCGTTCGACTGCTCTCGTCATTTTGCGTCGGAAATACTTGTGTTCTACTCTAGATTACGACCCTG
Organism: Ectemnius cavifrons; assembly: GCA_964023945.1. NCBI lineage: Eukaryota > Metazoa > Arthropoda > Insecta > Hymenoptera > Crabronidae > Ectemnius > Ectemnius cavifrons. The sequence goes on along the minus strand of OZ030376.1, from coordinate 6,343,291 downwards.
GGAGCCAGAATGCTGTAAGATAGGTTTTTGGATATAACAGTGATTTCCTGACGGGCGGAGGCTCGGATTTGATTTCTGCATGCAGCGTTCGATTCCTCTCGTCATTATGCGTCGGAAATACTTGCGTTCTGCTCCACGTTACGATTCTGGGAGCCAGAATGCTGTAAGATAGCTTTTTGGATATAAGAGTGATTTCCTGACGAACCGAGGCTTGGATTTGGATTCTGCATGCGCCCTTCGACTCCTCTCGTCATTTTGCGTCGGAAATACTTGTGTTCTACTCCACGTTACGATTCTGGGGGCCAGAATGCTGTAAGATAGGTTTTTGGATATAAGAGTGATTTCCTGAAGAACCGAGGCTTGGATTTGGATTCTGCATGCGCCCTTCGACTCCTCTCGTCATTTTGGGTCGGAAATACTTGTGTTCTACTCCACGTTACGATTCTGGGAGCCAGAATGCCGTAAGATACGTTTTTGGATATAACAGTGATTTCTGGACGAACGGTTGCTCGGATTTGAATTCTGGTTGCGACGTTCGATTCCTCTCGGGATTTTGCGTCGGAAATACTTGTGTTCTACTCCACGTTACGATTCTGGGAGCCAGAATGCTGTAAGATAGGTTTTTGGATATAACAGTGATTTCCTGACGGGCGGAGGCTCGAATTTGGATTCTGCATGCGCCGTTCGACTCCTCTCGTCATTTTGTGTCGGAAATACTTGTGTTCTACTCCACGTTACGATTCTGGGAGCCAGAATGCCGTAAGATACGTTTTTGGATATAACAGTGATTTCTGGACGAACGGTTGCTCGGATTTGAATTCTGGTTGCGACGTTCGATTCCTCTCGGGATTTTGCGTCGGAAATACTTGTGTTCTACTCCACGTTACGATTCTGGGAGCCAGAATGCTGTAAGATAGGTTTTTGGATATAACAGTGATTTCCTGACGGGCGGAGGCTCGAATTTGGATTCTGCATGCGCCGTTCGACTCCTCTCGTCATTTTGTGTCGGAAATACTTGTGTTCAATTTCAGATTGCGATTCTGCGAGCCAGAATACTCGATGATAGGTTTTTGGATATAACAGTGATTTCATGACAAACGGAGGCTCGGATTAGGTTTCTGCTTGCGCCGTTCGACTCCTCTCGTCATTTTGCGTCGGAAATACTTGTGTTCTACTCCACATTTCGATTCTTGGAGCCAGAATGCTGTAAGATAGCTTTTTGGATATAAGAGTGATTTCCTGAAGAACCGAGGCTTGGATTTGGATTCTGCATGCGCCCTTCGACTCCTCTCGTCATTTTGCGTCGGAAATACTTGTGTTCTACTCCACGTTACGATTCTGGGAGCCAGAAAGCTGTAAGATAGGTTTTTGGATATAAGAGTGATTTCCTGAAGAACCGAGGCTTGGATTTGGATTCTGCATGCGCCGTTCGACTCCTCTCGTCATTTTGCGTCGGAAATACTTGTGTTCTACTCCACATTTCGATTCTTGGAGCCAGAATGCTGTAAGATAGGTTTTTGGATATAAGAGTGATTTCCTGAAGAACCGAGGCTTGGATTTGGATTTTGCATGCGCCGTTCGACTCCTATCGTCATTTTGTGTCGGAAATACTTGTGTTCTACTCCACGTTACGATTCTGGGGGCCAGAATGCTGTAAGATAGGTTTTTGGATATAAGAGTGATTTCCTGACGAACCGAGGCTTGGATTTGGATTTTGCATGCGTCGTTCGACTCCTCTCGTCATTTTGTGTCGGAAATACTTGTGTTCTACTCCACGTTACGATTCTGGGGGCCAGAATGCTGTAAGATAGGTTTTTGGATATAAGAGTGATTTCCTGAAGAACCGAGGCTTGGATTTGGATTCTGCATGCGCCCTTCGACTCCTCTCGTCATTTTGGGTCGGAAATACTTGTCTTCTACTCTAGATTACGACCCTGGGAGCCAGAATGCTGTAAGATATGTTTTTGGATATAAAAGTGATTTCCTGACAAACGGAGGCTCGGATTAGGTTTTTGCTTGCGCCGTTCGACTGCTCTCGTCATTTTGCGTCGGAAATACTTGTGTTCTACTCTAGATTACGACCCTGGGAGCCAGAATGCTGTAAGATAGGTTTTTGGATATAACAGTGATTTCCTGACGGGCGGAGGCTCGGATTTGATTTCTGCATGCAGCGTTCGATTCCTCTCGTCATTATGCGTCGGAAATACTTGCGTTCTGCTCCACGTTACGATTCTGGGAGCCAGAATGCTGTAAGATAGCTTTTTGGATATAAGAGTGATTTCCTGACGAACCGAGGCTTGGATTTGGATTCTGCATGCGCCCTTCGACTCCTCTCGTCATTTTGCGTCGGAAATACTTGTGTTCTACTCCACGTTACGATTCTGGGGGCCAGAATGCTGTAAGATAGGTTTTTGGATATAAGAGTGATTTCCTGAAGAACCGAGGCTTGGATTTGGATTCTGCATGCGCCCTTCGACTCCTCTCGTCATTTTGGGTCGGAAATACTTGTGTTCTACTCCACGTTACGATTCTGGGAGCCAGAATGCCGTAAGATACGTTTTTGGATATAACAGTGATTTCTGGACGAACGGTTGCTCGGATTTGAATTCTGGTTGCGACGTTCGATTCCTCTCGGGATTTTGCGTCGGAAATACTTGTGTTCTACTCCACGTTACGATTCTGGGAGCCAGAATGCTGTAAGATAGGTTTTTGGATATAACAGTGATTTCCTGACGGGCGGAGGCTCGAATTTGGATTCTGCATGCGCCGTTCGACTCCTCTCGTCATTTTGTGTCGGAAATACTTGTGTTCTACTCCACGTTACGATTCTGGGAGCCAGAATGCCGTAAGATACGTTTTTGGATATAACAGTGATTTCTGGACGAACGGTTGCTCGGATTTGAATTCTGGTTGCGACGTTCGATTCCTCTCGGGATTTTGCGTCGGAAATACTTGTGTTCTACTCCACGTTACGATTCTGGGAGCCAGAATGCTGTAAGATAGGTTTTTGGATATAACAGTGATTTCCTGACGGGCGGAGGCTCGAATTTGGATTCTGCATGCGCCGTTCGACTCCTCTCGTCATTTTGTGTCGGAAATACTTGTGTTCAATTTCAGATTGCGATTCTGCGAGCCAGAATACTCGATGATAGGTTTTTGGATATAACAGTGATTTCATGACAAACGGAGGCTCGGATTAGGTTTCTGCTTGCGCCGTTCGACTCCTCTCGTCATTTTGCGTCGGAAATACTTGTGTTCTACTCCACATTTCGATTCTTGGAGCCAGAATGCTGTAAGATAGCTTTTTGGATATAAGAGTGATTTCCTGAAGAACCGAGGCTTGGATTTGGATTCTGCATGCGTCCTTCGACTCCTCTCGTCATTTTGCGTCGGAAATACTTGTGTTCTACTCCACGTTACGATTCTGGGAGCCAGAAAGCTGTAAGATAGGTTTTTGGATATAAGAGTGATTTCCTGAAGAACCGAGGCTTGGATTTGGATTCTGCATGCGCCGTTCGACTCCTCTCGTCATTTTGCGTCGGAAATACTTGTGTTCTACTCCACATTTCGATTCTTGGAGCCAGAATGCTGTAAGATAGGTTTTTGGATATAAGAGTGATTTCCTGAAGAACCGAGGCTTGGATTTGGATTTTGCATGCGCCGTTCGACTCCTATCGTCATTTTGTGTCGGAAATACTTGTGTTCTACTCCACGTTACGATTCTGGGGGCCAGAATGCTGTAAGATAGGTTTTTGGATATAAGAGTGATTTCCTGACGAACCGAGGCTTGGATTTGGATTTTGCATGCGTCGTTCGACTCCTCTCGTCATTTTGTGTCGGAAATACTTGTGTTCTACTCCACGTTACGATTCTGGGGGCCAGAATGCTGTAAGATAGGTTTTTGGATATAAGAGTGATTTCCTGAAGAACCGAGGCTTGGATTTGGATTCTGCATGCGCCCTTCGACTCCTCTCGTCATTTTGGGTCGGAAATACTTGTGTTCTACTCTAGATTACGACCCTGGGAGCCAGAATGCTGTAAGATATGTTTTTGGATATAAAAGTGATTTCCTGACAAACGGAGGCTCGGATTAGGTTTTTGCTTGCGCCGTTCGACTGCTCTCGTCATTTTGCGTCGGAAATACTTGTGTTCTACTCTAGATTACGACCCTGGGAGCCAGAATACTCGATGATAGGTTTTTGGATATAACAGTGATTTTATGACAAACGGAGGCTCGGATTAGGTTTCTGCTTGCGCCGTTCGACTCCTCTCGTCATTTTGCGTCGGAAATACTTGTGTTCTACTCCACATTTCGATTCTTGGAGCCAGAATGCTGTAAGATAGCTTTTTGGATATAAGAGTGATTTCCTGAAGAACCGAGGCTTGGATTTGGATTCTGCATGCGCCCTTCGACTCCTCTCGTCAATTTGCGTCGGAAATACTTGTGTTCTACTCCACGTTACGATTCTGGGAGCCAGAAAGCTGTAAGATAGGTTTTTGGATATAAGAGTGATTTCCTGAAGAACCGAGGCTCGGATTTGATTTCTGCATGCAGCGTTCGATTCCTCTCGTCATTATGCGTCGGAAATACTTGCGTTCTGCTCCACGTTACGATTCTGGGAGCCAGAATGCTGTAAGATAGGTTTTTGGATATAAGAGTGATTTCCTGAAGAACCGAGGCTTGGATTTGGATTTTGCATGCGCCGTTCGACTCCTCTCGTCATTTTGTGTCGGAAATACTTGTGTTCTACTCCACGTTACGATTCTGGGGGCCAGAATGCTGTAAGATAGGTTTTTGGATATAAGAGTGATTTCCTGAAAAACCGAGGCTTGGATTTGGATTCTGCATGCGCCCTTCGACTCCTCTCGTCATTTTGGGTCGGAAATACTTGTGTTCTACTCTAGATTACGACCCTGGGAGCCAGAATGCTGTAAGATATGTTTTTGGATATAAAAGTGATTTCCTGACAAACGGAGGCTCGGATTAGGTTTTTGCTTGCGCCGTTCGACTGCTCTCGTCATTTTGCGTCGGAAATACATGTGTTCTACTCTAGATTACGACCCTGGGAGCCAGAATGCTGTAAGATAGGTTTTTGGATATAACAGTGATTTCCTGACGGGCGGAGACTCGGATTTGATTTCTGCATGCAGCGTTCGATTCCTCTCGTCATTATGCGTCGGAAATACTTGCGTTCTGCTCCACGTTACGATTCTGGGAGCCAGAATGCTGTAAGATAGGTTTTTGGATATAAGAGTGATTTCCTGAAGAACCGAGGCTTGGATTTGGATTCTGCATGCGCCGTTCGACTCCTCTCGTCATTTTGCGTCGGAAATACTTGTGTTCTACTCTAGATTACGACCCTGGGAGCCAGAATGCTGTAAGATAGGTTTTTGGATATAAGAGTGATTTCCTGAAGAACCGAGGCTCGGATTAGGTTTTTGCTTGCGCCGTTCGACTGCTCTCGTCATTTTGAGTCGGAAGTACTTGTGTTCTACTCTAGATTACGACCCTGGGAGCCAGAATGCTGTAAGATAGGTTTTTGGATATAACAGTGATTTCCTGACGGGCGGAGGCTCGGATTTGATTTCTGCATGCAGCGTTCGATTCCTCTCGTCATTATGCGTCGGAAATACTTGCGTTGTGCTCCACGTTACGATTCTGGGAGCCAGAATGCTGTAAGATAGCTTTTTGGATATAAGAGTGATTTCCTGACGAACCGAGGCTTGGATTTGGATTTTGCATGCGTCGTTCGACTCCTCTCGTCATTTTGTGTCGGAAATACTTGTGTTCTACTCCACGTTACGATTCTGGGGGCCAGAATGCTGTAAGATAGGTTTTTGGATATAAGAGTGATTTCCTGAAGAACCGAGGCTTGGATTTGGATTCTGCATGCGCCGTTCGACTCCTCTCGTCATTTTGCGTCGGAAATACTTGTGTTCTACTCCACATTTCGATTCTTGGAGCCAGAATGCTGTAAGATAGGTTTTTGGATATAAGAGTGATTTCCTGAAGAACCGAGGCTTGGATTTGGATTTTGCATGCGCCGTTCGACTCCTATCGTCATTTTGTGTCGGAAATACTTGTGTTCTACTCCACGTTACGATTCTGGGGGCCAGAATGCTGTAAGATAGGTTTTTGGATATAAGAGTGATTTCCTGACGAACCGAGGCTTGGATTTGGATTTTGCATGCGTCGTTCGACTCCTCTCGTCATTTTGTGTCGGAAATACTTGTGTTCTACTCCACGTTACGATTCTGGGGGCCAGAATGCTGTAAGATAGGTTTTTGGATATAAGAGTGATTTCCTGAAGAACCGAGGCTTGGATTTGGATTCTGCATGCGCCCTTCGACTCCTCTCGTCATTTTGGGTCGGAAATACTTGTGTTCTACTCTAGATTACGACCCTGGGAGCCAGAATGCTGTAAGATATGTTTTTGGATATAAAAGTGATTTCCTGACAAACGGAGGCTCGGATTAGGTTTTTGCTTGCGCCGTTCGACTGCTCTCGTCATTTTGCGTCGGAAATACTTGTGTTCTACTCTAGATTACGACCCTGGGAGCCAGAATACTCGATGATAGGTTTTTGGATATAACAGTGATTTTATGACAAACGGAGGCTCGGATTAGGTTTCTGCTTGCGCCGTTCGACTCCTCTCGTCATTTTGCGTCGGAAATACTTGTGTTCTACTCCACATTTCGATTCTTGGAGCCAGAATGCTGTAAGATAGCTTTTTGGATATAAGAGTGATTTCCTGAAGAACCGAGGCTTGGATTTGGATTCTGCATGCGCCCTTCGACTCCTCTCGTCAATTTGCGTCGGAAATACTTGTGTTCTACTCCACGTTACGATTCTGGGAGCCAGAAAGCTGTAAGATAGGTTTTTGGATATAAGAGTGATTTCCTGAAGAACCGAGGCTCGGATTTGATTTCTGCATGCAGCGTTCGATTCCTCTCGTCATTATGCGTCGGAAATACTTGCGTTCTGCTCCACGTTACGATTCTGGGAGCCAGAATGCTGTAAGATAGGTTTTTGGATATAAGAGTGATTTCCTGAAGAACCGAGGCTTGGATTTGGATTTTGCATGCGCCGTTCGACTCCTCTCGTCATTTTGTGTCGGAAATACTTGTGTTCTACTCCACGTTACGATTCTGGGGGCCAGAATGCTGTAAGATAGGTTTTTGGATATAAGAGTGATTTCCTGAAAAACCGAGGCTTGGATTTGGATTCTGCATGCGCCCTTCGACTCCTCTCGTCATTTTGGGTCGGAAATACTTGTGTTCTACTCTAGATTACGACCCTGGGAGCCAGAATGCTGTAAGATATGTTTTTGGATATAAAAGTGATTTCCTGACAAACGGAGGCTCGGATTAGGTTTTTGCTTGCGCCGTTCGACTGCTCTCGTCATTTTGCGTCGGAAATACATGTGTTCTACTCTAGATTACGACCCTGGGAGCCAGAATGCTGTAAGATAGGTTTTTGGATATAACAGTGATTTCCTGACGGGCGGAGACTCGGATTTGATTTCTGCATGCAGCGTTCGATTCCTCTCGTCATTATGCGTCGGAAATACTTGCGTTCTGCTCCACGTTACGATTCTGGGAGCCAGAATGCTGTAAGATAGGTTTTTGGATATAAGAGTGATTTCCTGAAGAACCGAGGCTTGGATTTGGATTCTGCATGCGCCGTTCGACTCCTCTCGTCATTTTGCGTCGGAAATACTTGTGTTCTACTCTAGATTACGACCCTGGGAGCCAGAATGCTGTAAGATAGGTTTTTGGATATAAGAGTGATTTCCTGAAGAACCGAGGCTCGGATTAGGTTTTTGCTTGCGCCGTTCGACTGCTCTCGTCATTTTGAGTCGGAAGTACTTGTGTTCTACTCTAGATTACGACCCTGGGAGCCAGAATGCTGTAAGATAGGTTTTTGGATATAACAGTGATTTCCTGACGGGCGGAGGCTCGGATTTGATTTCTGCATGCAGCGTTCGATTCCTCTCGTCATTATGCGTCGGAAATACTTGCGTTGTGCTCCACGTTACGATTCTGGGAGCCAGAATGCTGTAAGATAGCTTTTTGGATATAAGAGTGATTTCCTGACGAACCGAGGCTTGGATTTGGATTTTGCATGCGTCGTTCGACTCCTCTCGTCATTTTGTGTCGGAAATACTTGTGTTCTACTCCACGTTACGATTCTGGGGGCCAGAATGCTGTAAGATAGGTTTTTGGATATAAGAGTGATTTCCTGAAGAACCGAGGCTTGGATTTGGATTCTGCATGCGCCCTTCGACTCCTCTAGTCATTTTGGGTCGGAAATACTTGTGTTCTACTCTAGATTACGACCCTGGGAGCCAGAATGCTGTAAGATATGTTTTTGGATATAAAAGTGATTTCCTGACAAACGGAGGCTCGGATTAGGTTTTTGCTTGCGCCGTTCGACTGCTCTCGTCATTTTGAGTCGGAAGTACTTGTGTTCTACTCTAGATTACGACCCTGGGAGCCAGAATGCTGTAAGATAGGTTTTTGGATATAACAGTGATTTCCTGACGGGCGGAGGCTCGGTTTTGATTTCTGCATGCAGCGTTCGATTCCTCTCGTCATTATGCGTCGGAAATACTTGCGTTCTGCTCCACGTTACGATTCTGGGAGCCAGAATGCTGTAAGATAGCTTTTTGGATATAAGAGTGATTTCCTGAAGAACCGAGGCTTGGATTTGGATTCTGCATGCGCCGTTCGACTCCTCTCGTCATTTTGCGTCGGAAATACTTGTGTTCTACTCCACGTTACGATTCTGGGGGCCAGAATGCTGTAAGATAGGTTTTTGGATATAAGAGTGATTTCCTGAAGAACCGAGGCTTGGATTTGGATTCTGCATGCGCCCTTCGACTCCTCTCGTCATTTTGGGTCGGAAATACTTGTGTTCTACTCTAGATTACGACCCTGGGAGCCAGAATGCTGTAAGATATGTTTTTGGATATAAAAGTGATTTCCTGACAAACGGAGGCTCGGATTAGGTTTTTGCTTGCGCCGTTCGACTGCTCTCGTCATTTTGCGTCTGAAATACTTGTGTTCTACTCTAGATTACGACCCTGGGAGCCAGAATGCTGTAAGATAGGTTTTTGGATATAACAGTGATTTCCTGACGGGCGGAGGCTCGGATTTGATTTCTGCATGCAGCGTTCGATTCCTCTCGTCATTATGCGTCGGAAATACTTGCGTTGTGCTCCACGTTACGATTCTGGGAGCCAGAATGCTGTAAGATAGCTTTTTGGATATAAGAGTGATTTCCTGACGAACCGAGGCTTGGATTTGGATTTTGCATGCGTCGTTCGACTCCTCTCGTCATTTTGTGTCGGAAATACTTGTGTTCTACTCCACGTTTCGATTCTGGGGGCCAGAATGCTGTAAGATAGGTTTTTGGATATAAGAGTGATTTCCTGAAGAACCGAGGCTTGTATTTGGATTCTGCATGCGCCCTTCGACTCCTCTCGTCATTTTGGGTCGGAAATACTTGTGTTCTACTCCACGTTACGATTCTGGGAGCCAGAATGCCGTAAGATACGTTTTTGGATATAACAGTGATTTCCTGACGAACGGTTGCTCGGATTTGAATTCTGGTTGCGACGTTCGATTCCTCTCGTGATTTTGCGTCGGAAATACTTGTGTTCTACTCCACGTTACGATTCTGGGAGCCAGAAAGCTGTAAGATAGGTTTTTGGATATAAGAGTGATTTCCTGAAGAACCGAGGCTTGGATTTGGATTCTGCATACGCCGTTCGACTCCTCTCGTCATTTTGCGTCGGAAATACTTGTGTTCTACTCCACATTTCGATTCTTGGAGCCAGAATGCTGTAAGATAGGTTTTTGGATATAAGAGTGATTTCCTGAAGAACCGAGGCTTGGATTTGGATTTTGCATGCGCCGTTCGACTCCTATCGTCATTTTGTGTCGGAAATACTTGTGTTCTACTCCACGTTACGATTCTGGGGGCCAGAATGCTGTAAGATAGGTTTTTGGATATAAGAGTGATTTCCTGACGAACCGAGGCTTGGATTTGGATTTTGCATGCGTCGTTCGACTCCTCTCGTCATTTTGTGTCGGAAATACTTGTGTTCTACTCCACGTTACGATTCTGGGGGCCAGAATGCTGTAAGATAGGTTTTTGGATATAAGAGTGATTTCCTGAAGAACCGAGGCTTGGATTTGGATTCTGCATGCGCCCTTCGACTCCTCTCGTCATTTTGGGTCGGAAATACTTGTGTTCTACTCTAGATTACGACCCTGGGAGCCAGAATGCTGTAAGATATGTTTTTGGATATAAAAGTGATTTCCTGACAAACGGAGGCTCGGATTAGGTTTTTGCTTGCGCCGTTCGACTGCTCTCGTCATTTTGAGTCGGAAGTACTTGTGTTCTACTCTAGATTACGACCCTGGGAGCCAGAATGCTGTAAGATAGGTTTTTGGATATAACAGTGATTTCCTGACGGGCGGAGGCTCGGTTTTGATTTCTGCATGCAGCGTTCGATTCCTCTCGTCATTATGCGTCGGAAATACTTGCGTTCTGCTCCACGTTACGATTCTGGGAGCCAGAATGCTGTAAGATAGCTTTTTGGATATAAGAGTGATTTCCTGAAGAACCGAGGCTTGGATTTGGATTCTGCATGCGCCGTTCGACTCCTCTCGTCATTTTGCGTCGGAAATACTTGTGTTCTACTCCACGTTACGATTCTGGGGGCCAGAATGCTGTAAGATAGGTTTTTGGATATAAGAGTGATTTCCTGAAGAACCGAGGCTTGGATTTGGATTCTGCATGCGCCCTTCGACTCCTCTCGTCATTTTGGGTCGGAAATACTTGTGTTCTACTCTAGATTACGACCCTGGGAGCCAGAATGCTGTAAGATATGTTTTTGGATATAAAAGTGATTTCCTGACAAACGGAGGCTCGGATTAGGTTTTTGCTTGCGCCGTTCGACTGCTCTCGTCATTTTGCGTCTGAAATACTTGTGTTCTACTCTAGATTACGACCCTGGGAGCCAGAATGCTGTAAGATAGGTTTTTGGATATAACAGTGATTTCCTGACGGGCGGAGGCTCGGATTTGATTTCTGCATGCAGCGTTCGATTCCTCTCGTCATTATGCGTCGGAAATACTTGCGTTGTGCTCCACGTTACGATTCTGGGAGCCAGAATGCTGTAAGATAGCTTTTTGGATATAAGAGTGATTTCCTGACGAACCGAGGCTTGGATTTGGATTTTGCATGCGTCGTTCGACTCCTCTCGTCATTTTGTGTCGGAAATACTTGTGTTCTACTCCACGTTTCGATTCTGGGGGCCAGAATGCTGTAAGATAGGTTTTTGGATATAAGAGTGATTTCCTGAAGAACCGAGGCTTGGATTTGGATTCTGCATGCGCCCTTCGACTCCTCTCGTCATTTTGGGTCGGAAATACTTGTGTTCTACTCCACGTTACGATTCTGGGAGCCAGAATGCCGTAAGATACGTTTTTGGATATAACAGTGATTTCCTGACGAACGCTTGCTCGGATTTGAATTCTGGTTGCGACGTTCGATTCCTCTCGTGATTTTGCGTCGGAAATACTTGTGTTCTACTCCACGTTACGATTCTGGGAGCCAGAAAGCTGTAAGATAGGTTTTTGGATATAAGAGTGATTTCCTGAAGAACCGAGGCTTGGATTTGGATTCTGCATACGCCGTTCGACTCCTCTCGTCATTTTGCGTCGGAAATACTTGTGTTCTACTCCACATTTCGATTCTTGGAGCCAGAATGCTGTAAGATAGGTTTTTGGATATAAGAGTGATTTCCTGAAGAACCGAGGCTTGGATTTGGATTTTGCATGCGCCGTTCGACTCCTATCGTCATTTTGTGTCGGAAATACTTGTGTTCTACTCCACGTTACGATTCTGGGGGCCAGAATGCTGTAAGATAGGTTTTTGGATATAAGAGTGATTTCCTGACGAACCGAGGCTTGGATTTGGATTTTGCATGCGTCGTTCGACTCCTCTCGTCATTTTGTGTCGGAAATACTTGTGTTCTACTCCACGTTACGATTCTGGGGGCCAGAATGCTGTAAGATAGCTTTTTGGATATAAGAGTGATTTCCTGACGAACCGAGGCTTGGATTTGGATTTTGCATGCGTCGTTCGACTCCTCTCGTCATTTTGTGTCGGAAATACTTGTGTTCTACTCCACGTTACGATTCTGGGGGCCAGAATGCTGTAAGATAGGTTTTTGGATATAAGAGTGATTTCCTGAAGAACCGAGGCTTGGATTTGGATTCTGCATGCGCCCTTCGACTCCTCTCGTCATTTTGGGTCGGAAATACTTGTGTTCTACTCCACGTTACGATTCTGGGAGCCAGAATGCCGTAAGATACGTTTTTGGATATAACAGTGATTTCTGGACGAACGGTTGCTCGGATTTGAATTCTGGTTGCGACGTTCGATTCCTCTCGGGATTTTGCGTCGGAAATACTTGTGTTCTACTCCACGTTACGATTCTGGGAGCCAGAATGCTGTAAGATAGGTTTTTGGATATAACAGTGATTTCCTGACGGGCGGAGGCTCGAATTTGGATTCTGCATGCGCCGTTCGACTCCTCTCGTCATTTTGTGTCGGAAATACTTGTGTTCTACTCCACGTTACGATTCTGGGAGCCAGAATGCCGTAAGATACGTTTTTGGATATAACAGTGATTTCTGGACGAACGGTTGCTCGGATTTGAATTCTGGTTGCGACGTTCGATTCCTCTCGGGATTTTGCGTCGGAAATACTTGTGTTCTACTCCACGTTACGATTCTGGGAGCCAGAATGCTGTAAGATAGGTTTTTGGATATAACAGTGATTTCCTGACGGGCGGAGGCTCGAATTTGGATTCTGCATGCGCCGTTCGACTCCTCTCGTCATTTTGTGTCGGAAATACTTGTGTTCAATTTCAGATTGCGATTCTGCGAGCCAGAATACTCGATGATAGGTTTTTGGATATAACAGTGATTTCATGACAAACGGAGGCTCGGATTAGGTTTCTGCTTGCGCCGTTCGACTCCTCTCGTCATTTTGCGTCGGAAATACTTGTGTTCTACTCCACATTTCGATTCTTGGAGCCAGAATGCTGTAAGATAGCTTTTTGGATATAAGAGTGATTTCCTGAAGAACCGAGGCTTGGATTTGGATTTTGCATGCGCCGTTCGACTCCTATCGTCATTTTGTGTCGGAAATACTTGTGTTCTACTCCACGTTACGATTCTGGGGGCCAGAATGCTGTAAGATAGGTTTTTGGATATAAGAGTGATTTCCTGACGAACCGAGGCTTGGATTTGGATTTTGCATGCGTCGTTCGACTCCTCTCGTCATTTTGTGTCGGAAATACTTGTGTTCTACTCCACGTTACGATTCTGGGGGCCAGAATGCTGTAAGATAGGTTTTTGGATATAAGAGTGATTTCCTGAAGAACCGAGGCTTGGATTTGGATTCTGCATGCGCCCTTCGACTCCTCTCGTCATTTTGGGTCGGAAATACTTGTGTTCTACTCTAGATTACGACCCTGGGAGCCAGAATGCTGTAAGATATGTTTTTGGATATAAAAGTGATTTCCTGACAAACGGAGGCTCGGATTAGGTTTTTGCTTGCGCCGTTCGACTGCTCTCGTCATTTTGAGTCGGAAGTACTTGTGTTCTACTCTAGATTACGACCCTGGGAGCCAGAATGCTGTAAGATAGGTTTTTGGATATAACAGTGATTTCCTGACGGGCGGAGGCTCGGTTTTGATTTCTGCATGCAGCGTTCGATTCCTCTCGTCATTATGCGTCGGAAATACTTGCGTTCTGCTCCACGTTACGATTCTGGGAGCCAGAATGCTGTAAGATAGCTTTTTGGATATAAGAGTGATTTCCTGAAGAACCGAGGCTTGGATTTGGATTCTGCATGCGCCGTTCGACTCCTCTCGTCATTTTGCGTCGGAAATACTTGTGTTCTACTCCACGTTACGATTCTGGGGGCCAGAATGCTGTAAGATAGGTTTTTGGATATAAGAGTGATTTCCTGAAGAACCGAGGCTTGGATTTGGATTCTGCATGCGCCCTTCGACTCCTCTCGTCATTTTGGGTCGGAAATACTTGTGTTCTACTCTAGATTACGACCCTGGGAGCCAGAATGCTGTAAGATATGTTTTTGGATATAAAAGTGATTTCCTGACAAACGGAGGCTCGGATTAGGTTTTTGCTTGCGCCGTTCGACTGCTCTCGTCATTTTGCGTCTGAAATACTTGTGTTCTACTCTAGATTACGACCCTGGGAGCCAGAATGCTGTAAGATAGGTTTTTGGATATAACAGTGATTTCCTGACGGGCGGAGGCTCGGATTTGATTTCTGCATGCAGCGTTCGATTCCTCTCGTCATTATGCGTCGGAAATACTTGCGTTGTGCTCCACGTTACGATTCTGGGAGCCAGAATGCTGTAAGATAGCTTTTTGGATATAAGAGTGATTTCCTGACGAACCGAGGCTTGGATTTGGATTTTGCATGCGTCGTTCGACTCCTCTCGTCATTTTGTGTCGGAAATACTTGTGTTCTACTCCACGTTTCGATTCTGGGGGCCAGAATGCTGTAAGATAGGTTTTTGGATATAAGAGTGATTTCCTGAAGAACCGAGGCTTGGATTTGGATTCTGCATGCGCCCTTCGACTCCTCTCGTCATTTTGGGTCGGAAATACTTGTGTTCTACTCCACGTTACGATTCTGGGAGCCAGAATGCCGTAAGATACGTTTTTGGATATAACAGTGATTTCCTGACGAACGCTTGCTCGGATTTGAATTCTGGTTGCGACGTTCGATTCCTCTCGTGATTTTGCGTCGGAAATACTTGTGTTCTACTCCACGTTACGATTCTGGGAGCCAGAAAGCTGTAAGATAGGTTTTTGGATATAAGAGTGATTTCCTGAAGAACCGAGGCTTGGATTTGGATTCTGCATACGCCGTTCGACTCCTCTCGTCATTTTGCGTCGGAAATACTTGTGTTCTACTCCACATTTCGATTCTTGGAGCCAGAATGCTGTAAGATAGGTTTTTGGATATAAGAGTGATTTCCTGAAGAACCGAGGCTTGGATTTGGATTTTGCATGCGCCGTTCGACTCCTATCGTCATTTTGTGTCGGAAATACTTGTGTTCTACTCCACGTTACGATTCTGGGGGCCAGAATGCTGTAAGATAGGTTTTTGGATATAAGAGTGATTTCCTGACGAACCGAGGCTTGGATTTGGATTTTGCATGCGTCGTTCGACTCCTCTCGTCATTTTGTGTCGGAAATACTTGTGTTCTACTCCACGTTACGATTCTGGGGGCCAGAATGCTGTAAGATAGCTTTTTGGATATAAGAGTGATTTCCTGACGAACCGAGGCTTGGATTTGGATTTTGCATGCGTCGTTCGACTCCTCTCGTCATTTTGTGTCGGAAATACTTGTGTTCTACTCCACGTTACGATTCTGGGGGCCAGAATGCTGTAAGATAGGTTTTTGGATATAAGAGTGATTTCCTGAAGAACCGAGGCTTGGATTTGGATTCTGCATGCGCCCTTCGACTCCTCTCGTCATTTTGGGTCGGAAATACTTGTGTTCTACTCCACGTTACGATTCTGGGAGCCAGAATGCCGTAAGATACGTTTTTGGATATAACAGTGATTTCTGGACGAACGGTTGCTCGGATTTGAATTCTGGTTGCGACGTTCGATTCCTCTCGGGATTTTGCGTCGGAAATACTTGTGTTCTACTCCACGTTACGATTCTGGGAGCCAGAATGCTGTAAGATAGGTTTTTGGATATAACAGTGATTTCCTGACGGGCGGAGGCTCGAATTTGGATTCTGCATGCGCCGTTCGACTCCTCTCGTCATTTTGTGTCGGAAATACTTGTGTTCTACTCCACGTTACGATTCTGGGAGCCAGAATGCCGTAAGATACGTTTTTGGATATAACAGTGATTTCTGGACGAACGGTTGCTCGGATTTGAATTCTGGTTGCGACGTTCGATTCCTCTCGGGATTTTGCGTCGGAAATACTTGTGTTCTACTCCACGTTACGATTCTGGGAGCCAGAATGCTGTAAGATAGGTTTTTGGATATAACAGTGATTTCCTGACGGGCGGAGGCTCGAATTTGGATTCTGCATGCGCCGTTCGACTCCTCTCGTCATTTTGTGTCGGAAATACTTGTGTTCAATTTCAGATTGCGATTCTGCGAGCCAGAATACTCGATGATAGGTTTTTGGATATAACAGTGATTTCATGACAAACGGAGGCTCGGATTAGGTTTCTGCTTGCGCCGTTCGACTCCTCTCGTCATTTTGCGTCGGAAATACTTGTGTTCTACTCCACATTTCGATTCTTGGAGCCAGAATGCTGTAAGATAGCTTTTTGGATATAAGAGTGATTTCCTGAAGAACCGAGGCTTGGATTTGGATTCTGCATGCGCCCTTCGACTCCTCTCGTCATTTTGCGTCGGAAATACTTGTGTTCTACTCCACGTTACGATTCTGGGAGCCAGAAAGCTGTAAGATAGGTTTTTGGATATAAGAGTGATTTCCTGAAGAACCGAGGCTTGGATTTGGATTCTGCATGCGCCGTTCGACTCCTCTCGTCATTTTGCGTCGGAAATACTTGTGTTCTACTCCACATTTCGATTCTTGGAGCCAGAATGCTGTAAGATAGGTTTTTGGATATAAGAGTGATTTCCTGAAGAACCGAGGCTTGGATTTGGATTTTGCATGCGCCGTTCGACTCCTATCGTCATTTTGTGTCGGAAATACTTGTGTTCTACTCCACGTTACGATTCTGGGGGCCAGAATGCTGTAAGATAGGTTTTTGGATATAAGAGTGATTTCCTGACGAACCGAGGCTTGGATTTGGATTTTGCATGCGTCGTTCGACTCCTCTCGTCATTTTGTGTCGGAAATACTTGTGTTCTACTCCACGTTACGATTCTGGGGGCCAGAATGCTGTAAGATAGGTTTTTGGATATAAGAGTGATTTCCTGAAGAACCGAGGCTTGGATTTGGATTCTGCATGCGCCCTTCGACTCCTCTCGTCATTTTGGGTCGGAAATACTTGTGTTCTACTCTAGATTACGACCCTGGGAGCCAGAATGCTGTAAGATATGTTTTTGGATATAAAAGTGATTTCCTGACAAACGGAGGCTCGGATTAGGTTTTTGCTTGCGCCGTTCGACTGCTCTCGTCATTTTGCGTCGGAAATACTTGTGTTCTACTCTAGATTACGACCCTGGGAGCCAGAATGCTGTAAGATAGGTTTTTGGATATAACAGTGATTTCCTGACGGGCGGAGGCTCGGATTTGATTTCTGCATGCAGCGTTCGATTCCTCTCGTCATTATGCGTCGGAAATACTTGCGTTCTGCTCCACGTTACGATTCTGGGAGCCAGAATGCTGTAAGATAGCTTTTTGGATATAAGAGTGATTTCCTGACGAACCGAGGCTTGGATTTGGATTCTGCATGCGCCCTTCGACTCCTCTCGTCATTTTGCGTCGGAAATACTTGTGTTCTACTCCACGTTACGATTCTGGGAGCCAGAAAGCTGTAAGATAGGTTTTTGGATATAAGAGTGATTTCCTGAAGAACCGAGGCTTGGATTTGGATTCTGCATGCGCCGTTCGACTCCTCTCGTCATTTTGCGTCGGAAATACTTGTGTTCTACTCCACATTTCGATTCTTGGAGCCAGAATGCTGTAAGATAGGTTTTTGGATATAAGAGTGATTTCCTGAAGAACCGAGGCTTGGATTTGGATTTTGCATGCGCCGTTCGACTCCTATCGTCATTTTGTGTCGGAAATACTTGTGTTCTACTCCACGTTACGATTCTGGGGGCCAGAATGCTGTAAGATAGGTTTTTGGATATAAGAGTGATTTCCTGACGAACCGAGGCTTGGATTTGGATTTTGCATGCGTCGTTCGACTCCTCTCGTCATTTTGTGTCGGAAATACTTGTGTTCTACTCCACGTTACGATTCTGGGGGCCAGAATGCTGTAAGATAGGTTTTTGGATATAAGAGTGATTTCCTGAAGAACCGAGGCTTGGATTTGGATTCTGCATGCGCCCTTCGACTCCTCTCGTCATTTTGGGTCGGAAATACTTGTGTTCTACTCTAGATTACGACCCTGGGAGCCAGAATGCTGTAAGATATGTTTTTGGATATAAAAGTGATTTCCTGACAAACGGAGGCTCGGATTAGGTTTTTGCTTGCGCCGTTCGACTGCTCTCGTCATTTTGAGTCGGAAGTACTTGTGTTCTACTCTAGATTACGACCCTGGGAGCCAGAATGCTGTAAGATAGGTTTTTGGATATAACAGTGATTTCCTGACGGGCGGAGGCTCGGTTTTGATTTCTGCATGCAGCGTTCGATTCCTCTCGTCATTATGCGTCGGAAATACTTGCGTTCTGCTCCACGTTACGATTCTGGGAGCCAGAATGCTGTAAGATAGCTTTTTGGATATAAGAGTGATTTCCTGAAGAACCGAGGCTTGGATTTGGATTCTGCATGCGCCGTTCGACTCCTCTCGTCATTTTGCGTCGGAAATACTTGTGTTCTACTCCACGTTACGATTCTGGGGGCCAGAATGCTGTAAGATAGGTTTTTGGATATAAGAGTGATTTCCTGAAGAACCGAGGCTCGGATTAGGTTTTTGCTTGCGCCGTTCGACTGCTCTCGTCATTTTGCGTCTGAAATACTTGTGTTCTACTCTAGATTACGACCCTGGGAGCCAGAATGCTGTAAGATATGTTTTTGGATATAAAAGTGATTTCCTGACAAACGGAGGCTCGGATTAGGTTTTTGCTTGCGCCGTTCGACTGCTCTCGTCATTTTGAGTCGGAAGTACTTGTGTTCTACTCTAGATTACGACCCTGGGAGCCAGAATGCTGTAAGATAGGTTTTTGGATATAACAGTGATTTCCTGACGGGCGGAGGCTCGGTTTTGATTTCTGCATGCAGCGTTCGATTCCTCTCGTCATTATGCGTCGGAAATACTTGCGTTCTGCTCCACGTTACGATTCTGGGAGCCAGAATGCTGTAAGATAGCTTTTTGGATATAAGAGTGATTTCCTGAAGAACCGAGGCTTGGATTTGGATTCTGCTTGCGCCGTTCGACTGCTCTCGTCATTTTGAGTCGGAAGTACTTGTGTTCTACTCTAGATTACGACCCTGGGAGCCAGAATGCTGTAAGATAGGTTTTTGGATATAACAGTGATTTCCTGACGGGCGGAGGCTCGGTTTTGATTTCTGCATGCAGCGTTCGATTCCTCTCGTCATTATGCGTCGGAAATACTTGCGTTCTGCTCCACGTTACGATTCTGGGAGCCAGAATGCTGTAAGATAGGTTTTTGGATATAAGAGTGATTTCCTGAAGAACCGAGGCTTGGATTTGGATTCTGCATGCGCCCTTCGACTCCTCTCGTCATTTTGCGTCGGAAATACTTGTGTTCTACTCCACGTTACGATCCTGGGGGCCAGAATGCTGTAAGATAGGTTTTTGGATATAAGAGTGATTTCCTGAAGAACCGAGGCTTGGATTTGGATTCTGCATGCGCCGTTCGACTCCTCTCGTCATTTTGCGTCGGAAATACTTGTGTTCTACTCCACGTTACGATTCTGGGGGCCAGAATGCTGTAAGATAGGTTTTTGGATATAAGAGTGATTTCCTGAAGAACCGAGGCTCGGATTAGGTTTTTGCTTGCGCCGTTCGACTGCTCTCGTCATTTTGCGTCTGAAATACTTGTGTTCTACTCTAGATTACGACCCTGGGAGCCAGAATGCTGTAAGATAGGTTTTTGGATATAACAGTGATTTCCTGACGGGCGGAGGCTCGGATTTGATTTCTGCATGCAGCGTTCGATTCCTCTCGTCATTATGCGTCGGAAATACTTGCGTTGTGCTCCACGTTACGATTCTGGGAGCCAGAATGCTGTAAGATAGCTTTTTGGATATAAGAGTGATTTCCTGACGAACCGAGGCTTGGATTTGGATTTTGCATGCGTCGTTCGACTCCTCTCGTCATTTTGTGTCGGAAATACTTGTGTTCTACTCCACGTTACGATTCTGGGGGCCAGAATGCTGTAAGATAGGTTTTTGGATATAAGAGTGATTTCCTGAAGAACCGAGGCTTGGATTTGGATTCTGCATGCGCCGTTCGACTCCTCTCGTCATTTTGTGTCGGAAATACTTGTGTTCTACTCCACGTTACGATTCTGGGGGCCAGAATGCTGTAAGATAGGTTTTTGGATATAAGAGTGATTTCCTGAAGAACCGAGGCTTGGATTTGGATTCTGCATGCGCCCTTCGACTCCTCTCGTCATTTTGGGTCGGAAATACTTGTGTTCTACTCTAGATTACGACCCTGGGAGCCAGAATGCTGTAAGATATGTTTTTGGATATAAAAGTGATTTCCTGACAAACGGAGGCTCGGATTAGGTTTTTGCTTGCGCCGTTCGACTGCTCTCGTCATTTTGAGTCGGAAGTACTTGTGTTCTACTCTAGATTACGACCCTGGGAGCCAGAATGCTGTAAGATAGGTTTTTGGATATAACAGTGATTTCCTGACGGGCGGAGGCTCGGTTTTGATTTCTGCATGCAGCGTTCGATTCCTCTCGTCATTATGCGTCGGAAATACTTGCGTTCTGCTCCACGTTACGATTCTGGGAGCCAGAATGCTGTAAGATAGCTTTTTGGATATAAGAGTGATTTCCTGAAGAACCGAGGCTTGGATTTGGATTCTGCATGCGCCGTTCGACTCCTCTCGTCATTTTGCGTCGGAAATACTTGTGTTCTACTCCACGTTACGATTCTGGGGGCCAGAATGCTGTAAGATAGGTTTTTGGATATAAGAGTGATTTCCTGAAGAACCGAGGCTCGGATTAGGTTTTTGCTTGCGCCGTTCGACTGCTCTCGTCATTTTGCGTCTGAAATACTTGTGTTCTACTCTAGATTACGACCCTGGGAGCCAGAATGCTGTAAGATATGTTTTTGGATATAAAAGTGATTTCCTGACAAACGGAGGCTCGGATTAGGTTTTTGCTTGCGCCGTTCGACTGCTCTCGTCATTTTGAGTCGGAAGTACTTGTGTTCTACTCTAGATTACGACCCTGGGAGCCAGAATGCTGTAAGATAGGTTTTTGGATATAACAGTGATTTCCTGACGGGCGGAGGCTCGGTTTTGATTTCTGCATGCAGCGTTCGATTCCTCTCGTCATTATGCGTCGGAAATACTTGCGTTCTGCTCCACGTTACGATTCTGGGAGCCAGAATGCTGTAAGATAGCTTTTTGGATATAAGAGTGATTTCCTGAAGAACCGAGGCTTGGATTTGGATTCTGCATGCGCCGTTCGACTCCTCTCGTCATTTTGCGTCGGAAATACTTGTGTTCTACTCCACGTTACGATTCTGGGGGCCAGAATGCTGTAAGATAGGTTTTTGGATATAAGAGTGATTTCCTGAAGAACCGAGGCTTGGATTTGGATTCTGCATGCGCCCTTCGACTCCTCTCGTCATTTTGGGTCGGAAATACTTGTGTTCTACTCTAGATTACGACCCTGGGAGCCAGAATGCTGTAAGATATGTTTTTGGATATAAAAGTGATTTCCTGACAAACGGAGGCTCGGATTAGGTTTTTGCTTGCGCCGTTCGACTGCTCTCGTCATTTTGCGTCTGAAATACTTGTGTTCTACTCTAGATTACGACCCTGGGAGCCAGAATGCTGTAAGATAGGTTTTTGGATATAACAGTGATTTCCTGACGGGCGGAGGCTCGGATTTGATTTCTGCATGCAGCGTTCGATTCCTCTCGTCATTATGCGTCGGAAATACTTGCGTTGTGCTCCACGTTACGATTCTGGGAGCCAGAATGCTGTAAGATAGCTTTTTGGATATAAGAGTGATTTCCTGACGAACCGAGGCTTGGATTTGGATTTTGCATGCGTCGTTCGACTCCTCTCGTCATTTTGTGTCGGAAATACTTGTGTTCTACTCCACGTTTCGATTCTGGGGGCCAGAATGCTGTAAGATAGGTTTTTGGATATAAGAGTGATTTCCTGAAGAACCGAGGCTTGGATTTGGATTCTGCATGCGCCCTTCGACTCCTCTCGTCATTTTGGGTCGGAAATACTTGTGTTCTACTCCACGTTACGATTCTGGGAGCCAGAATGCCGTAAGATACGTTTTTGGATATAACAGTGATTTCCTGACGAACGCTTGCTCGGATTTGAATTCTGGTTGCGACGTTCGATTCCTCTCGTGATTTTGCGTCGGAAATACTTGTGTTCTACTCCACGTTACGATTCTGGGAGCCAGAAAGCTGTAAGATAGGTTTTTGGATATAAGAGTGATTTCCTGAAGAACCGAGGCTTGGATTTGGATTCTGCATACGCCGTTCGACTCCTCTCGTCATTTTGCGTCGGAAATACTTGTGTTCTACTCCACATTTCGATTCTTGGAGCCAGAATGCTGTAAGATAGGTTTTTGGATATAAGAGTGATTTCCTGAAGAACCGAGGCTTGGATTTGGATTTTGCATGCGCCGTTCGACTCCTATCGTCATTTTGTGTCGGAAATACTTGTGTTCTACTCCACGTTACGATTCTGGGGGCCAGAATGCTGTAAGATAGGTTTTTGGATATAAGAGTGATTTCCTGACGAACCGAGGCTTGGATTTGGATTTTGCATGCGTCGTTCGACTCCTCTCGTCATTTTGTGTCGGAAATACTTGTGTTCTACTCCACGTTACGATTCTGGGGGCCAGAATGCTGTAAGATAGCTTTTTGGATATAAGAGTGATTTCCTGACGAACCGAGGCTTGGATTTGGATTTTGCATGCGTCGTTCGACTCCTCTCGTCATTTTGTGTCGGAAATACTTGTGTTCTACTCCACGTTACGATTCTGGGGGCCAGAATGCTGTAAGATAGGTTTTTGGATATAAGAGTGATTTCCTGAAGAACCGAGGCTTGGATTTGGATTCTGCATGCGCCCTTCGACTCCTCTCGTCATTTTGGGTCGGAAATACTTGTGTTCTACTCCACGTTACGATTCTGGGAGCCAGAATGCCGTAAGATACGTTTTTGGATATAACAGTGATTTCTGGACGAACGGTTGCTCGGATTTGAATTCTGGTTGCGACGTTCGATTCCTCTCGGGATTTTGCGTCGGAAATACTTGTGTTCTACTCCACGTTACGATTCTGGGAGCCAGAATGCTGTAAGATAGGTTTTTGGATATAACAGTGATTTCCTGACGGGCGGAGGCTCGAATTTGGATTCTGCATGCGCCGTTCGACTCCTCTCGTCATTTTGTGTCGGAAATACTTGTGTTCTACTCCACGTTACGATTCTGGGGGCCAGAATGCTGTAAGATAGGTTTTTGGATATAAGAGTGATTTCCTGAAGAACCGAGGCTCGGATTAGGTTTTTGCTTGCGCCGTTCGACTGCTCTCGTCATTTTGCGTCTGAAATACTTGTGTTCTACTCTAGATTACGACCCTGGGAGCCAGAATGCTGTAAGATAGGTTTTTGGATATAACAGTGATTTCCTGACGGGCGGAGGCTCGGATTTGATTTCTGCATGCAGCGTTCGATTCCTCTCGTCATTATGCGTCGGAAATACTTGCGTTGTGCTCCACGTTACGATTCTGGGAGCCAGAATGCTGTAAGATAGCTTTTTGGATATAAGAGTGATTTCCTGACGAACCGAGGCTTGGATTTGGATTTTGCATGCGTCGTTCGACTCCTCTCGTCATTTTGTGTCGGAAATACTTGTGTTCTACTCCACGTTACGATTCTGGGGGCCAGAATGCTGTAAGATAGGTTTTTGGATATAAGAGTGATTTCCTGAAGAACCGAGGCTTGGATTTGGATTCTGCATGCGCCGTTCGACTCCTCTCGTCATTTTGTGTCGGAAATACTTGTGTTCTACTCCACGTTACGATTCTGGGGGCCAGAATGCTGTAAGATAGGTTTTTGGATATAAGAGTGATTTCCTGAAGAACCGAGGCTTGGATTTGGATTCTGCATGCGCCCTTCGACTCCTCTCGTCATTTTGGGTCGGAAATACTTGTGTTCTACTCTAGATTACGACCCTGGGAGCCAGAATGCTGTAAGATATGTTTTTGGATATAAAAGTGATTTCCTGACAAACGGAGGCTCGGATTAGGTTTTTGCTTGCGCCGTTCGACTGCTCTCGTCATTTTGAGTCGGAAGTACTTGTGTTCTACTCTAGATTACGACCCTGGGAGCCAGAATGCTGTAAGATAGGTTTTTGGATATAACAGTGATTTCCTGACGGGCGGAGGCTCGGTTTTGATTTCTGCATGCAGCGTTCGATTCCTCTCGTCATTATGCGTCGGAAATACTTGCGTTCTGCTCCACGTTACGATTCTGGGAGCCAGAATGCTGTAAGATAGCTTTTTGGATATAAGAGTGATTTCCTGAAGAACCGAGGCTTGGATTTGGATTCTGCATGCGCCGTTCGACTCCTCTCGTCATTTTGCGTCGGAAATACTTGTGTTCTACTCCACGTTACGATTCTGGGGGCCAGAATGCTGTAAGATAGGTTTTTGGATATAAGAGTGATTTCCTGAAGAACCGAGGCTCGGATTAGGTTTTTGCTTGCGCCGTTCGACTGCTCTCGTCATTTTGCGTCTGAAATACTTGTGTTCTACTCTAGATTACGACCCTGGGAGCCAGAATGCTGTAAGATATGTTTTTGGATATAAAAGTGATTTCCTGACAAACGGAGGCTCGGATTAGGTTTTTGCTTGCGCCGTTCGACTGCTCTCGTCATTTTGAG
Organism: Ectemnius cavifrons; assembly: GCA_964023945.1. NCBI lineage: Eukaryota > Metazoa > Arthropoda > Insecta > Hymenoptera > Crabronidae > Ectemnius > Ectemnius cavifrons. The sequence continues at coordinate 6,318,446 of OZ030376.1, read as the reverse complement.
TCGGAAGTACTTGTGTTCTACTCTAGATTACGACCCTGGGAGCCAGAATGCTGTAAGATAGGTTTTTGGATATAACAGTGATTTCCTGACGGGCGGAGGCTCGGTTTTGATTTCTGCATGCAGCGTTCGATTCCTCTCGTCATTATGCGTCGGAAATACTTGCGTTCTGCTCCACGTTACGATTCTGGGAGCCAGAATGCTGTAAGATAGCTTTTTGGATATAAGAGTGATTTCCTGAAGAACCGAGGCTTGGATTTGGATTCTGCATGCGCCGTTCGACTCCTCTCGTCATTTTGCGTCGGAAATACTTGTGTTCTACTCCACGTTACGATTCTGGGGGCCAGAATGCTGTAAGATAGGTTTTTGGATATAAGAGTGATTTCCTGAAGAACCGAGGCTTGGATTTGGATTCTGCATGCGCCCTTCGACTCCTCTCGTCATTTTGGGTCGGAAATACTTGTGTTCTACTCTAGATTACGACCCTGGGAGCCAGAATGCTGTAAGATATGTTTTTGGATATAAAAGTGATTTCCTGACAAACGGAGGCTCGGATTAGGTTTTTGCTTGCGCCGTTCGACTGCTCTCGTCATTTTGCGTCTGAAATACTTGTGTTCTACTCTAGATTACGACCCTGGGAGCCAGAATGCTGTAAGATAGGTTTTTGGATATAACAGTGATTTCCTGACGGGCGGAGGCTCGGATTTGATTTCTGCATGCAGCGTTCGATTCCTCTCGTCATTATGCGTCGGAAATACTTGCGTTGTGCTCCACGTTACGATTCTGGGAGCCAGAATGCTGTAAGATAGCTTTTTGGATATAAGAGTGATTTCCTGACGAACCGAGGCTTGGATTTGGATTTTGCATGCGTCGTTCGACTCCTCTCGTCATTTTGTGTCGGAAATACTTGTGTTCTACTCCACGTTTCGATTCTGGGGGCCAGAATGCTGTAAGATAGGTTTTTGGATATAAGAGTGATTTCCTGAAGAACCGAGGCTTGGATTTGGATTCTGCATGCGCCCTTCGACTCCTCTCGTCATTTTGGGTCGGAAATACTTGTGTTCTACTCCACGTTACGATTCTGGGAGCCAGAATGCCGTAAGATACGTTTTTGGATATAACAGTGATTTCCTGACGAACGCTTGCTCGGATTTGAATTCTGGTTGCGACGTTCGATTCCTCTCGTGATTTTGCGTCGGAAATACTTGTGTTCTACTCCACGTTACGATTCTGGGAGCCAGAAAGCTGTAAGATAGGTTTTTGGATATAAGAGTGATTTCCTGAAGAACCGAGGCTTGGATTTGGATTCTGCATACGCCGTTCGACTCCTCTCGTCATTTTGCGTCGGAAATACTTGTGTTCTACTCCACATTTCGATTCTTGGAGCCAGAATGCTGTAAGATAGGTTTTTGGATATAAGAGTGATTTCCTGAAGAACCGAGGCTTGGATTTGGATTTTGCATGCGCCGTTCGACTCCTATCGTCATTTTGTGTCGGAAATACTTGTGTTCTACTCCACGTTACGATTCTGGGGGCCAGAATGCTGTAAGATAGGTTTTTGGATATAAGAGTGATTTCCTGACGAACCGAGGCTTGGATTTGGATTTTGCATGCGTCGTTCGACTCCTCTCGTCATTTTGTGTCGGAAATACTTGTGTTCTACTCCACGTTACGATTCTGGGGGCCAGAATGCTGTAAGATAGCTTTTTGGATATAAGAGTGATTTCCTGACGAACCGAGGCTTGGATTTGGATTTTGCATGCGTCGTTCGACTCCTCTCGTCATTTTGTGTCGGAAATACTTGTGTTCTACTCCACGTTACGATTCTGGGGGCCAGAATGCTGTAAGATAGGTTTTTGTATATAAGAGTGATTTCCTGAAGAACCGAGGCTTGGATTTGGATTCTGCATGCGCCCTTCGACTCCTCTCGTCATTTTGGGTCGGAAATACTTGTGTTCTACTCCACGTTACGATTCTGGGAGCCAGAATGCCGTAAGATACGTTTTTGGATATAACAGTGATTTCTGGACGAACGGTTGCTCGGATTTGAATTCTGGTTGCGACGTTCGATTCCTCTCGGGATTTTGCGTCGGAAATACTTGTGTTCTACTCCACGTTACGATTCTGGGAGCCAGAATGCTGTAAGATAGGTTTTTGGATATAACAGTGATTTCCTGACGGGCGGAGGCTCGAATTTGGATTCTGCATGCGCCGTTCGACTCCTCTCGTCATTTTGTGTCGGAAATACTTGTGTTCTACTCCACGTTACGATTCTGGGAGCCAGAATGCCGTAAGATACGTTTTTGGATATAACAGTGATTTCTGGACGAACGGTTGCTCGGATTTGAATTCTGGTTGCGACGTTCGATTCCTCTCGGGATTTTGCGTCGGAAATACTTGTGTTCTACTCCACGTTACGATTCTGGGAGCCAGAATGCTGTAAGATAGGTTTTTGGATATAACAGTGATTTCCTGACGGGCGGAGGCTCGAATTTGGATTCTGCATGCGCCGTTCGACTCCTCTCGTCATTTTGTGTCGGAAATACTTGTGTTCAATTTCAGATTGCGATTCTGCGAGCCAGAATACTCGATGATAGGTTTTTGGATATAACAGTGATTTCATGACAAACGGAGGCTCGGATTAGGTTTCTGCTTGCGCCGTTCGACTCCTCTCGTCATTTTGCGTCGGAAATACTTGTGTTCTACTCCACATTTCGATTCTTGGAGCCAGAATGCTGTAAGATAGCTTTTTGGATATAAGAGTGATTTCCTGAAGAACCGAGGCTTGGATTTGGATTCTGCATGCGCCCTTCGACTCCTCTCGTCATTTTGCGTCGGAAATACTTGTGTTCTACTCCACATTTCGATTCTTGGAGCCAGAATGCTGTAAGATAGGTTTTTGGATATAAGAGTGATTTCCTGAAGAACCGAGGCTTGGATTTGGATTTTGCATGCGTCGTTCGACTCCTCTCGTCATTTTGTGTCGGAAATACTTGTGTTCTACTCCACGTTACGATTCTGGGGGCCAGAATGCTGTAAGATAGGTTTTTGGATATAAGAGTGATTTCCTGAAGAACCGAGGCTTGGATTTGGATTCTGCATGCGCCCTTCGACTCCTCTCGTCATTTTGGGTCGGAAATACTTGTGTTCTACTCTAGATTACGACCCTGGGAGCCAGAATGCTGTAAGATATGTTTTTGGATATAAAAGTGATTTCCTGACAAACGGAGGCTCGGATTAGGTTTTTGCTTGCGCCGTTCGACTGCTCTCGTCATTTTGCGTCGGAAATACTTGTGTTCTACTCTAGATTACGACCCTGGGAGCCAGAATGCTGTAAGATAGGTTTTTGGATATAACAGTGATTTCCTGACGGGCGGAGGCTCGGATTTGTTTCTGCATGCAGCGTTCGATTCCTCTCGTCATTATGCGTCGGAAATACTTGCGTTCTGCTCCACGTTACGATTCTGGGAGCCAGAATGCTGTAAGATAGCTTTTTGGATATAAGAGTGATTTCCTGACGAACCGAGGCTTGGATTTGGATTCTGCATGCGCCCTTCGACTCCTCTCGTCATTTTGCGTCGGAAATACTTGTGTTCTACTCCACGTTACGATTCTGGGGGCCAGAATGCTGTAAGATAGGTTTTTGGATATAAGAGTGATTTCCTGAAGAACCGAGGCTTGGATTTGGATTCTGCATGCGCCCTTCGACTCCTCTCGTCATTTTGGGTCGGAAATACTTGTGTTCTACTCCACGTTACGATTCTGGGAGCCAGAATGCCGTAAGATACGTTTTTGGATATAACAGTGATTTCTGGACGAACGGTTGCTCGGATTTGAATTCTGGTTGCGACGTTCGATTCCTCTCGGGATTTTGCGTCGGAAATACTTGTGTTCTACTCCACGTTACGATTCTGGGAGCCAGAATGCTGTAAGATAGGTTTTTGGATATAACAGTGATTTCCTGACGGGCGGAGGCTCGAATTTGGATTCTGCATGCGCCGTTCGACTCCTCTCGTCATTTTGTGTCGGAAATACTTGTGTTCTACTCCACGTTACGATTCTGGGAGCCAGAATGCCGTAAGATACGTTTTTGGATATAACAGTGATTTCTGGACGAACGGTTGCTCGGATTTGAATTCTGGTTGCGACGTTCGATTCCTCTCGGGATTTTGCGTCGGAAATACTTGTGTTCTACTCCACGTTACGATTCTGGGAGCCAGAATGCTGTAAGATAGGTTTTTGGATATAACAGTGATTTCCTGACGGGCGGAGGCTCGAATTTGGATTCTGCATGCGCCGTTCGACTCCTCTCGTCATTTTGTGTCGGAAATACTTGTGTTCAATTTCAGATTGCGATTCTGCGAGCCAGAATACTCGATGATAGGTTTTTGGATATAACAGTGATTTCATGACAAACGGAGGCTCGGATTAGGTTTCTGCTTGCGCCGTTCGACTCCTCTCGTCATTTTGCGTCGGAAATACTTGTGTTCTACTCCACATTTCGATTCTTGGAGCCAGAATGCTGTAAGATAGCTTTTTGGATATAAGAGTGATTTCCTGAAGAACCGAGGCTTGGATTTGGATTCTGCATGCGCCCTTCGACTCCTCTCGTCATTTTGCGTCGGAAATACTTGTGTTCTACTCCACGTTACGATTCTGGGAGCCAGAAAGCTGTAAGATAGGTTTTTGGATATAAGAGTGATTTCCTGAAGAACCGAGGCTTGGATTTGGATTCTGCATGCGCCGTTCGACTCCTCTCGTCATTTTGCGTCGGAAATACTTGTGTTCTACTCCACATTTCGATTCTTGGAGCCAGAATGCTGTAAGATAGGTTTTTGGATATAAGAGTGATTTCCTGAAGAACCGAGGCTTGGATTTGGATTTTGCATGCGCCGTTCGACTCCTATCGTCATTTTGTGTCGGAAATACTTGTGTTCTACTCCACGTTACGATTCTGGGGGCCAGAATGCTGTAAGATAGGTTTTTGGATATAAGAGTGATTTCCTGACGAACCGAGGCTTGGATTTGGATTTTGCATGCGTCGTTCGACTCCTCTCGTCATTTTGTGTCGGAAATACTTGTGTTCTACTCCACGTTACGATTCTGGGGGCCAGAATGCTGTAAGATAGGTTTTTGGATATAAGAGTGATTTCCTGAAGAACCGAGGCTTGGATTTGGATTCTGCATGCGCCCTTCGACTCCTCTCGTCATTTTGGGTCGGAAATACTTGTGTTCTACTCTAGATTACGACCCTGGGAGCCAGAATGCTGTAAGATATGTTTTTGGATATAAAAGTGATTTCCTGACAAACGGAGGCTCGGATTAGGTTTTTGCTTGCGCCGTTCGACTGCTCTCGTCATTTTGCGTCGGAAATACTTGTGTTCTACTCTAGATTACGACCCTGGGAGCCAGAATGCTGTAAGATAGGTTTTTGGATATAACAGTGATTTCCTGACGGGCGGAGGCTCGGATTTGATTTCTGCATGCAGCGTTCGATTCCTCTCGTCATTATGCGTCGGAAATACTTGCGTTCTGCTCCACGTTACGATTCTGGGAGCCAGAATGCTGTAAGATAGCTTTTTGGATATAAGAGTGATTTCCTGACGAACCGAGGCTTGGATTTGGATTCTGCATGCGCCCTTCGACTCCTCTCGTCATTTTGCGTCGGAAATACTTGTGTTCTACTCCACGTTACGATTCTGGGAGCCAGAAAGCTGTAAGATAGGTTTTTGGATATAAGAGTGATTTCCTGAAGAACCGAGGCTTGGATTTGGATTCTGCATGCGCCGTTCGACTCCTCTCGTCATTTTGCGTCGGAAATACTTGTGTTCTACTCCACATTTCGATTCTTGGAGCCAGAATGCTGTAAGATAGGTTTTTGGATATAAGAGTGATTTCCTGAAGAACCGAGGCTTGGATTTGGATTTTGCATGCGCCGTTCGACTCCTATCGTCATTTTGTGTCGGAAATACTTGTGTTCTACTCCACGTTACGATTCTGGGGGCCAGAATGCTGTAAGATAGGTTTTTGGATATAAGAGTGATTTCCTGACGAACCGAGGCTTGGATTTGGATTTTGCATGCGTCGTTCGACTCCTCTCGTCATTTTGTGTCGGAAATACTTGTGTTCTACTCCACGTTACGATTCTGGGGGCCAGAATGCTGTAAGATAGGTTTTTGGATATAAGAGTGATTTCCTGAAGAACCGAGGCTTGGATTTGGATTCTGCATGCGCCCTTCGACTCCTCTCGTCATTTTGGGTCGGAAATACTTGTGTTCTACTCTAGATTACGACCCTGGGAGCCAGAATGCTGTAAGATATGTTTTTGGATATAAAAGTGATTTCCTGACAAACGGAGGCTCGGATTAGGTTTTTGCTTGCGCCGTTCGACTGCTCTCGTCATTTTGAGTCGGAAGTACTTGTGTTCTACTCTAGATTACGACCCTGGGAGCCAGAATGCTGTAAGATAGGTTTTTGGATATAACAGTGATTTCCTGACGGGCGGAGGCTCGGTTTTGATTTCTGCATGCAGCGTTCGATTCCTCTCGTCATTATGCGTCGGAAATACTTGCGTTCTGCTCCACGTTACGATTCTGGGAGCCAGAATGCTGTAAGATAGCTTTTTGGATATAAGAGTGATTTCCTGAAGAACCGAGGCTTGGATTTGGATTCTGCATGCGCCGTTCGACTCCTCTCGTCATTTTGCGTCGGAAATACTTGTGTTCTACTCCACGTTACGATTCTGGGGTCCAGAATGCTGTAAGATAGGTTTTTGGATATAAGAGTGATTTCCTGAAGAACCGAGGCTCGGATTAGGTTTTTGCTTGCGCCGTTCGACTGCTCTCGTCATTTTGCGTCTGAAATACTTGTGTTCTACTCTAGATTACGACCCTGGGAGCCAGAATGCTGTAAGATATGTTTTTGGATATAAAAGTGATTTCCTGACAAACGGAGGCTCGGATTAGGTTTTTGCTTGCGCCGTTCGACTGCTCTCGTCATTTTGAGTCGGAAGTACTTGTGTTCTACTCTAGATTACGACCCTGGGAGCCAGAATGCTGTAAGATAGGTTTTTGGATATAACAGTGATTTCCTGACGGGCGGAGGCTCGGTTTTGATTTCTGCATGCAGCGTTCGATTCCTCTCGTCATTATGCGTCGGAAATACTTGCGTTCTGCTCCACGTTACGATTCTGGGAGCCAGAATGCTGTAAGATAGCTTTTTGGATATAAGAGTGATTTCCTGAAGAACCGAGGCTTGGATTTGGATTCTGCTTGCGCCGTTCGACTGCTCTCGTCATTTTGAGTCGGAAGTACTTGTGTTCTACTCTAGATTACGACCCTGGGAGCCAGAATGCTGTAAGATAGGTTTTTGGATATAACAGTGATTTCCTGACGGGCGGAGGCTCGGTTTTGATTTCTGCATGCAGCGTTCGATTCCTCTCGTCATTATGCGTCGGAAATACTTGCGTTCTGCTCCACGTTACGATTCTGGGAGCCAGAATGCTGTAAGATAGGTTTTTGGATATAAGAGTGATTTCCTGAAGAACCGAGGCTTGGATTTGGATTCTGCATGCGCCCTTCGACTCCTCTCGTCATTTTGCGTCGGAAATACTTGTGTTCTACTCCACGTTACGATTCTGGGGGCCAGAATGCTGTAAGATAGGTTTTTGGATATAAGAGTGATTTCCTGAAGAACCGAGGCTTGGATTTGGATTCTGCATGCGCCGTTCGACTCCTCTCGTCATTTTGCGTCGGAAATACTTGTGTTCTACTCCACGTTACGATTCTGGGGGCCAGAATGCTGTAAGATAGGTTTTTGGATATAAGAGTGATTTCCTGAAGAACCGAGGCTCGGATTAGGTTTTTGCTTGCGCCGTTCGACTGCTCTCGTCATTTTGCGTCTGAAATACTTGTGTTCTACTCTAGATTACGACCCTGGGAGCCAGAATGCTGTAAGATAGGTTTTTGGATATAACAGTGATTTCCTGACGGGCGGAGGCTCGGATTTGATTTCTGCATGCAGCGTTCGATTCCTCTCGTCATTATGCGTCGGAAATACTTGCGTTGTGCTCCACGTTACGATTCTGGGAGCCAGAATGCTGTAAGATAGCTTTTTGGATATAAGAGTGATTTCCTGACGAACCGAGGCTTGGATTTGGATTTTGCATGCGTCGTTCGACTCCTCTCGTCATTTTGTGTCGGAAATACTTGTGTTCTACTCCACGTTACGATTCTGGGGGCCAGAATGCTGTAAGATAGGTTTTTGGATATAAGAGTGATTTCCTGAAGAACCGAGGCTTGGATTTGGATTCTGCATGCGCCGTTCGACTCCTCTCGTCATTTTGTGTCGGAAATACTTGTGTTCTACTCCACGTTACGATTCTGGGGGCCAGAATGCTGTAAGATAGGTTTTTGGATATAAGAGTGATTTCCTGAAGAACCGAGGCTTGGATTTGGATTCTGCATGCGCCCTTCGACTCCTCTCGTCATTTTGGGTCGGAAATACTTGTGTTCTACTCTAGATTACGACCCTGGGAGCCAGAATGCTGTAAGATATGTTTTTGGATATAAAAGTGATTTCCTGACAAACGGAGGCTCGGATTAGGTTTTTGCTTGCGCCGTTCGACTGCTCTCGTCATTTTGAGTCGGAAGTACTTGTGTTCTACTCTAGATTACGACCCTGGGAGCCAGAATGCTGTAAGATAGGTTTTTGGATATAACAGTGATTTCCTGACGGGCGGAGGCTCGGTTTTGATTTCTGCATGCAGCGTTCGATTCCTCTCGTCATTATGCGTCGGAAATACTTGCGTTCTGCTCCACGTTACGATTCTGGGAGCCAGAATGCTGTAAGATAGCTTTTTGGATATAAGAGTGATTTCCTGAAGAACCGAGGCTTGGATTTGGATTCTGCATGCGCCGTTCGACTCCTCTCGTCATTTTGCGTCGGAAATACTTGTGTTCTACTCCACGTTACGATTCTGGGGGCCAGAATGCTGTAAGATAGGTTTTTGGATATAAGAGTGATTTCCTGAAGAACCGAGGCTCGGATTAGGTTTTTGCTTGCGCCGTTCGACTGCTCTCGTCATTTTGCGTCTGAAATACTTGTGTTCTACTCTAGATTACGACCCTGGGAGCCAGAATGCTGTAAGATATGTTTTTGGATATAAAAGTGATTTCCTGACAAACGGAGGCTCGGATTAGGTTTTTGCTTGCGCCGTTCGACTGCTCTCGTCATTTTGAGTCGGAAGTACTTGTGTTCTACTCTAGATTACGACCCTGGGAGCCAGAATGCTGTAAGATAGGTTTTTGGATATAACAGTGATTTCCTGACGGGCGGAGGCTCGGTTTTGATTTCTGCATGCAGCGTTCGATTCCTCTCGTCATTATGCGTCGGAAATACTTGCGTTCTGCTCCACGTTACGATTCTGGGAGCCAGAATGCTGTAAGATAGCTTTTTGGATATAAGAGTGATTTCCTGAAGAACCGAGGCTTGGATTTGGATTCTGCTTGCGCCGTTCGACTGCTCTCGTCATTTTGAGTCGGAAGTACTTGTGTTCTACTCTAGATTACGACCCTGGGAGCCAGAATGCTGTAAGATAGGTTTTTGGATATAACAGTGATTTCCTGACGGGCGGAGGCTCGGTTTTGATTTCTGCATGCAGCGTTCGATTCCTCTCGTCATTATGCGTCGGAAATACTTGCGTTCTGCTCCACGTTACGATTCTGGGAGCCAGAATGCTGTAAGATAGGTTTTTGGATATAAGAGTGATTTCCTGAAGAACCGAGGCTTGGATTTGGATTCTGCATGCGCCCTTCGACTCCTCTCGTCATTTTGCGTCGGAAATACTTGTGTTCTACTCCACGTTACGATTCTGGGGGCCAGAATGCTGTAAGATAGGTTTTTGGATATAAGAGTGATTTCCTGAAGAACCGAGGCTTGGATTTGGATTCTGCATGCGCCGTTCGACTCCTCTCGTCATTTTGCGTCGGAAATACTTGTGTTCTACTCCACGTTACGATTCTGGGGGCCAGAATGCTGTAAGATAGGTTTTTGGATATAAGAGTGATTTCCTGAAGAACCGAGGCTCGGATTAGGTTTTTGCTTGCGCCGTTCGACTGCTCTCGTCATTTTGCGTCTGAAATACTTGTGTTCTACTCTAGATTACGACCCTGGGAGCCAGAATGCTGTAAGATAGGTTTTTGGATATAACAGTGATTTCCTGACGGGCGGAGGCTCGGATTTGATTTCTGCATGCAGCGTTCGATTCCTCTCGTCATTATGCGTCGGAAATACTTGCGTTGTGCTCCACGTTACGATTCTGGGAGCCAGAATGCTGTAAGATAGCTTTTTGGATATAAGAGTGATTTCCTGACGAACCGAGGCTTGGATTTGGATTTTGCATGCGTCGTTCGACTCCTCTCGTCATTTTGTGTCGGAAATACTTGTGTTCTACTCCACGTTACGATTCTGGGGGCCAGAATGCTGTAAGATAGGTTTTTGGATATAAGAGTGATTTCCTGACGAACCGAGGCTTGGATTTGGATTTTGCATGCGTCGTTCGACTCCTCTCGTCATTTTGTGTCGGAAATACTTGTGTTCTACTCCACGTTACGATTCTGGGGGCCAGAATGCTGTAAGATAGGTTTTTGGATATAAGAGTGATTTCCTGAAGAACCGAGGCTTGGATTTGGATTCTGCATGCGCCCTTCGACTCCTCTCGTCAATTTGCGTCGGAAATACTTGTGTTCTACTCCACGTTACGATTCTGGGGGCCAGAATGCTGTAAGATAGCTTTTTGGATATAAGAGTGATTTCCTGACGAACCGAGGCTTGGATTTGGATTTTGCATGCGTCGTTCGACTCCTCTCGTCATTTTGTGTCGGAAATACTTGTGTTCTACTCCACGTTACGATTCTGGGGGCCAGAATGCTGTAAGATAGCTTTTTGGATATAAGAGTGATTTCCTGACGAACCGAGGCTTGGATTTGGATTTTGCATGCGTCGTTCGACTCCTCTCGTCATTTTGTGTCGGAAATACTTGTGTTCTACTCCACGTTACGATTCTGGGGGCCAGAATGCTGTAAGATAGGTTTTTGGATATAAGAGTGATTTCCTGAAGAACCGAGGCTTGGATTTGGATTCTGCATGCGCCCTTCGACTCCTCTCGTCAATTTGCGTCGGAAATACTTGTGTTCTACTCCACGTTACGATTCTGGGAGCCAGAATGCCGTAAGATACGTTTTTGGATATAACAGTGATTTCTGGACGAACGGTTGCTCGGATTTGAATTCTGGTTGCGACGTTCGATTTCTCTCGTGATTTTGCGTCGGAAATACTTGTGTTCTACTCCACGTTACGATTCTGGGAGCCAGAATGCTGTAAGATAGGTTTTTGGATATAACAGTGATTTCCTGACGGGCGGAGGCTCGAATTTGGATTCTGCATGCGCCACTCGACTCCTCTCGTCATTTTGGGTCGGAAATACTTGTGTTCAATTTCAGATTGCGATTCTGCGAGCCAGAATACTCGATGATAGGTTTTTGGATATAACAGTGATTTCATGACAAACGGAGGCTCGGATTAGGTTTCTGCTTGCGCCGTTCGACTCCTCTCGTCATTTTGCGTCGGAAATACTTGTGTTCTACTCCACATTTCGATTCTTGGAGCCAGAATGCTGTAAGATAGCTTTTTGGATATAAGAGTGATTTCCTGAAGAACCGAGGCTTGGATTTGGATTCTGCATGCGCCCTTCGACTCCTCTCGTCAATTTGCGTCGGAAATACTTGTGTTCTACTCCACGTTACGATTCTGGGAGCCAGAAAGCTGTAAGATAGGTTTTTGGATATAAGAGTGATTTCCTGAAGAACCGAGGCTCGGATTTGATTTCTGCATGCAGCGTTCGATTCCTCTCGTCATTATGCGTCGGAAATACTTGCGTTCTGCTCCACGTTACGATTCTGGGAGCCAGAATGCTGTAAGATAGGTTTTTGGATATAAGAGTGATTTCCTGAAGAACCGAGGCTTGGATTTGGATTTTGCATGCGCCGTTCGACTCCTCTCGTCATTTTGTGTCGGAAATACTTGTGTTCTACTCCACGTTACGATTCTGGGGGCCAGAATGCTGTAAGATAGGTTTTTGGATATAAGAGTGATTTCCTGAAAAACCGAGGCTTGGATTTGGATTCTGCATGCGCCCTTCGACTCCTCTCGTCATTTTGGGTCGGAAATACTTGTGTTCTACTCTAGATTACGACCCTGGGAGCCAGAATGCTGTAAGATATGTTTTTGGATATAAAAGTGATTTCCTGACAAACGGAGGCTCGGATTAGGTTTTTGCTTGCGCCGTTCGACTGCTCTCGTCATTTTGCGTCGGAAATACATGTGTTCTACTCTAGATTACGACCCTGGGAGCCAGAATGCTGTAAGATAGGTTTTTGGATATAACAGTGATTTCCTGACGGGCGGAGGCTCGGATTTGATTTCTGCATGCAGCGTTCGATTCCTCTCGTCATTATGCGTCGGAAATACTTGCGTTCTGCTCCACGTTACGATTCTGGGAGCCAGAATGCTGTAAGATAGGTTTTTGGATATAAGAGTGATTTCCTGAAGAACCGAGGCTTGGATTTGGATTCTGCATGCGCCGTTCGACTCCTCTCGTCATTTTGCGTCGGAAATACTTGTGTTCTACTCTAGATTACGACCCTGGGAGCCAGAATACTCGATGATAGGTTTTTGGATATAACAGTGATTTTATGACAAACGGAGGCTCGGATTAGGTTTCTGCTTGCGCCGTTCGACTCCTCTCGTCATTTTGCGTCGGAAATACTTGTGTTCTACTCCACATTTCGATTCTTGGAGCCAGAATGCTGTAAGATAGCTTTTTGGATATAAGAGTGATTTCCTGAAGAACCGAGGCTTGGATTTGGATTCTGCATGCGCCCTTCGACTCCTCTCGTCAATTTGCGTCGGAAATACTTGTGTTCTACTCCACGTTACGATTCTGGGAGCCAGAAAGCTGTAAGATAGGTTTTTGGATATAAGAGTGATTTCCTGAAGAACCGAGGCTCGGATTTGATTTCTGCATGCAGCGTTCGATTCCTCTCGTCATTATGCGTCGGAAATACTTGCGTTCTGCTCCACGTTACGATTCTGGGAGCCAGAATGCTGTAAGATAGGTTTTTGGATATAAGAGTGATTTCCTGAAGAACCGAGGCTTGGATTTGGATTTTGCATGCGCCGTTCGACTCCTCTCGTCATTTTGTGTCGGAAATACTTGTGTTCTACTCCACGTTACGATTCTGGGGGCCAGAATGCTGTAAGATAGGTTTTTGGATATAAGAGTGATTTCCTGAAAAACCGAGGCTTGGATTTGGATTCTGCATGCGCCCTTCGACTCCTCTCGTCATTTTGGGTCGGAAATACTTGTGTTCTACTCTAGATTACGACCCTGGGAGCCAGAATGCTGTAAGATATGTTTTTGGATATAAAAGTGATTTCCTGACAAACGGAGGCTCGGATTAGGTTTTTGCTTGCGCCGTTCGACTGCTCTCGTCATTTTGCGTCGGAAATACATGTGTTCTACTCTAGATTACGACCCTGGGAGCCAGAATGCTGTAAGATAGGTTTTTGGATATAACAGTGATTTCCTGACGGGCGGAGGCTCGGATTTGATTTCTGCATGCAGCGTTCGATTCCTCTCGTCATTATGCGTCGGAAATACTTGCGTTCTGCTCCACGTTACGATTCTGGGAGCCAGAATGCTGTAAGATAGGTTTTTGGATATAAGAGTGATTTCCTGAAGAACCGAGGCTTGGATTTGGATTTTGCATGCGCCGTTCGACTCCTCTCGTCATTTTGTGTCGGAAATACTTGTGTTCTACTCCACGTTACGATTCTGGGGGCCAGAATGCTGTAAGATAGGTTTTTGGATATAAGAGTGATTTCCTGAAAAACCGAGGCTTGGATTTGGATTCTGCATGCGCCCTTCGACTCCTCTCGTCATTTTGGGTCGGAAATACTTGTGTTCTACTCTAGATTACGACCCTGGGAGCCAGAATGCTGTAAGATATGTTTTTGGATATAAAAGTGATTTCCTGACAAACGGAGGCTCGGATTAGGTTTTTGCTTGCGCCGTTCGACTGCTCTCGTCATTTTGCGTCGGAAATACATGTGTTCTACTCTAGATTACGACCCTGGGAGCCAGAATGCTGTAAGATAGGTTTTTGGATATAACAGTGATTTCCTGACGGGCGGAGGCTCGGATTTGATTTCTGCATGCAGCGTTCGATTCCTCTCGTCATTATGCGTCGGAAATACTTGCGTTCTGCTCCACGTTACGATTCTGGGAGCCAGAATGCTGTAAGATAGGTTTTTGGATATAAGAGTGATTTCCTGAAGAACCGAGGCTTGGATTTGGATTCTGCATGCGCCGTTCGACTCCTCTCGTCATTTTGCGTCGGAAATACTTGTGTTCTACTCTAGATTACGACCCTGGGAGCCAGAATACTCGATGATAGGTTTTTGGATATAACAGTGATTTTATGACAAACGGAGGCTCGGATTAGGTTTCTGCTTGCGCCGTTCGACTCCTCTCGTCATTTTGCGTCGGAAATACTTGTGTTCTACTCCACATTTCGATTCTTGGAGCCAGAATGCTGTAAGATAGCTTTTTGGATATAAGAGTGATTTCCTGAAGAACCGAGGCTTGGATTTGGATTCTGCATGCGCCCTTCGACTCCTCTCGTCAATTTGCGTCGGAAATACTTGTGTTCTACTCCACGTTACGATTCTGGGAGCCAGAAAGCTGTAAGATAGGTTTTTGGATATAAGAGTGATTTCCTGAAGAACCGAGGCTCGGATTTGATTTCTGCATGCAGCGTTCGATTCCTCTCGTCATTATGCGTCGGAAATACTTGCGTTCTGCTCCACGTTACGATTCTGGGAGCCAGAATGCTGTAAGATAGGTTTTTGGATATAAGAGTGATTTCCTGAAGAACCGAGGCTTGGATTTGGATTTTGCATGCGCCGTTCGACTCCTCTCGTCATTTTGTGTCGGAAATACTTGTGTTCTACTCCACGTTACGATTCTGGGGGCCAGAATGCTGTAAGATAGGTTTTTGGATATAAGAGTGATTTCCTGAAAAACCGAGGCTTGGATTTGGATTCTGCATGCGCCCTTCGACTCCTCTCGTCATTTTGGGTCGGAAATACTTGTGTTCTACTCTAGATTACGACCCTGGGAGCCAGAATGCTGTAAGATATGTTTTTGGATATAAAAGTGATTTCCTGACAAACGGAGGCTCGGATTAGGTTTTTGCTTGCGCCGTTCGACTGCTCTCGTCATTTTGCGTCGGAAATACATGTGTTCTACTCTAGATTACGACCCTGGGAGCCAGAATGCTGTAAGATAGGTTTTTGGATATAACAGTGATTTCCTGACGGGCGGAGGCTCGGATTTGATTTCTGCATGCAGCGTTCGATTCCTCTCGTCATTATGCGTCGGAAATACTTGCGTTCTGCTCCACGTTACGATTCTGGGAGCCAGAATGCTGTAAGATAGGTTTTTGGATATAAGAGTGATTTCCTGAAGAACCGAGGCTTGGATTTGGATTCTGCATGCGCCGTTCGACTCCTCTCGTCATTTTGCGTCGGAAATACTTGTGTTCTACTCTAGATTACGACCCTGGGAGCCAGAATGCTGTAAGATAGGTTTTTGGATATAAGAGTGATTTCCTGAAGAACCGAGGCTCGGATTAGGTTTTTGCTTGCGCCGTTCGACTGCTCTCGTCATTTTGAGTCGGAAGTACTTGTGTTCTACTCTAGATTACGACCCTGGGAGCCAGAATGCTGTAAGATAGGTTTTTGGATATAACAGTGATTTCCTGATGGGCGGAGGCTCGGATTTGATTTCTGCATGCAGCGTTCGATTCCTCTCGTCATTATGCGTCGGAAATACTTGCGTTGTGCTCCACGTTACGATTCTGGGAGCCAGAATGCTGTAAGATAGCTTTTTGGATATAAGAGTGATTTCCTGCCGAACCGAGGCTTGGATTTGGATTTTGCATGCGTCGTTCGACTCCTCTCGTCATTTTGTGTCGGAAATACTTGTGTTCTACTCCACGTTACGATTCTGGGGGCCAGAATGCTGTAAGATAGGTTTTTGGATATAAGAGTGATTTCCTGAAGAACCGAGGCTTGGATTTGGATTCTGCATGCGCCCTTCGACTCCTCTAGTCATTTTGGGTCGGAAATACTTGTGTTCTACTCTAGATTACGACCCTGGGAGCCAGAATGCTGTAAGATATGTTTTTGGATATAAAAGTGATTTCCTGACAAACGGAGGCTCGGATTAGGTTTTTGCTTGCGCCGTTCGACTGCTCTCGTCATTTTGAGTCGGAAGTACTTGTGTTCTACTCTAGATTACGACCCTGGGAGCCAGAATGCTGTAAGATAGGTTTTTGGATATAAGAGTGATTTCCTGAAGAACCGAGGCTTGGATTTGGATTCTGCATGCGCCGTTCGACTCCTCTCGTCATTTTGCGTCGGAAATACTTGTGTTCTACTCTAGATTACGACCCTGGGAGCCAGAATACTCGATGATAGGTTTTTGGATATAACAGTGATTTTATGACAAACGGAGGCTCGGATTAGGTTTCTGCTTGCGCCGTTCGACTCCTCTCGTCATTTTGCGTCGGAAATACTTGTGTTCTACTCCACATTTCGATTCTTGGAGCCAGAATGCTGTAAGATAGGTTTTTGGATATAAGAGTGATTTCCTGAAGAACCGAGGCTTGGATTTGGATTTTGCATGCGCCGTTCGACTCCTCTCGTCATTTTGTGTCGGAAATACTTGTGTTCTACTCCACGTTACGATTCTGGGGGCCAGAATGCTGTAAGATAGGTTTTTGGATATAAGAGTGATTTCCTGAAAAACCGAGGCTTGGATTTGGATTCTGCATGCGCCCTTCGACTCCTCTCGTCATTTTGGGTCGGAAATACTTGTGTTCTACTCTAGATTACGACCCTGGGAGCCAGAATGCTGTAAGATATGTTTTTGGATATAAAAGTGATTTCCTGACAAACGGAGGCTCGGATTAGGTTTTTGCTTGCGCCGTTCGACTGCTCTCGTCATTTTGCGTCGGAAATACATGTGTTCTACTCTAGATTACGACCCTGGGAGCCAGAATGCTGTAAGATAGGTTTTTGGATATAAGAGTGATTTCCTGAAGAACCGAGGCTTGGATTTGGATTTTGCATGCGCCGTTCGACTCCTCTCGTCATTTTGTGTCGGAAATACTTGTGTTCTACTCCACGTTACGATTCTGGGGGCCAGAATGCTGTAAGATAGGTTTTTGGATATAAGAGTGATTTCCTGAAAAACCGAGGCTTGGATTTGGATTCTGCATGCGCCCTTCGACTCCTCTCGTCATTTTGCGTCGGAAATACTTGTGTTCTACTCTAGATTACGACCCTGGGAGCCAGAATACTCGATGATAGGTTTTTGGATATAACAGTGATTTTATGACAAACGGAGGCTCGGATTAGGTTTCTGCTTGCGCCGTTCGACTCCTCTCGTCATTTTGCGTCGGAAATACTTGTGTTCTACTCCACATTTCGATTCTTGGAGCCAGAATGCTGTAAGATAGGTTTTTGGATATAAGAGTGATTTCCTGAAGAACCGAGGCTTGGATTTGGATTTTGCATGCGCCGTTCGACTCCTCTCGTCATTTTGTGTCGGAAATACTTGTGTTCTACTCCACGTTACGATTCTGGGGGCCAGAATGCTGTAAGATAGGTTTTTGGATATAAGAGTGATTTCCTGAAAAACCGAGGCTTGGATTTGGATTCTGCATGCGCCCTTCGACTCCTCTCGTCATTTTGGGTCGGAAATACTTGTGTTCTACTCTAGATTACGACCCTGGGAGCCAGAATGCTGTAAGATATGTTTTTGGATATAAAAGTGATTTCCTGACAAACGGAGGCTCGGATTAGGTTTTTGCTTGCGCCGTTCGACTGCTCTCGTCATTTTGCGTCGGAAATACATGTGTTCTACTCTAGATTACGACCCTGGGAGCCAGAATGCTGTAAGATAGGTTTTTGGATATAACAGTGATTTCCTGACGGGCGGAGGCTCGGATTTGATTTCTGCATGCAGCGTTCGATTCCTCTCGTCATTATGCGTCGGAAATACTTGCGTTCTGCTCCACGTTACGATTCTGGGAGCCAGAATGCTGTAAGATAGGTTTTTGGATATAAGAGTGATTTCCTGAAGAACCGAGGCTTGGATTTGGATTCTGCATGCGCCGTTCGACTCCTCTCGTCATTTTGCGTCGGAAATACTTGTGTTCTACTCTAGATTACGACCCTGGGAGCCAGAATGCTGTAAGATAGGTTTTTGGATATAAGAGTGATTTCCTGAAGAACCGAGGCTCGGATTAGGTTTTTGCTTGCGCCGTTCGACTGCTCTCGTCATTTTGAGTCGGAAGTACTTGTGTTCTACTCTAGATTACGACCCTGGGAGCCAGAATGCTGTAAGATAGGTTTTTGGATATAACAGTGATTTCCTGACGGGCGGAGGCTCGGATTTGATTTCTGCATGCAGCGTTCGATTCCTCTCGTCATTATGCGTCGGAAATACTTGCGTTGTGCTCCACGTTACGATTCTGGGAGCCAGAATGCTGTAAGATAGCTTTTTGGATATAAGAGTGATTTCCTGCCGAACCGAGGCTTGGATTTGGATTTTGCATGCGTCGTTCGACTCCTCTCGTCATTTTGTGTCGGAAATACTTGTGTTCTACTCCACGTTACGATTCTGGGGGCCAGAATGCTGTAAGATAGGTTTTTGGATATAAGAGTGATTTCCTGAAGAACCGAGGCTTGGATTTGGATTCTGCATGCGCCCTTCGACTCCTCTAGTCATTTTGGGTCGGAAATACTTGTGTTCTACTCTAGATTACGACCCTGGGAGCCAGAATGCTGTAAGATATGTTTTTGGATATAAAAGTGATTTCCTGACAAACGGAGGCTCGGATTAGGTTTTTGCTTGCGCCGTTCGACTGCTCTCGTCATTTTGAGTCGGAAGTACTTGTGTTCTACTCTAGATTACGACCCTGGGAGCCAGAATGCTGTAAGATAGGTTTTTGGATATAAGAGTGATTTCCTGAAGAACCGAGGCTTGGATTTGGATTCTGCATGCGCCGTTCGACTCCTCCCGTCATTTTGCGTCGGAAATACTTGTGTTCTACTCTAGATTACGACCCTGGGAGCCAGAATACTCGATGATAGGTTTTTGGATATAACAGTGATTTTATGACAAACGGAGGCTCGGATTAGGTTTCTGCTTGCGCCGTTCGACTCCTCTCGTCATTTTGCGTCGGAAATACTTGTGTTCTACTCCACATTTCGATTCTTGGAGCCAGAATGCTGTAAGATAGCTTTTTGGATATAAGAGTGATTTCCTGAAGAACCGAGGCTTGGATTTGGATTCTGCATGCGCCCTTCGACTCCTCTCGTCAATTTGCGTCGGAAATACTTGTGTTCTACTCCACGTTACGATTCTGGGAGCCAGAATGCTGTAAGATAGCTTTTTGGATATAAGAGTGATTTCCTGAAGAACCGAGGCTTGGATTTGGATTCTGCATGCGCCCTTCGACTCCTCTCGTCAATTTGCGTCGGAAATACTTGTGTTCTACTCCACATTTCGATTCTTGGAGCCAGAATGCTGTAAGATAGCTTTTTGGATATAAGAGTGATTTCCTGAAGAACCGAGGCTTGGATTTGGATTCTGCATGCGCCGTTCGACTCCTCCCGTCATTTTGCGTCGGAAATACTTGTGTTCTACTCTAGATTACGACCCTGGGAGCCAGAATACTCGATGATAGGTTTTTGGATATAACAGTGATTTTATGACAAACGGAGGCTCGGATTAGGTTTCTGCTTGCGCCGTTCGACTCCTCTCGTCATTTTGCGTCGGAAATACTTGTGTTCTACTCCACATTTCGATTCTTGGAGCCAGAATGCTGTAAGATAGCTTTTTGGATATAAGAGTGATTTCCTGAAGAACCGAGGCTTGGATTTGGATTCTGCATGCGCCCTTCGACTCCTCTCGTCAATTTGCGTCGGAAATACTTGTGTTCTACTCCACGTTACGATTCTGGGGGCCAGAATGCTGTAAGATAGGTTTTTGGATATAAGAGTGATTTCCTGAAAAACCGAGGCTTGGATTTGGATTCTGCATGCGCCCTTCGACTCCTCTCGTCATTTTGGGTCGGAAATACTTGTGTTCTACTCTAGATTACGACCCTGGGAGCCAGAATGCTGTAAGATATGTTTTTGGATATAAAAGTGATTTCCTGACAAACGGAGGCTCGGATTAGGTTTTTGCTTGCGCCGTTCGACTGCTCTCGTCATTTTGCGTCGGAAATACATGTGTTCTACTCTAGATTACGACCCTGGGAGCCAGAATGCTGTAAGATAGGTTTTTGGATATAACAGTGATTTCCTGACGGGCGGAGGCTCGGATTTGATTTCTGCATGCAGCGTTCGATTCCTCTCGTCATTATGCGTCGGAAATACTTGCGTTCTGCTCCACGTTACGATTCTGGGAGCCAGAATGCTGTAAGATAGGTTTTTGGATATAAGAGTGATTTCCTGAAGAACCGAGGCTTGGATTTGGATTCTGCATGCGCCGTTCGACTCCTCTCGTCATTTTGCGTCGGAAATACTTGTGTTCTACTCTAGATTACGACCCTGGGAGCCAGAATGCTGTAAGATAGGTTTTTGGATATAAGAGTGATTTCCTGAAGAACCGAGGCTCGGATTAGGTTTTTGCTTGCGCCGTTCGACTGCTCTCGTCATTTTGAGTCGGAAGTAGTTGTGTTCTACTCCACATTTCGATTCTTGGAGCCAGAATGCTGTAAGATAGCTTTTTGGATATAAGAGTGATTTCCTGAAGAACCGAGGCTTGGATTTGGATTCTGCATGCGCCCTTCGACTCCTCTCGTCATTTTGCGTCGGAAATACTTGTGTTCTACTCCACGTTACGATTCTGGGAGCCAGAAAGCTGTAAGATAGGTTTTTGGATATAAGAGTGATTTCCTGAAGAACCGAGGCTTGGATTTGGATTCTGCATGCGCCGTTCGACTCCTCTCGTCATTTTGCGTCGGAAATACTTGTGTTCTACTCCACATTTCGATTCTTGGAGCCAGAATGCTGTAAGATAGGTTTTTGGATATAAGAGTGATTTCCTGAAGAACCGAGGCTTGGATTTGGATTTTGCATGCGCCGTTCGACTCCTATCGTCATTTTGTGTCGGAAATACTTGTGTTCTACTCCACGTTACGATTCTGGGGGCCAGAATGCTGTAAGATAGGTTTTTGGATATAAGAGTGATTTCCTGACGAACCGAGGCTTGGATTTGGATTTTGCATGCGTCGTTCGACTCCTCTCGTCATTTTGTGTCGGAAATACTTGTGTTCTACTCCACGTTACGATTCTGGGGGCCAGAATGCTGTAAGATAGGTTTTTGGATATAAGAGTGATTTCCTGAAGAACCGAGGCTTGGATTTGGATTCTGCATGCGCCCTTCGACTCCTCTCGTCATTTTGGGTCGGAAATACTTGTGTTCTACTCTAGATTACGACCCTGGGAGCCAGAATGCTGTAAGATATGTTTTTGGATATAAAAGTGATTTCCTGACAAACGGAGGCTCGGATTAGGTTTTTGCTTGCGCCGTTCGACTGCTCTCGTCATTTTGCGTCGGAAATACTTGTGTTCTACTCTAGATTACGACCCTGGGAGCCAGAATGCTGTAAGATAGGTTTTTGGATATAACAGTGATTTCCTGACGGGCGGAGGCTCGGATTTGATTTCTGCATGCAGCGTTCGATTCCTCTCGTCATTATGCGTCGGAAATACTTGCGTTCTGCTCCACGTTACGATTCTGGGAGCCAGAATGCTGTAAGATAGCTTTTTGGATATAAGAGTGATTTCCTGACGAACCGAGGCTTGGATTTGGATTCTGCATGCGCCCTTCGACTCCTCTCGTCATTTTGCGTCGGAAATACTTGTGTTCTACTCCACGTTACGATTCTGGGAGCCAGAAAGCTGTAAGATAGGTTTTTGGATATAAGAGTGATTTCCTGAAGAACCGAGGCTTGGATTTGGATTCTGCATGCGCCGTTCGACTCCTCTCGTCATTTTGCGTCGGAAATACTTGTGTTCTACTCCACATTTCGATTCTTGGAGCCAGAATGCTGTAAGATAGGTTTTTGGATATAAGAGTGATTTCCTGAAGAACCGAGGCTTGGATTTGGATTTTGCATGCGCCGTTCGACTCCTATCGTCATTTTGTGTCGGAAATACTTGTGTTCTACTCCACGTTACGATTCTGGGGGCCAGAATGCTGTAAGATAGGTTTTTGGATATAAGAGTGATTTCCTGACGAACCGAGGCTTGGATTTGGATTTTGCATGCGTCGTTCGACTCCTCTCGTCATTTTGTGTCGGAAATACTTGTGTTCTACTCCACGTTACGATTCTGGGGGCCAGAATGCTGTAAGATAGGTTTTTGGATATAAGAGTGATTTCCTGAAGAACCGAGGCTTGGATTTGGATTCTGCATGCGCCCTTCGACTCCTCTCGTCATTTTGGGTCGGAAATACTTGTGTTCTACTCTAGATTACGACCCTGGGAGCCAGAATGCTGTAAGATATGTTTTTGGATATAAAAGTGATTTCCTGACAAACGGAGGCTCGGATTAGGTTTTTGCTTGCGCCGTTCGACTGCTCTCGTCATTTTGAGTCGGAAGTACTTGTGTTCTACTCTAGATTACGACCCTGGGAGCCAGAATGCTGTAAGATAGGTTTTTGGATATAACAGTGATTTCCTGACGGGCGGAGGCTCGGTTTTGATTTCTGCATGCAGCGTTCGATTCCTCTCGTCATTATGCGTCGGAAATACTTGCGTTCTGCTCCACGTTACGATTCTGGGAGCCAGAATGCTGTAAGATAGCTTTTTGGATATAAGAGTGATTTCCTGAAGAACCGAGGCTTGGATTTGGATTCTGCATGCGCCGTTCGACTCCTCTCGTCATTTTGCGTCGGAAATACTTGTGTTCTACTCCACGTTACGATTCTGGGGGCCAGAATGCTGTAAGATAGGTTTTTGGATATAAGAGTGATTTCCTGAAGAACCGAGGCTCGGATTAGGTTTTTGCTTGCGCCGTTCGACTGCTCTCGTCATTTTGCGTCTGAAATACTTGTGTTCTACTCTAGATTACGACCCTGGGAGCCAGAATGCTGTAAGATATGTTTTTGGATATAAAAGTGATTTCCTGACAAACGGAGGCTCGGATTAGGTTTTTGCTTGCGCCGTTCGACTGCTCTCGTCATTTTGAGTCGGAAGTACTTGTGTTCTACTCTAGATTACGACCCTGGGAGCCAGAATGCTGTAAGATAGGTTTTTGGATATAACAGTGATTTCCTGACGGGCGGAGGCTCGGTTTTGATTTCTGCATGCAGCGTTCGATTCCTCTCGTCATTATGCGTCGGAAATACTTGCGTTCTGCTCCACGTTACGATTCTGGGAGCCAGAATGCTGTAAGATAGCTTTTTGGATATAAGAGTGATTTCCTGAAGAACCGAGGCTTGGATTTGGATTCTGCTTGCGCCGTTCGACTGCTCTCGTCATTTTGAGTCGGAAGTACTTGTGTTCTACTCTAGATTACGACCCTGGGAGCCAGAATGCTGTAAGATAGGTTTTTGGATATAACAGTGATTTCCTGACGGGCGGAGGCTCGGTTTTGATTTCTGCATGCAGCGTTCGATTCCTCTCGTCATTATGCGTCGGAAATACTTGCGTTCTGCTCCACGTTACGATTCTGGGAGCCAGAATGCTGTAAGATAGCTTTTTGGATATAAGAGTGATTTCCTGAAGAACCGAGGCTTGGATTTGGATTCTGCATGCGCCCTTCGACTCCTCTCGTCATTTTGCGTCGGAAATACTTGTGTTCTACTCCACGTTACGATTCTGGGAGCCAGAAAGCTGTAAGATAGGTTTTTGGATATAAGAGTGATTTCCTGAAGAACCGAGGCTTGGATTTGGATTCTGCATGCGCCGTTCGACTCCTCTCGTCATTTTGCGTCGGAAATACTTGTGTTCTACTCCACATTTCGATTCTTGGAGCCAGAATGCTGTAAGATAGGTTTTTGGATATAAGAGTGATTTCCTGAAGAACCGAGGCTTGGATTTGGATTTTGCATGCGCCGTTCGACTCCTATCGTCATTTTGTGTCGGAAATACTTGTGTTCTACTCCACGTTACGATTCTGGGGGCCAGAATGCTGTAAGATAGGTTTTTGGATATAAGAGTGATTTCCTGACGAACCGAGGCTTGGATTTGGATTTTGCATGCGTCGTTCGACTCCTCTCGTCATTTTGTGTCGGAAATACTTGTGTTCTACTCCACGTTACGATTCTGGGGGCCAGAATGCTGTAAGATAGGTTTTTGGATATAAGAGTGATTTCCTGAAGAACCGAGGCTTGGATTTGGATTCTGCATGCGCCCTTCGACTCCTCTCGTCATTTTGGGTCGGAAATACTTGTGTTCTACTCTAGATTACGACCCTGGGAGCCAGAATGCTGTAAGATATGTTTTTGGATATAAAAGTGATTTCCTGACAAACGGAGGCTCGGATTAGGTTTTTGCTTGCGCCGTTCGACTGCTCTCGTCATTTTGAGTCGGAAGTACTTGTGTTCTACTCTAGATTACGACCCTGGGAGCCAGAATGCTGTAAGATAGGTTTTTGGATATAACAGTGATTTCCTGACGGGCGGAGGCTCGGTTTTGATTTCTGCATGCAGCGTTCGATTCCTCTCGTCATTATGCGTCGGAAATACTTGCGTTCTGCTCCACGTTACGATTCTGGGAGCCAGAATGCTGTAAGATAGCTTTTTGGATATAAGAGTGATTTCCTGAAGAACCGAGGCTTGGATTTGGATTCTGCATGCGCCGTTCGACTCCTCTCGTCATTTTGCGTCGGAAATACTTGTGTTCTACTCCACGTTACGATTCTGGGGGCCAGAATGCTGTAAGATAGGTTTTTGGATATAAGAGTGATTTCCTGAAGAACCGAGGCTCGGATTAGGTTTTTGCTTGCGCCGTTCGACTGCTCTCGTCATTTTGCGTCTGAAATACTTGTGTTCTACTCTAGATTACGACCCTGGGAGCCAGAATGCTGTAAGATATGTTTTTGGATATAAAAGTGATTTCCTGACAAACGGAGGCTCGGATTAGGTTTTTGCTTGCGCCGTTCGACTGCTCTCGTCATTTTGAGTCGGAAGTACTTGTGTTCTACTCTAGATTACGACCCTGGGAGCCAGAATGCTGTAAGATAGGTTTTTGGATATAACAGTGATTTCCTGACGGGCGGAGGCTCGGTTTTGATTTCTGCATGCAGCGTTCGATTCCTCTCGTCATTATGCGTCGGAAATACTTGCGTTCTGCTCCACGTTACGATTCTGGGAGCCAGAATGCTGTAAGATAGCTTTTTGGATATAAGAGTGATTTCCTGAAGAACCGAGGCTTGGATTTGGATTCTGCTTGCGCCGTTCGACTGCTCTCGTCATTTTGAGTCGGAAGTACTTGTGTTCTACTCTAGATTACGACCCTGGGAGCCAGAATGCTGTAAGATAGGTTTTTGGATATAACAGTGATTTCCTGACGGGCGGAGGCTCGGATTTGATTTCTGCATGCAGCGTTCGATTCCTCTCGTCATTATGCGTCGGAAATACTTGCGTTCTGCTCCACGTTACGATTCTGGGAGCCAGAATGCTGTAAGATAGGTTTTTGGATATAAGAGTGATTTCCTGAAGAACCGAGGCTTGGATTTGGATTCTGCATGCGCCGTTCGACTCCTCTCGTCATTTTGCGTCGGAAATACTTGTGTTCTACTCTAGATTACGACCCTGGGAGCCAGAATGCTGTAAGATAGGTTTTTGGATATAAGAGTGATTTCCTGAAGAACCGAGGCTCGGATTAGGTTTTTGCTTGCGCCGTTCGACTGCTCTCGTCATTTTGAGTCGGAAGTACTTGTGTTCTACTCCACATTTCGATTCTTGGAGCCAGAATGCTGTAAGATAGCTTTTTGGATATAAGAGTGATTTCCTGAAGAACCGAGGCTTGGATTTGGATTCTGCATGCGCCCTTCGACTCCTCTCGTCATTTTGCGTCGGAAATACTTGTGTTCTACTCCACGTTACGATTCTGGGAGCCAGAAAGCTGTAAGATAGGTTTTTGGATATAAGAGTGATTTCCTGAAGAACCGAGGCTTGGATTTGGATTCTGCATGCGCCGTTCGACTCCTCTCGTCATTTTGCGTCGGAAATACTTGTGTTCTACTCCACATTTCGATTCTTGGAGCCAGAATGCTGTAAGATAGGTTTTTGGATATAAGAGTGATTTCCTGAAGAACCGAGGCTTGGATTTGGATTTTGCATGCGCCGTTCGACTCCTATCGTCATTTTGTGTCGGAAATACTTGTGTTCTACTCCACGTTACGATTCTGGGGGCCAGAATGCTGTAAGATAGGTTTTTGGATATAAGAGTGATTTCCTGACGAACCGAGGCTTGGATTTGGATTTTGCATGCGTCGTTCGACTCCTCTCGTCATTTTGTGTCGGAAATACTTGTGTTCTACTCCACGTTACGATTCTGGGGGCCAGAATGCTGTAAGATAGGTTTTTGGATATAAGAGTGATTTCCTGAAGAACCGAGGCTTGGATTTGGATTCTGCATGCGCCCTTCGACTCCTCTCGTCATTTTGGGTCGGAAATACTTGTGTTCTACTCTAGATTACGACCCTGGGAGCCAGAATGCTGTAAGATATGTTTTTGGATATAAAAGTGATTTCCTGACAAACGGAGGCTCGGATTAGGTTTTTGCTTGCGCCGTTCGACTGCTCTCGTCATTTTGCGTCGGAAATACTTGTGTTCTACTCTAGATTACGACCCTGGGAGCCAGAATGCTGTAAGATAGGTTTTTGGATATAACAGTGATTTCCTGACGGGCGGAGGCTCGGATTTGATTTCTGCATGCAGCGTTCGATTCCTCTCGTCATTATGCGTCGGAAATACTTGCGTTCTGCTCCACGTTACGATTCTGGGAGCCAGAATGCTGTAAGATAGCTTTTTGGATATAAGAGTGATTTCCTGACGAACCGAGGCTTGGATTTGGATTTTGCATGCGTCGTTCGACTCCTCTCGTCATTTTGTGTCGGAAATACTTGTGTTCTACTCCACGTTACGATTCTGGGGGCCAGAATGCTGTAAGATAGGTTTTTGGATATAAGAGTGATTTCCTGAAGAACCGAGGCTTGGATTTGGATTCTGCATGCGCCCTTCGACTCCTCTCGTCATTTTGGGTCGGAAATACTTGTGTTCTACTCTAGATTACGACCCTGGGAGCCAGAATGCTGTAAGATATGTTTTTGGATATAAAAGTGATTTCCTGACAAACGGAGGCTCGGATTAGGTTTTTGCTTGCGCCGTTCGACTGCTCTCGTCATTTTGCGTCGGAAATACTTGTGTTCTACTCTAGATTACGACCCTGGGAGCCAGAATGCTGTAAGATAGGTTTTTGGATATAACAGTGATTTCCTGACGGGCGGAGGCTCGGATTTGATTTCTGCATGCAGCGTTCGATTCCTCTCGTTATTATGCGTCGGAAATACTTGCGTTCTGCTCCACGTTACGATTCTGGGAGCCAGAATGCTGTAAGATAGGTTTTTGGATATAAGAGTGATTTCCTGAAGAACCGAGGCTTGGATTTGGATTCTGCATGCGCCCTTCGACTCCTCTAGTCATTTTGGGTCGGAAATACTTGTGTTCTACTCTAGATTACGACCCTGGGAGCCAGAATGCTGTAAGATATGTTTTTGGATATAAAAGTGATTTCCTGACAAACGGAGGCTCGGATTAGGTTTTTGCTTGCGCCGTTCGACTGCTCTCGTCATTTTGCGTCTGAAATACTTGTGTTCTACTCTAGATTACGACCCTGGGACCCAGAATGCTGTAAGATAGCTTTTTGGATATAAGAGTGATTTCCTGACGAACCGAGGCTTGGATTTGGATTTTGCATGCGTCGTTCGACTCCTCTCGTCATTTTGGGTCGGAAATACTTGTGTTCTACTCCACGTTACGATTCTGGGAGCCAGAATGCCGTAAGATACGTTTTTGGATATAACAGTGATTTCCTGACGAACGGTTGCTCGGATTTGAATTCTGGTTGCGACGTTCGATTCCTCTCGTGATTTTGCGTCGGAAATACTTGTGTTCTACTCCACGTTACGATTCTGGGAGCCAGAAAGCTGTAAGATAGGTTTTTGGATATAAGAGTGATTTCCTGAAGAACCGAGGCTTGGATTTGGATTCTGCATACGCCGTTCGACTCCTCTCGTCATTTTGCGTCGGAAATACTTGTGTTCTACTCCACATTTCGATTCTTGGAGCCAGAATGCTGTAAGATAGGTTTTTGGATATAAGAGTGATTTCCTGAAGAACCGAGGCTTGGATTTGGATTTTGCATGCGCCGTTCGACTCCTATCGTCATTTTGTGTCGGAAATACTTGTGTTCTACTCCACGTTACGATTCTGGGGGCCAGAATGCTGTAAGATAGGTTTTTGGATATAAGAGTGATTTCCTGAAGAACCGAGGCTTGGATTTGGATTCTGCATGCGCCCTTCGACTCCTCTCGTCATTTTGGGTCGGAAATACTTGTGTTCTACTCCACGTTACGATTCTGGGAGCCAGAATGCCGTAAGATACGTTTTTGGATATAACAGTGATTTCTGGACGAACGGTTGCTCGGATTTGAATTCTGGTTGCGACGTTCGATTCCTCTCGGGATTTTGCGTCGGAAATACTTGTGTTCTACTCCACGTTACGATTCTGGGAGCCAGAATGCTGTAAGATAGGTTTTTGGATATAACAGTGATTTCCTGACGGGCGGAGGCTCGAATTTGGATTCTGCATGCGCCGTTCGACTCCTCTCGTCATTTTGTGTCGGAAATACTTGTGTTCAATTTCAGATTGCGATTCTGCGAGCCAGAATACTCGATGATAGGTTTTTGGATATAACAGTGATTTCATGACAAACGGAGGCTCGGATTAGGTTTCTGCTTGCGCCGTTCGACTCCTCTCGTCATTTTGCGTCGGAAATACTTGTGTTCTACTCCACATTTCGATTCTTGGAGCCAGAATGCTGTAAGATAGCTTTTTGGATATAAGAGTGATTTCCTGAAGAACCGAGGCTTGGATTTGGATTCTGCATGCGCCCTTCGACTCCTCTCGTCATTTTGCGTCGGAAATACTTGTGTTCTACTCCACGTTACGATTCTGGGAGCCAGAAAGCTGTAAGATAGGTTTTTGGATATAAGAGTGATTTCCTGAAGAACCGAGGCTTGGATTTGGATTCTGCATGCGCCGTTCGACTCCTCTCGTCATTTTGCGTCGGAAATACTTGTGTTCTACTCCACATTTCGATTCTTGGAGCCAGAATGCTGTAAGATAGGTTTTTGGATATAAGAGTGATTTCCTGAAGAACCGAGGCTTGGATTTGGATTTTGCATGCGCCGTTCGACTCCTATCGTCATTTTGTGTCGGAAATACTTGTGTTCTACTCCACGTTACGATTCTGGGGGCCAGAATGCTGTAAGATAGGTTTTTGGATATAAGAGTGATTTCCTGAAGAACCGAGGCTTGGATTTGGAATCTGCATGCGCCCTTCGACTCCTCTCGTCATTTTGGGTCGGAAATACTTGTGTTCTACTCCACGTTACGATTCTGGGAGCCAGAATGCCGTAAGATACGTTTTTGGATATAACAGTGATTTCTGGACGAACGGTTGCTCGGATTTGAATTCTGGTTGCGACGTTCGATTCCTCTCGGGATTTTGCGTCGGAAATACTTGTGTTCTACTCCACGTTATGATTCTGGGAGCCAGAATGCTGTAAGATAGGTTTTTGGATATAACAGTGATTTCCTGACGGGCGGAGGCTCGAATTTGGATTCTGCATGCGCCGTTCGACTCCTCTCGTCATTTTGTGTCGGAAATACTTGTGTTCTACTCCACGTTACGATTCTGGGAGCCAGAATGCCGTAAGATACGTTTTTGGATATAACAGTGATTTCTGGACGAACGGTTGCTCGGATTTGAATTCTGGTTGCGACGTTCGATTCCTCTCGGGATTTTGCGTCGGAAATACTTGTGTTCTACTCCACGTTACGATTCTGGGAGCCAGAATGCTGTAAGATAGGTTTTTGGATATAACAGTGATTTCCTGACGGGCGGAGGCTCGAATTTGGATTCTGCATGCGCCGTTCGACTCCTCTCGTCATTTTGTGTCGGAAATACTTGTGTTCAATTTCAGATTGCGATTCTGCGAGCCAGAATACTCGATGATAGGTTTTTGGATATAACAGTGATTTCATGACAAACGGAGGCTCGGATTAGGTTTCTGCTTGCGCCGTTCGACTCCTCTCGTCATTTTGCGTCGGAAATACTTGTGTTCTACTCCACATTTCGATTCTTGGAGCCAGAATGCTGTAAGATAGCTTTTTGGATATAAGAGTGATTTCCTGAAGAACCGAGGCTTGGATTTGGATTCTGCATGCGCCCTTCGACTCCTCTCGTCATTTTGCGTCGGAAATACTTGTGTTCTACTCCACGTTACGATTCTGGGAGCCAGAAAGCTGTAAGATAGGTTTTTGGATATAAGAGTGATTTCCTGAAGAACCGAGGCTTGGATTTGGATTCTGCATGCGCCGTTCGACTCCTCTCGTCATTTTGCGTCGGAAATACTTGTGTTCTACTCCACATTTCGATTCTTGGAGCCAGAATGCTGTAAGATAGGTTTTTGGATATAAGAGTGATTTCCTGAAGAACCGAGGCTTGGATTTGGATTTTGCATGCGCCGTTCGACTCCTATCGTCATTTTGTGTCGGAAATACTTGTGTTCTACTCCACGTTACGATTCTGGGGGCCAGAATGCTGTAAGATAGGTTTTTGGATATAAGAGTGATTTCCTGACGAACCGAGGCTTGGATTTGGATTTTGCATGCGTCGTTCGACTCCTCTCGTCATTTTGTGTCGGAAATACTTGTGTTCTACTCCACGTTACGATTCTGGGGGCCAGAATGCTGTAAGATAGCTTTTTGGATATAAGAGTGATTTCCTGACGAACCGAGGCTTGGATTTGGATTTTGCATGCGTCGTTCGACTCCTCTCGTCATTTTGTGTCGGAAATACTTGTGTTCTACTCCACGTTACGATTCTGGGAGCCAGAATGCCGTAAGATACGTTTTTGGATATAACAGTGATTTCTGGACGAACGGTTGCTCGGATTTGAATTCTGGTTGCGACGTTCGATTCCTCTCGGGATTTTGCGTCGGAAATACTTGTGTTCTACTCCACGTTACGATTCTGGGAGCCAGAATGCTGTAAGATAGGTTTTTGGATATAACAGTGATTTCCTGACGGGCGGAGGCTCGAATTTGGATTCTGCATGCGCCGTTCGACTCCTCTCGTCATTTTGTGTCGGAAATACTTGTGTTCAATTTCAGATTGCGATTCTGCGAGCCAGAATACTCGATAATAGGTTTTTGGATATAACAGTGATTTCATGACAAACGGAGGCTCGGATTAGGTTTCTGCTTGCGCCGTTCGACTCCTCTCGTCATTTTGCGTCGGAAATACTTGTGTTCTACTCCACATTTCGATTCTTGGAGCCAGAATGCTGTAAGATAGCTTTTTGGATATAAGAGTGATTTCCTGAAGAACCGAGGCTTGGATTTGGATTCTGCATGCGCCCTTCGACTCCTCTCGTCATTTTGCGTCGGAAATACTTGTGTTCTACTCCACGTTACGATTCTGGGAGCCAGAAAGCTGTAAGATAGGTTTTTGGATATAAGAGTGATTTCCTGAAGAACCGAGGCTTGGATTTGGATTCTGCATGCGCCGTTCGACTCCTCTCGTCATTTTGCGTCGGAAATACTTGTGTTCTACTCCACATTTCGATTCTTGGAGCCAGAATGCTGTAAGATAGGTTTTTGGATATAAGAGTGATTTCCTGAAGAACCGAGGCTTGGATTTGGATTTTGCATGCGCCGTTCGACTCCTATCGTCATTTTGTGTCGGAAATACTTGTGTTCTACTCCACGTTACGATTCTGGGGGCCAGAATGCTGTAAGATAGGTTTTTGGATATCAGAGTGATTTCCTGACGAACCGAGGCTTGGATTTGGATTTTGCATGCGTCGTTCGACTCCTCTCGTCATTTTGTGTCGGAAATACTTGTGTTCTACTCCACGTTACGATTCTGGGGGCCAGAATGCTGTAAGATAGGTTTTTGGATATAAGAGTGATTTCCTGAAGAACCGAGGCTTGGATTTGGATTCTGCATGCGCCCTTCGACTCCTCTCGTCATTTTGGGTCGGAAATACTTGTGTTCTACTCTAGATTACGACCCTGGGAGCCAGAATGCTGTAAGATATGTTTTTGGATATAAAAGTGATTTCCTGACAAACGGAGGCTCGGATTAGGTTTTTGCTTGCGCCGTTCGACTGCTCTCGTCATTTTGCGTCGGAAATACTTGTGTTCTACTCTAGATTACGACCCTGGGAGCCAGAATGCTGTAAGATAGGTTTTTGGATATAACAGTGATTTCCTGACGGGCGGAGGCTCGGATTTGATTTCTGCATGCAGCGTTCGATTCCTCTCGTCATTATGCGTCGGAAATACTTGCGTTCTGCTCCACGTTACGATTCTGGGAGCCAGAATGCTGTAAGATAGCTTTTTGGATATAAGAGTGATTTCCTGACGAACCGAGGCTTGGATTTGGATTTTGCATGCGTCGTTCAACTCCTCTCGTCATTTTGTGTCGGAAATACTTGTGTTCTACTCCACGTTACGATTCTGGGGGCCAGAATGCTGTAAGATAGGTTTTTGGATATAAGAGTGATTTCCTGAAGAACCGAGGCTTGGATTTGGATTCTGCATGCGCCCTTCGACTCCTCTTGTCATTTTGGGTCGGAAATACTTGTGTTCTACTCCACGTTACGATTCTGGGAGCCAGAAAGCTGTAAGATAGGTTTTTGGATATAAGAGTGATTTCCTGAAGAACCGAGGCTTGGATTTGGATTCTGCATGCGCCGTTCGACTCCTCTCGTCATTTTGCGTCGGAAATACTTGTGTTCTACTCCACATTTCGATTCTGGGGGCCAGAATGCTGTAAGATAGGTTTTTGGATATAAGAGTGATTTCCTGAAGAACCGAGGCTTGGATTTGGATTCTGCATGCGCCCTTCGACTCCTCTCGTCATTTTGGGTCGGAAATACTTGTGTTCTACTCCACGTTACGATTCTGGGAGCCAGAATGCCGTAAGATACGTTTTTGGATATAACAGTGATTTCTGGACGAACGGTTGCTCGGATTTGAATTCTGGTTGCGACGTTCGATTCCTCTCGTGATTTTGCGTCGGAAATACTTGTGTTCTACTCCACGTTACGATTCTGGGAGCCAGAAAGCTGTAAGATAGGTTTTTGGATATAAGAGTGATTTCCTGAAGAACCGAGGCTTGGATTTGGATTCTGCATACGCCGTTCGACTCCTCTCGTCATTTTGCGTCGGAAATACTTGTGTTCTACTCCACATTTCGATTCTTGGAGCCAGAATGCTGTAAGATAGGTTTTTGGATATAAGAGTGATTTCCTGAAGAACCGAGGCTTGGATTTGGATTTTGCATGCGCCGTTCGACTCCTATCGTCATTTTGTGTCGGAAATACTTGTGTTCTACTCCACGTTACGATTCTGGGGGCCAGAATGCTGTAAGATAGGTTTTTGGATATAAGAGTGATTTCCTGACGAACCGAGGCTTGGATTTGGATTTTGCATGCGTCGTTCGACTCCTCTCGTCATTTTGTGTCGGAAATACTTGTGTTCTACTCCACGTTACGATTCTGGGGGCCAGAATGCTGTAAGATAGCTTTTTGGATATAAGAGTGATTTCCTGACGAACCGAGGCTTGGATTTGGATTTTGCATGCGTCGTTCGACTCCTCTCGTCATTTTGTGTCGGAAATACTTGTGTTCTACTCCACGTTTCGATTCTGGGGGCCAGAATGCTGTAAGATAGGTTTTTGGATATAAGAGTGATTTCCTGAAGAACCGAGGCTTGGATTTGGATTCTGCATGCGCCCTTCGACTCCTCTCGTCATTTTGGGTCGGAAATACTTGTGTTCTACTCCACGTTACGATTCTGGGAGCCAGAAAGCTGTAAGATAGGTTTTTGGATATAAGAGTGATTTCCTGAAGAACCGAGGCTTGGATTTGGATTCTGCATGCGCCGTTCGACTCCTCTCGTCATTTTGGGTCGGAAATACTTGTGTTCTACTCCACGTTACGATTCTGGGGGCCAGAATGCTGTAAGATAGGTTTTTGGATATAAGAGTGATTTCCTGAAGAACCGAGGCTTGGATTTGGATTCTGCATGCGCCCTTCGACCCCTCTCGTCATTTTGGGTCGGAAATACTTGTGTTCTACTCTAGATTACGACCCTGGGAGCCAGAATGCTGTAAGATATGTTTTTGGATATAAAAGTGATTTCCTGACAAACGGAGGCTCGGATTAGGTTTTTGCTTGCGCCGTTCGACTGCTCTCGTCATTTTGCGTCGGAAATACTTGTGTTCTACTCTAGATTACGACCCTGGGAGCCAGAATGCTGTAAGATAGGTTTTTGGATATAACAGTGATTTCCTGACGGGCGGAGGCTCGGATTTGATTTCTGCATGCAGCGTTCGATTCCTCTCGTCATTATGCGTCGGAAATACTTGCGTTCTGCTCCACGTTACGATTCTGGGAGCCAGAATGCTGTAAGATAGCTTTTTGGATATAAGAGTGATTTCCTGACGAACCGAGGCTTGGATTTGGATTTTGCATGCGTCGTTCAACTCCTCTCGTCATTTTGTGTCGGAAATACTTGTGTTCTACTCCACGTTACGATTCTGGGGGCCAGAATGCTGTAAGATAGGTTTTTGGATATAAGAGTGATTTCCTGAAGAACCGAGGCTTGGATTTGGATTCTGCATGCGCCCTTCGACTCCTCTTGTCATTTTGGGTCGGAAATACTTGTGTTCTACTCCACGTTACGATTCTGGGAGCCAGAATGCCGTAAGATACGTTTTTGGATATAACAGTGATTTCTGGACGAACGGTTGCTCGGATTTGAATTCTGGTTGCGACGTTCGATTCCTCTCGTGATTTTGCGTCGGAAATACTTGTGTTCTACTCCACGTTACGATTCTGGGAGCCAGAAAGCTGTAAGATAGGTTTTTGGATATAAGAGTGATTTCCTGAAGAACCGAGGCTTGGATTTGGATTTTGCATGCGCCGTTCGACTCCTATCGTCATTTTGTGTCGGAAATACTTGTGTTCTACTCCACGTTACGATTCTGGGGGCCAGAATGCTGTAAGATAGGTTTTTGGATATAAGAGTGATTTCCTGACGAACCGAGGCTTGGATTTGGATTTTGCATGCGTCGTTCGACTCCTCTCGTCACTTTGTGTCGGAAATACTTGTGTTCTACTCCACGTTACGATTCTGGGCGCCAGAATGCTGTAAGATAGCTTTTTGGATATAAGAGTGATTTCCTGACGAACCGAGGCTTGGATTTGGATTTTGCATGCGTCGTTCGACTCCTCTCGTCATTTTGTGTCGGAAATACTTGTGTTCTACTCCACGTTACGATTCTGGGGGCCAGAATGCTGTAAGATAGGTTTTTGGATATAAGAGTGATTTCCTGAAGAACCGAGGCTTGGATTTGGATTCTGCATGCGCCCTTCGACTCCTCTCGTCATTTTGGGTCGGAAATACTTGTGTTCTACTCCACGTTACGATTCTGGGAGCCAGAATGCCGTAAGATACGTTTTTGGATATAACAGTGATTTCTGGACGAACGGTTGCTCGGATTTGAATTCTGGTTGCGACGTTCGATTCCTCTCGTGATTTTGCGTCGGAAATACTTGTGTTCTACTCCACGTTACGATTCTGGGAGCCAGAAAGCTGTAAGATAGGTTTTTGGATATAAGAGTGATTTCCTGAAGAACCGAGGCTTGGATTTGGATTCTGCATACGCCGTTCGACTCCTCTCGTCATTTTGCGTCGGAAATACTTGTGTTCTACTCCACATTTCGATTCTTGGAGCCAGAATGCTGTAAGATAGGTTTTTGGATATAAGAGTGATTTCCTGAAGAACCGAGGCTTGGATTTGGATTTTGCATGCGCCGTTCGACTCCTATCGTCATTTTGTGTCGGAAATACTTGTGTTCTACTCCACGTTACGATTCTGGGGGCCAGAATGCTGTAAGATAGGTTTTTGGATATAAGAGTGATTTCCT
Organism: Ectemnius cavifrons; assembly: GCA_964023945.1. Classification (NCBI taxonomy): domain Eukaryota; kingdom Metazoa; phylum Arthropoda; class Insecta; order Hymenoptera; family Crabronidae; genus Ectemnius; species Ectemnius cavifrons. The sequence goes on along the minus strand of OZ030376.1, from coordinate 6,282,004 downwards.
GACGAACCGAGGCTTGGATTTGGATTTTGCATGCGTCGTTCGACTCCTCTCGTCATTTTGTGTCGGAAATACTTGTGTTCTACTCCACGTTACGATTCTGGGGGCCAGAATGCTGTAAGATAGCTTTTTGGATATAAGAGTGATTTCCTGACGAACCGAGGCTTGGATTTGGATTTTGCATGCGTCGTTCGACTCCTCTCGTCATTTTGTGTCGGAAATACTTGTGTTCTACTCCACGTTACGATTCTGGGGGCCAGAATGCTGTAAGATAGGTTTTTGGATATAAGAGTGATTTCCTGAAGAACCGAGGCTTGGATTTGGATTCTGCATGCGCCCTTCGACTCCTCTCGTCATTTTGGGTCGGAAATACTTGTGTTCTACTCCACGTTACGATTCTGGGAGCCAGAATGCCGTAAGATACGTTTTTGGATATAACAGTGATTTCTGGACGAACGGTTGCTCGGATTTGAATTCTGGTTGCGACGTTCGATTCCTCTCGGGATTTTGCGTCGGAAATACTTGTGTTCTACTCCACGTTACGATTCTGGGAGCCAGAATGCTGTAAGATAGGTTTTTGGATATAACAGTGATTTCCTGACGGGCGGAGGCTCGAATTTGGATTCTGCATGCGCCGTTCGACTCCTCTCGTCATTTTGTGTCGGAAATACTTGTGTTCAATTTCAGATTGCGATTCTGCGAGCCAGAATACTCGATGATAGGTTTTTGGATATAAGAGTGATTTCCTGAAGAACCGAGGCTTGGATTTGGATTCTGCATGCGCCCTTCGACTCCTCTCGTCATTTTGGGTCGGAAATACTTGTGTTCTACTCCACGTTACGATTCTGGGAGCCAGAATGCCGTAAGATACGTTTTTGGATATAACAGTGATTTCTGGACGAACGGTTGCTCGGATTTGAATTCTGGTTGCGACGTTCGATTCCTCTCGTGATTTTGCGTCGGAAATACTTGTGTTCTACTCCACGTTACGATTCTGGGAGCCAGAAAGCTGTAAGATAGGTTTTTGGATATAAGAGTGATTTCCTGAAGAACCGAGGCTTGGATTTGGATTCTGCATACGCCGTTCGACTCCTCTCGTCATTTTGCGTCGGAAATACTTGTGTTCTACTCCACATTTCGATTCTTGGAGCCAGAATGCTGTAAGATAGGTTTTTGGATATAAGAGTGATTTCCTGAAGAACCGAGGCTTGGATTTGGATTTTGCATGCGCCGTTCGACTCCTATCGTCATTTTGTGTCGGAAATACTTGTGTTCTACTCCACGTTACGATTCTGGGGGCCAGAATGCTGTAAGATAGGTTTTTGGATATAAGAGTGATTTCCTGACGAACCGAGGCTTGGATTTGGATTTTGCATGCGTCGTTCGACTCCTCTCGTCATTTTGTGTCGGAAATACTTGTGTTCTACTCCACGTTACGATTCTGGGGGCCAGAATGCTGTAAGATAGCTTTTTGGATATAAGAGTGATTTCCTGACGAACCGAGGCTTGGATTTGGATTTTGCATGCGTCGTTCGACTCCTCTCGTCATTTTGTGTCGGAAATACTTGTGTTCTACTCCACGTTACGATTCTGGGGGCCAGAATGCTGTAAGATAGGTTTTTGGATATAAGAGTGATTTCCTGAAGAACCGAGGCTTGGATTTGGATTCTGCATGCGCCCTTCGACTCCTCTCGTCATTTTGGGTCGGAAATACTTGTGTTCTACTCCACGTTACGATTCTGGGAGCCAGAATGCCGTAAGATAGGTTTTTGGATATAACAGTGATTTCCTGACGGGCGGAGGCTCGAATTTGGATTCTGCATGCGCCACTCGACTCCTCTCGTCATTTTGCGTCGGAAATACTTGTGTTCAATTTCAGATTGCGATTCTGCGAGCCAGAATACTCGATGATAGGTTTTTGGATATAACAGTGATTTCATGACAAACGGAGGCTCGGATTAGGTTTCTGCTTGCGCCGTTCGACTCCTCTCGTGATTTTGCGTCGGAAATACTTGTGTTCTACTCCACGTTACGATTCTGGGGGCCAGAATGCTGTAAGATAGGTTTTTGGATATAAGAGTGATTTCCTGAAGAACCGAGGCTTGGATTTGGATTCTGCATGCGCCCTTCGACACCTCTCGTCATTTTGGGTCGGAAATACTTGTGTTCTACTCCACATTACGATTCTGGGAGCCAGAATGCCGTAAGGTACGTTTTTGGATATAACAGTGATTTCTGGACGAACGGTTGCTCGGATTTGAATTCTGGTTGCGACGTTCGATTCCTCTCGTGATTTTGCGTCGGAAATACTTGTGTTCTACTCCACGTTACGATTCTGGGAGCCAGAATGCTGTAAGATAGGTTTTTGATATAAGAGTGATTTCCTGAAGAACCGAGGCTTGGATTTGGATTCTGCATGCGCCCTTCGACTCCTCTCGTCATTTTGGGTCGGAAATACTTGTGTTCTACTCCACGTTACGATTCTGGGTGCCAGAATGCCGTAAGATAGGTTTTTGGATATAAGAGTGATTTCCTGAAGAACCGAGGCTTGGATTTGGATTCTGCATGCGCCCTTCGACACCTCTCGTCATTTTGGGTCGGAAATACTTGTGTTCTACTCCACATTACGATTCTGGGAGCCAGAATGCCGTAAGATAGGTTTTTGGATATAACAGTGATTTCCTAACGGGCTGAGGCTCGGATTTGAATTCTGCTTGCGCCGTTCGACTCCTCTCGTCATTTTGCGTCGGAAATACTTGTGTTCTACTCCACGTTACGATTCTGGGAGCCAGAATGCCGTAAGATACGATTTTGGATATAACATTGATCTCTGGACGAACGGTTGCTCGTATTTGAATTCTGGTTGCGCCGTTCGACTCCTCTCGTCATTTTGCGTCGGAAATACTTGTGTTCTACTCCACGTTACGATTCTGGGAGCCAGAATGCCGTAAGATACGTTTTTGGATATAACAGTGATTTCCTGACGGGCGGAGGCTCGAATTTGGATTCTGCATGCGCCACTCGACTCCTCTCGTCATTTTGGGTCGGAAATACTTGTGTTCAATTTCAGATTTCGATTCTGCGAGCCAGAATACTCGATGATAGGTTTTTGGATATAAGAGTGATTTCCTGACGAACCGAGGCTTGGATTTGGATTTTGCATGCGCCGTTCGACTCCTCTCGTGATTTTGCGTCGGAAATACTTGTGTTCTACTCCACGTTACGATTCTGGGGGCCAGAATGCTGTAAGATAGGTTTTTGGATATAAGAGTGATTTCCTGAAGAACCGAGGCTTGGATTTGGATTCTGCATGCGCCCTTCGACACCTCTGGTCATTTTGGGTCGGAAATACTTGTGTTCTACTCCACATTACGATTCTGGGAGCCAGAATGCCGTAAGATACGTTTTTGGATATAACAGTGATTTCTGGACGAACGGTTGCTCGGATTTGAATTCTGGTTGCGACGTTCGATTCCTCTCGTGATTTTGCGTCGGAAATACTTGTGTTCTACTCCACGTTACGATTCTGGGAGCCAGAATGCTGTAAGATAGGTTTTTGATATAAGAGTGATTTCCTGAAGAACCGAGGCTTGGATTTGGATTCTGCATGCGCCCTTCGACTCCTCTCGTCATTTTGGGTCGGAAATACTTGTGTTCTACTCCACGTTACGATTCTGGGAGCCAGAATGCCGTAAGATAGGTTTTTGGATATAACAGTGATTTCCTAACGGGCTGAGGCTCGGATTTGAATTCTGCTTGCGCCGTTCGACTCCTCTCGTCATTTTGCGTCGGAAATACTTGTGTTCTACTCCACGTTACGATTCTGGGAGCCAGAATGCCGTAAGATACGATTTTGGATATAACATTGATTTCTGGACGAACGGTTGCTCGGATTTGAATTCTGGTTGCGACGTTCGATTCCTCTCGTGATTTTGCGTCGGAAATACTTGTGTTCAATTCCAGATTGAGATTCATGGGGCCAGAATACTCGATGATAGGTTTTTGGATGTAAGAGTGATTTCCTGACGAACGGTTGCTCGCATTTGAATTCTGCTTGCGCCGTTCGACTGCTCTCGTCATTTTGCGTCGGAAATACTTGTGTTCTACTCTAGATTACGACCCTGGGAGCCAGAATGCTGTAAGATAGGTTTTTGGATATAACAGTGATTTCCTGACGGGCGGAGGCTCGTATTTGATTTCTGCTTGCAGCGTTCGATTCCTCTCGTCATTATGCGCCGGAAATACTTGTGTTCTACTCCACGTTACGATTCTGGGAGCCAGAATGCTGTAAGATAGGTTTTTGGATATAACAGTGATTTCTGGACGAACGGTTGCTCGGATTTGAATTCTGGTTGCGTCGTTCGACTCCTCTCGTCATTTTGGGTCGGAAATACTTGTGTTCAATTTCAGATTGCGATTCTGCGAGCCAGAATACTCGATGATAGGTTTTTGGATATAACAGTGATTTCCTGACAAATGGAGGCTCGGATTAGGTTTCTGCTTGCGCCGTTCGACTCCTCTCGTGATTTTGCGTCGGAAATACTTGTGTTCAATTGCAGATTGAGATTCATGGGGCCAGAATACTCGATGATAGGTTTTTGGATGTAAGAGTGATTTCCTGACGAACGGTTGCTCGCATTTGAATTCTGCTTGCGCCGTTCGATTCCTCTCGTGATTTTGCGTCGGAAATACTTGTGTTCTACTCCACGTTACGATTCTGGGAGCCAGAATGCTGTAAGATAGGTTTTTGATATAAGAGTGATTTCCTGAAGAACCGAGGCTTGGATTTGGATTCTGCATGCGCCCTTCGACTCCTCTCGTCATTTTGGGTCGGAAATACTTGTGTTCTACTCCACGTTACGATTCTGGGAGCCAGAATGCCGTAAGATAGGTTTTTGGATATAACAGTGATTTCCTAACGGGCTGAGGCTCGGATTTGAATTCTGCTTGCGCCGTTCGACTCCTCTCGTCATTTTGCGTCGGAAATACTTGTGTTCTACTCCACGTTACGATTCTGGGAGCCAGAATGCCGTAAGATACGATTTTGGATATAACATTGATTTCTGGACGAACGGTTGCTCGGATTTGAATTCTGGTTGCGACGTTCGATTCCTCTCGTGATTTTGCGTCGGAAATACTTGTGTTCAATTCCAGATTGAGATTCATGGGGCCAGAATACTCGATGATAGGTTTTTGGATGTAAGAGTGATTTCCTGACGAACGGTTGCTCGCATTTGAATTCTGCTTGCGCCGTTCGACTGCTCTCGTCATTTTGCGTCGGAAATACTTGTGTTCTACTCTAGATTACGACCCTGGGAGCCAGAATGCTGTAAGATAGGTTTTTGGATATAACAGTGATTTCCTGACGGGCGGAGGCTCGTATTTGATTTCTGCTTGCAGCGTTCGATTCCTCTCGTCATTATGCGCCGGAAATACTTGTGTTCTACTCCACGTTACGATTCTGGGAGCCAGAATGCTGTAAGATAGGTTTTTGGATATAACAGTGATTTCTGGACGAACGGTTGCTCGGATTTGAATTCTGGTTGCGTCGTTCGACTCCTCTCGTCATTTTGGGTCGGAAATACTTGTGTTCAATTTCAGATTGCGATTCTGCGAGCCAGAATACTCGATGATAGGTTTTTGGATATAACAGTGATTTCCTGACAAATGGAGGCTCGGATTAGGTTTCTGCTTGCGCCGTTCGACTCCTCTCGTGATTTTGCGTCGGAAATACTTGTGTTCAATTGCAGATTGAGATTCATGGGGCCAGAATACTCGATGATAGGTTTTTGGATGTAAGAGTGATTTCCTGACGAACGGTTGCTCGCATTTGAATTCTGCTTGCGCCGTTCGACTGCTCTCGTCATTTTGCGTCGGAAATACTTGTGTTCTACTCTAGATTACGACCCTGGGAGCCAGAATGCTGTAAGATAGGTTTTTGGATATAACAGTGATTTCCTGACGGGCGGAGGCTCGTATTTGATTTCTGCTTGCAGCGTTCGATTCCTCTCGTCATTATGCGCCGGAAATACTTGCGTTCTGCTCCACGTTACGATTCTGGGAGCCAGAATGCTGTAAGATAGCTTTTTGGACATAAGAGTGATTTCCTGACGAACCGAGGCTTGGATTTGGATTTTGCATGCGTCGTTCGACTCCTCTCGTCATTTTGTGTCGGAAATACTTGTGTTCTACTCCACATTTCGATTCTGGGAGCCAGAATGCCGTAAGATAAGTTTTTGGATATAACAGTGATTTCCTGTCGAACGGTTGCTCGGATTTGAATTCTGGTTGCGACATTCGATTCCTCTCGTGATTTTGCGTCGGAAATACTTGTGTTCTACTCCACGTTACGATTCTGGGACCCAGAATGCTGTAAGATAGGTTTTTGGATATAACAGTGATTTCTGGACGAACGGTTCCTCGGATTTGAATTCTGGTTGCGCCGTTCGACTCCTCTCGTCATTTTGCGTCGGAAATACTTGTGTTCTGCTCTATGTTACGATTCTGGGAGCCAGAATGCCGGAACATATGTTTTTGGATATAACAGTGATTTCCTGACGAACGGTTGCTTGGATTTGAATTCTGGTTGCAGCGTTCGATTCCTCTCGTGATATTGCGTCGGGAATACTTGTGTTCAATTCCAGATTGAGATTCTTGGGGCCAGAATACTCGATGATAGGTTTTTGGATATAACAGTGATTTCATGACGAACGGTTGCTTGGATTTGAATTCAGGTTGCGGCGTTCGATTCCTCTCGTGATTTTGCGTCGGAAATACTTGTGTTCTACTCCACGTTACGATTCTGGGGGCCAGAATGCTGTAAGATAGGTTTTTGGATATAAGAGTGATTTCCTGAAGAACCGAGGCTTGGATTTGGATTATGCATGCGCCGTTCGACTCCTCTCGTCATTTTGTGTCGGAAATACTTGTGTTCTACTCCACGTTACGATTCTGGGGGCCAGAATGCTGTAAGATAGGTTTTTGGATATAAGAGTGATTTCCTGAAGAACCGAGTCTTGGATTTGGATTCTGCATGCGCCGTTCGATCCCTCTCGTGATCTTGCGTCGAAAATACTTGTGTTCTACTCTAGATTACGACCCTGGGAGCCAGAATGCTGTCAGATATGTTTTTGGATATAACAGTGATTTCCTGACAAACGGAGGCTCGGATTAGGTTTCTGCTTGAGCCGTTCGACTGCTCTCGTCATTTTGCGTCGGAAATACTTGTGTTCTACTCTAGATTACGACCCTGGGAGCCAGAATACTCGATGATAGGTTTTTGGATATAACAGTGATTTCATGACGAACGGTTGCTTGGATTTGAATTCTGCTTGCGGCGTTCGATTCCTCTCGCGATTTTGCGTCGGAAATACTTGTGTTCAATTCTAGATTGAGATTCTGCGAGCCAGAATACTCGATGATAGGTTCTTGGATGTAAGAGTGATTTCCTGACGAACGGTTGCTCGGATTTGAATTCTGCTTGCGCCGTTCGACTGCTCTCGTCATTTTGCGTCGGAAATACTTGTGTTCTACTCTAGATTACGACCCTGGGAGCCAGAATGCTGTAAGATAGGTTTTTGGATATAATAGTGATTTCCTGACGGGCGGAGGCTCGGATTTGATTTCTGCTTGCAGCGTTCGATTCCTCTCGTCATTATGCGTCGGAAATACTTGTGTTCAATTCCAGATTGAGATTCATGGGGCCAGAATACTCGATGATGGGTTTTTGGATATAACAGTGATTTCCTGACGGGCTGAGGCTCGAATTTGGATTCTGCATGCGCCGTTCGACTCCTCTCGTCATTTTGGGTCGGAAATACTTGCGTTCAATTTCAGATTGCGATTCTGGGAGCCAGAATGCCGTAAGATAGGTTTTTGGATATAACAGTGATTTCCTGACGAACGGTTGCTCGGATTTGAATTCTGGTTGCGACGTTCGATTCCTCTCGTGATTTTGCGTCGGAAATACTTGTGTTCTACTCCACGTTACGATTCTGGGAGCCAGAATGCTGTAAGATAGGTTTCTGATATAAGAGTGATTTCCTGACGGGCGGAGGCTCGAATTTGGATTCTGCATGCGCCACTCGACTCCTCTCGTCATTTTGGGTCGGAAATACTTGTGTTCAATTTCAGATTTCGATTCTGCGAGCCAGAATACTCGATGATAGGTTTTTGGATATAAGAGTGATTTCCTGACGAACCGAGGCTTGGATTTGGATTTTGCATGCGCCGTTCGACTCCTCTCGTGATTTTGCGTCGGAAATACTTGTGTTCTACTCCACGTTACGATTCTGGGGGCCAGAATGCTGTAAGATAGGTTTTTGGATATAAGAGTGATTTCCTGAAGAACCGAGGCTTGGATTTGGATTCTGCATGCGCCCTTCGACACCTCTGGTCATTTTGGGTCGGAAATACTTGTGTTCTACTCCACATTACGATTCTGGGAGCCAGAATGCCGTAAGATACGTTTTTGGATATAACAGTGATTTCTGGACGAACGGTTGCTCGGATTTGAATTCTGGTTGCGACGTTCGATTCCTCTCGTGATTTTGCGTCGGAAATACTTGTGTTCTACTCCACGTTACGATTCTGGGAGCCAGAATGCTGTAAGATAGGTTTTTGATATAAGAGTGATTTCCTGAAGAACCGAGGCTTGGATTTGGATTCTGCATGCGCCCTTCGACTCCTCTCGTCATTTTGGGTCGGAAATACTTGTGTTCTACTCCACGTTACGATTCTGGGAGCCAGAATGCCGTAAGATAGGTTTTTGGATATAACAGTGATTTCCTAACGGGCTGAGGCTCGGATTTGAATTCTGCTTGCGCCGTTCGACTCCTCTCGTCATTTTGCGTCGGAAATACTTGTGTTCTACTCCACGTTACGATTCTGGGAGCCAGAATGCCGTAAGATACGATTTTGGATATAACATTGATTTCTGGACGAACGGTTGCTCGGATTTGAATTCTGGTTGCGACGTTCGATTCCTCTCGTGATTTTGCGTCGGAAATACTTGTGTTCAATTCCAGATTGAGATTCATGGGGCCAGAATACTCGATGATAGGTTTTTGGATGTAAGAGTGATTTCCTGACGAACGGTTGCTCGCATTTGAATTCTGCTTGCGCCGTTCGACTGCTCTCGTCATTTTGCGTCGGAAATACTTGTGTTCTACTCTAGATTACGACCCTGGGAGCCAGAATGCTGTAAGATAGGTTTTTGGATATAACAGTGATTTCCTGACGGGCGGAGGCTCGTATTTGATTTCTGCTTGCAGCGTTCGATTCCTCTCGTCATTATGCGCCGGAAATACTTGTGTTCTACTCCACGTTACGATTCTGGGAGCCAGAATGCTGTAAGATAGGTTTTTGGATATAACAGTGATTTCTGGACGAACGGTTGCTCGGATTTGAATTCTGGTTGCGTCGTTCGACTCCTCTCGTCATTTTGGGTCGGAAATACTTGTGTTCAATTTCAGATTGCGATTCTGCGAGCCAGAATACTCGATGATAGGTTTTTGGATATAACAGTGATTTCCTGACAAATGGAGGCTCGGATTAGGTTTCTGCTTGCGCCGTTCGACTCCTCTCGTGATTTTGCGTCGGAAATACTTGTGTTCAATTGCAGATTGAGATTCATGGGGCCAGAATACTCGATGATAGGTTTTTGGATGTAAGAGTGATTTCCTGACGAACGGTTGCTCGCATTTGAATTCTGCTTGCGCCGTTCGATTCCTCTCGTGATTTTGCGTCGGAAATACTTGTGTTCTACTCCACGTTACGATTCTGGGAGCCAGAATGCTGTAAGATAGGTTTTTGATATAAGAGTGATTTCCTGAAGAACCGAGGCTTGGATTTGGATTCTGCATGCGCCCTTCGACTCCTCTCGTCATTTTGGGTCGGAAATACTTGTGTTCTACTCCACGTTACGATTCTGGGAGCCAGAATGCCGTAAGATAGGTTTTTGGATATAACAGTGATTTCCTAACGGGCTGAGGCTCGGATTTGAATTCTGCTTGCGCCGTTCGACTCCTCTCGTCATTTTGCGTCGGAAATACTTGTGTTCTACTCCACGTTACGATTCTGGGAGCCAGAATGCCGTAAGATACGATTTTGGATATAACATTGATTTCTGGACGAACGGTTGCTCGGATTTGAATTCTGGTTGCGACGTTCGATTCCTCTCGTGATTTTGCGTCGGAAATACTTGTGTTCAATTCCAGATTGAGATTCATGGGGCCAGAATACTCGATGATAGGTTTTTGGATGTAAGAGTGATTTCCTGACGAACGGTTGCTCGCATTTGAATTCTGCTTGCGCCGTTCGACTGCTCTCGTCATTTTGCGTCGGAAATACTTGTGTTCTACTCTAGATTACGACCCTGGGAGCCAGAATGCTGTAAGATAGGTTTTTGGATATAACAGTGATTTCCTGACGGGCGGAGGCTCGTATTTGATTTCTGCTTGCAGCGTTCGATTCCTCTCGTCATTATGCGCCGGAAATACTTGTGTTCTACTCCACGTTACGATTCTGGGAGCCAGAATGCTGTAAGATAGGTTTTTGGATATAACAGTGATTTCTGGACGAACGGTTGCTCGGATTTGAATTCTGGTTGCGTCGTTCGACTCCTCTCGTCATTTTGGGTCGGAAATACTTGTGTTCAATTTCAGATTGCGATTCTGCGAGCCAGAATACTCGATGATAGGTTTTTGGATATAACAGTGATTTCCTGACAAATGGAGGCTCGGATTAGGTTTCTGCTTGCGCCGTTCGACTCCTCTCGTGATTTTGCGTCGGAAATACTTGTGTTCAATTGCAGATTGAGATTCATGGGGCCAGAATACTCGATGATAGGTTTTTGGATGTAAGAGTGATTTCCTGACGAACGGTTGCTCGCATTTGAATTCTGCTTGCGCCGTTCGACTGCTCTCGTCATTTTGCGTCGGAAATACTTGTGTTCTACTCTAGATTACGACCCTGGGAGCCAGAATGCTGTAAGATAGGTTTTTGGATATAACAGTGATTTCCTGACGGGCGGAGGCTCGTATTTGATTTCTGCTTGCAGCGTTCGATTCCTCTCGTCATTATGCGCCGGAAATACTTGCGTTCTGCTCCACGTTACGATTCTGGGAGCCAGAATGCTGTAAGATAGCTTTTTGGACATAAGAGTGATTTCCTGACGAACCGAGGCTTGGATTTGGATTTTGCATGCGTCGTTCGACTCCTCTCGTCATTTTGTGTCGGAAATACTTGTGTTCTACTCCACATTTCGATTCTGGGAGCCAGAATGCCGTAAGATAAGTTTTTGGATATAACAGTGATTTCCTGTCGAACGGTTGCTCGGATTTGAATTCTGGTTGCGACATTCGATTCCTCTCGTGATTTTGCGTCGGAAATACTTGTGTTCTACTCCACGTTACGATTCTGGGACCCAGAATGCTGTAAGATAGGTTTTTGGATATAACAGTGATTTCTGGACGAACGGTTGCTCGGATTTGAATTCTGGTTGCGCCGTTCGACTCCTCTCGTCATTTTGCGTCGGAAATACTTGTGTTCTGCTCTATGTTACGATTCTGGGAGCCAGAATGCCGGAACATATGTTTTTGGATATAACAGTGATTTCCTGACGAACGGTTGCTTGGATTTGAATTCTGGTTGCAGCGTTCGATTCCTCTCGTGATATTGCGTCGGGAATACTTGTGTTCAATTCCAGATTGAGATTCTTGGGGCCAGAATACTCGATGATAGGTTTTTGGATATAACAGTGATTTCATGACGAACGGTTGCTTGGATTTGAATTCAGGTTGCGGCGTTCGATTCCTCTCGTGATTTTGCGTCGGAAATACTTGTGTTCTACTCCACGTTACGATTCTGGGGGCCAGAATGCTGTAAGATAGGTTTTTGGATATAAGAGTGATTTCCTGAAGAACCGAGGCTTGGATTTGGATTATGCATGCGCCGTTCGACTCCTCTCGTCATTTTGTGTCGGAAATACTTGTGTTCTACTCCACGTTACGATTCTGGGGGCCAGAATGCTGTAAGATAGGTTTTTGGATATAAGAGTGATTTCCTGAAGAACCGAGTCTTGGATTTGGATTCTGCATGCGCCGTTCGATCCCTCTCGTGATCTTGCGTCGAAAATACTTGTGTTCTACTCTAGATTACGACCCTGGGAGCCAGAATGCTGTCAGATATGTTTTTGGATATAACAGTGATTTCCTGACAAACGGAGGCTCGGATTAGGTTTCTGCTTGAGCCGTTCGACTGCTCTCGTCATTTTGCGTCGGAAATACTTGTGTTCTACTCTAGATTACGACCCTGGGAGCCAGAATACTCGATGATAGGTTTTTGGATATAACAGTGATTTCATGACGAACGGTTGCTTGGATTTGAATTCTGCTTGCGGCGTTCGATTCCTCTCGCGATTTTGCGTCGGAAATACTTGTGTTCAATTCTAGATTGAGATTCTGCGAGCCAGAATACTCGATGATAGGTTCTTGGATGTAAGAGTGATTTCCTGACGAACGGTTGCTCGGATTTGAATTCTGCTTGCGCCGTTCGACTGCTCTCGTCATTTTGCGTCGGAAATACTTGTGTTCTACTCTAGATTACGACCCTGGGAGCCAGAATGCTGTAAGATAGGTTTTTGGATATAATAGTGATTTCCTGACGGGCGGAGGCTCGGATTTGATTTCTGCTTGCAGCGTTCGATTCCTCTCGTCATTATGCGTCGGAAATACTTGTGTTCAATTCCAGATTGAGATTCATGGGGCCAGAATACTCGATGATGGGTTTTTGGATATAACAGTGATTTCCTGACGGGCTGAGGCTCGAATTTGGATTCTGCATGCGCCGTTCGACTCCTCTCGTCATTTTGGGTCGGAAATACTTGCGTTCAATTTCAGATTGCGATTCTGGGAGCCAGAATGCCGTAAGATAGGTTTTTGGATATAACAGTGATTTCCTGACGAACGGTTGCTCGGATTTGAATTCTGGTTGCGACGTTCGATTCCTCTCGTGATTTTGCGTCGGAAATACTTGTGTTCTACTCCACGTTACGATTCTGGGAGCCAGAATGCTGTAAGATAGGTTTCTGATATAAGAGTGATTTCCTGAAGAACCGAGGCTTGGATTTGGATTCTGCATGCGCCCTTCGACTCCTCTCGTCATTTTGGGTCGGAAATGCTTGTGTTCTACTCCACGTTACGATTCTGGGAGCCAGAATGCCGTAAGATAGGTTTTTGGATATAACAGTGATTTCCTGACGGGCTGAGGCTCGGATTTGAATTCTGCTTGCGCCGTTCGACTCCTCTCGTCATTTTGTGTCGGAAATACTTGTGTTCAATTTCAGATTGCGATTCTGCGAGCCAGAATACTCGATGATAGGTTTTTGGATATAACAGTGATTTCATGACAAACGGAGGCTCGGATTAGGTTTCTGCTTGCGCCGTTCGACTCCTCTCGTCATTTTGCGTCGGAAATACTTGTGTTCTACTCCACATTTCGATTCTTGGAGCCAGAATGCTGTAAGATAGCTTTTTGGATATAAGAGTGATTTCCTGAAGAACCGAGGCTTGGATTTGGATTCTGCATGCGCCCTTCGACTCCTCTCGTCATTTTGCGTCGGAAATACTTGTGTTCTACTCCACGTTACGATTCTGGGAGCCAGAAAGCTGTAAGATAGGTTTTTGGATATAAGAGTGATTTCCTGAAGAACCGAGGCTTGGATTTGGATTCTGCATGCGCCGTTCGACTCCTCTCGTCATTTTGCGTCGGAAATACTTGTGTTCTACTCCACATTTCGATTCTTGGAGCCAGAATGCTGTAAGATAGGTTTTTGGATATAAGAGTGATTTCCTGAAGAACCGAGGCTTGGATTTGGATTTTGCATGCGCCGTTCGACTCCTATCGTCATTTTGTGTCGGAAATACTTGTGTTCTACTCCACGTTACGATTCTGGGGGCCAGAATGCTGTAAGATAGGTTTTTGGATATCAGAGTGATTTCCTGACGAACCGAGGCTTGGATTTGGATTTTGCATGCGTCGTTCGACTCCTCTCGTCATTTTGTGTCGGAAATACTTGTGTTCTACTCCACGTTACGATTCTGGGGGCCAGAATGCTGTAAGATAGGTTTTTGGATATAAGAGTGATTTCCTGAAGAACCGAGGCTTGGATTTGGATTCTGCATGCGCCCTTCGACTCCTCTCGTCATTTTGGGTCGGAAATACTTGTGTTCTACTCTAGATTACGACCCTGGGAGCCAGAATGCTGTAAGATATGTTTTTGGATATAAAAGTGATTTCCTGACAAACGGAGGCTCGGATTAGGTTTTTGCTTGCGCCGTTCGACTGCTCTCGTCATTTTGCGTCGGAAATACTTGTGTTCTACTCTAGATTACGACCCTGGGAGCCAGAATGCTGTAAGATAGGTTTTTGGATATAACAGTGATTTCCTGACGGGCGGAGGCTCGGATTTGATTTCTGCATGCAGCGTTCGATTCCTCTCGTCATTATGCGTCGGAAATACTTGCGTTCTGCTCCACGTTACGATTCTGGGAGCCAGAATGCTGTAAGATAGCTTTTTGGATATAAGAGTGATTTCCTGACGAACCGAGGCTTGGATTTGGATTTTGCATGCGTCGTTCAACTCCTCTCGTCATTTTGTGTCGGAAATACTTGTGTTCTACTCCACGTTACGATTCTGGGGGCCAGAATGCTGTAAGATAGGTTTTTGGATATAAGAGTGATTTCCTGAAGAACCGAGGCTTGGATTTGGATTCTGCATGCGCCCTTCGACTCCTCTTGTCATTTTGGGTCGGAAATACTTGTGTTCTACTCCACGTTACGATTCTGGGAGCCAGAAAGCTGTAAGATAGGTTTTTGGATATAAGAGTGATTTCCTGAAGAACCGAGGCTTGGATTTGGATTCTGCATGCGCCGTTCGACTCCTCTCGTCATTTTGCGTCGGAAATACTTGTGTTCTACTCCACATTTCGATTCTGGGGGCCAGAATGCTGTAAGATAGGTTTTTGGATATAAGAGTGATTTCCTGAAGAACCGAGGCTTGGATTTGGATTCTGCATGCGCCCTTCGACTCCTCTCGTCATTTTGGGTCGGAAATACTTGTGTTCTACTCCACGTTACGATTCTGGGAGCCAGAATGCCGTAAGATACGTTTTTGGATATAACAGTGATTTCTGGACGAACGGTTGCTCGGATTTGAATTCTGGTTGCGACGTTCGATTCCTCTCGTGATTTTGCGTCGGAAATACTTGTGTTCTACTCCACGTTACGATTCTGGGAGCCAGAAAGCTGTAAGATAGGTTTTTGGATATAAGAGTGATTTCCTGAAGAACCGAGGCTTGGATTTGGATTCTGCATACGCCGTTCGACTCCTCTCGTCATTTTGCGTCGGAAATACTTGTGTTCTACTCCACATTTCGATTCTTGGAGCCAGAATGCTGTAAGATAGCTTTTTGGATATAAGAGTGATTTCCTGACGAACCGAGGCTTGGATTTGGATTTTGCATGCGTCGTTCGACTCCTCTCGTCATTTTGTGTCGGAAATACTTGTGTTCTACTCCACGTTACGATTCTGGGGGCCAGAATGCTGTAAGATAGGTTTTTGGATATAAGAGTGATTTCCTGAAGAACCGAGGCTTGGATTTGGATTCTGCATGCGCCCTTCGACTCCTCTCGTCATTTTGGGTCGGAAATACTTGTGTTCTACTCCACGTTACGATTCTGGGAGCCAGAATGCCGTAAGATACGTTTTTGGATATAACAGTGATTTCTGGACGAACGGTTGCTCGGATTTGAATTCTGGTTGCGACGTTCGATTCCTCTCGGGATTTTGCGTCGGAAATACTTGTGTTCTACTCCACGTTACGATTCTGGGAGCCAGAATGCTGTAAGATAGGTTTTTGGATATAACAGTGATTTCCTGACGGGCGGAGGCTCGAATTTGGATTCTGCATGCGCCGTTCGACTCCTCTCGTCATTTTGTGTCGGAAATACTTGTGTTCAATTTCAGATTGCGATTCTGCGAGCCAGAATACTCGATGATAGGTTTTTGGATATAACAGTGATTTCATGACAAACGGAGGCTCGGATTAGGTTTCTGCTTGCGCCGTTCGACTCCTCTCGTCATTTTGCGTCGGAAATACTTGTGTTCTACTCCACGTTACGATTCTGGGAGCCAGAAAGCTGTAAGATAGGTTTTTGGATATAAGAGTGATTTCCTGAAGAACCGAGGCTTGGATTTGGATTCTGCATGCGCCGTTCGACTCCTCTCGTCATTTTGCGTCGGAAATACTTGTCTTCTACTCCACGTTACGATTCTGGGGGCCAGAATGCTGTAAGATAGGTTTTTGGATATAAGAGTGATTTCCTGAAGAACCGAGGCTTGGATTTGGATTCTGCATGCGCCCTTCGACTCCTCTCGTCATTTTGGGTCGGAAATACTTGTGTTCTACTCTAGATTACGACCCTGGGAGCCAGAATGCTGTAAGATATGTTTTTGGATATAAAAGTGATTTCCTGACAAACGGAGGCTCGGATTAGGTTTTTGCTTGCGCCGTTCGACTGCTCTCGTCATTTTGCGTCGGAAATACTTGTGTTCTACTCTAGATTACGACCCTGGGAGCCAGAATGCTGTAAGATAGGTTTTTGGATATAACAGTGATTTCCTGACGGGCGGAGGCTCGGATTTGATTTCTGCATGCAGCGTTCGATTCCTCTCGTCATTATGCGTCGGAAATACTTGCGTTCTGCTCCACGTTACGATTCTGGGAGCCAGAATGCTGTAAGATAGCTTTTTGGATATAAGAGTGATTTCCTGACGAACTGAGGCTTGGATTTGGATTTTGCATGCGTCGTTCGACTCCTCTCGTCATTTTGTGTCGGAAATACTTGTGTTCTACTCCACGTTACGATTCTGGGGGCCAGAATGCTGTAAGATAGGTTTTTGGATATAAGAGTGATTTCCTGAAGAACCGAGGCTTGGATTTGGATTCTGCATGCGCCCTTCGACTCCTCTCGTCATTTTGGGTCGGAAATACTTGTGTTCTACTCCACGTTACGATTCTGGGAGCCAGAATGCCGTAAGATAGGTTTTTGGATATAACAGTGATTTCCTGACGGGCGGAGGCTCGAATTTGGATTCTGCATGCGCCACTCGACTCCTCTCGTCATTTTGCGTCGGAAATACTTGTGTTCAATTTCAGATTGCGATTCTGCGAGCCAGAATACTCGATGATAGGTTTTTGGATATAACAGTGATTTCATGACAAACGGAGGCTCGGATTAGGTTTCTGCTTGCGCCGTTCGACTCCTCTCGTGATTTTGCGTCGGAAATACTTGTGTTCTACTCCACGTTACGATTCTGGGGGCCAGAATGCTGTAAGATAGGTTTTTGGATATAAGAGTGATTTCCTGAAGAACCGAGGCTTGGATTTGGATTCTGCATGCGCCCTTCGACACCTCTCGTCATTTTGGGTCGGAAATACTTGTGTTCTACTCCACATTACGATTCTGGGAGCCAGAATGCCGTAAGGTACGTTTTTGGATATAACAGTGATTTCTGGACGAACGGTTGCTCGGATTTGAATTCTGGTTGCGACGTTCGATTCCTCTCGTGATTTTGCGTCGGAAATACTTGTGTTCTACTCCACTTTACGATTCTGGGAGCCAGAATGCTGTAAGATAGGTTTTTGATATAAGAGTGATTTCCTGAAGAACCGAGGCTTGGATTTGGATTCTGCATGCGCCCTTCGACTCCTCTCGTCATTTTGGGTCGGAAATACTTGTGTTCTACTCCACGTTACGATTCTGGGTGCCAGAATGCCGTAAGATAGGTTTTTGGATATAAGAGTGATTTCCTGAAGAACCGAGGCTTGGATTTGGATTCTGCATGCGCCCTTCGACTCCTCTCGTCATTTTGCGTCGGAAATACTTGTGTTCTACTCCACGTTACGATTCTGGGAGCCAGAAAGCTGTAAGATAGGTTTTTGGATATAAGAGTGATTTCCTGAAGAACCGAGGCTTGGATTTGGATTCTGCATGCGCCGTTCGACTCCTCTCGTCATTTTGCGTCGGAAATACTTGTGTTCTACTCCACGTTACGATTCTGGGGGCCAGAATGCTGTAAGATAGGTTTTTGGATATAAGAGTGATTTCCTGAAGAACCGAGGCTTGGATTTGGATTCTGCATGCGCCCTTCGACTCCTCTCGTCATTTTGGGTCGGAAATACTTGTGTTCTACTCTAGATTACGACCCTGGGAGCCAGAATGCTGTAAGATATGTTTTTGGATATAAAAGTGATTTCCTGACAAACGGAGGCTCGGATTAGGTTTTTGCTTGCGCCGTTCGACTGCTCTCGTCATTTTGCGTCGGAAATACTTGTGTTCTACTCTAGATTACGACCCTGGGAGCCAGAATGCTGTAAGATAGGTTTTTGGATATAACAGTGATTTCCTGACGGGCGGAGGCTCGGATTTGATTTCTGCATGCAGCGTTCGATTCCTCTCGTCATTATGCGTCGGAAATACTTGCGTTCTGCTCCACGTTACGATTCTGGGAGCCAGAATGCTGTAAGATAGCTTTTTGGATATAAGAGTGATTTCCTGACGAACTGAGGCTTGGATTTGGATTTTGCATGCGTCGTTCGACTCCTCTCGTCATTTTGTGTCGGAAATACTTGTGTTCTACTCCACGTTACGATTCTGGGGGCCAGAATGCTGTAAGATAGGTTTTTGGATATAAGAGTGATTTCCTGAAGAACCGAGGCTTGGATTTGGATTCTGCATGCGCCCTTCGACTCCTCTCGTCATTTTGGGTCGGAAATACTTGTGTTCTACTCCACGTTACGATTCTGGGAGCCAGAATGCCGTAAGATAGGTTTTTGGATATAACAGTGATTTCCTGACGGGCGGAGGCTCGAATTTGGATTCTGCATGCGCCACTCGACTCCTCTCGTCATTTTGCGTCGGAAATACTTGTGTTCAATTTCAGATTGCGATTCTGCGAGCCAGAATACTCGATGATAGGTTTTTGGATATAACAGTGATTTCATGACAAACGGAGGCTCGGATTAGGTTTCTGCTTGCGCCGTTCGACTCCTCTCGTGATTTTGCGTCGGAAATACTTGTGTTCTACTCCACGTTACGATTCTGGGGGCCAGAATGCTGTAAGATATGTTTTTGGATATAAGAGTGATTTCCTGAAGAACCGAGGCTTGGATTTGGATTCTGCATGCGCCCTTCGACACCTCTCGTCATTTTGGGTCGGAAATACTTGTGTTCTACTCCACATTACGATTCTGGGAGCCAGAATGCCGTAAGGTACGTTTTTGGATATAACAGTGATTTCTGGACGAACGGTTGCTCGGATTTGAATTCTGGTTGCGACGTTCGATTCCTCTCGTGATTTTGCGTCGGAAATACTTGTGTTCTACTCCACGTTACGATTCTGGGAGCCAGAATGCTGTAAGATAGGTTTTTGATATAAGAGTGATTTCCTGAAGAACCGAGGCTTGGATTTGGATTCTGCATGCGCCCTTCGACTCCTCTCGTCATTTTGGGTCGGAAATACTTGTGTTCTACTCCACGTTACGATTCTGGGTGCCAGAATGCCGTAAGATAGGTTTTTGGATATAAGAGTGATTTCCTGAAGAACCGAGGCTTGGATTTGGATTCTGCATGCGCCCTTCGACACCTCTCGTCATTTTGGGTCGGAAATACTTGTGTTCTACTCCACATTACGATTCTGGGAGCCAGAATGCCGTAAGATAGGTTTTTGGATATAACAGTGATTTCCTAACGGGCTGAGGCTCGGATTTGAATTCTGCTTGCGCCGTTCGACTCCTCTCGTCATTTTGCGTCGGAAATACTTGTGTTCTACTCCACGTTACGATTCTGGGAGCCAGAATGCCGTAAGATACGATTTTGGATATAACATTGATTTCTGGACGAACGGTTGCTCGTATTTGAATTCTGGTTGCGCCGTTCGACTCCTCTCGTCATTTTGCGTCGGAAATACTTGTGTTCTACTCCACGTTACGATTCTGGGAGCCAGAATGCCGTAAGATACGTTTTTGGATATAACAGTGATTTCCTGACGGGCGGAGGCTCGAATTTGGATTCTGCATGCGCCACTCGACTCCTCTCGTCATTTTGGGTCGGAAATACTTGTGTTCAATTTCAGATTTCGATTCTGCGAGCCAGAATACTCGATGATAGGTTTTTGGATATAAGAGTGATTTCCTGACGAACCGAGGCTTGGATTTGGATTTTGCATGCGCCGTTCGACTCCTCTCGTGATTTTGCGTCGGAAATACTTGTGTTCTACTCCACGTTACGATTCTGGGGGCCAGAATGCTGTAAGATAGGTTTTTGGATATAAGAGTGATTTCCTGAAGAACCGAGGCTTGGATTTGGATTCTGCATGCGCCCTTCGACACCTCTGGTCATTTTGGGTCGGAAATACTTGTGTTCTACTCCACATTACGATTCTGGGAGCCAGAATGCCGTAAGATACGTTTTTGGATATAACAGTGATTTCTGGACGAACGGTTGCTCGGATTTGAATTCTGGTTGCGACGTTCGATTCCTCTCGTGATTTTGCGTCGGAAATACTTGTGTTCTACTCCACGTTACGATTCTGGGAGCCAGAATGCTGTAAGATAGGTTTTTGATATAAGAGTGATTTCCTGAAGAACCGAGGCTTGGATTTGGATTCTGCATGCGCCCTTCGACTCCTCTCGTCATTTTGGGTCGGAAATACTTGTGTTCTACTCCACGTTACGCTTCTGGGAGCCAGAATGCCGTAAGATAGGTTTTTGGATATAACAGTGATTTCCTAACGGGCTGAGGCTCGGATTTGAATTCTGCTTGCGCCGTTCGACTCCTCTCGTCATTTTGCGTCGGAAATACTTGTGTTCTACTCCACGTTACGATTCTGGGAGCCAGAATGCCGTAAGATACGATTTTGGATATAACATTGATTTCTGGACGAACGGTTGCTCGGATTTGAATTCTGGTTGCGACGTTCGATTCCTCTCGTGATTTTGCGTCGGAAATACTTGTGTTCAATTCCAGATTGAGATTCATGGGGCCAGAATACTCGATGATAGGTTTTTGGATGTAAGAGTGATTTCCTGACGAACGGTTGCTCGCATTTGAATTCTGCTTGCGCCGTTCGACTGCTCTCGTCATTTTGCGTCGGAAATACTTGTGTTCTACTCTAGATTACGACCCTGGGAGCCAGAATGCTGTAAGATAGGTTTTTGGATATAACAGTGATTTCCTGACGGGCGGAGGCTCGTATTTGATTTCTGCTTGCAGCGTTCGATTCCTCTCGTCATTATGCGCCGGAAATACTTGTGTTCTACTCCACGTTACGATTCTGGGAGCCAGAATGCTGTAAGATAGGTTTTTGGATATAACAGTGATTTCTGGACGAACGGTTGCTCGGATTTGAATTCTGGTTGCGTCGTTCGACTCCTCTCGTCATTTTGGGTCGGAAATACTTGTGTTCAATTTCAGATTGCGATTCTGCGAGCCAGAATACTCGATGATAGGTTTTTGGATATAACAGTGATTTCCTGACAAATGGAGGCTCGGATTAGGTTTCTGCTTGCGCCGTTCGACTCCTCTCGTGATTTTGCGTCGGAAATACTTGTGTTCAATTGCAGATTGAGATTCATGGGGCCAGAATACTCGATGATAGGTTTTTGGATGTAAGAGTGATTTCCTGACGAACGGTTGCTCGCATTTGAATTCTGCTTGCGCCGTTCGACTGCTCTCGTCATTTTGCGTCGGAAATACTTGTGTTCTACTCTAGATTACGGCCCTGGGAGCCAGAATGCTGTAAGATAGGTTTTTGGATATAACAGTGATTTCCTGACGGGCGGAGGCTCGTATTTGATTTCTGCTTGCAGCGTTCGATTCCTCTCGTCATTATGCGCCGGAAATACTTGCGTTCTGCTCCACGTTACGATTCTGGGAGCCAGAATGCTGTAAGATAGCTTTTTGGACATAAGAGTGATTTCCTGACGAACCGAGGCTTGGATTTGGATTTTGCATGCGTCGTTCGACTCCTCTCGTCATTTTGTGTCGGAAATACTTGTGTTCTACTCCACATTTCGATTCTGGGAGCCAGAATGCCGTAAGATAAGTTTTTGGATATAACAGTGATTTCCTGTCGAACGGTTGCTCGGATTTGAATTCTGGTTGCGACATTCGATTCCTCTCGTGATTTTGCGTCGGAAATACTTGTGTTCTACTCCACGTTACGATTCTGGGACCCAGAATGCTGTAAGATAGGTTTTTGGATATAACAGTGATTTCTGGACGAACGGTTGCTCGGATTTGAATTCTGGTTGCGCCGTTCGACTCCTCTCGTCATTTTGCGTCGGAAATACTTGTGTTCTGCTCTATGTTACGATTCTGGGAGCCAGAATGCCGGAACATATGTTTTTGGATATAACAGTGATTTCCTGACGAACGGTTGCTTGGATTTGAATTCTGGTTGCAGCGTTCGATTCCTCTCGTGATATTGCGTCGGGAATACTTGTGTTCAATTCCAGATTGAGATTCTTGGGGCCAGAATACTCGATGATAGGTTTTTGGATATAACAGTGATTTCATGACGAACGGTTGCTTGGATTTGAATTCAGGTTGCGGCGTTCGATTCCTCTCGTGATTTTGCGTCGGAAATACTTGTGTTCTACTCCACGTTACGATTCTGGGGGCCAGAATGCTGTAAGATAGGTTTTTGGATATAAGAGTGATTTCCTGAAGAACCGAGGCTTAGATTTGGATTATGCATGCGCCGTTCGACTCCTCTCGTCATTTTGTGTCGGAAATACTTGTGTTCTACTCCACGTTACGATTCTGGGGGCCAGAATGCTGTAAGATAGGTTTTTGGATATAAGAGTGATTTCCTGAAGAACCGAGGCTTGGATTTGGATTCTGCATGCGCCCTTCGACTCCTCTCGTCATTTTGGGTCGGAAATGCTTGTGTTCTACTCCACGTTACGATTCTGGGAGCCAGAATGCCGTAAGATAGGTTTTTGGATATAACAGTGATTTCCTGACGGGCTGAGGCTCGGATTTGAATTCTGCTTGCGCCGTTCGACTCCTCTCGTCATTTTGCGTCGGAAATACTTGTGTTCTACTCCACGTTACGATTCTAGGAGCCAGAATGCCGTAAGATACGATTTTGGATATAACATTGATTTCTGGACGAACGGTTGCTCGTATTTGAATTCTGGTTGCGCCGTTCGACTCCTCTCGTCATTTTGCGTCGGAAATACTTGTGTTCTACTCCACGTTACGATTCTGGGAGCCAGAATGCCGTAAGATACGTTTTTGGATATAACAGTGATTTCCTGACGGGCGGAGGCTCGAATTTGGATTCTGCATGCGCCGTTCGACTCCTCTCGTCATTTTGGGTCGGAAATACTTGCGTTCAATTTCAGATTGCGATTCTGGGAGCCAGAATGCCGTAAGATAGGTTTTTCGATATAACAGTGATTTCCTGACGAACGGTTGCTCGGATTTGAATTCTGGTTGCGACGTTAGATTCCTCTCGTGATTTTGCGTCGGAAATACTTGTGTTCTACTCCACGTTACGATTCTGGGAGCCAGAATGCAGTAAGATAGGTTTTTGGATATAACAGTGATTTCTGGACGAACGGTTGCTCGGATTTGAATTCTGGTTGCGCCGTTCGACTCCTCTCGTCATTTTGCGTCCGAAATACTTGTGTTCTACTCCACGTTACGATTCTGGGAGCCAGAATGCCGGAACATAGGTTTTTGGATATAACAGTGATTTCCTGACGAACGGTTGCTTGGATTTGAATTCTGGTTGCAGCGTTCGATTCCTCTCGTGATATTGCGTCGGAAATACTTGTGTTCAGTTCCAGATTGCGATTCTGCTAGCCAGAATACTCGATTATAGGTTTTTGGATATAACAGTGATTTCCTGACGGGCTGAGGCTCGAATTTGGATTCTGCATGCGCCGTTCGACTCCTCTCGTCATTTTGTGTCGGAAATACTTGTGTTCTACTCCACGTTACGATTCTGGGGGCCAGAATGCTGTAAGATAGGTTTTTGGATATAAGAGTGATTTCCTGAAGAACCGAGTCTTGGATTTGGATTTTGCATGCGCCGTTCGACTCCTCTCGTCATTTTGTGTCGGAAATACTTGTGTTCTACTCCACGTTACGATTCTGGGGGCCAGAATGCTGTAAGATAGCTTTTTGGATATAAGAGTGATTTCCTGAAGAACCGAGGCTCGAATTTGGATTGTGCATGCCCCGTTCGACTCCTCTCGTCAATTTGGGTCGGAAATACTTGCGTTCAATTTCAGATTGCGATTCTGGGAGCCAGAATGCTGTAAGATAGGTCTTTGGATATAACAGTGATTTCCTGACGAACGGTTGCTCTGATTTGCATTCTGGTTGCGCCGTTCGACTCCTCTCGTCATTTTGCGTCGGAAATACATGTGTTCAATTTCAGATTGCGATTCTACGAGCCAGAATACTCGATGATAGGTTTTTGGATATAATAGTGATTTCCTGACGAACCGAGGCTTGGATTTGGATTCTGCTTGCGGCGTTCGATTCCTCTCGTGATTTTTTGTCGAAAATACTTGTGTTCTACTCCACATTTCGATTCTGGGAGCCAGAATGCTGTAAGATAGCTTTTTGGATATAAGAGTGATTTCCTGACGAACGGTTGCTCGGATTTGAATTCTGGTTGCGCCGTTCGACTCCTCTCGTCATTTTGCGTCGGAAATACTTGTGTTCAATTCCAGATTGAGATTCTTGGGGCCAGAATACTCGATGATAGGTTTTTGGATATAACAGTGATTTCCTGACGGGCTGAGGCTCGAATTTGGATTGTGCATGCCCCGTTCGACTCCTCTCGTCAATTTGGGTCGGAAATACTTGCGTTCAATTTCAGATTGCGATTCTGGGAGCCAGAATGCTGTAAGATAGGTCTTTGGATATAACAGTGATTTCCTGACGAACGGTTGCTCTGATTTGCATTCTGGTTGCGCCGTTCGACTCCTCTCGTCATTTTGCGTCGGAAATACTTGTGTTCAATTTCAGTTTGCGATTCTACGAGCCAGCATACTCGATGATAGGTTTTTGGATATAATAGTGATTTCCTGACGAACCGAGGCTTGGATTTGGATTCTGCTTGCGGCGTTCGATTCCTCTCGTGATTTTTTGTCGAAAATACTTGTGTTCTACTCCACATTTCGATTCTGGGAGCCAGAATGCTGTAAGATAGCTTTTTGGATATAAGAGTGATTTCCTGACGAACGGTTGCTCGGATTTGAATTCTGGTTGCGCCGTTCGACTCCTCTCGTCATTTTGCGTCGGAAATAATTGTGTTCTACTCCACGTTACGATTCTGGGAGCCAGAATGCCGTAAGATACGTTTTTGGATATAACAGTGATTTCTGGACGAACGGTTGCTCGGATTTGAATTCTGGTTGCAGCGTTCGATTCCTCTCGTGATTTTGCGTCGGAAATACTTGTGTTCAATTCCAGATTGAGATTCTTGGGGCCAGAATACTCGATGATAGGTTTTTGGATATAACAGTGATTTCCTGACGGGCTGAGGCTCGAATTTGGATTGTGCATGCCCCGTTCGACTCCTCTCGTCATTTTGGGTCGGAAATACTTGCGTTCAATTTCAGATTGCGATTCTGGAACCAGAATGCTGTAAGATATGTTTTTGGATATAACAGTGATTTCCTAACGAACCGAGGCTTGGATTTGGATTCTGCTTGCGGCGTTCGATTCCTCTCGTGATTTTTTGTCGAAAATACTTGTGTTCTACTCCACATTTCGATTCTGGGAGCCAGAATGCTGTAAGATAGCTTTTTGGATATAAGAGTGATTTCCTGATGAACGGTTGCTCGGATTTGAATTCTGGTTGCGCCGTTCGACTCCTCTCGTCATTTTGCGTCGGAAATAATTGTGTTCTACTCCACATTTCGATTCTGGCAGCCAGAATGCCGTAAGATAGGCTTTTGGATATGACAGTGATTTCCTGACGGGCGGAGGCTCGAATTTGGATTCTGCATGCGCCACTCGACTCCTCTCGTCATTTTGGGTCGGAAATACTTGTGTTCAATTTCAGATTGCGATTCTGCGAGCCAGAATACTCGATGATAGGTTTTTGGATATAACAGTGATTTCATGACAAACGGAGGCTCGGATTAGGTTTCTGCTTGCGCCGTTCGACTCCTCTCGTCATTTTGCGTCGGAAATACTTTTGTTCTACTCCACGTTACGATTCTGGGAGCCAGAATGCCGTAAGATAGGTGTTGGGATATAACAGTGATTTCCTGACGAACGGTTGCTCGGATTTGAATTCTGCTTGCGCCGATCGACTCCTCTCGTCATTTTGCGTCGGAAATACTTTTGTTCTACTCCACGTTACGATTCTGGGAGCCAGAATGCCGTAAGATAGGTTTTGGGATATAACAGTGATTTCATGACAAACGGAGGCTCGGATTAGGTTTCTGCTTGCGCCGTTCGACTCCTCTCGTCATTTTGCGTCGGAAATACTTGTGTTCTACTCCACATTTCGATTCTGGAAGCCAGAATGCTGTAAGATATGTTTTTGGATATAACAGTGATTTCCTGACGAACCGAGGCTTGGATTTGGATTCTGCTTGCGGCGTTCGATTCCTCTCGTCATTTTGCGTCGGAAATACTTGTGTTCTACTCCATGTTACGATTCTGGGAGCCAGAATGCTGTAAGATAGGTTTTTGGATATAACAGTGATTTCCTGACGAACGGTTGCTCGGATTTGAATTCTGGTTGCGACGTTCGATTCCTCTCGTGATTTTGCGTCGGAAATACTTGTGTTCTACTCCATGTTACGATTCTGGGAGCCAGAATGCCGTAAGATAGGTTTTTGGATATAACAGTGATTTCCTGACGGGCGGAGGCTCGAATTTGGATTCTGCATGCGCCACTCGACTCCTCTCGTCATTTTGCGTCGGAAATACTTGTGTTCAATTTCAGATTGCGATTCTGCGAGCCAGAATACTCGATGATAGGTTTTTGGATATAACAGTGATTTCATGACAAACGGAGGCTCGGATTAGGTTTCTGCTTGCGCCGTTCGACTCCTCTCGTGATTTTGCGTCGGAAATACTTGTGTTCTACTCCACGTTACGATTCTGGGGGCCAGAATGCTGTAAGATAGGTTTTTGGATATAAGAGTGATTTCCTGAAGAACCGAGGCTTGGATTTGGATTCTGCATGCGCCCTTCGACACCTCTCGTCATTTTGGGTCGGAAATACTTGTGTTCTACTCCACATTACGATTCTGGGAGCCAGAATGCCGTAAGGTACGTTTTTGGATATAACAGTGATTTCTGGACGAACGGTTGCTCGGATTTGAATTCTGGTTGCGACGTTCGATTCCTCTCGTGATTTTGCGTCGGAAATACTTGTGTTCTACTCCACGTTACGATTCTGGGAGCCAGAATGCTGTAAGATAGGTTTTTGATATAAGAGTGATTTCCTGAAGAACCGAGGCTTGGATTTGGATTCTGCATGCGCCCTTCGACTCCTCTCGTCATTTTGGGTCGGAAATACTTGTGTTCTACTCCACGTTACGATTCTGGGTGCCAGAATGCCGTAAGATAGGTTTTTGGATATAAGAGTGATTTCCTGAAGAACCGAGGCTTGGATTTGGATTCTGCATGCGCCCTTCGACACCTCTCGTCATTTTGGGTCGGAAATACTTGTGTTCTACTCCACATTACGATTCTGGGAGCCAGAATGCCGTAAGATAGGTTTTTGGATATAACAGTGATTTCCTAACGGGCTGAGGCTCGGATTTGAATTCTGCTTGCGCCGTTCGACTCCTCTCGTCATTTTGCGTCGGAAATACTTGTGTTCTACTCCACGTTACGATTCTGGGAGCCAGAATGCCGTAAGATACGATTTTGGATATAACATTGATTTCTGGACGAACGGTTGCTCGTATTTGAATTCTGGTTGCGCCGTTCGACTCCTCTCGTCATTTTGCGTCGGAAATACTTGTGTTCTACTCCACGTTACGATTCTGGGAGCCAGAATGCCGTAAGATACGTTTTTGGATATAACAGTGATTTCCTGACGGGCGGAGGCTCGAATTTGGATTCTGCATGCGCCACTCGACTCCTCTCGTCATTTTGGGTCGGAAATACTTGTGTTCAATTTCAGATTTCGATTCTGCGAGCCAGAATACTCGATGATAGGTTTTTGGATATAAGAGTGATTTCCTGACGAACCGAGGCTTGGATTTGGATTTTGCATGCGCCGTTCGACTCCTCTCGTGATTTTGCGTCGGAAATACTTGTGTTCTACTCCACGTTACGATTCTGGGGGCCAGAATGCTGTAAGATAGGTTTTTGGATATAAGAGTGATTTCCTGAAGAACCGAGGCTTGGATTTGGATTCTGCATGCGCCCTTCGACACCTCTGGTCATTTTGGGTCGGAAATACTTGTGTTCTACTCCACATTACGATTCTGGGAGCCAGAATGCCGTAAGATACGTTTTTGGATATAACAGTGATTTCTGGACGAACGGTTGCTCGGATTTGAATTCTGGTTGCGACGTTCGATTCCTCTCGTGATTTTGCGTCGGAAATACTTGTGTTCTACTCCACGTTACGATTCTGGGAGCCAGAATGCTGTAAGATAGGTTTTTGATATAAGAGTGATTTCCTGAAGAACCGAGGCTTGGATTTGGATTCTGCATGCGCCCTTCGACTCCTCTCGTCATTTTGGGTCGGAAATACTTGTGTTCTACTCCACGTTACGATTCTGGGAGCCAGAATGCCGTAAGATAGGTTTTTGGATATAACAGTGATTTCCTAACGGGCTGAGGCTCGGATTTGAATTCTGCTTGCGCCGTTCGACTCCTCTCGTCATTTTGCGTCGGAAATACTTGTGTTCTACTCCACGTTACGATTCTGGGAGCCAGAATGCCGTAAGATACGATTTTGGATATAACATTGATTTCTGGACGAACGGTTGCTCGGATTTGAATTCTGGTTGCGACGTTCGATTCCTCTCGTGATTTTGCGTCGGAAATACTTGTGTTCAATTCCAGATTGAGATTCATGGGGCCAGAATACTCGATGATAGGTTTTTGGATGTAAGAGTGATTTCCTGACGAACGGTTGCTCGCATTTGAATTCTGCTTGCGCCGTTCGACTGCTCTCGTCATTTTGCGTCGGAAATACTTGTGTTCTACTCTAGATTACGACCCTGGGAGCCAGAATGCTGTAAGATAGGTTTTTGGATATAACAGTGATTTCCTGACGGGCGGAGGCTCGTATTTGATTTCTGCTTGCAGCGTTCGATTCCTCTCGTCATTATGCGCCGGAAATACTTGTGTTCTACTCCACGTTACGATTCTGGGAGCCAGAATGCTGTAAGATAGGTTTTTGGATATAACAGTGATTTCTGGACGAACGGTTGCTCGGATTTGAATTCTGGTTGCGTCGTTCGACTCCTCTCGTCATTTTGGGTCGGAAATACTTGTGTTCAATTTCAGATTGCGATTCTGCGAGCCAGAATACTCGATGATAGGTTTTTGGATATAACAGTGATTTCCTGACAAATGGAGGCTCGGATTAGGTTTCTGCTTGCGCCGTTCGACTCCTCTCGTGATTTTGCGTCGGAAATACTTGTGTTCAATTGCAGATTGAGATTCATGGGGCCAGAATACTCGATGATAGGTTTTTGGATGTAAGAGTGATTTCCTGACGAACGGTTGCTCGCATTTGAATTCTGCTTGCGCCGTTCGACTGCTCTCGTCATTTTGCGTCGGAAATACTTGTGTTCTACTCTAGATTACGACCCTGGGAGCCAGAATGCTGTAAGATAGGTTTTTGGATATAACAGTGATTTCCTGACGGGCGGAGGCTCGTATTTGATTTCTGCTTGCAGCGTTCGATTCCTCTCGTCATTATGCGCCGGAAATACTTGCGTTCTGCTCCACGTTACGATTCTGGGAGCCAGAATGCTGTAAG
Source organism: Ectemnius cavifrons (assembly GCA_964023945.1). Classification (NCBI taxonomy): domain Eukaryota; kingdom Metazoa; phylum Arthropoda; class Insecta; order Hymenoptera; family Crabronidae; genus Ectemnius; species Ectemnius cavifrons. Next base: position 6,251,949 of record OZ030376.1, on the reverse strand, counting down.
ATAGCTTTTTGGACATAAGAGTGATTTCCTGACGAACCGAGGCTTGGATTTGGATTTTGCATGCGTCGTTCGACTCCTCTCGTCATTTTGTGTCGGAAATACTTGTGTTCTACTCCACATTTCGATTCTGGGAGCCAGAATGCCGTAAGATAAGTTTTTGGATATAACAGTGATTTCCTGTCGAACGGTTGCTCGGATTTGAATTCTGGTTGCGACATTCGATTCCTCTCGTGATTTTGCGTCGGAAATACTTGTGTTCTACTCCACGTTACGATTCTGGGACCCAGAATGCTGTAAGATAGGTTTTTGGATATAACAGTGATTTCTGGACGAACGGTTGCTCGGATGTGAATTCTGGTTGCGCCGTTCGACTCCTCTCGTCATTTTGCGTCGGAAATACTTGTGTTCTGCTCTATGTTACGATTCTGGGAGCCAGAATGCCGGAACATATGTTTTTGGATATAACAGTGATTTCCTGACGAACGGTTGCTTGGATTTGAATTCTGGTTGCAGCGTTCGATTCCTCTCGTGATATTGCGTCGGGAATACTTGTGTTCTACTCCACGTTACGATTCTGGGGGCCAGAATGCTGTAAGATAGGTTTTTGGATATAAGAGTGATTTCCTGAAGAACCGAGGCTTGGATTTGGATTCTGCATGCGCCCTTCGACACCTCTCGTCATTTTGGGTCGGAAATACTTGTGTTCTACTCCACATTACGATTCTGGGAGCCAGAATGCCGTAAGGTACGTTTTTGGATATAACAGTGATTTCTGGACGAACGGTTGCTCGGATTTGAATTCTGGTTGCGACGTTCGATTCCTCTCGTGATTTTGCGTCGGAAATACTTGTGTTCTACTCCACGTTACGATTCTGGGAGCCAGAATGCTGTAAGATAGGTTTTTGATATAAGAGTGATTTCCTGAAGAACCGAGGCTTGGATTTGGATTCTGCATGCGCCCTTCGACTCCTCTCGTCATTTTGGGTCGGAAATACTTGTGTTCTACTCCACGTTACGATTCTGGGTGCCAGAATGCCGTAAGATAGGTTTTTGGATATAAGAGTGATTTCCTGAAGAACCGAGGCTTGGATTTGGATTCTGCATGCGCCCTTCGACACCTCTCGTCATTTTGGGTCGGAAATACTTGTGTTCTACTCCACATTACGATTCTGGGAGCCAGAATGCCGTAAGATAGGTTTTTGGATATAACAGTGATTTCCTAACGGGCTGAGGCTCGGATTTGAATTCTGCTTGCGCCGTTCGACTCCTCTCGTCATTTTGCGTCGGAAATACTTGTGTTCTACTCCACGTTACGATTCTGGGAGCCAGAATGCCGTAAGATACGATTTTGGATATAACATTGATTTCTGGACGAACGGTTGCTCGTATTTGAATTCTGGTTGCGCCGTTCGACTCCTCTCGTCATTTTGCGTCGGAAATACTTGTGTTCTACTCCACGTTACGATTCTGGGAGCCAGAATGCCGTAAGATACGTTTTTGGATATAACAGTGATTTCCTGACGGGCGGAGGCTCGAATTTGGATTCTGCATGCGCCACTCGACTCCTCTCGTCATTTTGGGTCGGAAATACTTGTGTTCAATTTCAGATTTCGATTCTGCGAGCCAGAATACTCGATGATAGGTTTTTGGATATAAGAGTGATTTCCTGACGAACCGAGGCTTGGATTTGGATTTTGCATGCGCCGTTCGACTCCTCTCGTGATTTTGCGTCGGAAATACTTGTGTTCTACTCCACGTTACGATTCTGGGGGCCAGAATGCTGTAAGATAGGTTTTTGGATATAAGAGTGATTTCCTGAAGAACCGAGGCTTGGATTTGGATTCTGCATGCGCCCTTCGACACCTCTGGTCATTTTGGGTCGGAAATACTTGTGTTCTACTCCACATTACGATTCTGGGAGCCAGAATGCCGTAAGATACGTTTTTGGATATAACAGTGATTTCTGGACGAACGGTTGCTCGGATTTGAATTCTGGTTGCGACGTTCGATTCCTCTCGTGATTTTGCGTCGGAAATACTTGTGTTCTACTCCACGTTACGCTTCTGGGAGCCAGAATGCCGTAAGATAGGTTTTTGGATATAACAGTGATTTCCTAACGGGCTGAGGCTCGGATTTGAATTCTGCTTGCGCCGTTCGACTCCTCTCGTCATTTTGCGTCGGAAATACTTGTGTTCTACTCCACGTTACGATTCTGGGAGCCAGAATGCCGTAAGATACGATTTTGGATATAACATTGATTTCTGGACGAACGGTTGCTCGGATTTGAATTCTGGTTGCGACGTTCGATTCCTCTCGTGATTTTGCGTCGGAAATACTTGTGTTCAATTCCAGATTGAGATTCATGGGGCCAGAATACTCGATGATAGGTTTTTGGATGTAAGAGTGATTTCCTGACGAACGGTTGCTCGCATTTGAATTCTGCTTGCGCCGTTCGACTGCTCTCGTCATTTTGCGTCGGAAATACTTGTGTTCTACTCTAGATTACGACCCTGGGAGCCAGAATGCTGTAAGATAGGTTTTTGGATATAACAGTGATTTCCTGACGGGCGGAGGCTCGTATTTGATTTCTGCTTGCAGCGTTCGATTCCTCTCGTCATTATGCGCCGGAAATACTTGTGTTCTACTCCACGTTACGATTCTGGGAGCCAGAATGCTGTAAGATAGGTTTTTGGATATAACAGTGATTTCTGGACGAACGGTTGCTCGGATTTGAATTCTGGTTGCGTCGTTCGACTCCTCTCGTCATTTTGGGTCGGAAATACTTGTGTTCAATTTCAGATTGCGATTCTGCGAGCCAGAATACTCGATGATAGGTTTTTGGATATAACAGTGATTTCCTGACAAATGGAGGCTCGGATTAGGTTTCTGCTTGCGCCGTTCGACTCCTCTCGTGATTTTGCGTCGGAAATACTTGTGTTCAATTGCAGATTGAGATTCATGGGGCCAGAATACTCGATGATAGGTTTTTGGATGTAAGAGTGATTTCCTGACGAACGGTTGCTCGCATTTGAATTCTGCTTGCGCCGTTCGACTGCTCTCGTCATTTTGCGTCGGAAATACTTGTGTTCTACTCTAGATTACGACCCTGGGAGCCAGAATGCTGTAAGATAGGTTTTTGGATATAACAGTGATTTCCTGACGGGCGGAGGCTCGTATTTGATTTCTGCTTGCAGCGTTCGATTCCTCTCGTCATTATGCGCCGGAAATACTTGCGTTCTGCTCCACGTTACGATTCTGGGAGCCAGAATGCTGTAAGATAGCTTTTTGGACATAAGAGTGATTTCCTGACGAACCGAGGCTTGGATTTGGATTTTGCATGCGTCGTTCGACTCCTCTCGTCATTTTGTGTCGGAAATACTTGTGTTCTACTCCACATTTCGATTCTGGGAGCCAGAATGCCGTAAGATAAGTTTTTGGATATAACAGTGATTTCCTGTCGAACGGTTGCTCGGATTTGAATTCTGGTTGCGACATTCGATTCCTCTCGTGATTTTGCGTCGGAAATACTTGTGTTCTACTCCACGTTACGATTCTGGGACCCAGAATGCTGTAAGATAGGTTTTTGGATATAACAGTGATTTCTGGACGAACGGTTGCTCGGATTTGAATTCTGGTTGCGCCGTTCGACTCCTCTCGTCATTTTGCGTCGGAAATACTTGTGTTCTGCTCTATGTTACGATTCTGGGAGCCAGAATGCCGGAACATATGTTTTTGGATATAACAGTGATTTCCTGACGAACGGTTGCTTGGATTTGAATTCTGGTTGCAGCGTTCGATTCCTCTCGTGATATTGCGTCGGGAATACTTGTGTTCAATTCCAGATTGAGATTCTTGGGGCCAGAATACTCGATGATAGGTTTTTGGATATAACAGTGATTTCATGACGAACGGTTGCTTGGATTTGAATTCAGGTTGCGGCGTTCGATTCCTCTCGTGATTTTGCGTCGGAAATACTTGTGTTCTACTCCACGTTACGATTCTGGGGGCCAGAATGCTGTAAGATAGGTTTTTGGATATAAGAGTGATTTCCTGAAGAACCGAGGCTTAGATTTGGATTATGCATGCGCCGTTCGACTCCTCTCGTCATTTTGTGTCGGAAATACTTGTGTTCTACTCCACGTTACGATTCTGGGGGCCAGAATGCTGTAAGATAGGTTTTTGGATATAAGAGTGATTTCCTGAAGAACCGAGGCTTGGATTTGGATTCTGCATGCGCCCTTCGACTCCTCTCGTCATTTTGGGTCGGAAATGCTTGTGTTCTACTCCACGTTACGATTCTGGGAGCCAGAATGCCGTAAGATAAGTTTTTGGATATAACAGTGATTTCCTGACGGGCTGAGGCTCGGATTTGAATTCTGCTTGCGCCGTTCGACTCCTCTCGTCATTTTGCGTCGGAAATACTTGTGTTCTACTCCACGTTACGATTCTAGGAGCCAGAATGCCGTAAGATACGATTTTGGATATAACATTGATTTCTGGACGAACGGTTGCTCGTATTTGAATTCTGGTTGCGCCGTTCGACTCCTCTCGTCATTTTGCGTCGGAAATACTTGTGTTCTACTCCACGTTACGATTCTGGGAGCCAGAATGCCGTAAGATACGTTTTTGGATATAACAGTGATTTCCTGACGGGCGGAGGCTCGAATTTGGATTCTGCATGCGCCGTTCGACTCCTCTCGTCATTTTGGGTCGGAAATACTTGCGTTCAATTTCAGATTGCGATTCTGGGAGCCAGAATGCCGTAAGATAGGTTTTTCGATATAACAGTGATTTCCTGACGAACGGTTGCTCGGATTTGAATTCTGGTTGCGACGTTCGATTCCTCTCGTGATTTTGCGTCGGAAATACTTGTGTTCTACTCCACGTTACGATTCTGGGAGCCAGAATGCAGTAAGATAGGTTTTTGGATATAACAGTGATTTCTGGACGAACGGTTGCTCGGATTTGAATTCTGGTTGCGCCGTTCGACTCCTCTCGTCATTTTGCGTCCGAAATACTTGTGTTCTACTCCACGTTACGATTCTGGGAGCCAGAATGCCGGAACATAGGTTTTTGGATATAACAGTGATTTCCTGACGAACGGTTGCTTGGATTTGAATTCTGGTTGCAGCGTTCGATTCCTCTCGTGATATTGCGTCGGAAATACTTGTGTTCAGTTCCAGATTGCGATTCTGCTAGCCAGAATACTCGATTATAGGTTTTTGGATATAACAGTGATTTCCTGACGGGCTGAGGCTCGAATTTGGATTCTGCATGCGCCGTTCGACTCCTCTCGTCATTTTGTGTCGGAAATACTTGTGTTCTACTCCACGTTACGATTCTGGGGGCCAGAATGCTGTAAGATAGGTTTTTGGATATAAGAGTGATTTCCTGAAGAACCGAGTCTTGGATTTGGATTTTGCATGCGCCGTTCGACTCCTCTCGTCATTTTGTGTCGGAAATACTTGTGTTCTACTCCACGTTACGATTCTGGGGGCCAGAATGCTGTAAGATAGCTTTTTGGATATAAGAGTGATTTCCTGAAGAACCGAGGCTCGAATTTGGATTGTGCATGCCCCGTTCGACTCCTCTCGTCAATTTGGGTCGGAAATACTTGCGTTCAATTTCAGATTGCGATTCTGGGAGCCAGAATGCTGTAAGATAGGTCTTTGGATATAACAGTGATTTCCTGACGAACGGTTGCTCTGATTTGCATTCTGGTTGCGCCGTTCGACTCCTCTCGTCATTTTGCGTCGGAAATACATGTGTTCAATTTCAGATTGCGATTCTACGAGCCAGAATACTCGATGATAGGTTTTTGGATATAATAGTGATTTCCTGACGAACCGAGGCTTGGATTTGGATTCTGCTTGCGGCGTTCGATTCCTCTCGTGATTTTTTGTCGAAAATACTTGTGTTCTACTCCACATTTCGATTCTGGGAGCCAGAATGCTGTAAGATAGCTTTTTGGATATAAGAGTGATTTCCTGACGAACGGTTGCTCGGATTTGAATTCTGGTTGCGCCGTTCGACTCCTCTCGTCATTTTGCGTCGGAAATACTTGTGTTCAATTCCAGATTGAGATTCTTGGGGCCAGAATACTCGATGATAGGTTTTTGGATATAACAGTGATTTCCTGACGGGCTGAGGCTCGAATTTGGATTGTGCATGCCCCGTTCGACTCCTCTCGTCAATTTGGGTCGGAAATACTTGCGTTCAATTTCAGATTGCGATTCTGGGAGCCAGAATGCTGTAAGATAGGTCTTTGGATATAACAGTGATTTCCTGACGAACGGTTGCTCTGATTTGCATTCTGGTTGCGCCGTTCGACTCCTCTCGTCATTTTGCGTCGGAAATACTTGTGTTCAATTTCAGATTGCGATTCTACGAGCCAGCATACTCGATGATAGGTTTTTGGATATAATAGTGATTTCCTGACGAACCGAGGCTTGGATTTGGATTCTGCTTGCGGCGTTCGATTCCTCTCGTGATTTTTTGTCGAAAATACTTGTGTTCTACTCCACATTTCGATTCTGGGAGCCAGAATGCTGTAAGATAGCTTTTTGGATATAAGAGTGATTTCCTGACGAACGGTTGCTCGGATTTGAATTCTGGTTGCGCCGTTCGACTCCTCTCGTCATTTTGCGTCGGAAATAATTGTGTTCTACTCCACGTTACGATTCTGGGAGCCAGAATGCCGTAAGATACGTTTTTGGATATAACAGTGATTTCTGGACGAACGGTTGCTCGGATTTGAATTCTGGTTGCAGCGTTCGATTCCTCTCGTGATTTTGCGTCGGAAATACTTGTGTTCAATTCCAGATTGAGATTCTTGGGGCCAGAATACTCGATGATAGGTTTTTGGATATAACAGTGATTTCCTGACGGGCTGAGGCTCGAATTTGGATTGTGCATGCCCCGTTCGACTCCTCTCGTCATTTTGGGTCGGAAATACTTGCGTTCAATTTCAGATTGCGATTCTGGAACCAGAATGCTGTAAGATATGTTTTTGGATATAACAGTGATTTCCTAACGAACCGAGGCTTGGATTTGGATTCTGCTTGCGGCGTTCGATTCCTCTCGTGATTTTTTGTCGAAAATACTTGTGTTCTACTCCACATTTCGATTCTGGGAGCCAGAATGCTGTAAGATAGCTTTTTGGATATAAGAGTGATTTCCTGATGAACGGTTGCTCGGATTTGAATTCTGGTTGCGCCGTTCGACTCCTCTCGTCATTTTGCGTCGGAAATAATTGTGTTCTACTCCACATTTCGATTCTGGCAGCCAGAATGCCGTAAGATAGGCTTTTGGATATGACAGTGATTTCCTGACGGGCGGAGGCTCGAATTTGGATTCTGCATGCGCCACTCGACTCCTCTCGTCATTTTGGGTCGGAAATACTTGTGTTCAATTTCAGATTGCGATTCTGCGAGCCAGAATACTCGATGATAGGTTTTTGGATATAACAGTGATTTCATGACAAACGGAGGCTCGGATTAGGTTTCTGCTTGCGCCGTTCGACTCCTCTCGTCATTTTGCGTCGGAAATACTTTTGTTCTACTCCACGTTACGATTCTGGGAGCCAGAATGCCGTAAGATAGGTGTTGGGATATAACAGTGATTTCCTGACGAACGGTTGCTCGGATTTGAATTCTGCTTGCGCCGATCGACTCCTCTCGTCATTTTGCGTCGGAAATACTTTTGTTCTACTCCACGTTACGATTCTGTTAGCCAGAATGCCGTAAGATAGGTTTTGGGATATAACAGTGATTTCATGACAAACGGAGGCTCGGATTAGGTTTCTGCTTGCGCCGTTCGACTCCTCTCGTCATTTTGCGTCGGAAATACTTGTGTTCTACTCCACATTTCGATTCTGGAAGCCAGAATGCTGTAAGATATGTTTTTGGATATAACAGTGATTTCCTGACGAACCGAGGCTTGGATTTGGATTCTGCTTGCGGCGTTCGATTCCTCTCGTCATTTTGCGTCGGAAATACTTGTGTTCTACTCCACGTTACGATTCTGGGAGCCAGAATGCTGTAAGATAGGTTTTTGGATATAACAGTGATTTCCTGACGAACGGTTGCTCGGATTTGAATTCTGGTGGCGACGTTCGATTCCTCTCGTGATTTTGCGTCGGAAATACTTGTTTTCTACTCCACGTTACGATTCTGGGAGCCAGAATGCTGTAAGATAGGTTTTTGGATATAACAGTGATTTCATGACAAACGGAGGCTCGGATTAGGTTTCTGCTTGCGCCGTTCGACTCCTCTCGTGATTTTGCGTCGGAAATACTTGTGTTCTACTCCACGTTACGATTCTGGGAGCCAGAATGCTGTAAGATAGGTTTTTGATATAAGAGTGATTTCCTGAAGAACCGAGGCTTGGATTTGGATTCTGCATGCGCCCTTCGACTCCTCTCGTCATTTTGGGTCGGAAATGCTTGTGTTCTACTCCACGTTACGATTCTGGGAGCCAGAATGCCGTAAGATAGGTTTTTGGATATAACAGTGATTTCCTGACGGGCTGAGGCTCGGATTTGAATTCTGCTTGCGCCGTTCGACTCCTCTCGTCATTTTGCGTCGGAAATACTTGTGTTCTACTCCACGTTACGATTCTAGGAGCCAGAATGCCGTAAGATACGATTTTGGATATAACATTGATTTCTGGACGAACGGTTGCTCGTATTTGAATTCTGGTTGCGCCGTTCGACTCCTCTCGTCATTTTGCATCGGAAATACTTGTGTTCTACTCCACGTTACGATTCTGGGAGCCGGAATGCCGTAAGATACGTTTTTGGATATAACAGTGATTTCCTGACGGGCGGAGGCTCGAATTTGGATTCTGCATGCGCCACTCGACTCCTCTCGTCATTTTGGGTCGGAAATACTTGTGTTCAATTTCAGATTTCGATTCTGCGAGCCAGAATACTCGATGATAGGTTTTTGGATATAAGAGTGATTTCCTGACGAACCGAGGCTTGGATTTGGATTTTGCATGCGCCGTTCGACTCCTCTCGTCATTTTGTGTCGGAAATACTTGTGTTCTACTCCACGTTACGATTCTGGGGGCCAGAATGCTGTAAGATAGGTTTTTGGATATAAGAGTGATTTCCTGAAGAACCGAGTCTTGGATTTGGATTTTGCATGCACCGTTCGACTCCTCTCGTCATTTTGTGTCGGAAATACTTGTGTTCTACTCCACGTTACGATTCTGGGGGCCAGAATGCTGTAAGATAGCTTTTTGGATATAAGAGTGATTTCCTGAAGAACCGAGGCTCGAATTTGGATTGTGCATGCCCCGTTCGACTCCTCTCGTCAATTTGGGTCGGAAATACTTGCGTTCAATTTCAGATTGCGATTCTGGGAGCCAGAATGCTGTAAGATAGGTCTTTGGATATAACAGTGATTTCCTGACGAACGGTTGCTCTGATTTGCATTCTGGTTGCGCCGTTCGACTCCTCTCGTCATTTTGCGTCGGAAATACATGTGTTCAATTTCAGATTGCGATTCTACGAGCCAGAATACTCGATGATAGGTTTTTGGATAAAAAAAAAAATATTTTAAAAAAAAATGTGACCGACTTCGAAAACTGACAAAGTTCCAGAGAGCTGAAAACTAAAAGAGCTGAAAAGTACAAAATAAGCAACACAAAAAATGCTCTGAAAAGTAAAAAATAACTTCTTGTTGTCATGGATACAGAAATTTGCATCAAGCCTAAATATTCTGCAACTTTTCGGAGGCGGCGCAAATATAAGTAAAATATTACTGGCAATCGTGTGTCTTACCCGCGCTTATCCGCATTTTCTTTCTTAGAAAATCTATCTTTCGTGCTTACTCACTCTTGCTTTCGTACTCTTCCTCCCGCCTCTCAATCTCTCTCTTTTGATCTATCTCTATCCTTATATCTCTCTACCTGTCCAACCACAGGATGAGTTTAATGATTGACGAAGACAAAATGGTACACAGGAGAGTAACGATAGTTCTATTGCCTGCAGTCTGTTATATGTATTTGCGTATTTGCTAGATTAACCTACAGTTATGAGATGTCGGAATTGTTCGGAATTGTGGAATACCAGACCAGTTAATGTTAACAATATTAGCATATTCGATAGGGTATACTTCGCCGCTTCAATTTGTAGATATATATGTACATAGAGCCTACGAGTATTTTCAGATTTGAGTGTGAGGATTTCGTGACGTTTGTAATATTTTACTTATATTTGCGCCGCCTCCGAAAAGTTGCAGAATATTTAGGCTTGATGCAAATTTCTGTATCCATGACAACAAGAAGTTATTTTTTACTTTTCAGAGCATTTTTTGTGTTGCTTATTTTGTACTTTTCAGCTCTTTTAGTTTTCAGCTCTCTGGAACTTTGTCAGTTTTCGAAGTCGGTCACATTTTTTTTTAAAATATTTTTTTTTTATTTAATGCTTTTTAGTATAGGAAATCAATAAATTGATGGTTCGCGGTCGATTTCATTTTGAACTTCATCGTTGCACTGGTGTAACAGTTATAGACGAAGAAATGTAGCAGAATTTGTTGACGAAAGAAAAGCTTGTACATTCCGAAATTTATGCAAGACGGTGTACCGCGAGAACTTCCCTTATGAGTTACTCAAAGTTTCATCCTTATCGCACAAGCGATCCCAAAGCTATCGCCGGACAATCGAAAGTTCGGTTTTTATGCAATAACAATTGTTAGCGTTAAACAATTTAGGGAGAATTTACATTGGAACCAAGCCGTGAGCATCCTCTATAAGATAGGCAAGGTTTCATCAAGATCGGTCCATCCATCTCGGAAATATCGCCGGACAAACGAAATTTGTAGTAGAAACGTGAAATCAGCGCGAAATTTGGTTTTTAAGCAATAACAATGGTTACTGTTAAACAATTTCAACAAAATTTACATTGGGACCAAGCCGTGAGCATCCTCTATAAGATAGGCAAGGTTTCATCAAGATCGGTCCATCCATCTCGGAAATATCGCCGGACAAACGAAATTTGTAGTAGAAACGTGAAATCAGCGCAAAATTCGGTTTTTAAGCAATAACAATGGTAAATGTTAAACAATTTCGACAAAATTTATATTGGGACCATGCTGTGAGCATCCTCTATAAGATAGGTATGGTTTCATCAAGATCGGTCCATCCATCTCGGAAATATCGCCGGACAAACGAAATTTGTAGTAGAAACGTGAAATCAGCGCGAAATTCGGTTTTTAAGCAATAACAATGGTTAATGTTAAACAATTTCAACAAAATTTACATTGGGACCAAGCCGTGAGCATCCTCTATAAGATAGGCAAGGTTTCATCAAGATCGGTCCATCCATCTCGGAAATATCGCCGGACAAACGAAATTTGTAGTAGAAACGTGAAATCAGCGCAAAATTCGGTTTTTAAGCAATAACAATGGTAAATGTTAAACAATTTCGACAAAATTTATATTGGGACCATGCTGTGAGCATCCTCTATAAGATAGGTATGGTTTCATCAAGATCGGTCCATCCATCTCGGAAATATCGCCGGACAAACGAAATTTGTAGTAGAAACGTGAAATCAGCGCGAAATTCGGTTTTTAAGCAATAACAATGGTTAATGTTAAACAATTTCGACAAAATTTATATTGGGACCAAGCTGTGAGCATCCTCTATAAGATAGGTATGGTTTCATAAAGATCGGTCCATCCATCTCGGAAATATCGCCGGACAAACGAAATTTGTAGTAGAAACGCGAAATCAGCGAAAAATTCGGTTTTTATGCAATAACAATGGTTAGCGTTAAACAATTTCGAAAAAATTTATATTGGGACCAAGCTGTGAGCATCCTCTATAAGATAGGTATGGTTTCATCAAGATCGGTCCATCCATCTCGGAAATATCGCCGGACAAACGAAATTTGTAGTAGAAACGTGAAATCAGCGCGAAATTCGGTTTTTAAGCAATAACAATGGTTAATGTTAAACAATTTCAACAAAATTTACATTGGGACCAAGCCGTGAGCATCCTCTATAAGATAGGCAAGGTTTCATCAAGATCGGTCCATCCATCTCGGAAATATCGCCGGACAAACGAAATTTGTAGTAGAAACGTGAAATCAGCGCAAAATTCGGTTTTTAAGCAATAACAATGGTAAATGTTAAACAATTTCGACAAAATTTATATTGGGACCATGCTGTGAGCATCCTCTATAAGATAGGTATGGTTTCATCAAGATCGGTCCATCCATCTCGGAAATATCGCCGGACAAACGAAATTTGTAGTAGAAACGTGAAATCAGCGCGAAATTCGGTTTTTAAGCAATAACAATGGTTAATGTTAAACAATTTCGACAAAATTTATATTGGGACCAAGCTGTGAGCATCCTCTATAAGATAGGTATGGTTTCATAAAGATCGGTCCATCCATCTCGGAAATATCGCCGGACAAACGAAATTTGTAGTAGAAACGCGAAATCAGCGAAAAATTCGGTTTTTATGCAATAACAATGGTTAGCGTTAAACAATTTCGAAAAAATTTATAATGGGACCAAACTGTGAGCATCCTCTATAAGATAGGTTCGGTTTCATCCCGATCGGTCCACCCATCTCAGAGTTCTCGCCGGACAAACATTAAAAAAAAAAAAAAAAAAAAAAAAAAAAATATAGCGGTCGAATTGAGTACCTCCTCCTTTTCGAAGTCGGTAATAATAGTGATTTCCTGACGAACCGAGGCTTGGATTTGGATTCTGCTTGCGGCGTTGGATTCCTCTCGTGATTTTTTGTCGAAAATACTTGTGTTCTACTCCACATTTCGATTCTGGGAGCCAGAATGCTGTAAGATAGCTTTTTGGATATAACAGTGATTTCCTGACGAACGGTTGCTCTGATTTGCATTCTGGTTGCGCCGTTCGACTCCTCTCGTCATTTTGCGTCGGAAATACTTGTGTTCAATTTCAGATTGCGATTCTACGAGCCAGCATACTCGATGATAGGTTTTTGGATATAATAGTGATTTCCTGACGAACCGAGGCTTGGATTTGGATTCTGCTTGCGGCGTTCGACTCCTCTCGTCATTTTGGGTCGGAAATACTTGTGTTCAATTTCAGATTGCGATTCTGCGAGCCAGAATACTCGATGATAGGTTTTTGGATATAACAGTGATTTCATGACAAACGGAGGCTCGGATTAGGTTTCTGCTTGCGCCGTTCGACTCCTCTCGTCATTTTGCGTCGGAAATACTTTTGTTCTACTCCACGTTACGATTCTGGGAGCCAGAATGCCGTAAGATAGGTGTTGGGATATAACAGTGATTTCCTGACGAACGGTTGCTCGGATTTGAATTCTGCTTGCGCCGATCGACTCCTCTCGTCATTTTGCGTCGGAAATACTTTTGTTCTACTCCACGTTACGATTCTGGGAGCCAGAATGCCGTAAGATAGGTTTTGGGATATAACAGTGATTTCATGACAAACGGAGGCTCGGATTAGGTTTCTGCTTGCGCCGTTCGACTCCTCTCGTCATTTTGCGTCGGAAATACTTGTGTTCTACTCCACATTTCGATTCTGGAAGCCAGAATGCTGTAAGATATGTTTTTGGATATAACAGTGATTTCCTGACGAACCGAGGCTTGGATTTGGATTCTGCTTGCGGCGTTCGATTCCTCTCGTGATTTTTTGTCGAAAATACTTGTGTTCTACTCCACATTTCGATTCTGGGAGCCAGAATGCCGTAAGATTGGTTTTTGGATATAACAGTGATTTCCTGACGAACGGTTGCTCGGATTTGAATTCTGCTTGCGCCGTTCGACTCCTCTCGTCATTTTGCGTCGGAAATAATTGTGTTCTACTCCACGTTACGATTCTGGGAGCCAGAATGCTGTAAGATAGGCTTTTGGATATAACAGCGATTTCCTGACGAACGGTTGCTCGGATTTGAATTCTGCTTGCGCCGTTCGACTCCTCTCGTCATTTTGCGTCGGAAATACTTGTGTTCTACTCCACGTTACGATTCTGGGAGCCAGAATGCCGTAAGATAGGTTTTTGGATATAACAGTGATTTCCTGACGAACGGTTGCACGGATTTGAATTCTGCTTGCGGCGTTCGATTCCTCTCGTGATTTTGCGTCGGAAATACTTGTGTTCTACTCCACGTTACGATTCTGGGAGCCAGAATGCCGTAAGATTGGTTTTTGGATATAACAGTGATTTCCTGACGAACGGTTGCTCGGATTTGAATTCTGCTTGCGCCGTTCGACTCCTCTCGTCATTTTGCGTCGGAAATACTTGTGTTCTACTCCACGTTACGATTCTGGGAGCCAGAATGCCGTAAGATAGGTTTTTGGATATAACAGTGATTTCCTGACGAACGGTTGCTCGGATTTGAATTCTGGTTGCGGCGTTCGATTCCTCTCGTGATTTTGCGTCGGAAATACTTGTGTTCTACTCCACGTTACGATTCTGGGAGCCAGAATGCCGTAAGATACGTTTTTGGATATAACAGTGATTTCCTGACGGGCTGAGGCTCGGATTTGAATTCTGCTTGCGCCGTTCGACTCCTCTCGTCATTTTGCGTCGGAAATACTTGTGTTCTACTCCACATTTCGATTCTGGGAGCCAGAATGCTGTAAGATATGTTTTTGGATATAATAGTGATTTCCTGACGAACCGAGGCTTGGATTTGGATTCTGCTTGCGGGGTTCGATTCCTCTCGTGATTTTTTGTCGAAAATACTTGTGTTCTACTCCACATTTCGATTCTGGGAGCCAGAATGCTGTAAGATAGCTTTTTGGATATAAGAGTGATTTCCTGACGAACGGTTGCTCGGATTTGAATTCTGGTTGCGCCGTTCGACTCCTCTCGTCATTTTGCGTCGGAAATACTTGTGTTCAATTCCAGATTGAGATTCTTGGGGCCAGAATACTCGATGATAGGTTTTTGGATATAACAGTGATTTCCTGACGGGCTGAGGCTCGAATTTGGATTGTGCATGCCCCGTTCGACTCCTCTCGTCAATTTGGGTCGGAAATACTTGCGTTCAATTTCAGATTGCGATTCTGGGAGCCAGAATGCTGTAAGATAGGTCTTTGGATATAACAGTGATTTCCTGACGAACGGTTGCTCTGATTTGCATTCTGGTTGCGCCGTTCGACTCCTCTCGTCATTTTGCGTCGGAAATACTTGTGTTCAATTTCAGATTGCGATTCTACGAGCCAGCATACTCGATGATAGGTTTTTGGATATAATAGTGATTTCCTGACGAACCGAGGCTTGGATTTGGATTCTGCTTGCGGCGTTCGATTCCTCTCGTGATTTTTTGTCGAAAATACTTGTGTTCTACTCCACATTTCGATTCTGGGAGCCAGAATGCTGTAAGATAGCTTTTTGGATATAAGAGTGATTTCCTGACGAACGGTTGCTCGGATTTGAATTCTGGTTGCGCCGTTCGACTCCTCTCGTCATTTTGCGTCGGAAATACTTGTGTTCAATTCCAGATTGAGATTCTTGGGGCCAGAATACTCGATGATAGGTTTTTGGATATAACAGTGATTTCCTGACGGGCTAAGGCTCGAATTTGGATTGTGCATGCCCCGTTCGACTCCTCTCGTCAATTTGGGTCGGAAATACTTGCGTTCAATTTCAGATTGCGATTCTGGGAGCCAGAATGCTGTAAGATAGGTCTTTGGATATAACAGTGATTTCCTGACGAACGGTTGCTCTGATTTGCATTCTGGTTGCGCCGTTCGACTCCTCTCGTCATTTTGCGTCGGAAATACTTGTGTTCAATTTCAGATTGCGATTCTACGAGCCAGCATACTCGATGATAGGTTTTTGGATATAATAGTGATTTCCTGACGAACCGAGGCTTGGATTTGGATTCTGCTTGCGGCGTTCGATTCCTCTCGTGATTTTTTGTCGAAAATACTTGTGTTCTACTCCACATTTCGATTCTGGGAGCCAGAATGCTGTAAGATAGCTTTTTGGATATAAGAGTGATTTCCTGACGAACGGTTGCTCGGATTTGAATTCTGGTTGCGCCGTTCGACTCCTCTCGTCATTTTGCGTCGGAAATAATTCTGTTCTACTCCACGTTACGATTCTGGGAGCCAGAATGCCGTAAGATACGTTTTTGGATATAACAGTGATTTCTGGACGAACGGTTGCTCGGATTTGAATTCTGGTTGCAGCGTTCGATTCCTCTCGTGATTTTGCGTCGGAAATACTTGTGTTCAATTCCAGATTGAGATTCTTGGGGCCAGAATACTCGATGATAGGTTTTTGGATATAACAGTGATTTCCTGACGGGCTGAGGCTCGAATTTGGATTGTGCATGCCCCGTTCGACTCCTCTCGTCATTTTGGGTCGGAAATACTTGCGTTCAATTTCAGATTGCGATTCTGGGAGCCAGAATGCTGTAAGATATGTTTTTGGATATAACAGTGATTTCCTGACGAACCGAGGCTTGGATTTGGATTCTGGTTGCGGCGTTCGATTCCTCTCGTGATTTTGCGTCGGAAATACTTGTGTTCTACTCCACGTTACGATTCTGGGAGCCAGAATGCCGTAAGATAGGTTTTTGGATATAACAGCGATTAACTGACGAACGGTTGCTTGGATTTGAATTCTGGTTGCAGCGTTCGATTCCTCTCGTGATTTTGCGTCGGAAATACTTGTGTTCAATTCCAGATTGAGATTCTTGGGGCCAGAATACTCGATGATAGGTTTTTGGATATAACAGTGATTTCCTGACAAACTGTTGCTCGGATTTGAATTCTGCTTGCGCCGTTCGACTCCTCTCGTCATTTTGCGTCGGAAATACTTGTGTTCTACTCCACGTTACGATTCTGGGAGCCAGAATGCCGTAAGATAGGCTTTTGGATATAACAGCGATTTCCTGACGAACGGTTGCTTGGATTTGAATTCTGGTTGCAGCGTTCGACTCCTCTCGTCATTTTGCGTCGGAAATAATTGTGTTCTACTCCACGTTACGATTCTGGGAGCCAGAATGCCGTAAGATAGGCTTTTGGATATAACAGCGATTTCCTGACGAACGGTTGCTTGGATTTGAATTCTGGTTGCAGCGTTCGATTCCTCTCGTGATTTTGCGTCGGAAATACTTGTGTTCAATTCCAGATTGAGATTCTTGGGGCCAGAATACTCGATGATAGGTTTTTGGATATAACAGTGATTTCCTGACGGGCTGAGGCTCGAATTTGGATTGTGCATGCCCCGTTCGACTCCTCTCGTCATTTTGGGTCGGAAATTCTTGCGTTCAATTTCAGATTGCGATTCTGGGAGCCAGAATGCTGTAAGATATGTTTTTGGATATAACAGTGATTTCCTAACGAACCGAGGCTTGGATTTGGATTCTGCTTGCGGCGTTCGATTCCTCTCGTGATTTTTTGTCGAAAATACTTGTGTTCTACTCCACATTTCGATTCTGGGAGCCAGAATGCTGTAAGATAGCTTTTTGGATATAAGAGTGATTTCCTGATGAACGGTTGCTCGGATTTGAATTCTGGTTGTGCCGTTCGACTCCTCTCGTCATTTTGCGTCGGAAATAATTGTGTTCTACTCCACATTTCGATTCTGGCAGCCAGAATGCCGTAAGATAGGCTTTTGGATATGACAGTGATTTCCTGACGGGCGGAGGCTCGAATTTGGATTCTGCATGCGCCACTCGACTCCTCTCGTCATTTTGGGTCGGAAATACTTGTGTTCAATTTCAGATTGCGATTCTGCGAGCCAGAATACTCGATGATAGGTTTTTGGATATAACAGTGATTTCATGACAAACGGAGGCTCGGATTAGGTTTCTGCTTGCGCCGTTCGACTCCTCTCGTCATTTTGCGTCGGAAATACTTTTGTTCTACTCCACGTTACGATTCTGGGAGCCAGAATGCCGTAAGATAGGTTTTGGGATATAACAGTGATTTCCTGACGAACGGTTGCTCGGATTTGAATTCTGCTTGCGCCGATCGACTCCTCTCGTCATTTTGCGTCGGAAATACTTGCGTTCAATTTCAGATTGCGATTCTGGGAGCCAGAATGCTGTAAGATAGGTCTTTGGATATAACAGTGATTTCCTGACGAACGGTTGCTCTGATTTGCATTCTGGTTGCGCCGTTCGACTCCTCTCGTCATTTTGCGTCGGAAATACTTGTGTTCAATTTCAGATTGCGATTCTACGAGCCAGAATACTCGATGATAGGTTTTTGGATATAATAGTGATTTCCTGACGAACCGAGGCTTGGATTTGGATTCTGCTTGCGGCGTTCGATTCCTCTCGTGATTTTTTGTCGAAAATACTTGTGTTCTACTCCACATTTCGATTCTGGGAGCCAGAATGCTGTAAGATAGCTTTTTGGATATAAGAGTGATTTCCTGACGAACGGTTGCTCGGATTTGAATTCTGGTTGCGCCGTTCGACTCCTCTCGTCATTTTGCGTCGGAAATAATTGTGTTCTACTCCACGTTACGATTCTGGGAGCCAGAATGCCGTAAGATAGGCTTTTGGATATAACAGCGATTTCCTGACGAACGGTTGCTCGGATTTGAATTCTGGTTGCAGCGTTCGATTCCTCTCGTGATTTTGCGTCGGAAATACTTGTGTTCAATTCCAGATTGAGATTCTTGGGGCCAGAATACTCGATGATAGGTTTTTGGATATAACAGTGATTTCCTGACGGGCTGAGGCTCGAATTTGAATTGTGCATGCCCCGTTCGACTCCTCTCGTCATTTTGGGTCGGAAATACTTGCGTTCAATTTCAGATTGCGATTCTGGGAGCCAGAATGCTGTAAGATATGTTTTTGGATATAACAGTGATTTCCTGACGAACCGAGGCTTGGATTTGGATTCTGCTTGCGGCGTTCGATTCCTCTCGTGATTTTTTGTCGAAAATACTTGTGTTCTACTCCACATTTCGATTCTGGGAGCCAGAATGCTGTAAGATAGCTTTTTGGATATAAGAGTGATTTCCTGACGAACGGTTGCTCGGATTTGAATTCTGGTTGCGCCGTTCGACTCCTCTCGTCATTTTGGGTTGGAAATAATTGTGTTCTACTCCACATTTCGATTCTGGCAGCCAGAATGCCGTAAGATAGGCTTTTGGATATGACAGTGATTTCCTGACGGGCGGAGGCTCGAATTTGGATTCTGCATCCGCCACACGACTCCTCTCGTCATTTTGGGTCGGAAATACTTGTGTTCAATTTCAGATTGCGATTCTGCGAGCCAGAATACTCGATGATAGGTTTTTGGATATAACAGTGATTTCATGACAAACGGAGGCTCGGATTAGGTTTCTGCTCGCGCCGTTCGACTCCTCTCGTCATTTTGCGTCGGAAATACTTGTGTTCTACTCCACGTTACGATTCTGGGAGCCAGAATGCCGTAAGATAGGTTTTTGGATATAACTGATTTCCTGACGAACGGTTGCTCGGATTTGAATTCTGGTTGCGGCGTTCGATTCCTCTCGTGATTTTGCGTCGGAAATACTTGTGTTCTACTCCACGTTACGATTCTGGGAGCCAGAATGCCGTAAGATAGGCTTTTGGATATAACAGCGATTTCCTGACGAACGGTTGCTTGGATTTGAATTCTGGTTGCAGCGTTCGATTCCTCTCGTGATTTTGCGTCGGAAATACTTGTGTTCAATTTCAGATTTCGATTCTACGAGCCAGAATACTCGATGATAGGTTTTTGGATATAACAGTGATTTCCTGACGGGCTGAGGCTCGGATTTGAATTCTGCTGGCGCCGTTCGACTCCTCTCGTCATTTTGCGTCGGAAATACTTGTGTTCTACTCCACGTTACGATTCTGGGAGCCAGAATGCCGTAAGATTGGTTTTTGGATATAACAGTGGTTTCCTGACGAACGGTTGCTCGGATTTGAATTCTGCTTGCGCCGTTCGACTCCTCTCGTCATTTTGCGTCGGAAATACTTTTGTTCTACTCCACGTTACGATTCTGGGAGCCAGAATGCCGTAAGATAGGTTTTGGGATATAACAGTGATTTCCTGACGAACGGTTGCTCGGATTTGCATTCTGGTTGCGCCGTTCGACTCCTCTCGTCATTTTGCGTCGGAAATACTTGTGTTCAATTTCAGATTGCGATTCTACGAGCCAGAATACTCGATGATAGGTTTTTGGATATAACAGTGATTTCCTGACAAACGGTTGCTCGGATTTGAATTCTGCTTGCGCCGTTCGACTCCTCTCGTCATTTTGCGTCGAAAATACTTGTGTTCTACTCCACATTTCGATTCTGGGAGCCAGAATGCTGTAAGATAGCTTTTTGGATATAAGAGTGATTTCCTGGCGAACGGTTGCTCGGATTTGAATTCTGGTTGCGCCGTTCGACTCCTCTCGTCATTTTGCGTCGGAAATAATTGTGTTCTACTCCACGTTACGATTCTGGGAGCCAGAATGCCGTAAGATAGGTTTTTGGATATAACAGCGATTAACTGACGAACGGTTGCTTGGATTTGAATTCTGGTTGCAGCGTTCGATTCCTCTCGTGATTTTGCGTCGGAAATACTTGTGTTCAATTCCAGATTGAGATTCTTGGGGCCAGAATACTCGATGATAGGTTTTTGGATATAACAGTGATTTCCTGACAAACTGTTGCTCGGATTTGAATTCTGCTTGCGCCGTTCGACTCCTCTCGTCATTTTGCGTCGGAAATACTTGTGTTCTACTCCACGTTACGATTCTGGGAGCCAGAATGCCGTAAGATAGGCTTTTGGATATAACAGCGATTTCCTGACGAACGGTTGCTTGGATTTGAATTCTGGTTGCAGCGTTCGACTCCTCTCGTCATTTTGCGTCGGAAATAATTGTGTTCTACTCCACGTTACGATTCTGGGAGCCAGAATGCCGTAAGATAGGCTTTTGGATATAACAGCGATTTCCTGACGAACGGTTGCTTGGATTTGAATTCTGGTTGCAGCGTTCGATTCCTCTCGTGATTTTGCGTCGGAAATACTTGTGTTCAATTCCAGATTGAGATTCTTGGGGCCAGAATACTCGATGATAGGTTTTTGGATATAACAGTGATTTCCTGACGGGCTGAGGCTCGAATTTGGATTGTGCATGCCCCGTTCGACTCCTCTCGTCATTTTGGGTCGGAAATTCTTGCGTTCAATTTCAGATTGCGATTCTGGGAGCCAGAATGCTGTAAGATATGTTTTTGGATATAACAGTGATTTCCTGACGAACCGAGGCTTGGATTTGGATTCTGGTTGCGGCGTTCGATTCCTCTCGTGATTTTGCGTCGGAAATACTTGTGTTCTACTCCACGTTACGATTCTGGGAGCCAGAATGCCGTAAGATAGGTTTTTTGATATAACAGCGATTTCCTGACGAACGGTTGCTTGGATTTGAATTCTGGTTGCAGCGTTCGATTCCTCTCGTGATTTTGCGTCGGAAATACTTGTGTTCAATTCCAGATTGAGATTCTTGGGGCCAGAATACTCGATGATAGGTTTTTGGATATAACAGTGATTTCCTGACAAACTGTTGCTCGGATTTGAATTCTGCTTGCGCCGTTCGACTCCTCTCGTCATTTTGCGTCGGAAATACTTGTGTTCTACTCCACGTTACGATTCTAGGAGCCAGAATGCCGTAACATAGGTTTTTGGATATGACAGTGATTTCCTGACGGGCGGAGGCTCGAATTTGGATTCTGCATGCGCCACTCGACTCCTCTCGTCATTTTGGGTCGGAAATACTTGTGTTCAATTTCAGATTGCGATTCTGCGAGCCAGAATACTCGATGATAGGTTTTTGGATATAACAGTGATTTCATGACAAACGGAGGCTCGGATTAGGTTTCTGCTTGCGCCGTTCGACTCCTCTCGTCATTTTGAGTCGGAAATACTTGTGTTCTACTCCACGTTACGATTCTGGGAGCCAGAATGCCGTAAGATTGGTTTTTGGATATAACAGTGATTTCATGACAAACGGAGGCTCGGATTAGGTTTCTGCTTGCGCCGTTCGACTCCTCTCGTCATTTTGCGTCGGAAATACTCGTGTTCTACTCCACGTTACGATTCTGGGAGCCAGAATGCCGTAAGATAGGTTTTTGGATATAACAGTGATTTCCTGACGAACGGTTGCTCGGATTTGAATTCTGGTTGCGGCGTTCGATTCCTCTCGTGATTTTGCGTCGGAAATACTTGTGTTCTACTCCACGTTACGATTCTGGGAGCCAGAATGCCGTAAGATACGTTTTTGGATATAACAGTGATTTCCTGACGGGCTGAGGCTCGGATTTGAATTCTGCTTGCGCCGTTCGACTCCTCTCGTCATTTTGCGTCGGAAATACTTGTGTTCAATTTCAGATTGCGATTCTACGAGCCAGAATACTCGATGATAGGTTTTTGGATATAACAGTGATTTCATGACAAACGGAGGCTCGGATTAGGTTTCTGCTTGCGCCGTTCGACTCCTCTCGTCATTTTGCGTCGGAAATACTTGTGTTCTACTCCACATTTCGATTCTGGGAGCCAGAATGCTGTAAGATATGTTTTTGGATATAATAGTGATTTCCTGACGAACCGAGGCTTGGATTTGGATTCTGCTTGCGGGGTTCGATTCCTCTCGTGATTTTTTGTCGAAAATACTTGTGTTCTACTCCACATTTCGATTCTGGGAGCCAGAATGCTGTAAGATAGCTTTTGGGATATAACAGTGATTTCCTGACGAACGGTTGCTCGGATTTGCATTCTGGTTGCTCCGTTCGACTCCTCTCGTCATTTTGCGTCGGAAATACTTGTGTTCAATTTCAGATTGCGATTCTACGAGCCAGAATACTCGATGATAGGTTTTTGGATATAACAGTGATTTCCTGACGGGCTGAGGCTCGGATTTGAATTCTGCTTGCGCCGTTCGACTCCTCTCGTCATTTTGCGTCGGAAATACTTGTGTTCTACTCCACGTTACGATTCTGGGAGCCAGAATGCCGTAAGATAGGTTTTTGGATATAACAGTGGTTTCCTGACGAACGGTTGCTCGGATTTGAATTCTGCTTGCGCCGTTCGACTCCCCTCGTCATTTTGCGTCGGAAATAATTGTGTTCTACTCCACGTTACGATTCTGGGAGCCAGAATGCCGTAAGATAGGCTTTTGGATATAACAGCGATTTCCTGACGAACGGTTGCTTGGATTTGAATTCTGGTTGCAGCGTTCGACTCCTCTCGTCATTTTGCGTCGGAAATAATTGTGTTCTACTCCACGTTACGATTCTGGGAGCCAGAATGCCGTAAGATAGGCTTTTGGATATAACAGCGATTTCCTGACGAACGGTTGCTTGGATTTGAATTCTGGTTGCAGCGTTCGATTCCTCTCGTGATTTTGCGTCGGAAATACTTGTGTTCAATTCCAGATTGAGATTCTTGGGGCCAGAATACTCGATGATAGGTTTTTGGATATAACAGTGATTTCCTGACAAACTGTTGCTCGGATTTGAATTCTGCTTGCGCCGTTCGACTCCTCTCGTCATTTTGCGTCGGAAATACTTGTGTTCTACTCCACGTTACGATTCTGGGAGCCAGAATGCCGTAACATAGGTTTTTGGATATGACAGTGATTTCCTGACGGGCGGAGGCTCGAATTTGGATTCTGCATGCGCCACTCGACTCCTCTCGTCATTTTGGGTCGGAAATACTTGTGTTCAATTTCAGATTGCGATTCTGCGAGCCAGAATACTCGATGATAGGTTTTTGGATATAACAGTGATTTCATGACAAACGGAGGCTCGGATTAGGTTTCTGCTTGCGCCGTTCGACTCCTCTCGTCATTTTGAGTCGGAAATACTTGTGTTCTACTCCACGTTACGATTCTGGGAGCCAGAATGCCGTAAGATTGGTTTTTGGATATAACAGTGATTTCCTGACGGACGGTTGCTCGGATTTGAATTCTGCTTGCGCCGTTCGACTCCTCTCGTCATTTTGCGTCGGAAATACTTGTGTTCTACTCCACGTTACGATTCTGGGAGCCAGAATGCCGTAAGATAGGTTTTTGGATATAACAGTGATTTCCTGACGAACGGTTGCTCGGATTTGAATTCTGGTTGCGGCGTTCGATTCCTCTCGTGATTTTGCGTCGGAAATACTTGTGTTCTACTCCACGTTACGATTCTGGGAGCCAGAATGCCGTAAGATACGTTTTTGGATATAACAGTGATTTCCTGACGGGCTGAGGCTCGGATTTGAATTCTGCTTGCGCCGTTCGACTCCTCTCGTCATTTTGCGTCGGAAATACTTGTGTTCAATTTCAGATTGCGATTCTACGAGCCAGAATACTCGATGATAGGTTTTTGGATATAACAGTGATTTCATGACAAACGGAGGCTCGGATTAGGTTTCTGCTTGCGCCGTTCGACTCCTCTCGTCATTTTGCGTCGGAAATACTTGTGTTCTACTCCACATTTCGATTCTGGGAGCCAGAATGCTGTAAGATATGTTTTTGGATATAATAGTGATTTCCTGACGAACCGAGGCTTGGATTTGGATTCTGCTTGCGGGGTTCGATTCCTCTCGTGATTTTTTGTCGAAAATACTTGTGTTCTACTCCACATTTCGATTCTGGGAGCCAGAATGCTGTAAGATAGCTTTTGGGATATAACAGTGATTTCCTGACGAACGGTTGCTCGGATTTGCATTCTGGTTGCTCCGTTCGACTCCTCTCGTCATTTTGCGTCGGAAATACTTGTGTTCAATTTCAGATTGCGATTCTACGAGCCAGAATACTCGATGATAGGTTTTTGGATATAACAGTGATTTCCTGACGGGCTGAGGCTCGGATTTGAATTCTGCTTGCGCCGTTCGACTCCTCTCGTCATTTTGCGTCGGAAATACTTGTGTTCTACTCCGCGTTACGATTCTGGGAGCCAGAATGCCGTAAGATAGGTTTTTGGATATAACAGTGGTTTCCTGACGAACGGTTGCTCGGATTTGAATTCTGCTTGCGCCGTTCGACTCCCCTCGTCATTTTGCGTCGGAAATACTTGTGTTCAATTTCAGATTGCGATTCTGCGAGCCAGAATACTCGATGATAGGTTTTTGGATATAACAGTGATTTCATGACAAACTGTTGCTCGGATTTGAATTCTGCTTGCGCCGTTCGACTCCTCTCGTCATTTTGCGTCGGAAATACTTGTGTTCTACTCCACGTTACGATTCTGGGAGCCAGAATGCCGTAACATAGGTTTTTGGATATGACAGTGATTTCCTGACGGGCGGAGGCTCGAATTTGGATTCTGCATGCGCCACTCGACTCCTCTCGTCATTTTGGGTCGGAAATACTTGTGTTCAATTTCAGATTGCGATTCTGCGAGCCAGAATACTCGATGATAGGTTTTTGGATATAACAGTGATTTCATGACAAACGGAGGCTCGGATTAGGTTTCTGCTTGCGCCGTTCGACTCCTCTCGTCATTTTGAGTCGGAAATACTTGTGTTCTACTCCACGTTACGATTCTGGGAGCCAGAATGCCGTAAGATTGGTTTTTGGATATAACAGTGATTTCATGACAAACGGAGGCTCGGATTAGGTTTCTGCTTGCGCCGTTCGACTCCTCTCGTCATTTTGCGTCGGAAATACTCGTGTTCTACTCCACGTTACGATTCTGGGAGCCAGAATGCCGTAAGATAGGTTTTTGGATATAACAGTGATTTCCTGACGAACGGTTGCTCGGATTTGAATTCTGGTTGCGGCGTTCGATTCCTCTCGTGATTTTGCGTCGGAAATACTTGTGTTCTACTCCACGTTACGATTCTGGGAGCCAGAATGCCGTAAGATACGTTTTTGGATATAACAGTGATTTCCTGACGGGCTGAGGCTCGGATTTGAATTCTGCTTGCGCCGTTCGACTCCTCTCGTCATTTTGCGTCGGAAATACTTGTGTTCAATTTCAGATTGCGATTCTACGAGCCAGAATACTCGATGATAGGTTTTTGGATATAACAGTGATTTCATGACAAACGGAGGCTCGGATTAGGTTTCTGCTTGCGCCGTTCGACTCCTCTCGTCATTTTGCGTCGGAAATACTTGTGTTCTACTCCACATTTCGATTCTGGGAGCCAGAATGCTGTAAGATATGTTTTTGGATATAATAGTGATTTCCTGACGAACCGAGGCTTGGATTTGGATTCTGCTTGCGGGGTTCGATTCCTCTCGTGATTTTTTGTCGAAAATACTTGTGTTCTACTCCACATTTCGATTCTGGGAGCCAGAATGCTGTAAGATAGCTTTTGGGATATAACAGTGATTTCCTGACGAACGGTTGCTCGGATTTGCATTCTGGTTGCTCCGTTCGACTCCTCTCGTCATTTTGCGTCGGAAATACTTGTGTTCAATTTCAGATTGCGATTCTACGAGCCAGAATACTCGATGATAGGTTTTTGGATATAACAGTGATTTCCTGACGGGCTGAGGCTCGGATTTGAATTCTGCTTGCGCCGTTCGACTCCTCTCGTCATTTTGCGTCGGAAATACTTGTGTTCTACTCCACGTTACGATTCTGGGAGCCAGAATGCCGTAAGATAGGTTTTTGGATATAACAGTGGTTTCCTGACGAACGGTTGCTCGGATTTGAATTCTGCTTGCGCCGTTCGACTCCCCTCGTCATTTTGCGTCGGAAATAATTGTGTTCTACTCCACGTTACGATTCTGGGAGCCAGAATGCCGTAAGATAGGCTTTTGGATATAACAGCGATTTCCTGACGAACGGTTGCTTGGATTTGAATTCTGGTTGCAGCGTTCGACTCCTCTCGTCATTTTGCGTCGGAAATAATTGTGTTCTACTCCACGTTACGATTCTGGGAGCCAGAATGCCGTAAGATAGGCTTTTGGATATAACAGCGATTTCCTGACGAACGGTTGCTTGGATTTGAATTCTGGTTGCAGCGTTCGATTCCTCTCGTGATTTTGCGTCGGAAATACTTGTGTTCAATTCCAGATTGAGATTCTTGGGGCCAGAATACTCGATGATAGGTTTTTGGATATAACAGTGATTTCCTGACAAACTGTTGCTCGGATTTGAATTCTGCTTGCGCCGTTCGACTCCTCTCGTCATTTTGCGTCGGAAATACTTGTGTTCTACTCCACGTTACGATTCTGGGAGCCAGAATGCCGTAACATAGGTTTTTGGATATGACAGTGATTTCCTGACGGGCGGAGGCTCGAATTTGGATTCTGCATGCGCCACTCGACTCCTCTCGTCATTTTGGGTCGGAAATACTTGTGTTCAATTTCAGATTGCGATTCTGCGAGCCAGAATACTCGATGATAGGTTTTTGGATATAACAGTGATTTCATGACAAACGGAGGCTCGGATTAGGTTTCTGCTTGCGCCGTTCGACTCCTCTCGTCATTTTGAGTCGGAAATACTTGTGTTCTACTCCACGTTACGATTCTGGGAGCCAGAATGCCGTAAGATTGGTTTTTGGATATAACAGTGATTTCCTGACGGACGGTTGCTCGGATTTGAATTCTGCTTGCGCCGTTCGACTCCTCTCGTCATTTTGCGTCGGAAATACTTGTGTTCTACTCCACGTTACGATTCTGGGAGCCAGAATGCCGTAAGATAGGTTTTTGGATATAACAGTGATTTCCTGACGAACGGTTGCTCGGATTTGAATTCTGGTTGCGGCGTTCGATTCCTCTCGTGATTTTGCGTCGGAAATACTTGTGTTCTACTCCACGTTACGATTCTGGGAGCCAGAATGCCGTAAGATACGTTTTTGGATATAACAGTGATTTCCTGACGGGCTGAGGCTCGGATTTGAATTCTGCTTGCGCCGTTCGACTCCTCTCGTCATTTTGCGTCGGAAATACTTGTGTTCAATTTCAGATTGCGATTCTACGAGCCAGAATACTCGATGATAGGTTTTTGGATATAACAGTGATTTCATGACAAACGGAGGCTCGGATTAGGTTTCTGCTTGCGCCGTTCGACTCCTCTCGTCATTTTGCGTCGGAAATACTTGTGTTCTACTCCACATTTCGATTCTGGGAGCCAGAATGCTGTAAGATATGTTTTTGGATATAATAGTGATTTCCTGACGAACCGAGGCTTGGATTTGGATTCTGCTTGCGGGGTTCGATTCCTCTCGTGATTTTTTGTCGAAAATACTTGTGTTCTACTCCACATTTCGATTCTGGGAGCCAGAATGCTGTAAGATAGCTTTTGGGATATAACAGTGATTTCCTGACGAACGGTTGCTCGGATTTGCATTCTGGTTGCTCCGTTCGACTCCTCTCGTCATTTTGCGTCGGAAATACTTGTGTTCAATTTCAGATTGCGATTCTACGAGCCAGAATACTCGATGATAGGTTTTTGGATATAACAGTGATTTCCTGACGGGCTGAGGCTCGGATTTGAATTCTGCTTGCGCCGTTCGACTCCTCTCGTCATTTTGCGTCGGAAATACTTGTGTTCTACTCCGCGTTACGATTCTGGGAGCCAGAATGCCGTAAGATAGGTTTTTGGATATAACAGTGGTTTCCTGACGAACGGTTGCTCGGATTTGAATTCTGCTTGCGCCGTTCGACTCCCCTCGTCATTTTGCGTCGGAAATACTTGTGTTCAATTTCAGATTGCGATTCTGCGAGCCAGAATACTCGATGATAGGTTTTTGGATATAACAGTGATTTCATGACAAACGGAGGCTCGGATTAGGTTTCTGCTCGCGCCGTTCGACTCCTCTCGTCATTTTGCGTCGGAAATACTTGTGTTCTACTCCACGTTACGATTCTGGGAGCCAGAATGCCGTAAGATAGGTTTTTGGATATAACTGATTTCCTGACGAACGGTTGCTCGGATTTGAATTCTGGTTGCGGCGTTCGATTCCTCTCGTGATTTTGCGTCGGAAATACTTGTGTTCTACTCCACGTTACGATTCTGGGAGCCAGAATGCCGTAAGATAGGCTTTTGGATATAACAGCGATTTCCTGACGAACGGTTGCTTGGATTTGAATTCTGGTTGCAGCGTTCGATTCCTCTCGTGATTTTGCGTCGGAAATACTTGTGTTCAATTTCAGATTTCGATTCTACGAGCCAGAATACTCGATGATAGGTTTTTGGATATAACAGTGATTTCCTGACGGGCTGAGGCTCGGATTTGAATTCTGCTGGCGCCGTTCGACTCCTCTCGTCATTTTGCGTCGGAAATACTTGTGTTCTACTCCACGTTACGATTCTGGGAGCCAGAATGCCGTAAGATTGGTTTTTGGATATAACAGTGGTTTCCTGACGAACGGTTGCTCGGATTTGAATTCTGCTTGCGCCGTTCGACTCCTCTCGTCATTTTGCGTCGGAAATACTTTTGTTCTACTCCACGTTACGATTCTGGGAGCCAGAATGCCGTAAGATAGGTTTTGGGATATAACAGTGATTTCCTGACGAACGGTTGCTCGGATTTGCATTCTGGTTGCGCCGTTCGACTCCTCTCGTCATTTTGCGTCGGAAATACTTGTGTTCAATTTCAGATTGCGATTCTACGAGCCAGAATACTCGATGATAGGTTTTTGGATATAACAGTGATTTCCTGACAAACGGTTGCTCGGATTTGAATTCTGCTTGCGCCGTTCGACTCCTCTCGTCATTTTGCGTCGAAAATACTTGTGTTCTACTCCACATTTCGATTCTGGGAGCCAGAATGCTGTAAGATAGCTTTTTGGATATAAGAGTGATTTCCTGGCGAACGGTTGCTCGGATTTGAATTCTGGTTGCGCCGTTCGACTCCTCTCGTCATTTTGCGTCGGAAATAATTGTGTTCTACTCCACGTTACGATTCTGGGAGCCAGAATGCCGTAAGATAGGCTTTTGGATATAACAGCGATTTCCTGACGAACGGTTGCTTGGATTTGAATTCTGGTTGCAGCGTTCGACTCCTCTCGTCATTTTGCGTCGGAAATAATTGTGTTCTACTCCACGTTACGATTCTGGGAGCCAGAATGCCGTAAGATAGGCTTTTGGATATAACAGCGATTTCCTGACGAACGGTTGCTTGGATTTGAATTCTGGTTGCAGCGTTCGATTCCTCTCGTGATTTTGCGTCGGAAATACTTGTGTTCAATTCCAGATTGAGATTCTTGGGGCCAGAATACTCGATGATAGGTTTTTGGATATAACAGTGATTTCCTGACGGGCTGAGGCTCGAATTTGGATTGTGCATGCCCCGTTCGACTCCTCTCGTCATTTTGGGTCGGAAATACTTGCGTTCAATTTCAGATTGCGATTCTGGGAGCCAGAATGCTGTAAGATATGTTTTTGGATATAACAGTGATTTCCTGACGAACCGAGGCTTGGATTTGGATTCTGGTTGCGGCGTTCGATTCCTCTCGTGATTTTGCGTCGGAAATACTTGTGTTCTACTCCACGTTACGATTCTGGGAGCCAGAATGCCGTAAGATAGGTTTTTGGATATAACAGCGATTAACTGACGAACGGTTGCTTGGATTTGAATTCTGGTTGCAGCGTTCGATTCCTCTCGTGATTTTGCGTCGGAAATACTTGTGTTCAATTCCAGATTGAGATTCTTGGGGCCAGAATACTCGATGATAGGTTTTTGGATATAACAGTGATTTCCTGACAAACTGTTGCTCGGATTTGAATTCTGCTTGCGCCGTTCGACTCCTCTCGTCATTTTGCGTCGGAAATACTTGTGTTCTACTCCACGTTACGATTCTGGGAGCCAGAATGCCGTAAGATAGGCTTTTGGATATAACAGCGATTTCCTGACGAACGGTTGCTTGGATTTGAATTCTGGTTGCAGCGTTCGACTCCTCTCGTCATTTTGCGTCGGAAATAATTGTGTTCTACTCCACGTTACGATTCTGGGAGCCAGAATGCCGTAAGATAGGCTTTTGGATATAACAGCGATTTCCTGACGAACGGTTGCTTGGATTTGAATTCTGGTTGCAGCGTTCGATTCCTCTCGTGATTTTGCGTCGGAAATACTTGTGTTCAATTCCAGATTGAGATTCTTGGGGCCAGAATACTCGATGATAGGTTTTTGGATATAACAGTGATTTCCTGACGGGCTGAGGCTCGAATTTGGATTGTGCATGCCCCGTTCGACTCCTCTCGTCATTTTGGGTCGGAAATTCTTGCGTTCAATTTCAGATTGCGATTCTGGGAGCCAGAATGCTGTAAGATATGTTTTTGGATATAACAGTGATTTCCTGACGAACCGAGGCTTGGATTTGGATGCTGGTTGCGGCGTTCGATTCCTCTCGTGATTTTGCGTCGGAAATACTTGTGTTCTACTCCACGTTACGATTCTGGGAGCCAGAATGCCGTAAGATAGGTTTTTTGATATAACAGCGATTTCCTGACGAACGGTTGCTTGGATTTGAATTCTGGTTGCAGCGTTCGATTCCTCTCGTGATTTTGCGTCGGAAATACTTCTGTTCAATTCCAGATTGAGATTCTTGGGGCCAGAATACTCGATGATAGGTTTTTGGATATAACAGTGATTTCCTGACAAACTGTTGCTCGGATTTGAATTCTGCTTGCGCCGTTCGACTCCTCTCGTCATTTTGCGTCGGAAATACTTGTGTTCTACTCCACGTTACGATTCTGGGAGCCAGAATGCCGTAACATAGGTTTTTGGATATGACAGTGATTTCCTGACGGGCGGAGGCTCGAATTTGGATTCTGCATGCGCCACTCGACTCCTCTCGTCATTTTGGGTCGGAAATACTTGTGTTCAATTTCAGATTGCGATTCTGCGAGCCAGAATACTCGATGATAGGTTTTTGGATATAACAGTGATTTCATGACAAACGGAGGCTCGGATTAGGTTTCTGCTTGCGCCGTTCGACTCCTCTCGTCATTTTGAGTCGGAAATACTTGTGTTCTACTCCACGTTACGATTCTGGGAGCCAGAATGCCGTAAGATTGGTTTTTGGATATAACAGTGATTTCATGACAAACGGAGGCTCGGATTAGGTTTCTGCTTGCGCCGTTCGACTCCTCTCGTCATTTTGCGTCGGAAATACTCGTGTTCTACTCCACGTTACGATTCTGGGAGCCAGAATGCCGTAAGATAGGTTTTTGGATATAACAGTGGTTTCCTGACGAACGGTTGCTCGGATTTGAATTCTGGTTGCGGCGTTCGATTCCTCTCGTGATTTTGCGTCGGAAATACTTGTGTTCTACTCCACGTTACGATTCTGGGAGCCAGAATGCCGTAAGATACGTTTTTGGATATAACAGTGATTTCCTGACGGGCTGAGGCTCGGATTTGAATTCTGCTTGCGCCGTTCGACTCCTCTCGTCATTTTGCGTCGGAAATACTTGTGTTCAATTTCAGATTGCGATTCTACGAGCCAGAATACTCGATGATAGGTTTTTGGATATAACAGTGATTTCATGACAAACGGAGGCTCGGATTAGGTTTCTGCTTGCGCCGTTCGACTCCTCTCGTCATTTTGCGTCGGAAATACTTGTGTTCTACTCCACATTTCGATTCTGGGAGCCAGAATGCTGTAAGATATGTTTTTGGATATAATAGTGATTTCCTGACGAACCGAGGCTTGGATTTGGATTCTGCTTGCGGGGTTCGATTCCTCTCGTGATTTTTTGTCGAAAATACTTGTGTTCTACTCCACATTTCGATTCTGGGAGCCAGAATGCTGTAAGATAGCTTTTGGGATATAACAGTGATTTCCTGACGAACGGTTGCTCGGATTTGCATTCTGGTTGCTCCGTTCGACTCCTCTCGTCATTTTGCGTCGGAAATACTTGTGTTCAATTTCAGATTGCGATTCTACGAGCCAGAATACTCGATGATAGGTTTTTGGATATAACAGTGATTTCCTGACGGGCTGAGGCTCGGATTTGAATTCTGCTTGCGCCGTTCGACTCCTCTCGTCATTTTGCGTCGGAAATACTTGTGTTCTACTCCACGTTACGATTCTGGGAGCCAGAATGCCGTAAGATAGGTTTTTGGATATAACAGTGGTTTCCTGACGAACGGTTGCTCGGATTTGAATTCTGCTTGCGCCGTTCGACTCCCCTCGTCATTTTGCGTCGGAAATAATTGTGTTCTACTCCACGTTACGATTCTGGGAGCCAGAATGCCGTAAGATAGGCTTTTGGATATAACAGCGATTTCCTGACGAACGGTTGCTTGGATTTGAATTCTGGTTGCAGCGTTCGACTCCTCTCGTCATTTTGCGTCGGAAATAATTGTGTTCTACTCCACGTTACGATTCTGGGAGCCAGAATGCCGTAAGATAGGCTTTTGGATATAACAGCGATTTCCTGACGAACGGTTGCTTGGATTTGAATTCTGGTTGCAGCGTTCGATTCCTCTCGTGATTTTGCGTCGGAAATACTTGTGTTCAATTCCAGATTGAGATTCTTGGGGCCAGAATACTCGATGATAGGTTTTTGGATATAACAGTGATTTCCTGACAAACTGTTGCTCGGATTTGAATTCTGCTTGCGCCGTTCGACTCCTCTCGTCATTTTGCGTCGGAAATACTTGTGTTCTACTCCACGTTACGATTCTGGGAGCCAGAATGCCGTAACATAGGTTTTTGGATATGACAGTGATTTCCTGACGGGCGGAGGCTCGAATTTGGATTCTGCATGCGCCACTCGACTCCTCTCGTCATTTTGGGTCGGAAATACTTGTGTTCAATTTCAGATTGCGATTCTGCGAGCCAGAATACTCGATGATAGGTTTTTGGATATAACAGTGATTTCATGACAAACGGAGGCTCGGATTAGGTTTCTGCTTGCGCCGTTCGACTCCTCTCGTCATTTTGAGTCGGAAATACTTGTGTTCTACTCCACGTTACGATTCTGGGAGCCAGAATGCCGTAAGATTGGTTTTTGGATATAACAGTGATTTCCTGACGGACGGTTGCTCGGATTTGAATTCTGCTTGCGCCGTTCGACTCCTCTCGTCATTTTGCGTCGGAAATACTTGTGTTCTACTCCACGTTACGATTCTGGGAGCCAGAATGCCGTAAGATAGGTTTTTGGATATAACAGTGATTTCCTGACGAACGGTTGCTCGGATTTGAATTCTGGTTGCGGCGTTCGATTCCTCTCGTGATTTTGCGTCGGAAATACTTGTGTTCTACTCCACGTTACGATTCTGGGAGCCAGAATGCCGTAAGATACGTTTTTGGATATAACAGTGATTTCCTGACGGGCTGAGGCTCGGATTTGAATTCTGCTTGCGCCGTTCGACTCCTCTCGTCATTTTGCGTCGGAAATACTTGTGTTCTACTCCACGTTACGATTCTGGGAGCCAGAATGCCGTAAGATAGGTTTTTGGATATAACAGTGATTTCCTGACGAACGGTTGCTCGGATTTGAATTCTGGTTGCGGCGTTCGATTCCTCTCGTGATTTTGCGTCGGAAATACTTGTGTTCTACTCCACGTTACGATTCTGGGAGCCAGAATGCCGTAAGATACGTTTTTGGATATAACAGTGATTTCCTGACGGGCTGAGGCTCGGATTTGAATTCTGCTTGCGCCGTTCGACTCCTCTCGTCATTTTGCGTCGGAAATACTTGTGTTCAATTTCAGATTGCGATTCTACGAGCCAGAATACTCGATGATAGGTTTTTGGATATAACAGTGATTTCATGACAAACGGAGGCTCGGATTAGGTTTCTGCTTGCGCCGTTCGACTCCTCTCGTCATTTTGCGTCGGAAATACTTGTGTTCTACTCCACATTTCGATTCTGGGAGCCAGAATGCTGTAAGATATGTTTTTGGATATAATAGTGATTTCCTGACGAACCGAGGCTTGGATTTGGATTCTGCTTGCGGGGTTCGATTCCTCTCGTGATTTTTTGTCGAAAATACTTGTGTTCTACTCCACATTTCGATTCTGGGAGCCAGAATGCTGTAAGATAGCTTTTGGGATATAACAGTGATTTCCTGACGAACGGTTGCTCGGATTTGCATTCTGGTTGCTCCGTTCGACTCCTCTCGTCATTTTGCGTCGGAAATACTTGTGTTCAATTTCAGATTGCGATTCTACGAGCCAGAATACTCGATGATAGGTTTTTGGATATAACAGTGATTTCCTGACGGGCTGAGGCTCGGATTTGAATTCTGCTTGCGCCGTTCGACTCCTCTCGTCATTTTGCGTCGGAAATACTTGTGTTCTACTCCACGTTACGATTCTGGGAGCCAGAATGCCGTAAGATAGGTTTTTGGATATAACAGTGGTTTCCTGACGAACGGTTGCTCGGATTTGAATTCTGCTTGCGCCGTTCGACTCCCCTCGTCATTTTGCGTCGGAAATAATTGTGTTCTACTCCACGTTACGATTCTGGGAGCCAGAATGCCGTAAGATAGGCTTTTGGATATAACAGCGATTTCCTGACGAACGGTTGCTTGGATTTGAATTCTGGTTGCAGCGTTCGACTCCTCTCGTCATTTTGCGTCGGAAATAATTGTGTTCTACTCCACGTTACGATTCTGGGAGCCAGAATGCCGTAAGATAGGCTTTTGGATATAACAGCGATTTCCTGACGAACGGTTGCTTGGATTTGAATTCTGGTTGCAGCGTTCGATTCCTCTCGTGATTTTGCGTCGGAAATACTTGTGTTCAATTCCAGATTGAGATTCTTGGGGCCAGAATACTCGATGATAGGTTTTTGGATATAACAGTGATTTCCTGACGGGCTGAGGCTCGAATTTGGATTGTACATGCCCCGTTCGACTCCTCTCGTCATTTTGGGTCGGAAATTCTTGCGTTCAATTTCAGATTGCGATTCTGGGAGCCAGAATGCTGTAAGATATGTTTTTGGATATAACAGTGATTTCCTGACGAACCGAGGCTTGGATTTGGATTCTGGTTGCGGCGTTCGATTCCTCTCGTGATTTTGCGTCGGAAATACTTGTGTTCTACTCCACGTTACGATTCTGGGAGCCAGAATGCCGTAAGATAGGTTTTTGGATATAACAGCGATTTCCTGACGAACGGTTGCTTGGATTTGAATTCTGGTTGCAGCGTTCGATTCCTCTCGTGATTTTGCGTCGGAAATACTTGTGTTCAATTCCAGATTGAGATTCTTGGGGCCAGAATACTCGATGATAGGTTTTTGGATATAACAGTGATTTCCTGACAAACTGTTGCTCGGATTTGAATTCTGCTTGCGCCGTTCGACTCCTCTCGTCACTTTGCGTCGGAAATACTTGTGTTCTACTCCACGTTACGATTCTGGGAGCCAGAATGCCGTAACATAGGTTTTCGGATATGACAGTGATTTCCTGACGGGCGGAGGCTCGAATTTGGATTCTGCATGCGCCACTCGACTCCTCTCGTCATTTTGGGTCGGAAATACTTGTGTTCAATTTCAGATTGCGATTCTGCGAGCCAGAATACTCGATGATAGGTTTTTGGATATAACAGTGATTTCATGACAAACGGAGGCTCGGATTAGGTTTCTGCTTGCGCCGTTCGACTCCTCTCGTCATTTTGCGTCGGAAATACTTGTGTTCTACTCCACATTTCGATTCTGGGAGCCAGAATGCTGTAAGATATGTTTTTGGATATAATAGTGATTTCCTGACGAACCGAGGCTTGGATTTGGATTCTGCATGCGGGGTTCGATTCCTCTCGTGATTTTTTGTCGAAAATACTTGTGTTCTACTCCACATTTCGATTCTGGGAGCCAGAATGCTGTAAGATAGGCTTTTGGATATAACAGCGATTTCCTGACGAACCGAGGCTTGGATTTGGATTCTGGTTGCGGCGTTCGACTCCTCTCGTCATTTTGCGTCGGAAATACTTGTGTTCAATTTCAGATTGCGATTCTACGAGCCAGAATACTCGATGATAGGTTTTTGGATATAACAGTGATTTCCTGACGGGCTGAGGCTCGGATTTGAATTCTGCTTGCGCCGTTCGACTCCTCTCGTCATTTTGCGTCGGAAATAATTGTGTTCTACTCCACGTTACGATTCTGGGAGCCAGAATGCCGTAAGATAGGTTTTTGGATATAACAGTGGTTTCCTGACGAACGGTTGCTCGGATTTGAATTCTGCTTGCGCCGTTCGACTCCTCTCGTCATTTTGCGTCGGAAATAATTGTGTTCTACTCCACGTTACGATTCTGGGAGCCAGAATGCCGTAAGATAGGCTTTTGGATATAACAGCGATTTCCTGACGAACGGTTGCTTGGATTTGAATTCTGGTTGCAGCGTTCGACTCCTCTCGTCATTTTGCGTCGGAAATAATTGTGTTCTACTCCACGTTACGATTCTGGGAGCCAGAATGCCGTAAGATAGGCTTTTGGATATAACAGCGATTTCCTGACGAACGGTTGCTTGGATTTGAATTCTGGTTGCAGCGTTCGATTCCTCTCGTGATTTTGCGTCGGAAATACTTGTGTTCAATTCCAGATTGAGATTCTTGGGGCCAGAATACTCGATGATAGGTTTTTGGATATAACAGTGATTTCCTGACGGGCTGAGGCTCGAATTTGGATTGTGCATGCCCCGTTCGACTCCTCTCGTCATTTTGGGTCGGAAATTTTTGCGTTCAATTTCAGATTGCGATTCTGGGAGCCAGAATGCTGTAAGATATGTTTTTGGATATAACAGTGATTTCCTGACGAACCGAGGCTTGGATTTGGATTCTGGTTGCGGCGTTCGATTCCTCTCGTGATTTTGCGTCGGAAATACTTGTGTTCTACTCCACGTTACGATTCTGGGAGCCAGAATGCCGTAAGATAGGTTTTTTGATATAACAGCGATTTCCTGACGAACGGTTGCTTGGATTTGAATTCTGGTTGCAGCGTTCGATTCCTCTCGTGATTTTGCGTCGGAAATACTTGTGTTCAATTCCAGATTGAGATTCTTGGGGCCAGAATACTCGATGATAGGTTTTTGGATATAACAGTGATTTCCTGACAAACTGTTGCTCGGATTTGAATTCTGCTTGCGCCGTTCGACTCCTCTCGTCACTTTGCGTCGGAAATACTTGTGTTCTACTCCACGTTACGATTCTGGGAGCCAGAATGCCGTAACATAGGTTTTCGGATATGACAGTGATTTCCTGACGGGCGGAGGCTCGAATTTGGATTCTGCATGCGCCACTCGACTCCTCTCGTCATTTTGGGTCGGAAATACTTGTGTTCAATTTCAGATTGCGATTCTGCGAGCCAGAATACTCGATGATAGGTTTTTGGATATAACAGTGATTTCATGACAAACGGAGGCTCGGATTAGGTTTCTGCTTGCGCCGTTCGACTCCTCTCGTCATTTTGCGTCGGAAATACTTGTGTTCTACTCCACATTTCGATTCTGGGAGCCAGAATGCTGTAAGATATGTTTTTGGATATAATAGTGATTTCCTGACGAACCGAGGCTTGGATTTGGATTCTGCATGCGGGGTTCGATTCCTCTCGTGATTTTTTGTCGAAAATACTTGTGTTCTACTCCACATTTCGATTCTGGGAGCCAGAATGCTGTAAGATAGGCTTTTGGATATAACAGCGATTTCCTGACGAACCGAGGCTTGGATTTGGATTCTGGTTGCGGCGTTCGACTCCTCTCGTCATTTTGCGTCGGAAATACTTGTGTTCAATTTCAGATTGCGATTCTACGAGCCAGAATACTCGATGATAGGTTTTTGGATATAACAGTGATTTCCTGACGGGCTGAGGCTCGGATTTGAATTCTGCTTGCGCCGTTCGACTCCTCTCGTCATTTTGCGTCGGAAATAATTGTGTTCTACTCCACGTTACGATTCTGGGAGCCAGAATGCCGTAAGATAGGTTTTTGGATATAACAGTGGTTTCCTGACGAACGGTTGCTCGGATTTGAATTCTGCTTGCGCCGTTCGACTCCTCTCGTCATTTTGCGTCGGAAATAATTGTGTTCTACTCCACGTTACGATTCTGGGAGCCAGAATGCCGTAAGATAGGCTTTTGGATATAACAGCGATTTCCTGACGAACGGTTGCTTGGATTTGAATTCTGGTTGCAGCGTTCGACTCCTCTCGTCATTTTGCGTCGGAAATAATTGTGTTCTACTCCACGTTACGATTCTGGGAGCCAGAATGCCGTAAGATAGGCTTTTGGATATAACAGCGATTTCCTGACGAACGGTTGCTTGGATTTGAATTCTGGTTGCAGCGTTCGATTCCTCTCGTGATTTTGCGTCGGAAATACTTGTGTTCAATTCCAGATTGAGATTCTTGGGGCCAGAATACTCGATGATAGGTTTTTGGATATAACAGTGATTTCCTGACGGGCTGAGGCTCGAATTTGGATTGTGCATGCCCCGTTCGACTCCTCTCGTCATTTTGGGTCGGAAATTTTTGCGTTCAATTTCAGATTGCGATTCTGGGAGCCAGAATGCTGTAAGATATGTTTTTGGATATAACAGTGATTTCCTGACGAACCGAGGCTTGGATTTGGATTCTGGTTGCGGCGTTCGATTCCTCTCGTGATTTTGCGTCGGAAATACTTGTGTTCTACTCCACGTTACGATTCTGGGAGCCAGAATGCCGTAAGATAGGTTTTTTGATATAACAGCGATTTCCTGACGAACGGTTGCTTGGATTTGAATTCTGGTTGCAGCGTTCGATTCCTCTCGTGATTTTGCGTCGGAAATACTTGTGTTCAATTCCAGATTGAGATTCTTGGGGCCAGAATACTCGATGATAGGTTTTTGGATATAACAGTGATTTCCTGACAAACTGTTGCTCGGATTTGAATTCTGCTTGCGCCGTTCGACTCCTCTCGTCATTTTGCGTCGGAAATACTTGTGTTCTACTCCACGTTACGATTCTGGGAGCCAGAATGCCGTAACATAGGTTTTTGGATATGACAGTGATTTCCTGACGGGCGGAGGCTCGAATTTGGATTCTGCATGCGCCACTCGACTCCTCTCGTCATTTTGGGTCGGAAATACTTGTGTTCAATTTCAGATTGCGATTCTGCGAGCCAGAATACTCGATGATAGGTTTTTGGATATAACAGTGATTTCATGACAAACGAAGGCTCGGATTAGGTTTCTGCTTGCGCCGTTCGACTCCTCTCGTCATTTTGAGTCGGAAATACTTGTGTTCTACTCCACGTTACGATTCTGGGAGCCAGAATGCCGTAAGATTGGTTTTTGGATATAACAGTGATTTCCTGACGAACGGTTGCTCGGATTTGAATTCTGCTTGCGCCGTTCGACTCCTCTCGTCATTTTGCGTCGGAAATACTTGTGTTCTACTCCACGTTACGATTCTGGGAGCCAGAATGCCGTACGATAGGTTTTTGGATATAACAGTGATTTCCTGACGAACGGTTGCTCGGATTTGAATTCTGGTTGCGGCGTTCGATTCCTCTCGTGATTTTGCGTCGGAAATACTTGTGTTCTACTCCACGTTACGATTCTGGGAGCCAGAATGCCGTAAGATACGTTTTTGGATATAACAGTGATTTCCTGACGGGCTGAGGCTCGGATTTGACTTCTGCTTGCGCCGTTCGACTCCTCTCGTCATTTTGCGTCGGAAATACTTGTGTTCAATTTCAGATTGCGATTCTACGAGCCAGAATACTCGATGATAGGTTTTTGGATATAACAGTGATTTCATGACAAACGGAGGCTCGGATTAGGTTTCTGCTTGCGCCGTTCGACTCCTCTCGTCATTTTGCGTCGGAAATACTTGTGTTCTACTCCACGTTACGATTCTGGGAGCCAGAATGCCGTAAGATACGTTTTTGGATATAACAGTGATTTCATGACAAACGGAGGCTCGGATTAGGTTTCTGCTTGCGCCGTTCGACTCCTCTCGTCATTTTGAGTCGGAAATACTTGTGTTCTACTCCACGTTACGATTCTGGGAGCCAGAATGCCGTAAGATTGGTTTTTGGATATAACAGTGATTTCATGACAAACGGAGGCTCGGATTAGGTTTCTGCTTGCGCCGTTCGACTCCTCTCGTCATTTTGCGTCGGAAATACTCGTGTTCTACTCCACGTTACGATTCTGGGAGCCAGAATGCCGTAAGATAGGTTTTTGGATATAACAGTGGTTTCCTGACGAACGGTTGCTCGGATTTGAATTCTGGTTGCGGCGTTCGATTCCTCTCGTGATTTTGCGTCGGAAATACTTGTGTTCTACTCCACGTTACGATTCTGGGAGCCAGAATGCCGTAAGATACGTTTTTGGATATAACAGTGATTTCCTGACGGGCTGAGGCTCGGATTTGAATTCTGCTTGCGCCGTTCGACTCCTCTCGTCATTTTGCGTCGGAAATACTTGTGTTCAATTTCAGATTGCGATTCTACGAGCCAGAATACTCGATGATAGGTTTTTGGATATAACAGTGATTTCATGACAAACGGAGGCTCGGATTAGGTTTCTGCTTGCGCCGTTCGACTCCTCTCGTCATTTTGCGTCGGAAATACTTGTGTTCTACTCCACATTTCGATTCTGGGAGCCAGAATGCTGTAAGATATGTTTTTGGATATAATAGTGATTTCCTGACGAACCGAGGCTTGGATTTGGATTCTGCTTGCGGGGTTCGATTCCTCTCGTGATTTTTTGTCGAAAATACTTGTGTTCTACTCCACATTTCGATTCTGGGAGCCAGAATGCTGTAAGATAGCTTTTGGGATATAACAGTGATTTCCTGACGAACGGTTGCTCGGATTTGCATTCTGGTTGCTCCGTTCGACTCCTCTCGTCATTTTGCGTCGGAAATACTTGTGTTCAATTTCAGATTGCGATTCTACGAGCCAGAATACTCGATGATAGGTTTTTGGATATAACAGTGATTTCCTGACGGGCTGAGGCTCGGATTTGAATTCTGCTTGCGCCGTTCGACTCCTCTCGTCATTTTGCGTCGGAAATACTTGTGTTCTACTCCACGTTACGATTCTGGGAGCCAGAATGCCGTAAGATAGGTTTTTGGATATAACAGTGGTTTCCTGACGAACGGTTGCTCGGATTTGAATTCTGCTTGCGCCGTTCGACTCCCCTCGTCATTTTGCGTCGGAAATAATTGTGTTCTACTCCACGTTACGATTCTGGGAGCCAGAATGCCGTAAGATAGGCTTTTGGATATAACAGCGATTTCCTGACGAACGGTTGCTTGGATTTGAATTCTGGTTGCAGCGTTCGACTCCTCTCGTCATTTTGCGTCGGAAATAATTGTGTTCTACTCCACGTTACGATTCTGGGAGCCAGAATGCCGTAAGATAGGCTTTTGGATATAACAGCGATTTCCTGACGAACGGTTGCTTGGATTTGAATTCTGGTTGCAGCGTTCGATTCCTCTCGTGATTTTGCGTCGGAAATACTTGTGTTCAATTCCAGATTGAGATTCTTGGGGCCAGAATACTCGATGATAGGTTTTTGGATATAACAGTGATTTCCTGACAAACTGTTGCTCGGATTTGAATTCTGCTTGCGCCGTTCGACTCCTCTCGTCATTTTGCGTCGGAAATACTTGTGTTCTACTCCACGTTACGATTCTGGGAGCCAGAATGCCGTAACATAGGTTTTTGGATATGACAGTGATTTCCTGACGGGCGGAGGCTCGAATTTGGATTCTGCATGCGCCACTCGACTCCTCTCGTCATTTTGGGTCGGAAATACTTGTGTTCAATTTCAGATTGCGATTCTGCGAGCCAGAATACTCGATGATAGGTTTTTGGATATAACAGTGATTTCATGACAAACGGAGGCTCGGATTAGGTTTCTGCTTGCGCCGTTCGACTCCTCTCGTCATTTTGAGTCGGAAATACTTGTGTTCTACTCCACGTTACGATTCTGGGAGCCAGAATGCCGTAAGATTGGTTTTTGGATATAACAGTGATTTCCTGACGGACGGTTGCTCGGATTTGAATTCTGCTTGCGCCGTTCGACTCCTCTCGTCATTTTGCGTCGGAAATACTTGTGTTCTACTCCACGTTACGATTCTGGGAGCCAGAATGCCGTAAGATAGGTTTTTGGATATAACAGTGATTTCCTGACGAACGGTTGCTCGGATTTGAATTCTGGTTGCGGCGTTCGATTCCTCTCGTGATTTTGCGTCGGAAATACTT
Source organism: Ectemnius cavifrons (assembly GCA_964023945.1). NCBI lineage: Eukaryota > Metazoa > Arthropoda > Insecta > Hymenoptera > Crabronidae > Ectemnius > Ectemnius cavifrons. The sequence goes on along the minus strand of OZ030376.1, from coordinate 6,208,933 downwards.
GTGTTCTACTCCACGTTACGATTCTGGGAGCCAGAATGCCGTAAGATACGTTTTTGGATATAACAGTGATTTCCTGACGGGCTGAGGCTCGGATTTGAATTCTGCTTGCGCCGTTCGACTCCTCTCGTCATTTTGCGTCGGAAATACTTGTGTTCTACTCCACGTTGCGATTCTGGGAGCCAGAATGCCGTAAGATAGGTTTTTGGATATAACAGTGATTTCCTGACGAACGGTTGCTCGGATTTGAATTCTGGTTGCGGCGTTCGATTCCTCTCGTGATTTTGCGTCGGAAATACTTGTGTTCTACTCCACGTTACGATTCTGGGAGCCAGAATGCCGTAAGATACGTTTTTGGATATAACAGTGATTTCCTGACGGGCTGAGGCTCGGATTTGAATTCTGCTTGCGCCGTTCGACTCCTCTCGTCATTTTGCGTCGGAAATACTTGTGTTCAATTTCAGATTGCGATTCTACGAGCCAGAATACTCGATGATAGGTTTTTGGATATAACAGTGATTTCATGACAAACGGAGGCTCGGATTAGGTTTCTGCTTGCGCCGTTCGACTCCTCTCGTCATTTTGCGTCGGAAATACTTGTGTTCTACTCCACATTTCGATTCTGGGAGCCAGAATGCTGTAAGATATGTTTTTGGATATAATAGTGATTTCCTGACGAACCGAGGCTTGGATTTGGATTCTGCTTGCGGGGTTCGATTCCTCTCGTGATTTTTTGTCGAAAATACTTGTGTTCTACTCCACATTTCGATTCTGGGAGCCAGAATGCTGTAAGATAGCTTTTGGGATATAACAGTGATTTCCTGACGAACGGTTGCTCGGATTTGCATTCTGGTTGCTCCGTTCGACTCCTCTCGTCATTTTGCGTCGGAAATACTTGTGTTCAATTTCAGATTGCGATTCTACGAGCCAGAATACTCGATGATAGGTTTTTGGATATAACAGTGATTTCCTGACGGGCTGAGGCTCGGATTTGAATTCTGCTTGCGCCGTTCGACTCCTCTCGTCATTTTGCGTCGGAAATACTTGTGTTCTACTCCACGTTACGATTCTGGGAGCCAGAATGCCGTAAGATAGGTTTTTGGATATAACAGTGGTTTCCTGACGAACGGTTGCTCGGATTTGAATTCTGCTTGCGCCGTTCGACTCCCCTCGTCATTTTGCGTCGGAAATAATTGTGTTCTACTCCACGTTACGATTCTGGGAGCCAGAATGCCGTAAGATAGGCTTTTGGATATAACAGCGATTTCCTGACGAACGGTTGCTTGGATTTGAATTCTGGTTGCAGCGTTCGACTCCTCTCGTCATTTTGCGTCGGAAATAATTGTGTTCTACTCCACGTTACGATTCTGGGAGCCAGAATGCCGTAAGATAGGCTTTTGGATATAACAGCGATTTCCTGACGAACGGTTGCTTGGATTTGAATTCTGGTTGCAGCGTTCGATTCCTCTCGTGATTTTGCGTCGGAAATACTTGTGTTCAATTCCAGATTGAGATTCTTGGGGCCAGAATACTCGATGATAGGTTTTTGGATATAACAGTGATTTCCTGACGGGCTGAGGCTCGAATTTGGATTGTACATGCCCCGTTCGACTCCTCTCGTCATTTTGGGTCGGAAATTCTTGCGTTCAATTTCAGATTGCGATTCTGGGAGCCAGAATGCTGTAAGATATGTTTTTGGATATAACAGTGATTTCCTGACGAACCGAGGCTTGGATTTGGATTCTGGTTGCGGCGTTCGATTCCTCTCGTGATTTTGCGTCGGAAATACTTGTGTTCTACTCCACGTTACGATTCTGGGAGCCAGAATGCCGTAAGATAGGTTTTTGGATATAACAGCGATTTCCTGACGAACGGTTGCTTGGATTTGAATTCTGGTTGCAGCGTTCGATTCCTCTCGTGATTTTGCGTCGGAAATACTTGTGTTCAATTCCAGATTGAGATTCTTGGGGCCAGAATACTCGATGATAGGTTTTTGGATATAACAGTGATTTCCTGACAAACTGTTGCTCGGATTTGAATTCTGCTTGCGCCGTTCGACTCCTCTCGTCACTTTGCGTCGGAAATACTTGTGTTCTACTCCACGTTACGATTCTGGGAGCCAGAATGCCGTAACATAGGTTTTCGGATATGACAGTGATTTCCTGACGGGCGGAGGCTCGAATTTGGATTCTGCATGCGCCACTCGACTCCTCTCGTCATTTTGGGTCGGAAATACTTGTGTTCAATTTCAGATTGCGATTCTGCGAGCCAGAATACTCGATGATAGGTTTTTGGATATAACAGTGATTTCATGACAAACGGAGGCTCGGATTAGGTTTCTGCTTGCGCCGTTCGACTCCTCTCGTCATTTTGCGTCGGAAATACTTGTGTTCTACTCCACATTTCGATTCTGGGAGCCAGAATGCTGTAAGATATGTTTTTGGATATAATAGTGATTTCCTGACGAACCGAGGCTTGGATTTGGATTCTGCATGCGGGGTTCGATTCCTCTCGTGATTTTTTGTCGAAAATACTTGTGTTCTACTCCACATTTCGATTCTGGGAGCCAGAATGCTGTAAGATAGGCTTTTGGATATAACAGCGATTTCCTGACGAACCGAGGCTTGGATTTGGATTCTGGTTGCGGCGTTCGACTCCTCTCGTCATTTTGCGTCGGAAATACTTGTGTTCAATTTCAGATTGCGATTCTACGAGCCAGAATACTCGATGATAGGTTTTTGGATATAACAGTGATTTCCTGACGGGCTGAGGCTCGGATTTGAATTCTGCTTGCGCCGTTCGACTCCTCTCGTCATTTTGCGTCGGAAATAATTGTGTTCTACTCCACGTTACGATTCTGGGAGCCAGAATGCCGTAAGATAGGTTTTTGGATATAACAGTGGTTTCCTGACGAACGGTTGCTCGGATTTGAATTCTGCTTGCGCCGTTCGACTCCTCTCGTCATTTTGCGTCGGAAATAATTGTGTTCTACTCCACGTTACGATTCTGGGAGCCAGAATGCCGTAAGATAGGCTTTTGGATATAACAGCGATTTCCTGACGAACGGTTGCTTGGATTTGAATTCTGGTTGCAGCGTTCGACTCCTCTCGTCATTTTGCGTCGGAAATAATTGTGTTCTACTCCACGTTACGATTCTGGGAGCCAGAATGCCGTAAGATAGGCTTTTGGATATAACAGCGATTTCCTGACGAACGGTTGCTTGGATTTGAATTCTGGTTGCAGCGTTCGATTCCTCTCGTGATTTTGCGTCGGAAATACTTGTGTTCAATTCCAGATTGAGATTCTTGGGGCCAGAATACTCGATGATAGGTTTTTGGATATAACAGTGATTTCCTGACGGGCTGAGGCTCGAATTTGGATTGTGCATGCCCCGTTCGACTCCTCTCGTCATTTTGGGTCGGAAATTTTTGCGTTCAATTTCAGATTGCGATTCTGGGAGCCAGAATGCTGTAAGATATGTTTTTGGATATAACAGTGATTTCCTGACGAACCGAGGCTTGGATTTGGATTCTGGTTGCGGCGTTCGATTCCTCTCGTGATTTTGCGTCGGAAATACTTGTGTTCTACTCCACGTTACGATTCTGGGAGCCAGAATGCCGTAAGATAGGTTTTTTGATATAACAGCGATTTCCTGACGAACGGTTGCTTGGATTTGAATTCTGGTTGCAGCGTTCGATTCCTCTCGTGATTTTGCGTCGGAAATACTTGTGTTCAATTCCAGATTGAGATTCTTGGGGCCAGAATACTCGATGATAGGTTTTTGGATATAACAGTGATTTCCTGACAAACTGTTGCTCGGATTTGAATTCTGCTTGCGCCGTTCGACTCCTCTCGTCATTTTGCGTCGGAAATACTTGTGTTCTACTCCACGTTACGATTCTGGGAGCCAGAATGCCGTAACATAGGTTTTTGGATATGACAGTGATTTCCTGACGGGCGGAGGCTCGAATTTGGATTCTGCATGCGCCACTCGACTCCTCTCGTCATTTTGGGTCGGAAATACTTGTGTTCAATTTCAGATTGCGATTCTGCGAGCCAGAATACTCGATGATAGGTTTTTGGATATAACAGTGATTTCATGACAAACGAAGGCTCGGATTAGGTTTCTGCTTGCGCCGTTCGACTCCTCTCGTCATTTTGAGTCGGAAATACTTGTGTTCTACTCCACGTTACGATTCTGGGAGCCAGAATGCCGTAAGATTGGTTTTTGGATATAACAGTGATTTCCTGACGAACGGTTGCTCGGATTTGAATTCTGCTTGCGCCGTTCGACTCCTCTCGTCATTTTGCGTCGGAAATACTTGTGTTCTACTCCACGTTACGATTCTGGGAGCCAGAATGCCGTAAGATAGGTTTTTGGATATAACAGTGATTTCCTGACGAACGGTTGCTCGGATTTGAATTCTGGTTGCGGCGTTCGATTCCTCTCGTGATTTTGCGTCGGAAATACTTGTGTTCTACTCCACGTTACGATTCTGGGAGCCAGAATGCCGTAAGATACGTTTTTGGATATAACAGTGATTTCCTGACGGGCTGAGGCTCGGATTTGACTTCTGCTTGCGCCGTTCGACTCCTCTCGTCATTTTGCGTCGGAAATACTTGTGTTCAATTTCAGATTGCGATTCTACGAGCCAGAATACTCGATGATAGGTTTTTGGATATAACAGTGATTTCATGACAAACGGAGGCTCGGATTAGGTTTCTGCTTGCGCCGTTCGACTCCTCTCGTCATTTTGCGTCGGAAATACTTGTGTTCTACTCCACATTTCGATTCTGGGAGCCAGAATGCTGTAAGATATGTTTTTGGATATAATAGTGATTTCCTGACGAACCGAGGCTTGGATTTGGATTCTGCTTGCGGGGTTCGATTCCTCTCGTGATTTTTTGTCGAAAATACTTGTGTTCTACTCCACATTTCGATTCTGGGAGCCAGAATGCTGTAAGATAGCTTTTGGGATATAACAGTGATTTCCTGACGAACGGTTGCTCGGATTTGCATTCTGGTTGCTCCGTTCGACTCCTCTCGTCATTTTGCGTCGGAAATACTTGTGTTCAATTTCAGATTGCGATTCTACGAGCCAGAATACTCGATGATAGGTTTTTGGATATAACAGTGATTTCCTGACGGGCTGAGGCTCGGATTTGAATTCTGCTTGCGCCGTTCGACTCCTCTCGTCATTTTGCGTCGGAAATACTTGTGTTCTACTCCACGTTACGATTCTGGGAGCCAGAATGCCGTAAGATAGGTTTTTGGATATAACAGTGGTTTCCTGACGAACGGTTGCTCGGATTTGAATTCTGCTTGCGCCGTTCGACTCCCCTCGTCATTTTGCGTCGGAAATAATTGTGTTCTACTCCACGTTACGATTCTGGGAGCCAGAATGCCGTAAGATAGGCTTTTGGATATAACAGCGATTTCCTGACGAACGGTTGCTTGGATTTGAATTCTGGTTGCAGCGTTCGACTCCTCTCGTCATTTTGCGTCGGAAATAATTGTGTTCTACTCCACGTTACGATTCTGGGAGCCAGAATGCCGTAAGATAGGCTTTTGGATATAACAGCGATTTCCTGACGAACGGTTGCTTGGATTTGAATTCTGGTTGCAGCGTTCGATTCCTCTCGTGATTTTGCGTCGGAAATACTTGTGTTCAATTCCAGATTGAGATTCTTGGGGCCAGAATACTCGATGATAGGTTTTTGGATATAACAGTGATTTCCTGACGGGCTGAGGCTCGAATTTGGATTGTACATGCCCCGTTCGACTCCTCTCGTCATTTTGGGTCGGAAATTCTTGCGTTCAATTTCAGATTGCGATTCTGGGAGCCAGAATGCTGTAAGATATGTTTTTGGATATAACAGTGATTTCCTGACGAACCGAGGCTTGGATTTGGATTCTGGTTGCGGCGTTCGATTCCTCTCGTGATTTTGCGTCGGAAATACTTGTGTTCTACTCCACGTTACGATTCTGGGAGCCAGAATGCCGTAAGATAGGTTTTTGGATATAACAGCGATTTCCTGACGAACGGTTGCTTGGATTTGAATTCTGGTTGCAGCGTTCGATTCCTCTCGTGATTTTGCGTCGGAAATACTTGTGTTCAATTCCAGATTGAGATTCTTGGGGCCAGAATACTCGATGATAGGTTTTTGGATATAACAGTGATTTCCTGACAAACTGTTGCTCGGATTTGAATTCTGCTTGCGCCGTTCGACTCCTCTCGTCACTTTGCGTCGGAAATACTTGTGTTCTACTCCACGTTACGATTCTGGGAGCCAGAATGCCGTAACATAGGTTTTTGGATATGACAGTGATTTCCTGACGGGCGGAGGCTCGAATTTGGATTCTGCATGCGCCACTCGACTCCTCTCGTCATTTTGGGTCGGAAATACTTGTGTTCAATTTCAGATTGCGATTCTGCGAGCCAGAATACTCGATGATAGGTTTTTGGATATAACAGTGATTTCATGACAAACGGAGGCTCGGATTAGGTTTCTGCTTGCGCCGTTCGACTCCTCTCGTCATTTTGCGTCGGAAATACTCGTGTTCTACTCCACGTTACGATTCTGGGAGCCAGAATGCCGTAAGATAGGTTTTTGGATATAACAGTGATTTCCTGACGAACGGTTGCTCGGATTTGAATTCTGGTTGCGGCGTTCGATTCCTCTCGTGATTTTGCGTCGGAAATACTTGTGTTCTACTCCACGTTACGATTCTGGGAGCCAGAATGCCGTAAGATACGTTTTTGGATATAACAGTGATTTCCTGACGGGCTGAGGCTCGGATTTGAATTCTGCTTGCGCCGTTCGACTCCTCTCGTCATTTTGCGTCGGAAATACTTGTGTTGAATTTCAGATTGCGATTCTACGAGCCAGAATACTCGATGATAGGTTTTTGGATATAACAGTGATTTCATGACAAACGGAGGCTCGGATTAGGTTTCTGCTTGCGCCGTTCGACTCCTCTCGTCATTTTGCGTCGGAAATACTTGTGTTCTACTCCACATTTCGATTCTGGGAGCCAGAATGCTGTAAGATATGTTTTTGGATATAATAGTGATTTCCTGACGAACCGAGGCTTGGATTTGGATTCTGCTTGCGGGGTTCGATTCCTCTCGTGATTTTTTGTCGAAAATACTTGTGTTCTACTCCACATTTCGATTCTGGGAGCCAGAATGCTGTAAGATAGGCTTTTGGATATAACAGCGATTTCCTGACAAACGGTTGCTCGGATTTGCATTCTGGTTGCTCCGTTCGACTCCTCTCGTCATTTTGCGTCGGAAATACTTGTGTTCAATTTCAGATTGCGATTCTACGAGCCAGAATACTCGATGATAGGTTTTTGGATATAACAGTGATTTCCTGACGGGCTGAGGCTCGGATTTGAATTCTGCTTGCGCCGTTCGACTCCTCTCGTCATTTTACGTCGGAAATACTTGTGTTCTACTCCACGTTACGATTCTGGGAGCCAGAATGCCGTAAGATAGGTTTTTGGATATAACAGTGGTTTCCTGACGAACGGTTGCTCGGATTTGAATTCTGCTTGCGCCGTTCGACTCCTCTCGTCATTTTGCGTCGGAAATAATTGTGTTCTACTCCACGTTACGATTCTGGGAGCCAGAATGCCGTAAGATAGGCTTTTGGATATAACAGCGATTTCCTGACGAACGGTTGCTTGGATTTGAATTCTGGTTGCAGCGTTCGATTCCTCTCGTGATTTTGCGTCGGAAATACTTGTGTTCAATTCCAGATTGAGATTCTTGGGGCCAGAATACTCGATGATAGGTTTTTGGATATAACAGTGATTTCCTGACGGGCTGAGGCTCGAATTTGGATTGTGCATGCCCCGTTCGACTCCTCTCGTCATTTTGGGTCGGAAATTTTTGCGTTCAATTTCAGATTGCGATTCTGGGAGCCAGAATGCTGTAAGATATGTTTTTGGATATAACAGTGATTTCCTGACGAACCGAGGCTTGGATTTGGATTCTGGTTGCGGCGTTCGATTCCTCTCGTGATTTTGCGTCGGAAATACTTGTGTTCTACTCCACGTTACGATTCTGGGAGCCAGAATGCCGTAAGATAGGTTTTTTGATATAACAGCGATTTCCTGACGAACGGTTGCTTGGATTTGAATTCTGGTTGCAGCGTTCGATTCCTCTCGTGATTTTGCGTCGGAAATACTTGTGTTCAATTCCAGATTGAGATTCTTGGGGCCAGAATACTCGATGATAGGTTTTTGGATATAACAGTGATTTCCTGACAAACTGTTGCTCGGATTTGAATTCTGCTTGCGCCGTTCGACTCCTCTCGTCATTTTGCGTCGGAAATACTTGTGTTCTACTCCACGTTACGATTCTGGGAGCCAGAATGCCGTAACATAGGTTTTTGGATATGACAGTGATTTCCTGACGGGCGGAGGCTCGAATTTGGATTCTGCATGCGCCACTCGACTCCTCTCGTCATTTTGGGTCGGAAATACTTGTGTTCAATTTCAGATTGCGATTCTGCGAGCCAGAATACTCGATGATAGGTTTTTGGATATAACAGTGATTTCATGACAAACGGAGGCTCGGATTAGGTTTCTGCTTGCGCCGTTCGACTCCTCTCGTCATTTTGAGTCGGAAATACTTGTGTTCTACTCCACGTTACGATTCTGGGAGCCAGAATGCCGTAAGATTGGTTTTTGGATATAACAGCGATTTCCTGACGAACGGTTGCTTGGATTTGAATTCTGGTTGCAGCGTTCGACTCCTCTCGTCATTTTGCGTCGGAAATAATTGTGTTCTACTCCACGTTACGATTCTGGGAGCCAGAATGCCGTAAGATAGGCTTTTGGATATAACAGCGATTTCCTGACGAACGGTTGCTTGGATTTGAATTCTGGTTGCAGCGTTCGATTCCTCTCGTGATTTTGCGTCGGAAATACTTGTGTTCAATTCCAGATTGAGATTCTTGGGGCCAGAATACTCGATGATAGGTTTTTGGATATAACAGTGATTTCCTGACGGGCTGAGGCTCGAATTTGGATTGTACATGCCCCGTTCGACTCCTCTCGTCATTTTGGGTCGGAAATTCTTGCGTTCAATTTCAGATTGCGATTCTGGGAGCCAGAATGCTGTAAGATATGTTTTTGGATATAACAGTGATTTCCTGACGAACCGAGGCTTGGATTTGGATTCTGGTTGCGGCGTTCGATTCCTCTCGTGATTTTGCGTCGGAAATACTTGTGTTCTACTCCACGTTACGATTCTGGGAGCCAGAATGCCGTAAGATAGGTTTTTGGATATAACAGCGATTTCCTGACGAACGGTTGCTTGGATTTGAATTCTGGTTGCAGCGTTCGATTCCTCTCGTGATTTTGCGTCGGAAATACTTGTGTTCAATTCCAGATTGAGATTCTTGGGGCCAGAATACTCGATGATAGGTTTTTGGATATAACAGTGATTTCCTGACAAACTGTTGCTCGGATTTGAATTCTGCTTGCGCCGTTCGACTCCTCTCGTCATTTTGCGTCGGAAATACTTGTGTTCTACTCCACGTTACGATTCTGGGAGCCAGAATGCCGTAACATAGGTTTTTGGATATGACAGTGATTTCCTGACGGGCGGAGGCTCGAATTTGGATTCTGCATGCGCCACTCGACTCCTCTCGTCATTTTGGGTCGGAAATACTTGTGTTCAATTTCAGATTGCGATTCTGCGAGCCAGAATACTCGATGATAGGTTTTTGGATATAACAGTGATTTCATGACAAACGGAGGCTCGGATTAGGTTTCTGCTTGCGCCGTTCGACTCCTCTCGTCATTTTGAGTCGGAAATACTTGTGTTCTACTCCACGTTACGATTCTGGGAGCCAGAATGCCGTAAGATTGGTTTTTGGATATAACAGTGATTTCCTGACGAACGGTTGCTCGGATTTGAATTCTGCTTGCGCCGTTCGACTCCTCTCGTCATTTTGCGTCGGAAATACTTGTGTTCTACTCCACGTTACGATTCTGGGAGCCAGAATGCCGTAAGATAGGTTTTTGGATATAACAGTGATTTCCTGACGAACGGTTGCTCGGATTTGAATTCTGGTTGCGGCGTTCGATTCCTCTCGTGATTTTGCGTCGGAAATACTTGTGTTCTACTCCACGTTACGATTCTGGGAGCCAGAATGCCGTAAGATACGTTTTTGGATATAACAGTGATTTCCTGACGGGCTGAGGCTCGGATTTGAATTCTGCTTGCGCTGTTCGACTCCTCTCGTCATTTTGCGTCGGAAATACTTGTGTTCAATTTCAGATTGCGATTCTACGAGCCAGAATACTCGATGATAGGTTTTTGGATATAACAGTGATTTCATGACAAACGGAGGCTCGGATTAGGTTTCTGCTTGCGCCGTTCGACTCCTCTCGTCATTTTGCGTCGGAAATACTTGTGTTCTACTCCACATTTCGATTCTGGGAGCCAGAATGCTGTAAGATATGTTTTTGGATATAATAGTGATTTCCTGACGAACCGAGGCTTGGATTTGGATTCTGCTTGCGGGGTTCGATTCCTCTCGTGATTTTTTGTCGAAAATACTTGTGTTCTACTCCACATTTCGATTCTGGGAGCCAGAATGCCGTAAGATTGGTTTTTGGATATAACAGTGATTTCCTGACGAACGGTTGCTCGGATTTGAATTCTGCTTGCGCCGTTCGACTCCTCTCGTCATTTTGCGTCGGAAATACTTGTGTTCTACTCCACGTTACGATTCTGGGAGCCAGAATGCTGTAAGATAGCTTTTGGGATATAACAGTGATTTCCTGACGAACGGTTGCTCGGATTTGCATTCTGGTTGCTCCGTTCGACTCCTCTCGTCATTTTGCGTCGGAAATACTTGTGTTCAATTTCAGATTGCGATTCTACGAGCCAGAATACTCGATGATAGGTTTTTGGATATAACAGTGATTTCCTGACGGGCTGAGGCTCGGATTTGAATTCTGCTTGCGCCGTTCGACTCCTCTCGTCATTTTGCGTCGGAAATACTTGTGTTCTACTCCACGTTACGATTCTGGGAGCCAGAATGCCGTAAGATAGGTTTTTGGATATAACAGTGGTTTCCTGACGAACGGTTGCTCGGATTTGAATTCTGCTTGCGCCGTTCGACTCCCCTCGTCATTTTGCGTCGGAAATAATTGTGTTCTACTCCACGTTACGATTCTGGGAGCCAGAATGCCGTAAGATAGGCTTTTGGATATAACAGCGATTTCCTGACGAACGGTTGCTTGGATTTGAATTCTGGTTGCAGCGTTCGACTCCTCTCGTCATTTTGCGTCGGAAATAATTGTGTTCTACTCCACGTTACGATTCTGGGAGCCAGAATGCCGTAAGATAGGCTTTTGGATATAACAGCGATTTCCTGACGAACGGTTGCTTGGATTTGAATTCTGGTTGCAGCGTTCGATTCCTCTCGTGATTTTGCGTCGGAAATACTTGTGTTCAATTCCAGATTGAGATTCTTGGGGCCAGAATACTCGATGATAGGTTTTTGGATATAACAGTGATTTCCTGACGGGCTGAGGCTCGAATTTGGATTGTACATGCCCCGTTCGACTCCTCTCGTCATTTTGGGTCGGAAATTCTTGCGTTCAATTTCAGATTGCGATTCTGGGAGCCAGAATGCTGTAAGATATGTTTTTGGATATAACAGTGATTTCCTGACGAACCGAGGCTTGGATTTGGATTCTGGTTGCGGCGTTCGATTCCTCTCGTGATTTTGCGTCGGAAATACTTGTGTTCTACTCCACGTTACGATTCTGGGAGCCAGAATGCCGTAAGATAGGTTTTTGGATATAACAGCGATTTCCTGACGAACGGTTGCTTGGATTTGAATTCTGGTTGCAGCGTTCGATTCCTCTCGTGATTTTGCGTCGGAAATACTTGTGTTCAATTCCAGATTGAGATTCTTGGGGCCAGAATACTCGATGATAGGTTTTTGGATATAACAGTGATTTCCTGACAAACTGTTGCTCGGATTTGAATTCTGCTTGCGCCGTTCGACTCCTCTCGTCATTTTGCGTCGGAAATACTTGTGTTCTACTCCACGTTACGATTCTGGGAGCCAGAATGCCGTAACATAGGTTTTTGGATGTGACAGTGATTTCCTGACGGGCGGAGGCTCGAATTTGGATTCTGCATGCGCCACTCGACTCCTCTCGTCATTTTGGGTCGGAAATACTTGTGTTCAATTTCAGATTGCGATTCTGCGAGCCAGAATACTCGATGATAGGTTTTTGGATATAACAGTGATTTCATGACAAACGGAGGCTCGGATTAGGTTTCTGCTTGCGCCGTTCGACTCCTCTCGTCATTTTGAGTCGGAAATACTTGTGTTCTACTCCACGTTACGATTCTGGGAGCCAGAATGCCGTAAGATTGGTTTTTGGATATAACAGTGATTTCCTGACGAACGGTTGCTCGGATTTGAATTCTGCTTGCGCCGTTCGACTCCTCTCGTCATTTTGCGTCGGAAATACTTGTGTTCTACTCCACGTTACGATTCTGGGAGCCAGAATGCCGTAAGATAGGTTTTTGGATATAACAGTGATTTCCTGACGAACGGTTGCTCGGATTTGAATTCTGGTTGCGGCGTTCGATTCCTCTCGTGATTTTGCGTCGGAAATACTTGTGTTCTACTCCACGTTACGATTCTGGGAGCCAGAATGCCGTAAGATACGTTTTTGGATATAACAGTGATTTCCTGACGGGCTGAGGCTCGGATTTGAATTCTGCTTGCGCTGTTCGACTCCTCTCGTCATTTTGCGTCGGAAATACTTGTGTTCAATTTCAGATTGCGATTCTACGAGCCAGAATACTCGATGATAGGTTTTTGGATATAACAGTGATTTCATGACAAACGGAGGCTCGGATTAAGTTTCTGCTTGCGCCGTTCGACTCCTCTCGTCATTTTGCGTCGGAAATACTTGTGTTCTACTCCACATTTCGATTCTGGGAGCCAGAATGCTGTAAGATATGTTTTTGGATATAATAGTGATTTCCTGACGAACCGAGGCTTGGATTTGGATTCTGCTTGCGGGGTTCGATTCCTCTCGTGATTTTTTGTCGAAAATACTTGTGTTCTACTCCACATTTCGATTCTGGGAGCCAGAATGCCGTAAGATTGGTTTTTGGATATAACAGTGATTTCCTGACGAACGGTTGCTCGGATTTGAATTCTGCTTGCGCCGTTCGACTCCTCTCGTCATTTTGCGTCGGAAATACTTGTGTTCTACTCCACGTTACGATTCTGGGAGCCAGAATGCTGTAAGATAGCTTTTGGGATATAACAGTGATTTCCTGACGAACGGTTGCTCGGATTTGCATTCTGGTTGCTCCGTTCGACTCCTCTCGTCATTTTGCGTCGGAAATACTTGTGTTCAATTTCAGATTGCGATTCTACGAGCCAGAATACTCGATGATAGGTTTTTGGATATAACAGTGATTTCCTGACGGGCTGAGGCTCGGATTTGAATTCTGCTTGCGCCGTTCGACTCCTCTCGTCATTTTGCGTCGGAAATACTTGTGTTCTACTCCACGTTACGATTCTGGGAGCCAGAATGCCGTAAGATAGGTTTTTGGATATAACAGTGGTTTCCTGACGAACGGTTGCTCGGATTTGAATTCTGCTTGCGCCGTTCGACTCCCCTCGTCATTTTGCGTCGGAAATAATTGTGTTCTACTCCACGTTACGATTCTGGGAGCCAGAATGCCGTAAGATAAGCTTTTGGATATAACAGCGATTTCCTGACGAACGGTTGCTTGGATTTGAATTCTGGTTGCAGCGTTCGACTCCTCTCGTCATTTTGCGTCGGAAATAATTGTGTTCTACTCCACGTTACGATTCTGGGAGCCAGAATGCCGTAAGATAGGCTTTTGGATATAACAGCGATTTCCTGACGAACGGTTGCTTGGATTTGAATTCTGGTTGCAGCGTTCGATTCCTCTCGTGATTTTGCGTCGGAAATACTTGTGTTCAATTCCAGATTGAGATTCTTGGGGCCAGAATACTCGATGATAGGTTTTTGGATATAACAGTGATTTCCTGACGGGCTGAGGCTCGAATTTGGATTGTACATGCCCCGTTCGACTCCTCTCGTCATTTTGGGTCGGAAATTCTTGCGTTCAATTTCAGATTGCGATTCTGGGAGCCAGAATGCTGTAAGATATGTTTTTGGATATAACAGTGATTTCCTGACGAACCGAGGCTTGGATTTGGATTCTGGTTGCGGCGTTCGATTCCTCTCGTGATTTTGCGTCGGAAATACTTGTGTTCTACTCCACGTTACGATTCTGGGAGCCAGAATGCCGTAAGATAGGTTTTTGGATATAACAGCGATTTCCTGACGAACGGTTGCTTGGATTTGAATTCTGGTTGCAGCGTTCGATTCCTCTCGTGATTTTGCGTCGGAAATACTTGTGTTCAATTCCAGATTGAGATTCTTGGGGCCAGAATACTCGATGATAGGTTTTTGGATATAACAGTGATTTCCTGACAAACTGTTGCTCGGATTTGAATTCTGCTTGCGCCGTTCGACTCCTCTCGTCATTTTGCGTCGGAAATACTTGTGTTCTACTCCACGTTACGATTCTGGGAGCCAGAATGCCGTAACATAGGTTTTTGGATGTGACAGTGATTTCCTGACGGGCGGAGGCTCGAATTTGGATTCTGCATGCGCCACTCGACTCCTCTCGTCATTTTGGGTCGGAAATACTTGTGTTCAATTTCAGATTGCGATTCTGCGAGCCAGAATACTCGATGATAGGTTTTTGGATATAACAGTGATTTCATGACAAACGGAGGCTCGGATTAGGTTTCTGCTTGCGCCGTTCGACTCCTCTCGTCATTTTGCGTCGGAAATACTCGTGTTCTACTCCACGTTACGATTCTGGGAGCCAGAATGCCGTAAGATAGGTTTTTGGATATAACAGTAATTTCCTGACGAACGGTTGCTCGGATTTGAATTCTGGTTGCGGCGTTCGATTCCTCTCGTGATTTTGCGTCGGAAATACTTGTGTTCTACTCCACGTTACGATTCTGGGAGCCAGAATGCCGTAAGATACGTTTTTGGATATAACAGTGATTTCCTGACGGGCTGAGGCTCGGATTTGAATTCTGCTTGCGCCGTTCGACTCCTCTCGTCATTTTGCGTCGGAAATACTTGTGTTCAATTTCAGATTGCGATTCTACGAGCCAGAATACTCGATGATAGGTTTTTGGATATAACAGTGATTTCATGACAAACGGAGGCTCGGATTAGGTTTCTGCTTGCGCCGTTCGACTCCTCTCGTCATTTTGCGTCGGAAATACTTGTGTTCTACTCCACATTTCGATTCTGGGAGCCAGAATGCTGTAAGATATGTTTTTGGATATAATAGTGATTTCCTGACGAACCGAGGCTTGGATTTGGATTCTGCTTGCGGGGTTCGATTCCTCTCGTGATTTTTTGTCGAAAATACTTGTGTTCTACTCCACATTTCGATTCTGGGAGCCAGAATGCTGTAAGATAGCTTTTGGGATATAACAGTGATTTCCTGACGAACGGTTGCTCGGATTTGCATTCTGGTTGCTCCGTTCGACTCCTCTCGTCATTTTGCGTCGGAAATACTTGTGTTCAATTTCAGATTGCGATTCTACGAGCCAGAATACTCGATGATAGGTTTTTGGATATAACAGTGATTTCCTGACGGGCTGAGGCTCGGATTTGAATTCTGCTTGCGCCGTTCGACTCCTCTCGTCATTTTACGTCGGAAATACTTGTGTTCTACTCCACGTTACGATTCTGGGAGCCAGAATGCCGTAAGATAGGTTTTTGGATATAACAGTGGTTTCCTGACGAACGGTTGCTCGGATTTGAATTCTGCTTGCGCCGTTCGACTCCTCTCGTCATTTTGCGTCGGAAATAATTGTGTTCTACTCCACGTTACGATTCTGGGAGCCAGAATGCCGTAAGATAGGCTTTTGGATATAACAGCGATTTCCTGACGAACGGTTGCTTGGATTTGAATTCTGGTTGCAGCGTTCGACTCCTCTCGTCATTTTGCGTCGGAAATAATTGTGTTCTACTCCACGTTACGATTCTGGGAGCCAGAATGCCGTAAGATAGGCTTTTGGATATAACAGCGATTTCCTGACGAACGGTTGCTTGGATTTGGATTCTGCTTGCGGGGTTCGATTCCTCTCGTGATTTTTTGTCGAAAATACTTGTGTTCTACTCCACGTTACGATTCTGGGAGCCAGAATGCCGTAACATAGGTTTTTGGATATGACAGTGATTTCCTGACGGGCGGAGGCTCGAATTTGGATTCTGCATGCGCCACTCGACTCCTCTCGTCATTTTGGGTCGGAAATACTTGTGTTCAATTTCAGATTGCGATTCTGCGAGCCAGAATACTCGATGATAGGTTTTTGGATATAACAGTGATTTCATGACAAACGGAGGCTCGGATTAGGTTTCTGCTTCCGCCGTTCGACTCCTCTCGTCATTTTGCGTCGGAAATACTTGTGTTCCACTCCACGTTACGATTCTGGGAGCCAGAATGCCGTAAGATAGGTTTTTGGATATAACAGTGGTTTCCTGACGAACGGTTGCTCGGATTTGAATTCTGCTTGCGCCGTTCGACTCCTCTCGTCATTTTGCGTCGGAAATAATTGTGTTCTACTCCACGTTACGATTCTGGGAGCCAGAATGCCGTAAGATAGGCTTTTGGATATAACAGCGATTTCCTGACGAACGGTTGCTTGGATTTGAATTCTGGTTGCAGCGTTCGACTCCTCTCGTCATTTTGCGTCGGAAATAATTGTGTTCTACTCCACGTTACGATTCTGGGAGCCAGAATGCCGTAAGATAGGCTTTTGGATATAACAGCGATTTCCTGACGAACGGTTGCTTGGATTTGAATTCTGGTTGCAGCGTTCGATTCCTCTCGTGATTTTGCGTCGGAAATACTTGTGTTCAATTCCAGATTGAGATTCTTGGGGCCAGAATACTCGATGATAGGTTTTTGGATATAACAGTGATTTCCTGACGGGCTGAGGCTCGGATTTGAATTCTGCTTGCGCCGTTCGACTCCTCTCGTCATTTTGCGTCGGAAATACTTGTGTTCTACTCCACGTTACGATTCTGGGAGCCAGAATGCCGTAAGATAGGTTTTTGGATATAACAGTGGTTTCCTGACGAACGGTTGCTCGGATTTGAATTCTGCTTGCGCCGTTCGACTCCCCTCGTCATTTTGCGTCGGAAATAATTGTGTTCTACTCCACGTTACGATTCTGGGAGCCAGAATGCCGTAAGATAAGCTTTTGGATATAACAGCGATTTCCTGACGAACGGTTGCTTGGATTTGAATTCTGGTTGCAGCGTTCGACTCCTCTCGTCATTTTGCGTCGGAAATAATTGTGTTCTACTCCACGTTACGATTCTGGGAGCCAGAATGCCGTAAGATAGGCTTTTGGATATAACAGCGATTTCCTGACGAACGGTTGCTTGGATTTGAATTCTGGTTGCAGCGTTCGATTCCTCTCGTGATTTTGCGTCGGAAATACTTGTGTTCAATTCCAGATTGAGATTCTTGGGGCCAGAATACTCGATGATAGGTTTTTGGATATAACAGTGATTTCCTGACGGGCTGAGGCTCGAATTTGGATTGTACATGCCCCGTTCGACTCCTCTCGTCATTTTGGGTCGGAAATTCTTGCGTTCAATTTCAGATTGCGATTCTGGGAGCCAGAATGCTGTAAGATATGTTTTTGGATATAACAGTGATTTCCTGACGAACCGAGGCTTGGATTTGGATTCTGGTTGCGGCGTTCGATTCCTCTCGTGATTTTGCGTCGGAAATACTTGTGTTCTACTCCACGTTACGATTCTGGGAGCCAGAATGCCGTAAGATAGGTTTTTGGATATAACAGCGATTTCCTGACGAACGGTTGCTTGGATTTGAATTCTGGTTGCAGCGTTCGATTCCTCTCGTGATTTTGCGTCGGAAATACTTGTGTTCAATTCCAGATTGAGATTCTTGGGGCCAGAATACTCGATGATAGGTTTTTGGATATAACAGTGATTTCCTGACAAACTGTTGCTCGGATTTGAATTCTGCTTGCGCCGTTCGACTCCTCTCGTCATTTTGCGTCGGAAATACTTGTGTTCTACTCCACGTTACGATTCTGGGAGCCAGAATGCCGTAACATAGGTTTTTGGATGTGACAGTGATTTCCTGACGGGCGGAGGCTCGAATTTGGATTCTGCATGCGCCACTCGACTCCTCTCGTCATTTTGGGTCGGAAATACTTGTGTTCAATTTCAGATTGCGATTCTGCGAGCCAGAATACTCGATGATAGGTTTTTGGATATAACAGTGATTTCATGACAAACGGAGGCTCGGATTAGGTTTCTGCTTGCGCCGTTCGACTCCTCTCGTCATTTTGCGTCGGAAATACTCGTGTTCTACTCCACGTTACGATTCTGGGAGCCAGAATGCCGTAAGATAGGTTTTTGGATATAACAGTAATTTCCTGACGAACGGTTGCTCGGATTTGAATTCTGGTTGCGGCGTTCGATTCCTCTCGTGATTTTGCGTCGGAAATACTTGTGTTCTACTCCACGTTACGATTCTGGGAGCCAGAATGCCGTAAGATACGTTTTTGGATATAACAGTGATTTCCTGACGGGCTGAGGCTCGGATTTGAATTCTGCTTGCGCCGTTCGACTCCTCTCGTCATTTTGCGTCGGAAATACTTGTGTTCAATTTCAGATTGCGATTCTACGAGCCAGAATACTCGATGATAGGTTTTTGGATATAACAGTGATTTCATGACAAACGGAGGCTCGGATTAGGTTTCTGCTTGCGCCGTTCGACTCCTCTCGTCATTTTGCGTCGGAAATACTTGTGTTCTACTCCACATTTCGATTCTGGGAGCCAGAATGCTGTAAGATATGTTTTTGGATATAATAGTGATTTCCTGACGAACCGAGGCTTGGATTTGGATTCTGCTTGCGGGGTTCGATTCCTCTCGTGATTTTTTGTCGAAAATACTTGTGTTCTACTCCACATTTCGATTCTGGGAGCCAGAATGCTGTAAGATAGCTTTTGGGATATAACAGTGATTTCCTGACGAACGGTTGCTCGGATTTGCATTCTGGTTGCTCCGTTCGACTCCTCTCGTCATTTTGCGTCGGAAATACTTGTGTTCAATTTCAGATTGCGATTCTACGAGCCAGAATACTCGATGATAGGTTTTTGGATATAACAGTGATTTCCTGACGGGCTGAGGCTCGGATTTGAATTCTGCTTGCGCCGTTCGACTCCTCTCGTCATTTTACGTCGGAAATACTTGTGTTCTACTCCACGTTACGATTCTGGGAGCCAGAATGCCGTAAGATAGGTTTTTGGATATAACAGTGGTTTCCTGACGAACGGTTGCTCGGATTTGAATTCTGCTTGCGCCGTTCGACTCCTCTCGTCATTTTGCGTCGGAAATAATTGTGTTCTACTCCACGTTACGATTCTGGGAGCCAGAATGCCGTAAGATAGGCTTTTGGATATAACAGCGATTTCCTGACGAACGGTTGCTTGGATTTGAATTCTGGTTGCAGCGTTCGACTCCTCTCGTCATTTTGCGTCGGAAATAATTGTGTTCTACTCCACGTTACGATTCTGGGAGCCAGAATGCCGTAAGATAGGCTTTTGGATATAACAGCGATTTCCTGACGAACGGTTGCTTGGATTTGGATTCTGCTTGCGGGGTTCGATTCCTCTCGTGATTTTTTGTCGAAAATACTTGTGTTCTACTCCACGTTACGATTCTGGGAGCCAGAATGCCGTAACATAGGTTTTTGGATATGACAGTGATTTCCTGACGGGCGGAGGCTCGAATTTGGATTCTGCATGCGCCACTCGACTCCTCTCGTCATTTTGGGTCGGAAATACTTGTGTTCAATTTCAGATTGCGATTCTGCGAGCCAGAATACTCGATGATAGGTTTTTGGATATAACAGTGATTTCATGACAAACGGAGGCTCGGATTAGGTTTCTGCTTCCGCCGTTCGACTCCTCTCGTCATTTTGCGTCGGAAATACTTGTGTTCCACTCCACGTTACGATTCTGGGAGCCAGAATGCCGTAAGATAGGTTTTTGGATATAACAGTGGTTTCCTGACGAACGGTTGCTCGGATTTGAATTCTGCTTGCGCCGTTCGACTCCTCTCGTCATTTTGCGTCGGAAATAATTGTGTTCTACTCCACGTTACGATTCTGGGAGCCAGAATGCCGTAAGATAGGCTTTTGGATATAACAGCGATTTCCTGACGAACGGTTGCTTGGATTTGAATTCTGGTTGCAGCGTTCGACTCCTCTCGTCATTTTGCGTCGGAAATAATTGTGTTCTACTCCACGTTACGATTCTGGGAGCCAGAATGCCGTAAGATAGGCTTTTGGATATAACAGCGATTTCCTGACGAACGGTTGCTTGGATTTGAATTCTGGTTGCAGCGTTCGATTCCTCTCGTGATTTTGCGTCGGAAATACTTGTGTTCAATTCCAGATTGAGATTCTTGGGGCCAGAATACTCGATGATAGGTTTTTGGATATAACAGTGATTTCCTGACGGGCTGAGGCTCGAATTTGGATTGTGCATGCCCCGTTCGACTCCTCTCGTCATTTTGGGTCGGAAATTCTTGCGTTCAATTTCAGATTGCGATTCTGGGAGCCAGAATGCTGTAAGATATGTTTTTGGATATAACAGTGATTTCCTGACGAACCGAGGCTTGGATTTGGATTCTGGTTGCGGCGTTCGATTCCTCTCGTGATTTTGCGTCGGAAATACTTGTGTTCTACTCCACGTTACGATTCTGGGAGCCAGAATGCCGTAAGATAGGTTTTTGGATATAACAGCGATTTCCTGACGAACGGTTGCATGGATTTGAATTCTGGTTGCAGCGTTCGATTCCTCTCGTGATTTTGCGTCGGAAATACTTGTGTTCAATTCCAGATTGAGATTCTTGGGGCCAGAATACTCGATGATAGGTTTTTGGATATAACAGTGATTTCCTGACAAACTGTTGCTCGGATTTGAATTCTGCTTGCGCCGTTCGACTCCTCTCGTCATTTTGCGTCGGAAATACTTGTGTTCTACTCCACGTTACGATTCTGGGAGCCAGAATGCCGTAAGACAGGTTTTTGGATATGACAGTGATTTCCTGACGGGCGGAGGCTCGAATTTGGATTCTGCATGCGCCACTCGACTCCTCTCGTCATTTTGGGTCGGAAATACTTGTGTTCAATTTCAGATTGCGATTCTGCGAGCCAGAATACTCGATGATAGGTTTTTGGATATAACAGTGATTTCATGACAAACGGAGGCTCGGATTAGGTTTCTGCTTGCGCCGTTCGACTCCTCTCGTCATTTTGCGTCGGAAATACTTGTGTTCCACTCCACGTTACGATTCTGGGAGCCAGAATGCCGTAAGATAGGTTTTTGGATATAACAGCGATTTCCTGACGAACGGTTGCTTGGATTTGAATTCTGCATGCGCCACTCGACTCCTCTCGTCATTTTGCGTCGGAAATACTTGTGTTCTACTCCACATTTCGATTCTGGAAGCCAGAATGCTGTAAGATATGTTTTTGGATATAACAGTGATTTCCTGACGAACCGAGGCTTGGATTTGGATTCTGCATGCCCCGTTCGACTCCTCTCGTCATTTTGGGTCGGAAATACTTACGTTCAATTTCAGATTGCGATTCTGGGAGCCAGAATGCTGTAAGATATGTTTTTGGATATAACAGTGATTTCCTGACGAACCGAGGCTTGGATTTGGATTCTGTATGCCCCGTTCGACTCCTCTCGTCATTTTGGGTCGGAAATACTTGCGTTCAATTTCAGATTGCGATTCTGGGAGCCAGAATGCTGTAAGATAGGTTTTTGGATATAACAGTGATTTCCTGACGAACGGTTGCTCGGATTTGAATTCTGCTTGCGCCGGTCGACTCCTCTCGTCATTTTGAGTCGGAAATACTTGTGTTCTACTCCACGTTACGATTCTGGGAGCCAGAATGCCGAAAGATAGGTTTTTGGATATAACAGTGATTTCCTGACGAACCGAGGCTTGGATTTGGATTCTGGTTGCGGCGTTCGATTCCTCTCGTGATTTTGCGTCGGAAATACTTGTGTTCTACTCCACGTTACGATTCTGGGAGCCAGAATGCCGTAAGATAGGTTTTTTGATATAACAGCGATTTCCTGACGAACGGTTGCTTGGATTTGAATTCTGGTTGCAGCGTTCGATTCCTCTCGTGATTTTGCGTCGGAAATACTTGTGTTCAATTCCAGATTGAGATTCTTGGGGCCAGAATACTCGATGATAGGTTTTTGGATATAACAGTGATTTCCTGACAAACTGTTGCTCGGATTTGAATTCTGCTTGCGCCGTTCGACTCCTCTCGTCATTTTGCGTCGGAAATACTTGTGTTCTACTCCACGTTACGATTCTGGGAGCCAGAATGCCGTAACATAGGTTTTTGGATATGACAGTGATTTCCTGACGGGCGGAGGCTCGAATTTGGATTCTGCATGCGCCACTCGACTCCTCTCGTCATTTTGGGTCGGAAATACTTGTGTTCAATTTCAGATTGCGATTCTGCGAGCCAGAATACTCGATGATAGGTTTTTGGATATAACAGTGATTTCATGACAAACGGAGGCTCGGATTAGGTTTCTGCTTGCGCCGTTCGACTCCTCTCGTCATTTTGAGTCGGAAATACTTGTGTTCTACTCCACGTTACGATTCTGGGAGCCAGAATGCCGTAAGATTGGTTTTTGGATATAACAGTGATTTCCTGACGAACGGTTGCTCGGATTTGAATTCTGCTTGCGCCGTTCGACTCCTCTCGTCATTTTGCGTCGGAAATACTTGTGTTCTACTCCACGTTACGATTCTGGGAGCCAGAATGCCGTAAGATAGGTTTTTGGATATAACAGCGATTTCCTGACGAACGGTTGCTCGGATTTGAATTCTGGTTGCGGCGTTCGATTCCTCTCGTGATTTTGCGTCGGAAATACTTGTGTTCTACTCCACGTTACGATTCTGGGAGCCAGAATGCCGTAAGATACGTTTTTGGATATAACAGTGATTTCCTGACGGGCTGAGGCTCGGATTTGAATTCTGCTTGCGCTGTTCGACTCCTCTCGTCATTTTGCGTCGGAAATACTTGTGTTCAATTTCAGATTGCGATTCTACGAGCCAGAATACTCGATGATAGGTTTTTGGATATAACAGTGATTTCATGACAAACGGAGGCTCGGATTAGGTTTCTGCTTGCGCCGTTCGACTCCTCTCGTCATTTTGCGTCGGAAATACTTGTGTTCTACTCCACATTTCGATTCTGGGAGCCAGAATGCTGTAAGATATGTTTTTGGATATAATAGTGATTTCCTGACGAACCGAGGCTTGGATTTGGATTCTGCTTGCGGGGTTCGATTCCTCTCGTGATTTTTTGTCGAAAATACTTGTGTTCTACTCCACATTTCGATTCTGGGAGCCAGAATGCTGTAAGATAGCTTTTGGGATATAACAGTGATTTCCTGACGAACGGTTGCTCGGATTTGCATTCTGGTTGCTCCGTTCGACTCCTCTCGTCATTTTGCGTCGGAAATACTTGTGTTCAATTTCAGATTGCGATTCTACGAGCCAGAATACTCGATGATAGGTTTTTGGATATAACAGTGATTTCCTGACGGGCTGAGGCTCGGATTTGAATTCTGCTTGCGCCGTTCGACTCCTCTCGTCATTTTGCGTCGGAAATACTTGTGTTCTACTCCACGTTACGATTCTGGGAGCGAGAATGCCGTAAGATAGGTTTTTGGATATAACAGTGGTTTCCTGACGAACGGTTGCTCGGATTTGAATTCTGCTTGCGCCGTTCGACTCCCCTCGTCATTTTGCGTCGGAAATAATTGTGTTCTACTCCACGTTACGATTCTGGGAGCCAGAATGCCGTAAGATAGGCTTTTGGATATAACAGCGATTTCCTGACGAACGGTTGCTTGGATTTGAATTCTGGTTGCAGCGTTCGACTCCTCTCGTCATTTTGCGTCGGAAATAATTGTGTTCTACTCCACGTTACGATTCTGGGAGCCAGAATGCCGTAAGATAGGCTTTTGGATATAACAGCGATTTCCTGACGAACGGTTGCTTGGATTTGAATTCTGGTTGCAGCGTTCGATTCCTCTCGTGATTTTGCGTCGGAAATACTTGTGTTCAATTCCAGATTGAGATTCTTGGGGCCAGAATACTCGATGATAGGTTTTTGGATATAACAGTGATTTCCTGACGGGCTGAGGCTCGAATTTGGATTGTACATGCCCCGTTCGACTCCTCTCGTCATTTTGGGTCGGAAATTCTTGCGTTCAATTTCAGATTGCGATTCTGGGAGCCAGAATGCTGTAAGATATGTTTTTGGATATAACAGTGATTTCCTGACGAACCGAGGCTTGGATTTGGATTCTGGTTGCGGCGTTCGATTCCTCTCGTGATTTTGCGTCGGAAATACTTGTGTTCTACTCCACGTTACGATTCTGGGAGCCAGAATGCCGTAACATAGGTTTTTGGATATGACAGTGATTTCCTGACGAACGGTTGCTCGGATTTGAATTCTGGTTGCGGCGTTCGATTCCTCTCGTGATTTTGCGTCGGAAATACTTGTGTTCTACTCCACGTTACGATTCTGGGAGCCAGAATGCCGTAAGATACGTTTTTGGATATAACAGTGATTTCCTGACGGGCTGAGGCTCGGATTTGAATTCTGCTTGCGCTGTTCGACTCCTCTCGTCATTTTGCGTCGGAAATACTTGTGTTCAATTTCAGATTGCGATTCTACGAGCCAGAATACTCGATGATAGGTTTTTGGATATAACAGTGATTTCATGACAAACGGAGGCTCGGATTAGGTTTCTGCTTGCGCCGTTCGACTCCTCTCGTCATTTTGCGTCGGAAATACTTGTGTTCTACTCCACATTTCGATTCTGGGAGCCAGAATGCTGTAAGATATGTTTTTGGATATAATAGTGATTTCCTGACGAACCGAGGCTTGGATTTGGATTCTGCTTGCGGGGTTCGATTCCTCTCGTGATTTTTTGTCGAAAATACTTGTGTTCTACTCCACATTTCGATTCTGGGAGCCAGAATGCTGTAAGATAGCTTTTGGGATATAACAGTGATTTCCTGACGAACGGTTGCTCGGATTTGCATTCTGGTTGCTCCGTTCGACTCCTCTCGTCATTTTGCGTCGGAAATACTTGTGTTCAATTTCAGATTGCGATTCTACGAGCCAGAATACTCGATGATAGGTTTTTGGATATAACAGTGATTTCCTGACGGGCTGAGGCTCGGATTTGAATTCTGCTTGCGCCGTTCGACTCCTCTCGTCATTTTGCGTCGGAAATACTTGTGTTCTACTCCACGTTACGATTCTGGGAGCCAGAATGCCGTAAGATAGGTTTTTGGATATAACAGTGATTTCCTGACGGGCTGAGGCTCGAATTTGGATTGTGCATGCCCCGTTCGACTCCTCTCGTCATTTTGGGTCGGAAATTCTTGCGTTCAATTTCAGATTGCGATTCTGGGAGCCAGAATGCTGTAAGATATATTTTTGGATATAACAGTGATTTCCTGACGAACCGAGGCTTGGATTTGGATTGTGCATGCCCCGTTCGACTCCTCTCGTCATTTTGGGTCGGAAATACTTGCGTTCAATTTCAGATTGCGATTCTGGGAGCCAGAATGCTGTAAGATATGTTTTTGGATATAACAGTGATTTCCTGACGAACCGAGGCTTGGATTTGGATTCTGGTTGCGGCGTTCGATTCCTCTCGTGATTTTGCGTCGGAAATACTTGTGTTCTACTCCACGTTACGGTTCTGGGAGCCAGAATGCCGTAAGATAGGTTTTTGGATATAACAGTGGTTTCCTGACGAACGGTTGCTCGGATTTGAATTCTGCTTGCGCCGTTCGACTCCTCTCGTCATTTTGCGTCGGAAATAATTGTGTTCTACTCCACGTTACGATTCTGGGAGCCAGAATGCCGTAAGATTGGCTTTTGGATATAACAGCGATTTCCTGACGAACGGTTGCTTGGATTTGAATTCTGGTTGCAGCGTTCGACTCCTCTCGTCATTTTGCGTCGGAAATAATTGTGTTCTACTCCACGTTACGATTCTGGGAGCCAGAATGCCGTAAGATAGGCTTTTGGATATAACAGCGATTTCCTGACGAACGGTTGCTTGGATTTGAATTCTGGTTGCAGCGTTCGATTCCTCTCGTGATTTTGCGTCGGAAATACTTGTGTTCTACTCCACGTTACGATTCTGGGAGCCAGAATGCCGTAAGATAGGTTTTTTGATATAACAGCGATTTCCTGACGAACGGTTGCTTGGATTTGAATTCTGGTTGCAGCGTTCGATTCCTCTCGTGATTTTGCGTCGGAAATACTTGTGTTCAATTCCAGATTGAGATTCTTGGGGCCAGAATACTCGATGATAGGTTTTTGGATATAACAGTGATTTCCTGACAAACTGTTGCTCGGATTTGAATTCTGCTTGCGCCGTTCGACTCCTCTCGTCATTTTGCGTCGGAAATACTTGTGTTCTACTCCACGTTACGATTCTGGGAGCCAGAATGCCGTAACATAGGTTTTTGGATATGACAGTGATTTCCTGACGGGCGGAGGCTCGAATTTGGATTCTGCATGCGCCACTCGACTCCTCTCGTCATTTTGGGTCGGAAATACTTGTGTTCAATTTCAGATTGCGATTCTGCGAGCCAGAATACTCGATGATAGGTTTTTGGATATAACAGTGATTTCATGACAAACGGAGGCTCGGATTAGGTTTCTGCTTGCGCCGTTCGACTCCTCTCGTCATTTTGAGTCGGAAATACTTGTGTTCTACTCCACGTTACGATTCTGGGAGCCAGAATGCCGTAAGATTGGTTTTTGGATATAACAGTGATTTCCTGACGAACGGTTGCTCGGATTTGAATTCTGCTTGCGCCGTTCGACTCCTCTCGTCATTTTGCGTCGGAAATACTTGTGTTCTACTCCACGTTACGATTCTGGGAGCCAGAATGCCGTAAGATAGGTTTTTGGATATAACAGCGATTTCCTGACGAACGGTTGCTCGGATTTGAATTCTGGTTGCGGCGTTCGATTCCTCTCGTGATTTTGCGTCGGAAATACTTGTGTTCTACTCCACGTTACGATTCTGGGAGCCAGAATGCCGTAAGATACGTTTTTGGATATAACAGTGATTTCCTGACGGGCTGAGGCTCGGATTTGAATTCTGCTTGCGCTGTTCGACTCCTCTCGTCATTTTGCGTCGGAAATACTTGTGTTCAATTTCAGATTGCGATTCTACGAGCCAGAATACTCGATGATAGGTTTTTGGATATAACAGTGATTTCATGACAAACGGAGGCTCGGATTAGGTTTCTGCTTGCGCCGTTCGACTCCTCTCGTCATTTTGCGTCGGAAATACTTGTGTTCTACTCCACATTTCGATTCTGGGAGCCAGAATGCTGTAAGATATGTTTTTGGATATAATAGTGATTTCCTGACGAACCGAGGCTTGGATTTGGATTCTGCTTGCGGGGTTCGATTCCTCTCGTGATTTTTTGTCGAAAATACTTGTGTTCTACTCCACATTTCGATTCTGGGAGCCAGAATGCTGTAAGATAGCTTTTGGGATATAACAGTGATTTCCTGACGAACGGTTGCTCGGATTTGCATTCTGGTTGCTCCGTTCGACTCCTCTCGTCATTTTGCGTCGGAAATACTTGTGTTCAATTTCAGATTGCGATTCTACGAGCCAGAATACTCGATGATAGGTTTTTGGATATAACAGTGATTTCCTGACGGGCTGAGGCTCGGATTTGAATTCTGCTTGCGCCGTTCGACTCCTCTCGTCATTTTGCGTCGGAAATACTTGTGTTCTACTCCACGTTACGATTCTGGGAGCGAGAATGCCGTAAGATAGGTTTTTGGATATAACAGTGGTTTCCTGACGAACGGTTGCTCGGATTTGAATTCTGCTTGCGCCGTTCGACTCCCCTCGTCATTTTGCGTCGGAAATAATTGTGTTCTACTCCACGTTACGATTCTGGGAGCCAGAATGCCGTAAGATAGGCTTTTGGATATAACAGCGATTTCCTGACGAACGGTTGCTTGGATTTGAATTCTGGTTGCAGCGTTCGACTCCTCTCGTCATTTTGCGTCGGAAATAATTGTGTTCTACTCCACGTTACGATTCTGGGAGCCAGAATGCCGTAAGATAGGCTTTTGGATATAACAGCGATTTCCTGACGAACGGTTGCTTGGATTTGAATTCTGGTTGCAGCGTTCGATTCCTCTCGTGATTTTGCGTCGGAAATACTTGTGTTCAATTCCAGATTGAGATTCTTGGGGCCAGAATACTCGATGATAGGTTTTTGGATATAACAGTGATTTCCTGACGGGCTGAGGCTCGAATTTGGATTGTACATGCCCCGTTCGACTCCTCTCGTCATTTTGG
Organism: Ectemnius cavifrons; assembly: GCA_964023945.1. NCBI lineage: Eukaryota > Metazoa > Arthropoda > Insecta > Hymenoptera > Crabronidae > Ectemnius > Ectemnius cavifrons. The sequence goes on along the minus strand of OZ030376.1, from coordinate 6,180,338 downwards.
GTCGGAAATTCTTGCGTTCAATTTCAGATTGCGATTCTGGGAGCCAGAATGCTGTAAGATATGTTTTTGGATATAACAGTGATTTCCTGACGAACCGAGGCTTGGATTTGGATTCTGGTTGCGGCGTTCGATTCCTCTCGTGATTTTGCGTCGGAAATACTTGTGTTCTACTCCACGTTACGATTCTGGGAGCCAGAATGCCGTAACATAGGTTTTTGGATATGACAGTGATTTCCTGACGAACGGTTGCTCGGATTTGAATTCTGGTTGCGGCGTTCGATTCCTCTCGTGATTTTGCGTCGGAAATACTTGTGTTCTACTCCACGTTACGATTCTGGGAGCCAGAATGCCGTAAGATACGTTTTTGGATATAACAGTGATTTCCTGACGGGCTGAGGCTCGGATTTGAATTCTGCTTGCGCTGTTCGACTCCTCTCGTCATTTTGCGTCGGAAATACTTGTGTTCAATTTCAGATTGCGATTCTACGAGCCAGAATACTCGATGATAGGTTTTTGGATATAACAGTGATTTCATGACAAACGGAGGCTCGGATTAGGTTTCTGCTTGCGCCGTTCGACTCCTCTCGTCATTTTGCGTCGGAAATACTTGTGTTCTACTCCACATTTCGATTCTGGGAGCCAGAATGCTGTAAGATATGTTTTTGGATATAATAGTGATTTCCTGACGAACCGAGGCTTGGATTTGGATTCTGCTTGCGGGGTTCGATTCCTCTCGTGATTTTTTGTCGAAAATACTTGTGTTCTACTCCACATTTCGATTCTGGGAGCCAGAATGCTGTAAGATAGCTTTTGGGATATAACAGTGATTTCCTGACGAACGGTTGCTCGGATTTGCATTCTGGTTGCTCCGTTCGACTCCTCTCGTCATTTTGCGTCGGAAATACTTGTGTTCAATTTCAGATTGCGATTCTACGAGCCAGAATACTCGATGATAGGTTTTTGGATATAACAGTGATTTCCTGACGGGCTGAGGCTCGGATTTGAATTCTGCTTGCGCCGTTCGACTCCTCTCGTCATTTTGCGTCGGAAATACTTGTGTTCTACTCCACGTTACGATTCTGGGAGCCAGAATGCCGTAAGATAGGTTTTTGGATATAACAGTGATTTCCTGACGGGCTGAGGCTCGAATTTGGATTGTGCATGCCCCGTTCGACTCCTCTCGTCATTTTGGGTCGGAAATTCTTGCGTTCAATTTCAGATTGCGATTCTGGGAGCCAGAATGCTGTAAGATATATTTTTGGATATAACAGTGATTTCCTGACGAACCGAGGCTTGGATTTGGATTGTGCATGCCCCGTTCGACTCCTCTCGTCATTTTGGGTCGGAAATACTTGCGTTCAATTTCAGATTGCGATTCTGGGAGCCAGAATGCTGTAAGATATGTTTTTGGATATAACAGTGATTTCCTGACGAACCGAGGCTTGGATTTGGATTCTGGTTGCGGCGTTCGATTCCTCTCGTGATTTTGCGTCGGAAATACTTGTGTTCTACTCCACGTTACGGTTCTGGGAGCCAGAATGCCGTAAGATAGGTTTTTGGATATAACAGTGGTTTCCTGACGAACGGTTGCTCGGATTTGAATTCTGCTTGCGCCGTTCGACTCCTCTCGTCATTTTGCGTCGGAAATAATTGTGTTCTACTCCACGTTACGATTCTGGGAGCCAGAATGCCGTAAGATTGGCTTTTGGATATAACAGCGATTTCCTGACGAACGGTTGCTTGGATTTGAATTCTGGTTGCAGCGTTCGACTCCTCTCGTCATTTTGCGTCGGAAATAATTGTGTTCTACTCCACGTTACGATTCTGGGAGCCAGAATGCCGTAAGATAGGCTTTTGGATATAACAGCGATTTCCTGACGAACGGTTGCTTGGATTTGAATTCTGGTTGCAGCGTTCGATTCCTCTCGTGATTTTGCGTCGGAAATACTTGTGTTCAATTCCAGATTGAGATTCTTGGGGCCAGAATACTCGATGATAGGTTTTTGGATATAACAGTGATTTCCTGACGGGCTGAGGCTCGAATTTGGATTGTACATGCCCCGTTCGACTCCTCTCGTCATTTTGGGTCGGAAATTCTTGCGTTCAATTTCAGATTGCGATTCTGGGAGCCAGAATGGTGTAAGATATGTTTTTGGATATAACAGTGATTTCCTGACGAACCGAGGCTTGGATTTGGATTCTGGTTGCGGCGTTCGATTCCTCTCGTGATTTTGCGTCGGAAATACTTGTGTTCTACTCCACGTTACGATTCTGGGAGCCAGAATGCCGTAAGATAGGTTTTTGGATATAACAGCGATTTCCTGACGAACGGTTGCTTGGATTTGAATTCTGGTTGCAGCGTTCGATTCCTCTCGTGATTTTGCGTCGGAAATACTTGTGTTCAATTCCAGATTGAGATTCTTGGGGCCAGAATACTCGATGATAGGTTTTTGGATATAACAGTGATTTCCTGACAAACTGTTGCTCGGATTTGAATTCTGCTTGCGCCGTTCGACTCCTCTCGTCATTTTGCGTCGGAAATACTTGTGTTCTACTCCACGTTACGATTCTGGGAGCCAGAATGCCGTAACATAGGTTTTTGGATGTGACAGTGATTTCCTGACGGGCGGAGGCTCGAATTTGGATTCTGCATGCGCCACTCGACTCCTCTCGTCATTTTGGGTCGGAAATACTTGTGTTCAATTTCAGATTGCGATTCTGCGAGCCAGAATACTCGATGATAGGTTTTTGGATATAACAGTGATTTCATGACAAACGGAGGCTCGGATTAGGTTTCTGCTTGCGCCGTTCGACTCCTCTCGTCATTTTGCGTCGGAAATACTCGTGTTCTACTCCACGTTACGATTCTGGGAGCCAGAATGCCGTAAGATAGGTTTTTGGATATAACAGTGATTTCCTGACGAACGGTTGCTCGGATTTGAATTCTGGTTGCGGCGTTCGATTCCTCTCGTGATTTTGCGTCGGAAATACTTGTGTTCTACTCCACGTTACGATTCTGGGAGCCAGAATGCCGTAAGATACGTTTTTGGATATAACAGTGATTTCCTGACGGGCTGAGGCTCGGATTTGAATTCTGCTTGCGCCGTTCGACTCCTCTCGTCATTTTGCGTCGGAAATACTTGTGTTCAATTTCAGATTGCGATTCTACGAGCCAGAATACTCGATGATAGGTTTTTGGATATAACAGTGATTTCATGACAAACGGAGGCTCGGATTAGGTTTCTGCTTGCGCCGTTCGACTCCTCTCGTCATTTTGAGTCGGAAATACTTGTGTTCTACTCCACGTTACGATTCTGGGAGCCAGAATGCCGTAAGATTGGTTTTTGGATATAACAGTGATTTCCTGACGAACGGTTGCTCGGATTTGAATTCTGCTTGCGCCGTTCGACTCCTCTCGTCATTTTGCGTCGGAAATACTTGTGTTCTACTCCACGTTACGATTCTGGGAGCCAGAATGCCGTAAGATAGGTTTTTGGATATAACAGTGATTTCCTGACGAACGGTTGCTCGGATTTGAATTCTGGTTGCGGCGTTCGATTCCTCTCGTGATTTTGCGTCGGAAATACTTGTGTTCTACTCCACGTTACGATTCTGGGAGCCAGAATGCCGTAAGATACGTTTTTGGATATAACAGTGATTTCCTGACGGGCTGAGGCTCGGATTTGAATTCTGCTTGCGCTGTTCGACTCCTCTCGTCATTTTGCGTCGGAAATACTTGTGTTCAATTTCAGATTGCGATTCTACGAGCCAGAATACTCGATGATAGGTTTTTGGATATAACAGTGATTTCATGACAAACGGAGGCTCGGATTAGGTTTCTGCTTGCGCCGTTCGACTCCTCTCGTCATTTTGCGTCGGAAATACTTGTGTTCTACTCCACATTTCGATTCTGGGAGCCAGAATGCTGTAAGATATGTTTTTGGATATAATAGTGATTTCCTGACGAACCGAGGCTTGGATTTGGATTCTGCTTGCGGGGTTCGATTCCTCTCGTGATTTTTTGTCGAAAATACTTGTGTTCTACTCCACATTTCGATTCTGGGAGCCAGAATGCTGTAAGATAGCTTTTGGGATATAACAGTGATTTCCTGACGAACGGTTGCTCGGATTTGCATTCTGGTTGCTCCGTTCGACTCCTCTCGTCATTTTGCGTCGGAAATACTTGTGTTCAATTTCAGATTGCGATTCTACGAGCCAGAATACTCGATGATAGGTTTTTGGATATAACAGTGATTTCCTGACGGGCTGAGGCTCGGATTTGAATTCTGCTTGCGCCGTTCGACTCCTCTCGTCATTTTGCGTCGGAAATACTTGTGTTCTACTCCACGTTACGATTCTGGGAGCCAGAATGCCGTAAGATAGGTTTTTGGATATAACAGTGATTTCCTGACGGGCTGAGGCTCGAATTTGGATTGTGCATGCCCCGTTCGACTCCTCTCGTCATTTTGGGTCGGAAATTCTTGCGTTCAATTTCAGATTGCGATTCTGGGAGCCAGAATGCTGTAAGATATATTTTTGGATATAACAGTGATTTCCTGACGAACCGAGGCTTGGATTTGGATTGTGCATGCCCCGTTCGACTCCTCTCGTCATTTTGGGTCGGAAATACTTGCGTTCAATTTCAGATTGCGATTCTGGGAGCCAGAATGCTGTAAGATATGTTTTTGGATATAACAGTGATTTCCTGACGAACCGAGGCTTGGATTTGGATTCTGGTTGCGGCGTTCGATTCCTCTCGTGATTTTGCGTCGGAAATACTTGTGTTCTACTCCACGTTACGGTTCTGGGAGCCAGAATGCCGTAAGATAGGTTTTTGGATATAACAGTGGTTTCCTGACGAACGGTTGCTCGGATTTGAATTCTGCTTGCGCCGTTCGACTCCTCTCGTCATTTTGCGTCGGAAATAATTGTGTTCTACTCCACGTTACGATTCTGGGAGCCAGAATGCCGTAAGATAGGCTTTTGGATATAACAGCGATTTCCTGACGAACGGTTGCTTGGATTTGAATTCTGGTTGCAGCGTTCGACTCCTCTCGTCATTTTGCGTCGGAAATAATTGTGTTCTACTCCACGTTACGATTCTGGGAGCCAGAATGCCGTAAGATAGGCTTTTGGATATAACAGCGATTTCCTGACGAACGGTTGCTTGGATTTGAATTCTGGTTGCAGCGTTCGATTCCTCTCGTGATTTTGCGTCGGAAATACTTGTGTTCAATTCCAGATTGAGATTCTTGGGGCCAGAATACTCGATGATAGGTTTTTGGATATAACAGTGATTTCCTGACGGGCTGAGGCTCGAATTTGGATTGTACATGCCCCGTTCGACTCCTCTCGTCATTTTGGGTCGGAAATTCTTGCGTTCAATTTCAGATTGCGATTCTGGGAGCCAGAATGGTGTAAGATATGTTTTTGGATATAACAGTGATTTCCTGACGAACCGAGGCTTGGATTTGGATTCTGGTTGCGGCGTTCGATTCCTCTCGTGATTTTGCGTCGGAAATACTTGTGTTCTACTCCACGTTACGATTCTGGGAGCCAGAATGCCGTAAGATAGGTTTTTGGATATAACAGCGATTTCCTGACGAACGGTTGCTTGGATTTGAATTCTGGTTGCAGCGTTCGATTCCTCTCGTGATTTTGCGTCGGAAATACTTGTGTTCAATTCCAGATTGAGATTCTTGGGGCCAGAATACTCGATGATAGGTTTTTGGATATAACAGTGATTTCCTGACAAACTGTTGCTCGGATTTGAATTCTGCTTGCGCCGTTCGACTCCTCTCGTCATTTTGCGTCGGAAATACTTGTGTTCTACTCCACGTTACGATTCTGGGAGCCAGAATGCCGTAACATAGGTTTTTGGATGTGACAGTGATTTCCTGACGGGCGGAGGCTCGAATTTGGATTCTGCATGCGCCACTCGACTCCTCTCGTCATTTTGGGTCGGAAATACTTGTGTTCAATTTCAGATTGCGATTCTGCGAGCCAGAATACTCGATGATAGGTTTTTGGATATAACAGTGATTTCATGACAAACGGAGGCTCGGATTAGGTTTCTGCTTGCGCCGTTCGACTCCTCTCGTCATTTTGCGTCGGAAATACTTGTGTTCAATTTCAGATTGCGATTCTACGAGCCAGAATACTCGATGATAGGTTTTTGGATATAACAGTGATTTCCTGACGGGCTGAGGCTCGGATTTGAATTCTGCTTGCGCCGTTCGACTCCTCTCGTCATTTTACGTCGGAAATACTTGTGTTCTACTCCACGTTACGATTCTGGGAGCCAGAATGCCGTAAGATAGGTTTTTGGATATAACAGTGGTTTCCTGACGAACGGTTGCTCGGATTTGAATTCTGCTTGCGCCGTTCGACTCCTCTCGTCATTTTGCGTCGGAAATAATTGTGTTCTACTCCACGTTACGATTCTGGGAGCCAGAATGCCGTAAGATAGGCTTTTGGATATAACAGCGATTTCCTGACGAACGGTTGCTTGGATTTGAATTCTGGTTGCAGCGTTCGACTCCTCTCGTCATTTTGCGTCGGAAATAATTGTGTTCTACTCCACGTTACGATTCTGGGAGCCAGAATGCCGTAAGATAGGCTTTTGGATATAACAGCGATTTCCTGACGAACGGTTGCTTGGATTTGGATTCTGCTTGCGGGGTTCGATTCCTCTCGTGATTTTTTGTCGAAAATACTTGTGTTCTACTCCACGTTACGATTCTGGGAGCCAGAATGCCGTAACATAGGTTTTTGGATATGACAGTGATTTCCTGACGGGCGGAGGCTCGAATTTGGATTCTGCATGCGCCACTCGACTCCTCTCGTCATTTTGGGTCGGAAATACTTGTGTTCAATTTCAGATTGCGATTCTGCGAGCCAGAATACTCGATGATAGGTTTTTGGATATAACAGTGATTTCATGACAAACGGAGGCTCGGATTAGGTTTCTGCTTGCGCCGTTCGACTCCTCTCGTCATTTTGCGTCGGAAATACTTGTGTTCCACTCCACGTTACGATTCTGGGAGCCAGAATGCCGTAAGATAGGTTTTTGGATATAACAGTGGTTTCCTGACGAACGGTTGCTCGGATTTGAATTCTGCTTGCGCCGTTCGACTCCTCTCGTCATTTTGCGTCGGAAATAATTGTGTTCTACTCCACGTTACGATTCTGGGAGCCAGAATGCCGTAAGATAGGCTTTTGGATATAACAGCGATTTCCTGACGAACGGTTGCTTGGATTTGAATTCTGGTTGCAGCGTTCGACTCCTCTCGTCATTTTGCGTCGGAAATAATTGTGTTCTACTCCACGTTACGATTCTGGGAGCCAGAATGCCGTAAGATAGGCTTTTGGATATAACAGCGATTTCCTGACGAACGGTTGCTTGGATTTGAATTCTGGTTGCAGCGTTCGATTCCTCTCGTGATTTTGCGTCGGAAATACTTGTGTTCAATTCCAGATTGAGATTCTTGGGGCCAGAATACTCGATGATAGGTTTTTGGATATAACAGTGATTTCCTGACGGGCTGAGGCTCGAATTTGGATTGTGCATGCCCCGTTCGACTCCTCTCGTCATTTTGGGTCGGAAATTCTTGCGTTCAATTTCAGATTGCGATTCTGGGAGCCAGAATGCTGTAAGATATGTTTTTGGATATAACAGTGATTTCCTGACGAACCGAGGCTTGGATTTGGATTCTGGTTGCGGCGTTCGATTCCTCTCGTGATTTTGCGTCGGAAATACTTGTGTTCTACTCCACGTTACGATTCTGGGAGCCAGAATGCCGTAAGATAGGTTTTTGGATATAACAGCGATTTCCTGACGAACGGTTGCATGGATTTGAATTCTGGTTGCAGCGTTCGATTCCTCTCGTGATTTTGCGTCGGAAATACTTGTGTTCAATTCCAGATTGAGATTCTTGGGGCCAGAATACTCGATGATAGGTTTTTGGATATAACAGTGATTTCCTGACAAACTGTTGCTCGGATTTGAATTCTGCTTGCGCCGTTCGACTCCTCTCGTCATTTTGCGTCGGAAATACTTGTGTTCTACTCCACGTTACGATTCTGGGAGCCAGAATGCCGTAAGACAGGTTTTTGGATATGACAGTGATTTCCTGATGGGCGGAGGCTCGAATTTGGATTCTGCATGCGCCACTCGACTCCTCTCGTCATTTTGGGTCGGAAATACTTGTGTTCAATTTCAGATTGCGATTCTGCGAGCCAGAATACTCGATGATAGGTTTTTGGATATAACAGTGATTTCATGACAAACGGAGGCTCGGATTAGGTTTCTGCTTGCGCCGTTCGACTCCTCTCGTCATTTTGCGTCGGAAACACTTGTGTTCCACTCCACGTTACGATTCTGGGAGCCAGAATGCCGTAAGATAGGTTTTTGGATATAACAGCGATTTCCTGACGAACGGTTGCTTGGATTTGAATTCTGCATGCGCCACTCGACTCCTCTCGTCATTTTGCGTCGGAAATACTTGTGTTCTACTCCACATTTCGATTCTGGAAGCCAGAATGCTGTAAGATATGTTTTTGGATATAACAGTGATTTCCTGACGGGCTGAGGCTCGAATTTGGATTGTGCATGCCCCGTTCGACTCCTCTCGTCATTTTGGGTCGGAAATACTTACGTTCAATTTCAGATTGCGATTCTGGGAGCCAGAATGCTGTAAGATATATTTTTGGATATAACAGTGATTTCCTGACGAACCGAGGCTTGGATTTGGATTCTGGTTGCGGCGTTCGATTCCTCTCGTGATTTTGCGTCGGAAATACTTGTGTTCTACTCCACGTTACGATTCTGGGAGCCAGAATGCCGTAAGATAGGTTTTTGGATATAACAGCGATTTCCTGACGAACGGTTGCTTGGATTTGAATTCTGGTTGCAGCGTTCGATTCCTCTCGTGATTTTGCGTCGGAAATACTTGTGTTCAATTCCAGATTGAGATTCTTGGGGCCAGAATACTCGATGATAGGTTTTTGGATATAACAGTGATTTCCTGACAAACTGTTGCTCGGATTTGAATTCTGCTTGCGCCGTTCGACTCCTCTCGTCATTTTGCGTCGGAAATACTTGTGTTCTACTCCACGTTACGATTCTGGGAGCCAGAATGCCGTAAGATAGGTTTTTGGATATGACAGTGATTTCCTGACGGGCGGAGGCTCGAATTTGGATTCTGCATGCGCCACTCGACTCCTCTCGTCATTTTGGGTCGGAAATACTTGTGTTCTACTCCACATTTCGATTCTGGGAGCCAGAATGCTGTAAGATATGTTTTTGGATATAATAGTGATTTCCTGACGAACCGAGGCTTGGATTTGGATTCTGCTTGCGGGGTTCGATTCCTCTCGTGATTTTTTGTCGAAAATACTTGTGTTCTACTCCACATTTCGATTCTGGGAGCCAGAATGCTGTAAGATAGTTTTTGGGATATAACAGTGATTTCCTGACGAACGGTTGCTCGGATTTGCATTCTGGTTGCGCCGTTCGACTCCTCTCGTCATTTTGCGTCGGAAATACTTGTGTTCAATTTCAGATTGCGATTCTACGAGCCAGAATACTCGATGATAGGCTTTTGGATATAACAGTGATTTCATGACAAACGGAGGCTCGGATTAGGTTTCTGCTTGCGCCGTTCGACTCCTCTCGTCATTTTGCGTCGGAAATACTTGTGTTCAATTTCAGATTGCGATTCTACGAGCCAGAATACTCGATGATAGGTTTTTGAATATAACAGTGATTTCCTGACGGGCTGAGGCTCGAATTTGGATTGTGCATGCCCTGTTCGACTCCTCTCGTCATTTTGGGTCGGAAATACTTGCGTTCAATTTCAGATTGCGATTCTGGGAGCCAGAATGCTGTAAGATATGTTTTTGGATATAACAGTGATTTCCTGACGAACCGAGGCTTGGATTTGGATTCTGGTTGCGGCGTTCGATTCCTCTCGTGATTTTGCGTCGGAAATACTTGTGTTCTACTCCACGTTACGATTCTGGGAGCCAGAATGCAGTAAGATAGGCTTTTGGATATAACAGCGATTTCCTGACGAACGGTTGCTTGGATTTGAATTCTGGTTGCAGCGTTCGATTCCTCTCGTGATTTTGCGTCGGAAATACTTGTGTTCAATTCCAGATTGAGATTCTTGGGGCCAGAATACTCGATGATAGGTTTTTGGATATAACAGTGGTTTCCTGACGAACGGTTGCTCGGATTTGAATTCTGCTTGCGCCGTTCGACTCCTCTCGTCATTTTGCGTCGGAAATAATTGTGTTCTACTCCACGTTACGATTCTGGGAGCCAGAATGCCGTAAGATAGGCTTTTGGATATAACAGCGATTTCCTGACGAACGGTTGCTTGGATTTGAATTCTGGTTGCAGCGTTCGACTCCTCTCGTCATTTTGCGTCGGAAATAATTGTGTTCTACTCCACGTTACGATTCTGGGAGCCAGAATGCCGTAAGATAGGCTTTTGGATATAACAGCGATTTCCTGACGAACGGTTGCTTGGATTTGAATTCTGGTTGCAGCGTTCGATTCCTCTCGTGATTTTGCGTCGGAAATACTTGTGTTCAATTCCAGATTGAGATTCTTGGGGCCAGAATACTCGATGATAGGTTTTTGGATATAACAGTGATTTCCTGACAAACTGTTGCTCGGATTTGAATTCTGCTTGCGCCGTTCGACTCCTCTCGTCATTTTGCGTCGGAAATACTTGTGTTCAATTTCAGATTGCGATTCTACGAGCCAGAATACTCGATGATAGGTTTTTGGATATAACAGTGATTTCCTGACGAACGGTTGCTCGGATTTGAATTCTGCTTGCGCCGTTCGACTCCTCTCGTCATTTTGCGTCGAAAATACTTGTGTTCTACTCCACGTTACGATTCTGGGAGCCAGAATGCCGTAAGATAGGCTTTTGGATATAACAGCGATTTCCTGACGAACGGTTGCTTGGATTTGAATTCTGGTTGCAGCGTTCGACTCCTCTCGTCATTTTGCGTCGGAAATAATTGTGTTCTACTCCACGTTACGATTCTGGGAGCCAGAATGCCGTAAGATAGGCTTTTGGATATAACAGCGATTTCCTGACGAACGGTTGCTTGGATTTGAATTCTGGTTGCAGCGTTCGACTCCTCTCGTCATTTTGCGTCGGAAATAATTGTGTTCTACTCCACGTTACGATTCTGGGAGCCAGAATGCCGTAAGATAGGCTTTTGGATATAACAGCGATTTCCTGACGAACGGTTGCTTGGATTTGAATTCTGGTTGCAGCGTTCGATTCCTCTCGTGATTTTGCGTCGGAAATACTTGTGTAAAATTCCAGATTGAGATTCTTGGGGCCAGAATACTCGATGATAGGTTTTTGGATATAACAGTGATTTCCTGACGGGCTGAGGCTCGAATTTGGATTGTGCATGCCCCGTTCGACTCCTCTCGTCATTTTGGGTCGGAAATACTTGCGTTCAATTTCAGATTGCGATTCTGGGAGCCAGAATGCTGTAAGATATGTTTTTGGATATAACAGTGATTTCCTGACGAACGGTTGCTTGGATTTGAATTCTGGTTGCAGCGTTCGATTCCTCTCGTGATTTTGCGTCGGAAATACTTGTGTTCTACTCCACGTTACGATTCTGGGAGCCAGAATGCCGTAAGATAGGCTTTTGGATATAACAGCGATTTCCTGACGAACGGTTGCTTGGATTTGAATTCTGGTTGCAGCGTTCGACTCCTCTCGTCATTTTGCGTCGGAAATAATTGTGTTCTACTCCACGTTACGATTCTGGGAGCCAGAATGCCGTAAGATAGGCTTTTGGATATAACAGCGATTTCCTGACGAACGGTTGCTTGGATTTGAATTCTGGTTGCAGCGTTCGATTCCTCTCGTGATTTTGCGTCGGAAATACTTGTGTTCAATTCCAGATTGAGATTCTTGGGGCCAGAATACTCGATGATAGGTTTTTGGATATAACAGTGATTTCCTGACAAACTGTTGCTCGGATTTGAATTCTGCTTGCGCCGTTCGACTCCTCTCGTCATTTTGCGTCGGAAATACTTGTGTTCAATTTCAGATTGCGATTCTACGAGCCAGAATACTCGATGATAGGTTTTTGGATATAACAGTGATTTCCTGACGAACGGTTGCTCGGATTTGAATTCTGCTTGCGCCGTTCGACTCCTCTCGTCATTTTGCGTCGAAAATACTTGTGTTCTACTCCACGTTACGATTCTGGGAGCCAGAATGCCGTAAGATAGGCTTTTGGATATAACAGCGATTTCCTGACGAACGGTTGCTTGGATTTGAATTCTGGTTGCAGCGTTCGACTCCTCTCGTCATTTTGCGTCGGAAATAATTGTGTTCTACTCCACGTTACGATTCTGGGAGCCAGAATGCCGTAAGATAGGCTTTTGGATATAACAGCGATTTCCTGACGAACGGTTGCTTGGATTTGAATTCTGGTTGCAGCGTTCGATTCCTCTCGTGATTTTGCGTCGGAAATACTTGTGTTCAATTCCAGATTGAGATTCTTGGGGCCAGAATACTCGATGATAGGTTTTTGGATATAACAGTGATTTCCTGACGGGCTGAGGCTCGAATTTGGATTGTGCATGCCCCGTTCGACTCCTCTCGTCATTTTGGGTCGGAAATTCTTGCGTTCAATTTCAGATTGCGATTCTGGTCGCCAGAATGCTGTAAGATATGTTTTTGGATATAACAGTGATTTCCTGACGAACCGAGGCTTGGATTTGGATTCTGGTTGCGGCGTTCGATTCCTCTCGTGATTTTGCGTCGGAAATACTTGTGTTCTACTCCACGTTACGATTCTGGGAGCAAGAATGCCGTAAGATAGGTTTTTGGATATAACAGCGATTTCCTGACGAACGGTTGCTTGGATTTGAATTCTGGTTGCAGCGTTCGATTCCTCTCGTGATTGTGCGTCGGAAATACTTGTGTTCAATTCCAGATTGAGATTCTTGGAGCCAGAATGCCGTAAGATAGGCTTTTGGATATAACAGCGATTTCCTGACGAACGGTTGCTTGTATTTGAATTCTGGTTGCAGCGTTCGATTCCTCTCGTGATTTTGCGTCGGAAATACTTGTGTTCAATTCCAGATTGAGATTCTTGGGGCCAGAATACTCGATGATAGGTTTTTGGATATAACAGTGATTTCCTGACGGGCTGAGGCTCGAATTTGGATTGTGCATGCCCCGTTCAACTCCTCTCGTCAGTTTGGGTCGGAAATACTTGCGTTCAATTTCAGATTGCGATTCTGGGAGCCAGAATGCTGTAAGATAGGTTTTTGGATATAACAGTGATTTCCTGACGAACGGTTGCTCGGATTTGAATTCTGCTTGCGCCGTTCGACTCCTCTCGTCATCTTGCGTCGGAAATACTTGTGTTCTACTCCACGTTACGATTCTGGGAGCCAGAATGCCGTAAGATAGGCTTTTGGATATAACAGCGATTTCCTGACGAACGGTTGCTTGGATTTGAATTCTGGTTGCAGCGTTCGATTCCTCTCGTGATTTTGCGTCGGAAATACTTGTGTTCAATTCCAGATTGAGGTTCTTGGGGCCAGAATACTCGATGATAGGTTTTTGGATATAACAGTGATTTCCTGACAAACTGTTGCTCGAATTTGGATTCTGCATGCGCCACTCGACTCCTCTCGTCATTTTGGGTCGGAAATACTTGTGTTCTACTCCACGTTACGATTCTGGGAGCCAGAATGCCGTAAGATAGGTTTTTGGATATGACAGTGATTTCCTGACGGGCGGAGGCTCGGATTAGGTTTCTGCTTGCGCCGTTCGACTCCTCTCGTCATTTTGCGTCGGAAATACTTGTGTTCCACTCCACGTTACGATTCTGGGAGCCAGAATGCCGTAAGATAGGTTTTTGGATATAACAGCAATTTCCTGACGAACGGTTGCTTGGATTTGAATTCTGCTTGCGCCGTTCGACTCCTCTCGTCATTTTGCGTCGGAAATACTTGTGTTCAATTCCAGATTGAGATTCTTGGGGCCAGAATACTCGATGATAGGTTTTTGGATATAACAGTGATTTCCTGACGAACGGTTGCTCGGAATTGAATTCTGCTTGCGCCGTTCGACTCCTCTCGTCATTTTGCGTCGGAAATACTTGTGTTCTACTCCACGTTACGATTCTGGGAGCCAGAATGCCGTAAGATAGGCTTTTGGATATAACAGCGATTTCCTGACGAACGGTTGCTTGTATCTGAATTCTGGTTGCAGCGTTCGATTCCTCTCGTGATTTTGCGTCGGAAATACTTGTGTTCAATTCCAGATTGAGATTCTTGGGGCCAGAATACTCGATGATAGGTTTTTGGATATAACAGTGATTTCCTGACGAACGGTTGCTCGGAATTGAATTCTGCTTGCGCCGTTCGACTCCTCTCGTCATTTTGCGTCGGAAATACTTGTGTTCTACTCCACGTTACGATTCTGGTAGCCAGAATGCAGTAAGATAGGCTTTTGGATATAACAGCGATTTCCTGACGAACGGTTGCTTGGATTTGAATTCTGCTTGCGCCGTTCGACTCCTCTCGTCATTTTGCGTCGGAAATACTTGTGTTCAATTCCAGATTGAGATTCTTGGGGCCAGAATACTCGATGATAGGTTTTTGGATATAACAGTGATTTCCTGACGAACGGTTGCTCGGAATTGAATTCTGCTTGCGCCGTTCGACTCCTCTCGTCATTTTGCGTCGGAAATACTTGTGTTCTACTCCACGTTACGATTCTGGGAGCCAGAATGCCGTAAGATAGGTTTTTGGATATGACAGTGATTTCCTGACGAACGGTTGTTCGGATTTGCATTCTGGTTGCGCCGTTCGACTCCTCTCGTCATTTTGCGTCGGAAATACTTGTGTTCAATTTCAGATTGCGATTCTACGAACCAGAATACTCGATGATAGGTTTTTGGATATAACAGTGATTTCATGACAAACGGAGGCTCGGATTAGGTTTCTGCTTGCGCCGTTCGACTCCTCTCGTCATTTTGCGTCGGAAATACTTGTGTTCTACTCCGCATTTCGATTCTGGGAGCCAGAATGCTGTAAGATATGTTTTTGGATATAATAGTGATTTCCTGACGAACCGAGGCTTGGATTTGGATTCTGCTTGCGGGGTTCGATTCCTCTCGTGATTTTTTGTCGAAAATACTTGTGTTCTACTCCACATTTCGATTCTGGGAGCCAGAATGCTGTAAGATAGGTTTTGGGATATAACAGTGATTTCATGACAAACGGAGGCTCGGATTAGGTTTCTGCTTGCGCCGTTCGACTCCTCTCGTCATTTTGCGTCGGAAATACTTGTGTTCAATTTCAGATTGCGATTCTGCGAGCCAGAATACTCGATGATAGGTTTTTGGATATAACAGTGATTTCATGACAAACGGAGGCTCGGATTAGGTTTCTGCTTGCGCCGTTCGACTCCTCTCGTCAGTTTGCGTCGGAAATACTTGTGTTCCACTCCACGTTACGATTCTGGGAGCCAGAATGCCGTAAGATAGGTTTTTGGATATAACAGCGATTTCCTGACGAACGGTTGCTTGGATTTGAATTCTGCTTGCGCCGTTCGACTCCTCTCGTCATTTTGCGTCGGAAATACTTGTGTTCAATTCCAGATTGAGATTCTTGGGGCCAGAATACTCGATGATAGGTTTTTGGATATAACAGTGATTTCCTGACGAACGGTTGCTCGGAATTGAATTCTGCTTGCGCCGTTCGACTCCTCTCGTCATCTTGCGTCGGAAATACTTGTGTTCTACTCCACGTTACGATTCTGGGAGCCAGAATGCCGTAAGATAGGTTTTTGGATATGACAGTGATTTCCTGACGGGCGGAGGCTCGGATTAGGTTTCTGCTTGCGCCGTTCGACTCCTCTCGTCATTTTGCGTCGGAAATACTTGTGTTCTACTCCACGTTACGATTCTGGGAGCCAGAATGCCGTAAGATAGGCTTTTGGATATAACAGCGATTTCCTGACGAACGGTTGCTTGTATTTGAATTCTGGTTCCAGCGTTCGATTCCTCTCGTGATTTTGCGTCGGAAATACTTGTGTTCAATTCCAGATTGAGATTCTTGGGGCCAGAATACTCGATGATAGGTTTTTGGATATAACAGTGATTTCCTGACGGGCTGAGGCTCGAATTTGGATTGTGCATGCCCCGTTCAACTCCTCTCGTCATATTGGGTCGGAAATACTTGCGTTCAATTTCAGATTGCGATTCTGGGAGCCAGAATGCTGTAAGATAGGTTTTTGGATATAACAGTGATTTCCTGACGAACGGTTGTTCGGATTTGCATTCTGGTTGCTCCGTTCGACTCCTCTCGTCATTTTGCGTCGGAAATACTTGTGTTCAATTTCAGATTGCGATTCTACGAACCAGAATACTCGATGATAGGTTTTTGGATATAACAGTGATTTCATGACAAACGGAGGCTCGGATTAGGTTTCTGCTTGCGCCGTTCGACTCCTCTCGTGATTTTGCGTCGGAAATACTTGTGTTCTACTCCACATTTCGATTCTGGGAGCCAGAATGCTGTAAGATATGTTTTTGGATATAACAGTGATTTCCTGACGAACCGAGGCTTGGATTTGGATTCTGGTTGCGGTGTTCGATTCCTCTCGTGATTTTGCGTCGGAAATACTTGTGTTCCACTCCACGTTACGATTCTGGGAGCCAGAATGCCGTAAGATAGGTTTTTGGATATGACAGTGATTTCCTGACGGGCGGAGGCTCGGATTAGGTTTCTGCTTGCGCCGTTCGACTCCTCTCGTCATTTTGCGTCGGAAATACTTGTGTTCCACTCCACGTTACGATTCTGGGAGCCAGAATGCCGTAAGATAGGTTTTTGGATATAACAGCAATTTCCTGACGAACGGTTGCTTGGATTTGAATTCTGCTTGCGCCGTTCGACTCCTCTCGTCATTTTGCGTCGGAAATACTTGTGTTCAATTCCAGATTGAGATTCTTGGGGCCAGAATACTCGATGATAGGTTTTTGGATATAACAGTGATTTCCTGACGAACGGTTGCTCGGAATTGAATTCTGCTTGCGCCGTTCGACTCCTCTCGTCATTTTGCGTCGGAAATACTTGTGTTCTACTCCACGTTACGATTCTGGGAGCCAGAATGCCGTAAGATAGGCTTTTGGATATAACAGCGATTTCCTGACGAACGGTTGCTTGTATCTGAATTCTGGTTGCAGCGTTCGATTCCTCTCGTGATTTTGCGTCGGAAATACTTGTGTTCAATTCCAGATTGAGATTCTTGGGGCCAGAATACTCGATGATAGGTTTTTGGATATAACAGTGATTTCCTGACGAACGGTTGCTCGGAATTGAATTCTGCTTGCGCCGTTCGACTCCTCTCGTCATTTTGCGTCGGAAATACTTGTGTTCTACTCCACGTTACGATTCTGGTAGCCAGAATGCAGTAAGATAGGCTTTTGGATATAACAGCGATTTCCTGACGAACGGTTGCTTGGATTTGAATTCTGCTTGCGCCGTTCGACTCCTCTCGTCATTTTGCGTCGGAAATACTTGTGTTCAATTCCAGATTGAGATTCTTGGGGCCAGAATACTCGATGATAGGTTTTTGGATATAACAGTGATTTCCTGACGAACGGTTGCTCGGAATTGAATTCTGCTTGCGCCGTTCGACTCCTCTCGTCATTTTGCGTCGGAAATACTTGTGTTCTACTCCACGTTACGATTCTGGGAGCCAGAATGCCGTAAGATAGGTTTTTGGATATGACAGTGATTTCCTGACGAACGGTTGTTCGGATTTGCATTCTGGTTGCGCCGTTCGACTCCTCTCATCATTTTGCGTCGGAAATACTTGTGTTCAATTTCAGATTGCGATTCTACGAACCAGAATACTCGATGATAGGTTTTTGGATATAACAGTGATTTCATGACAAACGGAGGCTCGGATTAGGTTTCTGCTTGCGCCGTTCGACTCCTCTCGTCATTTTGCGTCGGAAATACTTGTGTTCTACTCCGCATTTCGATTCTGGGAGCCAGAATGCTGTAAGATATGTTTTTGGATATAATAGTGATTTCCTGACGAACCGAGGCTTGGATTTGGATTCTGCTTGCGGGGTTCGATTCCTCTCGTGATTTTTTGTCGAAAATACTTGTGTTCTACTCCACATTTCGATTCTGGGAGCCAGAATGCTGTAAGATAGGTTTTGGGATATAACAGTGATTTCATGACAAACGGAGGCTCGGATTAGGTTTCTGCTTGCGCCGTTCGACTCCTCTCGTCATTTTGCGTCGGAAATACTTGTGTTCAATTTCAGATTGCGATTCTGCGAGCCAGAATACTCGATGATAGGTTTTTGGATATAACAGTGATTTCATGACAAACGGAGGCTCGGATTAGGTTTCTGCTTGCGCCGTTCGACTCCTCTCGTCAGTTTGCGTCGGAAATACTTGTGTTCCACTCCACGTTACGATTCTGGGAGCCAGAATGCCGTAAGATAGGTTTTTGGATATAACAGCGATTTCCTGACGAACGGTTGCTTGGATTTGAATTCTGCTTGCGCCGTTCGACTCCTCTCGTCATTTTGCGTCGGAAATACTTGTGTTCAATTCCAGATTGAGATTCTTGGGGCCAGAATACTCGATGATAGGTTTTTGGATATAACAGTGATTTCCTGACGAACGGTTGCTCGGAATTGAATTCTGCTTGCGCCGTTCGACTCCTCTCGTCATCTTGCGTCGGAAATACTTGTGTTCTACTCCACGTTACGATTCTGGGAGCCAGAATGCCGTAAGATAGGTTTTTGGATATGACAGTGATTTCCTGACGGGCGGAGGCTCGGATTAGGTTTCTGCTTGCGCCGTTCGACTCCTCTCGTCATTTTGCGTCGGAAATACTTGTGTTCTACTCCACGTTACGATTCTGGGAGCCAGAATGCCGTAAGATAGGCTTTTGGATATAACAGCGATTTCCTGACGAACGGTTGCTTGTATTTGAATTCTGGTTCCAGCGTTCGATTCCTCTCGTGATTTTGCGTCGGAAATACTTGTGTTCAATTCCAGATTGAGATTCTTGGGGCCAGAATACTCGATGATAGGTTTTTGGATATAACAGTGATTTCCTGACGGGCTGAGGCTCGAATTTGGATTGTGCATGCCCCGTTCAACTCCTCTCGTCATATTGGGTCGGAAATACTTGCGTTCAATTTCAGATTGCGATTCTGGGAGCCAGAATGCCGTAAGATAGGTTTTTGAATATAACAGCGATTTCCTGACGAACGGTTGCTTGGATTTGAATTCTGCTTGCGCCGTTCGACTCCTCTCGTCATTTTGCGTCGGAAATACTTGTGTTCAATTTCAGATTGCGATTCTACGAACCAGAATACTCGATGATAGGTTTTTGGATATAACAGTGATTTCCTGACGGGCTGAGGCTCGGATTAGGTTTCTGCTTGCGACGTTCGACTCCTCTCGTCATTTTGCGTCGGAAATACTTGTGTTCCACTCCACGTTACGATTCTGGGAGCCAGAATGCCGTAAGATAGGTTTTTGGATATAACAGCGATTTCCTGACGAACGGTTGCTTGGATTTGAATTCTGCTTGCGCCGTTCGACTCCTCTCGTCATTTTGCGTCGGAAATACTTTTGTTCAATTCCAGATTGAGATTCTTGGGGCCAGAATACTCGATGATCGGTTTTTGGATATAACAGTGATTTCCTGACGAACGGTTGCTCGGAATTGAATTCTGCTTGCGCCGTTCGACTCCTCTCGTCATTTTGCGTCGGAAATACTTGTGTTCTACTCCACGTTACGATTCTGGGAGCCAGAATGCCGTAAGATAGGTTTTTGGATATGACAGTGATTTCCTGACGGGCGGAGGCTCGGATTAGGTTTCTGCTTGCGCCGTTCGACTCCTCTCGTCATTTTGCGTCGGAAATACTTGTGTTCTACTCCACGTTACGATTCTGGGAGCCAGAATGCCGTAAGATAGGCTTTTGGATATAACAGCGATTTCCTGACGAACGGTTGCTTGTATTTGAATTCTGGTTCCAGCGTTCGATTCCTCTCGTGATTTTGCGTCGGAAATACTTGTGTTCAATTCCAGATTGAGATTCTTGGGGCCAGAATACTCGATGATAGGTTTTTGGATATAACAGTGATTTCCTGACGGGCTGAGGCTCGAATTTGGATTGTGCATGCCCCGTTCAACTCCTCTCGTCATATTGGGTCGGAAATACTTGCGTTCAATTTCAGATTGCGATTCTGGGAGCCAGAATGCTGTAAGATAGGTTTTTGGATATAACAGTGATTTCCTGACGAACGGTTGTTCGGATTTGCATTCTGGTTGCTCCGTTCGACTCCTCTCGTCATTTTGCGTCGGAAATACTTGTGTTCAATTTCAGATTGCGATTCTACGAACCAGAATACTCGATGATAGGTTTTTGGATATAACAGTGATTTCATGACAAACGGAGGCTCGGATTAGGTTTCTGCTTGCGCCGTTCGACTCCTCTCGTGATTTTGCGTCGGAAATACTTGTGTTCTACTCCACATTTCGATTCTGGGAGCCAGAATGCTGTAAGATATGTTTTTGGATATAACAGTGATTTCCTGACGAACCGAGGCTTGGATTTGGATTCTGGTTGCGGTGTTCGATTCCTCTCGTGATTTTGCGTCGGAAATACTTGTGTTCCACTCCACGTTACGATTCTGGGAGCCAGAATGCCGTAAGATAGGTTTTTGAATATAACAGCGATTTCCTGACGAACGGTTGCTTGGATTTGAATTCTGCTTGCGCCGTTCGACTCCTCTCGTCATTTTGCGTCGGAAATACTTGTGTTCAATTTCAGATTGCGATTCTACGAACCAGAATACTCGATGATAGGTTTTTGGATATAACAGTGATTTCCTGACGGGCTGAGGCTCGGATTAGGTTTCTGCTTGCGCCGTTCGACTCCTCTCGTCATTTTGCGTCGGAAATACTTGTGTTCCACTCCACGTTAAGATTCTGGGAGCCAGAATGCCGTAAGATAGGTTTTTGGATATAACAGCGATTTCCTGACGAACGGTTGCTTGGATTTGAATTCTGCTTGCGCCGTTCGACTCCTCTCGTCATTTTGCGTCGGAAATACTTGTGTTCAATTCCAGATTGAGATTCTTGGGGCCAGAATACTCGATGATAGGTTTTTGGATATAACAGTGATTTCCTGACGAACGGTTGCTCGGAATTGAATTCTGCTTGCGCCGTTCGACTCCTCTCGTCATTTTGCGTCGGAAATACTTGTGTTCAATTTCAGATTGCGATTTTACGAGCCAGAATACTCGATGATAGGTTTTTGGATATAACAGCGATTTCCTGACGAACGGTTGCTTGGATTTGAATTCTGCTTGCGCCGTTCGACTCCTCTCGTCATTTTGCGTCGGAAATACTTGTGTTCAATTCCAGATTGAGATTCTTGGGGCCAGAATACTCGATGATAGGTTTTTGGATATAACAGTGATTTCCTGACGAACGGTTGCTCGGAATTGAATTCTGCTTGCGCCGTTCGACTCCTCTCGTCATTTTGCGTCGGAAATACTTGTGTTCTACTCCACGTTACGATTCTGGGAGCCAGAATGCCGTAAGATAGGCTTTTGGATATAACAGCGATTTCCTGACGAACGGTTGCTTGTATTTGAATTCTGGTTGCAGCGTTCGATTCCTCTCGTGATTTTGCGTCGGAAATACTTGTGTTCCACTCCACGTTACGATTCTGGGAGCCAGAATGCCGTAAGATAGGTTTTTGAATATAACAGCGATTTCCTGACGAACGGTTGCTTGGATTTGAATTCTGCTTGCGCCGTTCGACTCCTCTCGTCATTTTGCGTCGGAAATACTTGTGTTCAATTCCAGATTGAGATTCTTGGGGCCAGAATACTCGATGATAGGTTTTTGGATATAACAGTGATTTCCTGACGAACGGTTGCTCGGAATTGAATTCTGCTTGCGCCGTTCGACTCCTCTCGTCATTTTGCGTCGGAAATACTTGTGTTCAATTTCAGATTGCGATTTTACGAGCCAGAATACTCGATGATAGGTTTTTGGATATAACAGTGATTTCATGACAAACGGAGGCTCGGATTTGAATTCTGGTTGCGCCGTACGACTCCTCTCGTCATTTTGCGTCGGAAATAATTGTGTTCTACTCCACGTTACGATTCTGGGAGCCAGAATGCCGTAAGATAGGTTTTTGGATATAACAGTGATTTCCTGATGAACGGTTGCTCGGATTTGAATTCTGGTTGCGACGTTCGATTCCTCTCGTGATTTTGCGTCGGAAATACTTGTGTTCTACTCCACGTTACGATTCTGGGAGCCAGAATGCCGTAAGATTGGTTTTTGGTTATAACAGTGATTTCCTGACGAACGGTTGCTCGGATTTGAATTCTGCTTGCGCCGTTCGACTCCTCTCGTCATTTTGCGTCGGAAATACTTTTGTTCTACTCCACGTTACGATTCTGGGAGCCAGAATGCCGTAAGATAGGTTTTGGGATATAACAGTGATTTCCTGACGAACGGTTGCTTGGATTTGAATTCTGCTTGCGCCGTTCGACTCCTCTCGTCATTTTGCGTCGGAAATACTTGTGTTCAATTCCAGATTGAGATTCTTGGGGCCAGAATACTCGATGATAGGTTTTTGGATATAACAGTGATTTCCTGACGAACGGTTGCTCGGAATTGAATTCTGCTTGCGCCGTTCGACTCCTCTCGTCATTTTGCGTCGGAAATACTTGTGTTCAATTTCAGATTGCGATTTTACGAGCCAGAATACTCGATGATAGGTTTTTGGATATAACAGTGATTTCATGACAAACGGAGGCTCGGATTTGAATTCTGGTTGCGCCGTACGACTCCTCTCGTCATTTTGCGTCGGAAATAATTGTGTTCTACTCCACGTTACGATTCTGGGAGCCAGAATGCCGTAAGATAGGTTTTTGGATATAACAGTGATTTCCTGATGAACGGTTGCTCGGATTTGAATTCTGGTTGCGACGTTCGATTCCTCTCGTGATTTTGCGTCGGAAATACTTGTGTTCTACTCCACGTTACGATTCTGGGAGCCAGAATGCCGTAAGATTGGTTTTTGGTTATAACAGTGATTTCCTGACGAACGGTTGCTCGGATTTGAATTCTGCTTGCGCCGTTCGACTCCTCTCGTCATTTTGCGTCGGAAATACTTTTGTTCTACTCCACGTTACGATTCTGGGAGCCAGAATGCCGTAAGATAGGTTTTGGGATATAACAGTGATTTCCTGACGAACGGTTGCTCGGATTTGCATTCTGGTTGCGCCGTTCGACTCCTCTCGTCATTTTGCGTCGGAAATACTTGTGTTCAATTTCAGATTGCGATTCTACGAGCCAGAATACTCGATGATAGGTTTTTGGATATAACAGTGATTTCATGACAAACGGACGCTCGGATTAGGTTTCTGCTTGCGCCGTTCGACTCCTCTCGTCATTTTGCGTCGGAAATACTTGTGTTCTACTCCACATTTCGATTCTGGAAGCCAGAATGCTGTAAGATATGTTTTTGGATATAACAGTGATTTCCTGACGAACCGAGGCTTGGATTTGAATTCTGCTTGCGGCGTTCGATTCCTCTCGTGATTTTTTGTCGAAAATACTTGTGTTCTACTCCACATTTCGATTCTGGGAGCCAGAATGCTGTAAGATATGTTTTTGGATATAACAGTGATTTCCTGACGAACGGTTGCTCGGATTTGCATTCTGGTTGCGCCGTTCGACTCCTCTCGTCATTTTGCGTCGGAAATACTTGTGTTCCACTCCACGTTACGATTCTGGGAGCCAGAATGCCGTAAGATAGGTTTTTGGATATAACAGCGATTTCCTGACGAACGGTTGCATGGATTTGAATACTGCTTGCGCCGTTCGACTCCTCTCGTGATTTTTTGTCGAAAATACTTGTGTTCTACTCCACATTTCGATTCTGGGAGCCAGAATGCTGTAAGATAGGTTTTGGGATATAACAGTGATTTCATGACAAACGGAGGCTCGGATTAGGTTTCTGCTTGCGCCGTTCGACTCCTCTCGTCATTTTGCGTCGGAAATAATTGTGTTCTACTCCACGTTACGATTCTGGGAGCCAGAATGCCGTAAGATAGGCTTTGGGATATAACAGTGATTTCCTGACGAACGGTTGCTCGGATTTGCATTCTGGTTGCGCCGTTCGACTCCTCTCGTCATTTTGCGTCGGAAATAATTGTGTTCTACTCCACGTTACGATTCTGGGAGCCAGAATGCCGTAAGATAGGCTTTTTGGATATAACAGTGGTTTCCTGACGAACGGTTGCTCGGATTTGAATTCTGGTTGCAGCGTTCGATTTCTCTCGTGATTTTGCGTCGGAAATACTTGTGTTCAATTCCAGATTGAGATTCTTGGGGCCAGAATACTCGATGATAGGTTTTTGGATATAACAGTGATTTCCTGACGGGCTGAGGCTCGGATTAGGTTTCTGCTTGCGCCGTTCGACTCCTCTCGTCATTTTGCGTCGGAAATACTTGTGTTCCACTCCACGTTACGATTCTGGGAGCCAGAATGCCGTAAGATAGGTTTTTGGATATAACAGCAATTTCCTGACGAACGGTTGCTTGGATTTGAATTCTGCTTGCGCCGTTCGACTCCTCTCGTCATTTTGCGTCGGAAATACTTGTGTTCAATTCCAGATTGAGATTCTTGGGGCCAGAATACTCGATGATAGGTTTTTGGATATAACAGTGATTTCCTGACGAACGGTTGCTCGGAATTGAATTCTGCTTGCGCCGTTCGACTCCTCTCGTCATTTTGCGTCGGAAATAATTGTGTTCTACTCCACGTTACGATTCTGGGAGCCAGAATGCCGTAAGATAGGCTTTGGGATATAACAGTGATTTCCTGACGAACGGTTGCTCGGATTTGCATTCTGGTTGCGCCGTTCGACTCCTCTCGTCATTTTGCGTCGGAAATAATTGTGTTCTACTCCACGTTACGATTCTGGGAGCCAGAATGCCGTAAGATAGGCTTTTTGGATATAACAGTGGTTTCCTGACGAACGGTTGCTCGGATTTGAATTCTGGTTGCAGCGTTCGATTTCTCTCGTGATTTTGCGTCGGAAATACTTGTGTTCAATTCCAGATTGAGATTCTTGGGGCCAGAATACTCGATGATAGGTTTTTGGATATAACAGTGATTTCCTGACGGGCTGAGGCTCGGATTAGGTTTCTGCTTGCGCCGTTCGACTCCTCTCGTCATTTTGCGTCGGAAATACTTGTGTTCCACTCCACGTTACGATTCTGGGAGCCAGAATGCCGTAAGATAGGTTTTTGGATATAACAGCAATTTCCTGACGAACGGTTGCTTGGATTTGAATTCTGCTTGCGCCGTTCGACTCCTCTCGTCATTTTGCGTCAGAAATACTTGTGTTCAATTCCAGATTGAGATTCTTGGGGCCAGAATACTCGATGATAGGTTTTTGGATATAACAGTGATTTCCTGACGAACGGTTGCTCGGAATTGAATTCTGCTTGCGCCGTTCGACTCCTCTCGTCATTTTGCGTCGGAAATACTTGTGTTCTACTCCACGTTACGATTCTGGGAGCCAGAATGCCGTAAGATAGGCTTTTGGATATAACAGCGATTTCCTGACGAACGGTTGCTTGTATTTGAATTCTGGTTGCAGCGTTCGATTCCTCTCGTGATTTTGCGTCGGAAATACTTGTGTTCAATTCCAGATTGAGATTCTTGGGGCCAGAATACTCGATGATAGGTTTTTGGATATAACAGTGATTTCCTGACGAACGGTTGCTCGGAATTGAATTCTGCTTGCGCCGTTCGACTCCTCTCGTCATTTTGCGTCGGAAATACTTGTGTTCTACTCCACGTTACGATTCTGGGAGCCAGAATGCCGTAAGATAGGTTTTTGGATATGACAGTGATTTCCTGACGAACGGTTGTTCGGATTTGCATTCTGGTTGCGCCGTTCGACTCCTCTCGTCATTTTGCGTCGGAAATACTTGTGTTCAATTTCAGATTGCGATTCTACGAACCAGAATACTCGATGATAGGTTTTTGGATATAACAGTGATTTCATGACAAACGGAGGCTCGGATTAGGTTTCTGCTTGCGCCGTTCGACTCCTCTCGTCATTTTGCGTCGGAAATACTTGTGTTCAATTTCAGATTGCGATTCTGCGAGCCAGAATACTCGATGATAGGTTTTTGGATATAACAGTGATTTCATGACAAACGGAGGCTCGGATTAGGTTTCTGCTTGCGCCGTTCGACTCCTCTCGTCATTTTGCGTCGGAAATACTTGTGTTCCACTCCACGTTACGATTCTGGGAGCCAGAATGCCGTAAGATAGGTTTTTGGATATAACAGCGATTTCCTGACGAACGGTTGCTTGGATTTGAATTCTGCTTGCGCCGTTCGACTCCTCTCATCATTTTGCGTCGGAAATACTTGTGTTCAATTCCAGATTGAGATTCTTGGGGCCAGAATACTCGATGATAGGTTTTTGGATATAACAGTGATTTCCTGACGAACGGTTGCTCGGAATTGAATTCTGCTTGCGCCGTTCGACTCCTCTCGTCATCTTGCGTCGGAAATACTTGTGTTCTACTCCACGTTACGATTCTGGGAGCCAGAATGCCGTAAGATAGGTTTTTGGATATGACAGTGATTTCCTGACGGGCGGAGGCTCGGATTAGGTTTCTGCTTGCGCCGTTCGACTCCTCTCGTCATTTTGCGTCGGAAATACTTGTGTTCCACTCCACGTTACGATTCTGGGAGCCAGAATGCCGTAAGATAGGCTTTTGGATATAACAGCGATTTCCTGACGAACGGTTGCTTGTATTTGAATTCTGGTTCCAGCGTTCGATTCCTCTCGTGATTTTGCGTCGGAAATACTTGTGTTCAATTCCAGATTGAGATTCTTGGGGCCAGAATACTCGATGATAGGTTTTTGGATATAACAGTGATTTCCTGACGGGCTGAGGCTCGAATTTGGATTGTGCATGCCCCGTTCAACTCCTCTCGTCAGTTTGGGTCGGAAATACTTGCGTTCAATTTCAGATTGCGATTCTGGGAGCCAGAATGCTGTAAGATAGGTTTTTGGATATAACAGTGATTTCCTGACGAACGGTTGTTCGGATTTGCATTCTGGTTGCTCCGTTCGACTCCTCTCGTCATTTTGCGTCGGAAATACTTGTGTTCAATTTCAGATTGCGATTCTACGAACCAGAATACTCGATGATAGGTTTTTGGATATAACAGTGATTTCATGACAAACGGAGGCTCGGATTAGGTTTCTGCTTGCGCCGTTCGACTCCTCTCGTGATTTTGCGTCGGAAATACTTGTGTTCTACTCCACATTTCGATTCTGGGAGCCAGAATGCTGTAAGATATGTTTTTGGATATAACAGTGATTTCCTGACGAACCGAGGCTTGGATTTGGATTCTGGTTGCGGTGTTCGATTCCTCTCGTGATTTTGCGTCGGAAATACTTGTGTTCTACTCCACGTTACGATTCTGGGAGCCAGAATGCCGTAAGATAGGTTTTTGGATATACCAGCGATTTCCTGACGAACGGTTGCTTGGATTTGAATTCTGGTTGCAGCGTTCGATTCCTCTCGTGATTTTGCGTCGGAAATACTTGTGTTCAATTCCAGATTGAGATTCTTGGGGCCAGAATACTCGATGATAGGTTTTTGGATATAACAGTGATTTCCTGACAAACTGTTGCTCGGATTTGAATTCTGCTTGCGCCGTTCGACTCCTCTCGTCATTTTGCGTCGGAAATACTTGTGTTCCACTCCACGTTACGATTCTGGGAGCCAGAATGCCGTAAGATAGGTTTTTGGATATAACAGCGATTTCCTGACGAACGGTTGCATGGATTTGAATTCTGCTTGCGCCGTTCGACTCCTCTCGTCATTTTGCGTCGGAAATACTTGTGTTCTACTCCACGTTACGATTCTGGGAGCCAGAATGCCGTAAGATAGGCTTTTGGATATAACAGCGATTTCCTGACGAACGGTTGCTTGTATTTGAATTCTGGTTGCAGCGTTCGATTCCTCTCGTGATTTTGCGTCGGAAATACTTGTGTTCAATTCCAGATTGAGATTCTTGGGGCCAGAATACTCGATGATAGGTTTTTGGATATAACAGTGATTTCCTGACGGGCTGAGGCTCGAATTTGGATTGTGCATGCCCCGTTCAACTCCTCTCGTCAGTTTGGGTCGGAAATACTTGCGTTCAATTTCAGATTGCGATTCTGGGAGCCAGAATGCTGTAAGATATGTTTTTGGATATAACAGTGATTTCCTGACGAACCGAGGCTTGGATTTGGATTCTGGTTGCGGTGTTCGATTCCTCTCGTGATTTTGCGTCGGAAATACTTGTGTTCTACTCCACGTTACGATTCTGGGAGCCATAATGCCGTAAGATAGGTTTTTGGATATAACAGCGATTTCCTGACGAACGGTTGCTTGGATTTGAATTCTGGTTGCAGCGTTCGATTCCTCTCGTGATTTTGCGTCGGAAATACTTGTGTTCAATTCCAGATTGAGATTCTTGGGGCCAGAATACTCGATGATAGGTTTTTGGGTATAACAGTGATTTCCTGACGAACGGTTGTTCGGATTTGCATTCTGGTTGCTCCGTTCGACTCCTCTCGTCATTTTGCGTCGGAAATACTTGTGTTCAATTTCAGATTGCGATTCTACGAACCAGAATACTCGATGATAGGTTTTTGGATATAACAGTGATTTCATGACAAACGGAGGCTCGGATTAGGTTTCTGCTTGCGCCGTTCGACTCCTCTCGTCATTTTGCGTCGGAAATACTTGTGTTCTACTCCACATTTCGATTCTGGGAGCCAGAATGCTGTAAGATATGTTTTTGGATATAACAGTGATTTCCTGACGAACCGAGGCTTAGATTTGGATTCTGGTTGCGGTGTTCGATTCCTCTCGTGATTTTGCGTCGGAAATACTTGTGTTCTACTCCACGTTACGATTCTGGGAGCCAGAATGCCGTAAGATAGGTTTTTGGATATAACAGCGATTTCCTGACGAACGGTTGCTTGGATTTGAATTCTGGTTGCAGCGTTCGATTCCTCTCGTGATTTTGCGTCGGAAATACTTGTGTTCAATTCCAGATTGAGATTCTTGGGGCCAGAATACTCGATGATAGGTTTTTGGATATAACAGTGATTTCCTGACGGGCTGAGGCTCGGATTAGGTTTCTGCTTGCGCCGTTCGACTCCTCTCGTCATTTTGCGTCGGAAATACTTGTGTTCCACTCCACGTTACGATTCTGGGAGCCAGAATGCCGTAAGATAGGTTTTTTGGATATAACAGCGATTTCCTGACGAACGGTTGCTTGGATTTGAATTCTGCTTGCGCCGTTCGACTCCTCTCGTCATTTTGCGTCGGAAATACTTGTGTTCAATTCCAGATTGAGATTCTTGGGGCCAGAATACTCGATGATAGGTTTTTGGATATAACAGTGATTTCCTGACGAACGGTTGCTCGGAATTGAATTCTGCTTGCGCCGTTCGACTCCTCTCGTCATTTTGCGTCGGAAATACTTGTGTTCTACTCCACGTTACGATTCTGGGAGCCAGAATGCCGTAAGATAGGCTTTTGGATATAACAGCGATTTCCTGACGAACGGTTGCTTGTATTTGAATTCTGGTTGCAGCGTTCGATTCCTCTCGTGATTTTGCGTCGGAAATACTTGTGTTCCACTCCACGTTACGATTCTGGGAGCCAGAATGCCGTAAGATAGGTTTTTGAATATAACAGCGATTTCCTGACGAACGGTTGCTTGGATTTGAATTCTGCTTGCGCCGTTCGACTACTCTCGTCATTTTGCGTCGGAAATACTTGTGTTCAATTCCAGATTGAGATTCTTGGGGCCAGAATACTCGATGATAGGTTTTTGGATATAACAGTGATTTCCTGACGAACGGTTGCTCGGAATTGAATTCTGCTTGCGCCGTTCGACTCCTCTCGTCATTTTGCGTCGGAAATACTTGTGTTCAATTTCAGATTGCGATTTTACGAGCCAGAATACTCGATGATAGGTTTTTGGATATAACAGTGATTTCATGACAAACGGAGGCTCGGATTTGAATTCTGGTTGCGCCGTACGACTCCTCTCGTCATTTTGCGTCGGAAATAATTGTGTTCTACTCCACGTTACGATTCTGGGAGCCAGAATGCCGTAAGATAGGTTTTTGGATATAACAGTGATTTCCTGATGAACGGTTGCTCGGATTTGAATTCTGGTTGCGACGTTCGATTCCTCTCGTGATTTTGCGTCGGAAATACTTGTGTTCTACTCCACGTTACGATTCTGGGAGCCAGAATGCCGTAAGATTGGTTTTTGGTTATAACAGTGATTTCCTGACGAACGGTTGCTCGGATTTGAATTCTGCTTGCGCCGTTCGACTCCTCTCGTCATTTTGCGTCGGAAATACTTTTGTTCTACTCCACGTTACGATTCTGGGAGCCAGAATGCCGTAAGATAGGTTTTGGGATATAACAGTGATTTCCTGACGAACGGTTGCTCGGATTTGCATTCTGGTTGCGCCGTTCGACTCCTCTCGTCATTTTGCGTCGGAAATACTTGTGTTCAATTTCAGATTGCGATTCTACGAGCCAGAATACTCGATGATAGGTTTTTGGATATAACAGTGATTTCATGACAAACGGAGGCTCGGATTAGGTTTCTGCTTGCGCCGTTCGACTCCTCTCGTCATTTTGCGTCGGAAATACTTGTGTTCCACTCCACGTTACGATTCTGGAAGCCAGAATGCCGTAAGATAGGTTTTTGGATATAACAGCGATTTCCTGACGAACGGTTGCATGGATTTGAATTCTGCTTGCGCCGTTCGACTCCTCTCGTCATTTTGCGTCGGAAATACTTGTGTTCAATTTCAGATTGCGATTCTACGAGCCAGAATACTCGATGATAGGTTTTTGGATATAACAGTGATTTCATGACAAACGGAGGCTCGGATTAGGTTTCTGCTTGCGCCGTTCGACTCCTCTCGTCATTTTGCGTCGGAAATACTTGTGTTCTACTCCACATTTCGATTCTGGGAGCCAGAATGCTGTAAGATATGTTTTTGGATATAACAGTGATTTCCTGACGAACCGAGGCTTGGATTTGGATTCTGGTTGCGGTGTTCGATTCCTCTCGTGATTTTGCGTCGGAAATACTTGTGTTCTACTCCACGTTACGATTCTGGGAGCCAGAATGCCGTAAGATAGGTTTTTGGATATACCAGCGATTTCCTGACGAACGGTTGCTTGGATTTGAATTCTGGTTGCAGCGTTCGATTCCTCTCGTGATTTTGCGTCGGAAATACTTGTGTTCAATTCCAGATTGAGATTCTTGGGGCCAGAATACTCGATGATAGGTTTTTGGATATAACAGTGATTTCCTGACAAACTGTTGCTCGGATTTGAATTCTGCTTGCGCCGTTAGACTCCTCTCGTCATTTTGCGTCGGAAATACTTGTGTTCCACTCCACGTTACGATTCTGGGAGCCAGAATGCCGTAAGATAGGCTTTGGGATATAACAGCGATTTCCTGACGAACGGTTGCATGGATTTGAATTCTGCTTGCGCCGTTCGACTCCTCTCGTCATTTTGCGTCGGAAATACTTGTGTTCTACTCCACGTTACGATTCTGGGAGCCAGAATGCCGTAAGATAGGCTTTTGGATATAACAGCGATTTCCTGACGAACGGTTGCTTGTATTTGAATTCTGGTTGCAGCGTTCGATTCCTCTCGTGATTTTGCGTCGGAAATACTTGTGTTCAATTCCAGATTGAGATTCTTGGGGCCAGAATACTCGATGATAGGTTTTTGGATATAACAGTGATTTCCTGACGGGCTGAGGCTCGAATTTGGATTGTGCATGCCCCGTTCAACTCCTCTCGTCAGTTTGGGTCGGAAATACTTGTGTTCTACTCCACATTTCGATTCAGGGAGCCAGAATGCTGCAAGATATGTTTTTGGATATAACAGTGATTTCCTGACGGGCTGAGGCTCGAATTTGGATTGTGCATGCCCCGTTCAACTCCTCTCGTCATTTTGGGTCGGAAATTCTTGCGTTCAATTTCAGATTGCGATTCTGGGAGCCAGAATGCTGTAAGATAGGTTTTCGGGTATAACAGTGATTTCCTGACGAACGGTTGCTTGGATTTGAATTCTGCTTGCGCCGTTCGACTCCTCTCGTCATTTTGCGTCGGAAATACTTGTGTTCAATTTCAGATTGCGATTCTACGAACCAGAATACTCGATGATAGGTTTTTGGATATAACAGTGATTTCATGACAAACGGAGGCTCGGATTAGGTTTCTGCTTGCGCCGTTCGACTCCTCTCGTCATTTTGCGTCGGAAATACTTGTGTTCTACTCCACATTTCGATTCAGGGAGCCAGAATGCTGCAAGATATGTTTTTGGATATAACAGTGATTTCCTGACGAACCGAGGCTTGGATTTGGATTCTGGTTGCGGTGTTCGATTCCTCTCGTGATTTTGCGTCGGAAATACTTGTGTTCTACTCCACGTTACGATTCTGGGAGCCATAATGCCGTAAGATAGGTTTTTGGATATAACAGCGATTTCCTGACGAACGGTTGCTTGGATTTGAATTCTGGTTGCAGCGTTCGATTCCTCTCGTGATTTTGCGTCGGAAATACTTGTGTTCAATTCCAGATTGAGATTCTTGGGGCCAGAATACTCGATGATAGGTTTTTGGGTATAACAGTGATTTCCTGACGAACGGTTGTTCGGATTTGCATTCTGGTTGCTCCGTTCGACTCCTCTCGTCATTTTGCGTCGGAAATACTTGTGTTCAATTCCAGATTGAGATTCTTGGGGCCAGAATACTCGATGATAGGTTTTTGGGTATAACAGTGATTTCCTGACGAACGGTTGTTCGGATTTGCATTCTGGTTGCTCCGTTCGACTCCTCTCGTCATTTTGCGTCGGAAATACTTGTGTTCAATTTCAGATTGCGATTCTACGAACCAGAATACTCGATGATAGGTTTTTGGATATAACAGTGATTTCATGACAAACGGAGGCTCGGATTAGGTTTCTGCTTGCGCCGTTCGACTCCTCTCGTCATTTTGCGTCGGAAATACTTGTGTTCTACTCCACATTTCGATTCTGGGAGCCAGAATGCTGTAAGATATGTTTTTGGATATAACAGTGATTTCCTGACGAACCGAGGCTTGGATTTGGATTCTGGTTGCGGTGTTCGATTCCTCTCGTGATTTTGCGTCGGAAATACTTGTGTTCTACTCCACGTTACGATTCTGGGAGCCAGAATGCCGTAAGATAGGTTTTTGGATATAACAGCGATTTCCTGACGAACGGTTGCTTGGATTTGAATTCTGGTTGCAGCGTTCGATTCCTCTCGTGATTTTGCGTCGGAAATACTTGTGTTCAATTCCAGATTGAGATTCTTGGGGCCAGAATACTCGATGATAGGTTTTTGGATATAACAGTGATTTCCTGACGGGCTGAGGCTCGGATTAGGTTTCTGCTTGCGCCGTTCGACTCCTCTCGTCATTTTGCGTCGGAAATACTTGTGTTCCACTCCACGTTACGATTCTGGGAGCCAGAATGCCGTAAGATAGGTTTTTGGATATAACAGCGATTTCCTGACGAACGGTTGCTTGGATTTGAATTCTGCTTGCGCCGTTCGACTCCTCTCGTCATTTTGCGTCGGAAATACTTGTGTTCAATTCCAGATTGAGATTCTTGGGGCCAGAATACTCGATGATAGGTTTTTGGATATAACAGTGATTTCCTGACGAACGGTTGCTCGGAATTGAATTCTGCTTGCGCCGTTCGACTCCTCTCGTCATTTTGCGTCGGAAATACTTGTGTTCTACTCCACGTTACGATTCTGGGAGCCAGAATGCCGTAAGATAGGCTTTTGGATATAACAGCGATTTCCTGACGAACGGTTGCTTGTATTTGAATTCTGGTTGCAGCGTTCGATTCCTCTCGTGATTTTGCGTCGGAAATACTTGTGTTCCACTCCACGTTACGATTCTGGGAGCCAGAATGCCGTAAGATAGGTTTTTGAATATAACAGCGATTTCCTGATGAACGGTTGCTTGGATTTGAATTCTGCTTGCGCCGTTCGACTCCTCTCGTCATTTTGCGTCGGAAATACTTGTGTTCAATTCCAGATTGAGATTCTTGGGGCCAGAATACTCGATGATAGGTTTTTGGATATAACAGTGATTTCCTGACGAACGGTTGCTCGGAATTGAATTCTGCTTGCGCCGTTCGACTCCTCTCGTCATTTTGCGTCGGAAATACTTGTGTTCAATTTCAGATTGCGATTTTACGAGCCAGAATACTCGATGATAGGTTTTTGGATATAACAGTGATTTCATGACAAACGGAGGCTCGGATTTGAATTCTGGTTGCGCCGTACGACTCCTCTCGTCATTTTGCGTCGGAAATAATTGTGTTCTACTCCACGTTACGATTCTGGGAGCCAGAATGCCGTAAGATAGGTTTTTGGATATAACAGTGATTTCCTGATGAACGGTTGCTCGGATTTGAATTCTGGTTGCGACGTTCGATTCCTCTCGTGATTTTGCGTCGGAAATACTTGTGTTCTATTCCACGTTACGATTCTGGGAGCCAGAATGCCGTAAGATTGGTTTTTGGTTATAACAGTGATTTCCTGACGAACGGTTGCTCGGATTTGAATTCTGCTTGCGCCGTTCGACTCCTCTCGTCATTTTGCGTCGGAAATACTTGTGTTCAATTCCAGATTGAGATTCTTGGGGCCAGAATACTCGATGATAGGTTTTTGGATATAACAGTGATTTCCTGACGAACGGTTGCTCGGAATTGAATTCTGCTTGCGCCGTTCGACTCCTCTCGTCATTTTGCGTCGGAAATACTTGTGTTCAATTCCAGATTGAGATTCTTGGGGCCAGAATACTCGATGATAGGTTTTTGGATATAACAGTGATTTCCTGAGGAAGGGTTGCTCGGAATTGAATTCTGCTTGCGCCGTTCGACTCCTCTCGTCATTTTGCGTCGGAAATACTTGTGTTCAATTTCAGATTGCGATTTTACGAGCAAGAATACTCGATGATAGGTTTTTGGATATAACAGTGATTTCATGACAAACGGAGGCTCGGATTTGAATTCTGGTTGCGCCGTACGACTCCTCTCGTCATTTTGCGTCGGAAATAATTGTGTT
This sequence comes from Ectemnius cavifrons, assembly GCA_964023945.1. Lineage (NCBI taxonomy): Eukaryota > Metazoa > Arthropoda > Insecta > Hymenoptera > Crabronidae > Ectemnius > Ectemnius cavifrons. The sequence continues at coordinate 6,145,004 of OZ030376.1, read as the reverse complement.
CTACTCCACGTTACGATTCTGGGAGCCAGAATGCCGTAAGATAGGTTTTTGGATATAACAGTGATTTCCTGATGAACGGTTGCTCGGATTTGAATTCTGGTTGCGACGTTCGATTCCTCTCGTGATTTTGCGTCGGAAATACTTGTGTTCTACTCCACGTTACGATTCTGGGAGCCAGAATGCCGTAAGATTGGTTTTTGGTTATAACAGTGATTTCCTGACGAACGGTTGCTCGGATTTGAATTCTGCTTGCGCCGTTCGACTCCTCTCGTCATTTTGCGTCGGAAATACTTTTGTTCTACTCCACGTTACGATTCGGGGAGCCAGAATGCCGTAAGATAGGTTTTGGGATATAACAGTGATTTCCTGACGAACGGTTGCTCGGATTAGGTTTCTGCTTGCGCCGTTCGACTCCTCTCGTCATTTTGCGTCGGAAATACTTGTGTTCTACTCCACATTTCGATTCAGGGAGCCAGAATGCTGTAAGATATGTTTTTGGATATAACAGTGATTTCCTGACGAACCGAGGCTTGGATTTGGATTCTGGTTGCGGTGTTCGATTCCTCTCGTGATTTTGCGTCGGAAATACTTGTGTTCTACTCCACGTTACGATTCTGGGAGCCATAATGCCGTAAGATAGGTTTTTGGATATAACAGCGATTTCCTGACGAACGGTTGCTTGGATTTGAATTCTGGTTGCAGCGTTCGATTCCTCTCGTGATTTTGCGTCGGAAATACTTGTGTTCAATTCCAGATTGAGATTCTTGGGGCCAGAATACTCGATGATAGGTTTTTGGGTATAACAGTGATTTCCTGACGAACGGTTGTTCGGATTTGCATTCTGGTTGCTCCGTTCGACTCCTCTCGTCATTTTGCGTCGGAAATACTTGTGTTCTATTCCACGTTACGATTCTGGGAGCCATAATGCCGTAAGATAGGTTTTTGGATATAACAGTGATTTCCTGATGAACGGTTGCTCGGATTTGAATTCTGGTTGCGACGTTCGATTCCTCTCGTGATTTTGCGTCGGAAATACTTGTGTTCTATTCCACGTTACGATTCTGGGAGCCAGAATGCCGTAAGATTGGTTTTTGGTTATAACAGTGATTTCCTGACGAACGGTTGCTCGGATTTGAATTCTGCTTGCGCCGTTCGACTCCTCTCGTCATTTTGCGTCGGAAATACTTGTGTTCAATTCCAGATTGAGATTCTTGGGGCCAGAATACTCGATGATAGGTTTTTGGATATAACAGTGATTTCCTGACGAACGGTTGCTCGGAATTGAATTCTGCTTGCGCCGTTCGACTCCTCTCGTCATTTTGCGTCGGAAATACTTGTGTTCAATTCCAGATTGAGATTCTTGGGGCCAGAATACTCGATGATAGGTTTTTGGATATAACAGTGATTTCCTGAGGAAGGGTTGCTCGGAATTGAATTCTGCTTGCGCCGTTCGACTCCTCTCGTCATTTTGCGTCGGAAATACTTGTGTTCAATTTCAGATTGCGATTTTACGAGCAAGAATACTCGATGATAGGTTTTTGGATATAACAGTGATTTCATGACAAACGGAGGCTCGGATTTGAATTCTGGTTGCGCCGTACGACTCCTCTCGTCATTTTGCGTCGGAAATAATTGTGTTCTACTCCACGTTACGATTCTGGGAGCCAGAATGCCGTAAGATAGGTTTTTGGATATAACAGTGATTTCCTGATGAACGGTTGCTCGGATTTGAATTCTGGTTGCGACGTTCGATTCCTCTCGTGATTTTGCGTCGGAAATACTTGTGTTCTACTCCACGTTACGATTCTGGGAGCCAGAATGCCGTAAGATTGGTTTTTGGTTATAACAGTGATTTCCTGACGAACGGTTGCTCGGATTTGAATTCTGCTTGCGCCGTTCGACTCCTCTCGTCATTTTGCGTCGGAAATACTTTTGTTCTACTCCACGTTACGATTCGGGGAGCCAGAATGCCGTAAGATAGGTTTTGGGATATAACAGTGATTTCCTGACGAACGGTTGCTCGGATTAGGTTTCTGCTTGCGCCGTTCGACTCCTCTCGTCATTTTGCGTCGGAAATACTTGTGTTCTACTCCACATTTCGATTCAGGGAGCCAGAATGCTGTAAGATATGTTTTTGGATATAACAGTGATTTCCTGACGAACCGAGGCTTGGATTTGGATTCTGGTTGCGGTGTTCGATTCCTCTCGTGATTTTGCGTCGGAAATACTTGTGTTCAATTCCAGATTGAGATTCTTGGGGCCAGAATACTCGATGATAGGTTTTTGGATATAACAGCGATTTCCTGACGAACGGTTGCTTGGATTTGAATTCTGGTTGCAGCGTTCGATTCCTCTCGTGATTTTGCGTCGGAAATACTTGTGTTCAATTCCAGATTGAGATTCTTGGGGCCAGAATACTCGATGATAGGTTTTTGGATATAACAGTGATTTCCTGACAAACTGTTGCTCGGATTTGAATTCTGCTTGCGCCGTTCGACTCCTCTCGTCATTTTGCGTCGGAAATACTTGTGTTCTACTCCACGTTACGATTCTGGGAGCCAGAATGCCGTAAGATAGGTTTTTGGATATGACAGTGATTTCCTGACGGGCGGAGGCTCGAATTTGGATTCTGCATGCGCCACTCGACTCCTCTCGTGATTTTTTGTCGAAAATACTTGTGTTCTACTCCACATTTCGATTCTGGGAGCCAGAATGCTGTAAGATAGGTTTTGGGATATAACAGTGATTTCATGACAAACGGAGGCTCGGATTAGGTTTCTGCTTGCGCCGTTCGACTCCTCTCGTCATTTTGCGTCGGAAATACTTGTGTTCCACTCCACGTTACGATTCTGGGAGCCAGAATGCCGTAAGATAGGTTTTTGGATATAACAGCAATTTCCTGACGAACGGTTGCTTGGATTTGAATTCTGCTTGCGCCGTTCGACTCCTCTCGTCATCTTGCGTCGGAAATACTTGTGTTCAATTCCAGATTGAGATTCTTGGGGCCAGAATACTCGATGATAGGTTTTTGGATATAACAGTGATTTCCTGACGAACGGTTGCTCGGAATTGAATTCTGCTTGCGCCGTTCGACTCCTCTCGTCATTTTGCGTCGGAAATACTTGTGTTCTACTCCACGTTACGATTCTGGGAGCCAGAATGCCGTAAGATAGGCTTTTGGATATAACAGCGATTTCCTGACGAACGGTTGCTTGTATTTGAATTCTGGTTGCAGCGTTCGATTCCTCTCGTGATTTTGCGTCGGAAATACTTGTGTTCAATTCCAGATTGAGATTCTTGGGGCCAGAATACTCGATGATAGGTTTTTGGATATAACAGTGATTTCCTGACAAACTGTTGCTCGGATTTGAATTCTGCTTGCGCCGTTCGACTCCTCTCGTCATTTTGCGTCGGAAATACTTGTGTTCTACTCCACGTTACGATTCTGGGAGCCAGAATGCCGTAAGATAGGTTTTTGGATATGACAGTGATTTCCTGACGGGCGGAGGCTCGAATTTGGATTCTGCATGCGCCACTCGACTCCTCTCGTGATTTTTTGTCGAAAATACTTGTGTTCTACTCCACATTTCGATTCTGGGAGCCAGAATGCTGTAAGATAGGTTTTGGGATATAACAGTGATTTCATGACAAACGGAGGCTCGGATTAGGTTTCTGCTTGCGCCGTTCGACTCCTCTCGTCATTTTGCGTCGGAAATAATTGTGTTCTACTCCACGTTACGATTCTGGGAGCCAGAATGCCGTAAGATAGGCTTTGGGATATAACAGTGAGTTCCTGACGAACGGTTGCTCGGATTTGCATTCTGGTTGCGCCGTTCGACTCCTCTCGTCATTTTGCGTCGGAAATAATTGTGTTCTACTCCACGTTACGATTCTGGGAGCCAGAATGCCGTAAGATAGGCTTTTTGGATATAACAGTGGTTTCCTGACGAACGGTTGCTCGGATTTGAATTCTGGTTGCAGCGTTCGATTTCTCTCGTGATTTTGCGTCGGAAATACTTGTGTTCAATTCCAGATTGAGATTCTTGGGGCCAGAATACTCGATGATAGGTTTTTGGATATAACAGCGATTTCCTGACGAACGGTTGCTTGGATTTGAATTCTGGTTGCAGCGTTCGATTCCTCTCGTGATTTTGCGTCGGAAATACTTGTGTTCAATTCCAGATTGAGATTCTTGGGGCCAGAATACTCGATGATAGGTTTTTGGATATAACAGTGATTTCCTGACAAACTGTTGCTCGGATTTGAATTCTGCTTGCGCCGTTCGACTCCTCTCGTCATTTTGCGTCGGAAATACTTGTGTTCTACTCCACGTTACGATTCTGGGAGCCAGAATGCCGTAAGATAGGTTTTTGGATATGACAGTGATTTCCTGACGGGCGGAGGCTCGAATTTGGATTCTGCATGCGCCACTCGACTCCTCTCGTGATTTTTTGTCGAAAATACTTGTGTTCTACTCCACATTTCGATTCTGGGAGCCAGAATGCTGTAAGATAGGTTTTGGGATATAACAGTGATTTCATGACAAACGGAGGCTCGGATTAGGTTTCTGCTTGCGCCGTTCGACTCCTCTCGTCATTTTGCGTCGGAAATACTTGTGTTCCACTCCACGTTACGATTCTGGGAGCCAGAATGCCGTAAGATAGGTTTTTGGATATAACAGCAATTTCCTGACGAACGGTTGCTTGGATTTGAATTCTGCTTGCGCCGTTCGACTCCTCTCGTCATTTTGCGTCGGAAATACTTGTGTTCAATTCCAGATTGAGATTCTTGGGGCCAGAATACTCGATGATAGGTTTTTGGATATAACAGTGATTTCCTGACGAACGGTTGCTCGGAATTGAATTCTGCTTGCGCCGTTCGACTCCTCTCGTCATTTTGCGTCGGAAATACTTGTGTTCTACTCCACGTTACGATTCTGGGAGCCAGAATGCCGTAAGATAGGCTTTTGGATATAACAGCGATTTCCTGACGAACGGTTGCTTGTATTTGAATTCTGGTTGCAGCGTTCGATTCCTCTCGTGATTTTGCGTCGGAAATACTTGTGTTCAATTCCAGATTGAGATTCTTGGGGCCAGAATACTCGATGATAGGTTTTTGGATATAACAGTGATTTCCTGACGAACGGTTGCTCGGAATTGAATTCTGCTTGCGCCGTTCGACTCCTCTCGTCATTTTGCGTCGGAAATACTTGTGTTCAATTTCAGATTGCGATTCTACGAACCAGAATACTCGATGATAGGTTTTTGGATATAACAGTGATTTCATGACAAACGGAGGCTCGGATTAGGTTTCTGCTTGCGCCGTTCGACTCCTCTCGTCATTTTGCGTCGGAAATACTTGTGTTCTACTCCGCATTTCGATTCTGGGAGCCAGAATGCTGTAAGATATGTTTTTGGATATAATAGTGATTTCCTGACGAACCGAGGCTTGGATTTGGATTCTGCTTGCGGGGTTCGATTCCTCTCGTGATTTTTTGTCGAAAATACTTGTGTTCTACTCCACATTTCGATTCTGGGAGCCAGAATGCTGTAAGATAGGTTTTGGGATATAACAGTGATTTCATGACAAACGGAGGCTCGGATTAGGTTTCTGCTTGCGCCGTTCGACTCCTCTCGTCATTTTGCGTCGGAAATACTTGTGTCCAATTTCAGATTGCGATTCTGCGAGCCAGAATACTCGATGATAGGTTTTTGGATATAACAGTGATTTCATGACAAACGGAGGCTCGGATTAGGTTTCTGCTTGCGCCGTTCGACTCCTCTCGTCATTTTGCGTCGGAAATACTTGTGTTCCACTCCACGTTACGATTCTGGGAGCCAGAATGCCGTAAGATAGGTTTATGGATATAACAGCGATTTCCTGACGAACGGTTGCTTGGATTTGAATTCTGCTTGCGCCGTTCGACTCCTCTCGTCATTTTGCGTCGGAAATACTTGTGTTCAATTCCAGATTGAGATTCTTGGGGCCAGAATACTCGATGATAGGTTTTTGGATATAACAGTGATTTCCTGACGAACGGTTGCTCGGAATTGAATTCTGCTTGCGCCGTTCGACTCCTCTCGTCATTTTGCGTCGGAAATACTTGTGTTCAATTTCAGATTGCGATTTTACGAGCCAGAATACTCGATGATAGGTTTTTGGATATAACAGTGATTTCATGACAAACGGAGGCTCGGATTTGAATTCTGGTTGCGCCGTACGACTCCTCTCGTCATTTTGCGTCGGAAATAATTGTGTTCTACTCCACGTTACGATTCTGGGAGCCAGAATGCCGTAAGATAGGTTTTTGGATATAACAGTGATTTCCTGATGAACGGTTGCTCGGATTTGAATTCTGGTTGCGACGTTCGATTCCTCTCGTGATTTTGCGTCGGAAATACTTGTGTTCTACTCCACGTTACGATTCTGGGAGCCAGAATGCCGTAAGATTGGTTTTTGGTTATAACAGTGATTTCCTGACGAACGGTTGCTCGGATTTGAATTCTGCTTGCGCCGTTCGACTCCTCTCGTCATTTTGCGTCGGAAATACTTTTGTTCTACTCCACGTTACGATTCTGGGAGCCAGAATGCCGTAAGATAGGTTTTGGGATATAACAGTGATTTCCTGACGAACGGTTGCTCGGATTTGCATTCTGGTTGCGCCGTTCGACTCCTCTCGTCATTTTGCGTCGGAAATACTTGTGTTCAATTTCAGATTGCGATTCTACGAACCAGAATACTCGATGATAGGTTTTTGGATATAACAGTGATTTCATGACAAACGGAGGCTCGGATTAGGTTTCTGCTTGCGCCGTTCGACTCCTCTCGTCATTTTGCGTCGGAAATACTTGTGTTCTACTCCGCATTTCGATTCTGGGAGCCAGAATGCTGTAAGATATGTTTTTGGATATAATAGTGATTTCCTGACGAACCGAGGCTTGGATTTGGATTCTGCTTGCGGGGTTCGATTCCTCTCGTGATTTTTTGTCGAAAATACTTGTGTTCTACTCCACATTTCGATTCTGGGAGCCAGAATGCTGTAAGATAGGTTTTGGGATATAACAGTGATTTCATGACAAACGGAGGCTCGGATTAGGTTTCTGCTTGCGCCGTTCGACTCCTCTCGTCATTTTGCGTCGGAAATACTTGTGTCCAATTTCAGATTGCGATTCTGCGAGCCAGAATACTCGATGATAGGTTTTTGGATATAACAGTGATTTCATGACAAACGGAGGCTCGGATTAGGTTTCTGCTTGCGCCGTTCGACTCCTCTCGTCATTTTGCGTCGGAAATACTTGTGTTCCACTCCACGTTACGATTCTGGGAGCCAGAATGCCGTAAGATAGGTTTTTGGATATAACAGCGATTTCCTGACGAACGGTTGCTTGGATTTGAATTCTGCTTGCGCCGTTCGACTCCTCTCGTCATTTTGCGTCGGAAATACTTGTGTTCAATTCCAGATTGAGATTCTTGGGGCCAGAATACTCGATGATAGGTTTTTGGATATAACAGTGATTTCCTGACGAACGGTTGCTCGGAATTGAATTCTGCTTGCGCCGTTCGACTCCTCTCGTCATTTTGCGTCGGAAATACTTGTGTTCTACTCCACATTTCGATTCTGGAAGCCAGAATGCTGTAAGATATGTTTTTGGATATAACAGTGATTTCCTGACGAACCGAGGCTTGGATTTGGATTCTGCTTGCGGCGTTCGATTCCTCTCGTGATTTTTTGTCGAAAATACTTGTGTTCTACTCCACATTTCGATTCTGGGAGCCAGAATGCTGTAAGATATGTTTTTGGATATAACAGTGATTTCCTGACGAACGGTTGCTCGGATTTGAATTCTGCTTGCGCCGTTCGACTCCTCTCGTCATTTTGCGTCGGAAATACTTTTGTTCTACTCCACGTTACGATTCTGGGAGCCAGAATGCCGTAAGATAGGTTTTGGGATATAACAGTGATTTCCTGACGAACGGTTGCTCGGATTTGCATTCTGGTTGCGCCGTTCGACTCCTCTCGTCATTTTGCGTCGGAAATACTTGTGTTCTACTCCACATTTCGATTCTGGAAGCCAGAATGCTGTAAGATATGTTTTTGGATATAACAGTGATTTCATGACAAACGGAGGCTCGGATTTGAATTCTGGTTGCGCCGTACGACTCCTCTCGTCATTTTGCGTCGGAAATAATTGTGTTCTACTCCACGTTACGATTCTGGGAGCCAGAATGCCGTAAGATAGGTTTTGGGATATAACAGTGATTTCCTGACGAACGGTTGCTCGGATTTGAATTCTGCTTGCGCCGTTCGACTCCTCTCGTCATTTTGCGTCGGAAATACTTTTGTTCTACTCCACGTTACGATTCTGGGAGCCAGAATGCCGTAAGATAGGTTTTGGGATATAACAGTGATTTCCTGACGAACGGTTGCTCGGATTTGCATTCTGGTTGCGCCGTTCGACTCCTCTCGTCATTTTGCGTCGGAAATACTTGTGTTCAATTTCAGATTGCGATTCTACGAGCCAGAATACTCGATGATAGGTTTTTGGATATAACAGTGATTTCATGACAAACGGAGGCTCGGATTAGGTTTCTGCTTGCGCCGTTCGACTCCTCTCGTCATTTTGCGTCGGAAATACTTGTGTTCTACTCCACATTTCGATTCTGGAAGCCAGAATGCTGTAAGATATGTTTTTGGATATAACAGTGATTTCCTGACGAACCGAGGCTTGGATTTGGATTCTGCTTGCGGCGTTCGATTCCTCTCGTGATTTTTTGTCGAAAATACTTGTGTTCTACTCCACATTTCGATTCTGGGAGCCAGAATGCTGTAAGATATGTTTTTGGATATAACAGTGATTTCCTGACGAACGGTTGCTCGGATTTGCATTCTGGTTGCGCCGTTCGACTCCTCTCGTCATTTTGCGTCGGAAATACTTGTGTTCTACTCCACGTTACGATTCTGGGAGCCAGAATGCCGTAAGATAGGTTTTTGGATATAACAGCGATTTCCTGACGAACGGTTGCTTGGATTTGAATTCTGGTTGCAGCGTTCGATTCCTCTCGTGATTTTGCGTCGGAAATACTTGTGTTCAATTCCAGATTGAGATTCTTGGGGCCAGAATACTCGATGATAGGTTTTTGGATATAACAGTGATTTCCTGACAAACTGTTGCTCGGATTTGAATTCTGCTTGCGCCGTTCGACTCCTCTCGTCATTTTGCGTCGGAAATACTTGTGTTCTACTCCACGTTACGATTCTGGGAGCCAGAATGCCGTAAGATAGGTTTTTGGATATGACAGTGATTTCCTGACGGGCGGAGGCTCGAATTTGGATTCTGCATGCGCCACTCGACTCCTCTCGTGATTTTTTGTCGAAAATACTTGTGTTCTACTCCACATTTCGATTCTGGGAGCCAGAATGCTGTAAGATAGGTTTTGGGATATAACAGTGATTTCATGACAAACGGAGGCTCGGATTAGGTTTCTGCTTGCGCCGTTCGACTCCTCTCGTCATTTTGCGTCGGAAATACTTGTGTTCTACTCCGCATTTCGATTCTGGGAGCCAGAATGCTGTAAGATATGTTTTTGGATATAATAGTGATTTCCTGACGAACCGAGGCTTGGATTTGGATTCTGCTTGCGGGGTTCGATTCCTCTCGTGATTTTTTGTCGAAAATACTTGTGTTCTACTCCACATTTCGATTCTGGGAGCCAGAATGCTGTAAGATAGGTTTTGGGATATAACAGTGATTTCATGACAAACGGAGGCTCGGATTAGGTTTCTGCTTGCGCCGTTCGACTCCTCTCGTCATTTTGCGTCGGAAATACTTGTGTCCAATTTCAGATTGCGATTCTGCGAGCCAGAATACTCGATGATAGGTTTTTGGATATAACAGTGATTTCATGACAAACGGAGGCTCGGATTAGGTTTCTGCTTGCGCCGTTCGACTCCTCTCGTCATTTTGCGTCGGAAATACTTGTGTTCCACTCCACGTTACGATTCTGGGAGCCAGAATGCCGTAAGATAGGTTTTTGGATATAACAGCGATTTCCTGACGAACGGTTGCTTGGATTTGAATTCTGCTTGCGCCGTTCGACTCCTCTCGTCATTTTGCGTCGGAAATACTTGTGTTCAATTCCAGATTGAGATTCTTGGGGCCAGAATACTCGATGATAGGTTTTTGGATATAACAGTGATTTCCTGACGAACGGTTGCTCGGAATTGAATTCTGCTTGCGCCGTTCGACTCCTCTCGTCATTTTGCGTCGGAAATACTTGTGTTCTACTCCACATTTCGATTCTGGAAGCCAGAATGCTGTAAGATATGTTTTTGGATATAACAGTGATTTCCTGACGAACCGAGGCTTGGATTTGGATTCTGCTTGCGGCGTTCGATTCCTCTCGTGATTTTTTGTCGAAAATACTTGTGTTCTACTCCACATTTCGATTCTGGGAGCCAGAATGCTGTAAGATATGTTTTTGGATATAACAGTGATTTCCTGACGAACGGTTGCTCGGATTTGAATTCTGCTTGCGCCGTTCGACTCCTCTCGTCATTTTGCGTCGGAAATACTTTTGTTCTACTCCACGTTACGATTCTGGGAGCCAGAATGCCGTAAGATAGGTTTTGGGATATAACAGTGATTTCCTGACGAACGGTTGCTCGGATTTGCATTCTGGTTGCGCCGTTCGACTCCTCTCGTCATTTTGCGTCGGAAATACTTGTGTTCTACTCCACATTTCGATTCTGGAAGCCAGAATGCTGTAAGATATGTTTTTGGATATAACAGTGATTTCATGACAAACGGAGGCTCGGATTTGAATTCTGGTTGCGCCGTACGACTCCTCTCGTCATTTTGCGTCGGAAATAATTGTGTTCTACTCCACGTTACGATTCTGGGAGCCAGAATGCCGTAAGATAGGTTTTGGGATATAACAGTGATTTCCTGACGAACGGTTGCTCGGATTTGAATTCTGCTTGCGCCGTTCGACTCCTCTCGTCATTTTGCGTCGGAAATACTTTTGTTCTACTCCACGTTACGATTCTGGGAGCCAGAATGCCGTAAGATAGGTTTTGGGATATAACAGTGATTTCCTGACGAACGGTTGCTCGGATTTGCATTCTGGTTGCGCCGTTCGACTCCTCTCGTCATTTTGCGTCGGAAATACTTGTGTTCAATTTCAGATTGCGATTCTACGAGCCAGAATACTCGATGATAGGTTTTTGGATATAACAGTGATTTCATGACAAACGGAGGCTCGGATTAGGTTTCTGCTTGCGCCGTTCGACTCCTCTCGTCATTTTGCGTCGGAAATACTTGTGTTCTACTCCACATTTCGATTCTGGAAGCCAGAATGCTGTAAGATATGTTTTTGGATATAACAGTGATTTCCTGACGAACCGAGGCTTGGATTTGGATTCTGCTTGCGGCGTTCGATTCCTCTCGTGATTTTTTGTCGAAAATACTTGTGTTCTACTCCACATTTCGATTCTGGGAGCCAGAATGCTGTAAGATATGTTTTTGGATATAACAGTGATTTCCTGACGAACGGTTGCTCGGATTTGCATTCTGGTTGCGCCGTTCGACTCCTCTCGTCATTTTGCGTCGGAAATACTTGTGTTCTACTCCACGTTACGATTCTGGGAGCCAGAATGCCGTAAGATAGGTTTTTGGATATAACAGCGATTTCCTGACGAACGGTTGCTTGGATTTGAATTCTGGTTGCAGCGTTCGATTCCTCTCGTGATTTTGCGTCGGAAATACTTGTGTTCAATTCCAGATTGAGATTCTTGGGGCCAGAATACTCGATGATAGGTTTTTGGATATAACAGTGATTTCCTGACAAACTGTTGCTCGGATTTGAATTCTGCTTGCGCCGTTCGACTCCTCTCGTCATTTTGCGTCGGAAATACTTGTGTTCTACTCCACGTTACGATTCTGGGAGCCAGAATGCCGTAAGATAGGTTTTTGGATATGACAGTGATTTCCTGACGGGCGGAGGCTCGAATTTGGATTCTGCATGCGCCACTCGACTCCTCTCGTGATTTTTTGTCGAAAATACTTGTGTTCTACTCCACATTTCGATTCTGGGAGCCAGAATGCTGTAAGATAGGTTTTGGGATATAACAGTGATTTCATGACAAACGGAGGCTCGGATTAGGTTTCTGCTTGCGCCGTTCGACTCCTCTCGTCATTTTGCGTCGGAAATACTTGTGTTCTACTCCGCATTTCGATTCTGGGAGCCAGAATGCTGTAAGATATGTTTTTGGATATAATAGTGATTTCCTGACGAACCGAGGCTTGGATTTGGATTCTGCTTGCGGGGTTCGATTCCTCTCGTGATTTTTTGTCGAAAATACTTGTGTTCTACTCCACATTTCGATTCTGGGAGCCAGAATGCTGTAAGATAGGTTTTGGGATATAACAGTGATTTCATGACAAACGGAGGCTCGGATTAGGTTTCTGCTTGCGCCGTTCGACTCCTCTCGTCATTTTGCGTCGGAAATACTTGTGTCCAATTTCAGATTGCGATTCTGCGAGCCAGAATACTCGATGATAGGTTTTTGGATATAACAGTGATTTCATGACAAACGGAGGCTCGGATTAGGTTTCTGCTTGCGCCGTTCGACTCCTCTCGTCATTTTGCGTCGGAAATACTTGTGTTCCACTCCACGTTACGATTCTGGGAGCCAGAATGCCGTAAGATAGGTTTATGGATATAACAGCGATTTCCTGACGAACGGTTGCTTGGATTTGAATTCTGCTTGCGCCGTTCGACTCCTCTCGTCATTTTGCGTCGGAAATACTTGTGTTCAATTCCAGATTGAGATTCTTGGGGCCAGAATACTCGATGATAGGTTTTTGGATATAACAGTGATTTCCTGACGAACGGTTGCTCGGAATTGAATTCTGCTTGCGCCGTTCGACTCCTCTCGTCATTTTGCGTCGGAAATACTTGTGTTCAATTTCAGATTGCGATTTTACGAGCCAGAATACTCGATGATAGGTTTTTGGATATAACAGTGATTTCATGACAAACGGAGGCTCGGATTTGAATTCTGGTTGCGCCGTACGACTCCTCTCGTCATTTTGCGTCGGAAATAATTGTGTTCTACTCCACGTTACGATTCTGGGAGCCAGAATGCCGTAAGATAGGTTTTTGGATATAACAGTGATTTCCTGATGAACGGTTGCTCGGATTTGAATTCTGGTTGCGACGTTCGATTCCTCTCGTGATTTTGCGTCGGAAATACTTGTGTTCTACTCCACGTTACGATTCTGGGAGCCAGAATGCCGTAAGATTGGTTTTTGGTTATAACAGTGATTTCCTGACGAACGGTTGCTCGGATTTGAATTCTGCTTGCGCCGTTCGACTCCTCTCGTCATTTTGCGTCGGAAATACTTTTGTTCTACTCCACGTTACGATTCTGGGAGCCAGAATGCCGTAAGATAGGTTTTGGGATATAACAGTGATTTCCTGACGAACGGTTGCTCGGATTTGCATTCTGGTTGCGCCGTTCGACTCCTCTCGTCATTTTGCGTCGGAAATACTTGTGTTCAATTTCAGATTGCGATTCTACGAACCAGAATACTCGATGATAGGTTTTTGGATATAACAGTGATTTCATGACAAACGGAGGCTCGGATTAGGTTTCTGCTTGCGCCGTTCGACTCCTCTCGTCATTTTGCGTCGGAAATACTTGTGTTCTACTCCGCATTTCGATTCTGGGAGCCAGAATGCTGTAAGATATGTTTTTGGATATAATAGTGATTTCCTGACGAACCGAGGCTTGGATTTGGATTCTGCTTGCGGGGTTCGATTCCTCTCGTGATTTTTTGTCGAAAATACTTGTGTTCTACTCCACATTTCGATTCTGGGAGCCAGAATGCTGTAAGATAGGTTTTGGGATATAACAGTGATTTCATGACAAACGGAGGCTCGGATTAGGTTTCTGCTTGCGCCGTTCGACTCCTCTCGTCATTTTGCGTCGGAAATACTTGTGTCCAATTTCAGATTGCGATTCTGCGAGCCAGAATACTCGATGATAGGTTTTTGGATATAACAGTGATTTCATGACAAACGGAGGCTCGGATTAGGTTTCTGCTTGCGCCGTTCGACTCCTCTCGTCATTTTGCGTCGGAAATACTTGTGTTCCACTCCACGTTACGATTCTGGGAGCCAGAATGCCGTAAGATAGGTTTTTGGATATAACAGCGATTTCCTGACGAACGGTTGCTTGGATTTGAATTCTGCTTGCGCCGTTCGACTCCTCTCGTCATTTTGCGTCGGAAATACTTGTGTTCAATTCCAGATTGAGATTCTTGGGGCCAGAATACTCGATGATAGGTTTTTGGATATAACAGTGATTTCCTGACGAACGGTTGCTCGGAATTGAATTCTGCTTGCGCCGTTCGACTCCTCTCGTCATTTTGCGTCGGAAATACTTGTGTTCTACTCCACATTTCGATTCTGGAAGCCAGAATGCTGTAAGATATGTTTTTGGATATAACAGTGATTTCCTGACGAACCGAGGCTTGGATTTGGATTCTGCTTGCGGCGTTCGATTCCTCTCGTGATTTTTTGTCGAAAATACTTGTGTTCTACTCCACATTTCGATTCTGGGAGCCAGAATGCTGTAAGATATGTTTTTGGATATAACAGTGATTTCCTGACGAACGGTTGCTCGGATTTGAATTCTGCTTGCGCCGTTCGACTCCTCTCGTCATTTTGCGTCGGAAATACTTTTGTTCTACTCCACGTTACGATTCTGGGAGCCAGAATGCCGTAAGATAGGTTTTGGGATATAACAGTGATTTCCTGACGAACGGTTGCTCGGATTTGCATTCTGGTTGCGCCGTTCGACTCCTCTCGTCATTTTGCGTCGGAAATACTTGTGTTCTACTCCACATTTCGATTCTGGAAGCCAGAATGCTGTAAGATATGTTTTTGGATATAACAGTGATTTCATGACAAACGGAGGCTCGGATTTGAATTCTGGTTGCGCCGTACGACTCCTCTCGTCATTTTGCGTCGGAAATAATTGTGTTCTACTCCACGTTACGATTCTGGGAGCCAGAATGCCGTAAGATAGGTTTTGGGATATAACAGTGATTTCCTGACGAACGGTTGCTCGGATTTGAATTCTGCTTGCGCCGTTCGACTCCTCTCGTCATTTTGCGTCGGAAATACTTTTGTTCTACTCCACGTTACGATTCTGGGAGCCAGAATGCCGTAAGATAGGTTTTGGGATATAACAGTGATTTCCTGACGAACGGTTGCTCGGATTTGCATTCTGGTTGCGCCGTTCGACTCCTCTCGTCATTTTGCGTCGGAAATACTTGTGTTCAATTTCAGATTGCGATTCTACGAGCCAGAATACTCGATGATAGGTTTTTGGATATAACAGTGATTTCATGACAAACGGAGGCTCGGATTAGGTTTCTGCTTGCGCCGTTCGACTCCTCTCGTCATTTTGCGTCGGAAATACTTGTGTTCTACTCCACATTTCGATTCTGGAAGCCAGAATGCTGTAAGATATGTTTTTGGATATAACAGTGATTTCCTGACGAACCGAGGCTTGGATTTGGATTCTGCTTGCGGCGTTCGATTCCTCTCGTGATTTTTTGTCGAAAATACTTGTGTTCTACTCCACATTTCGATTCTGGGAGCCAGAATGCTGTAAGATATGTTTTTGGATATAACAGTGATTTCCTGACGAACGGTTGCTCGGATTTGCATTCTGGTTGCGCCGTTCGACTCCTCTCGTCATTTTGCGTCGGAAATACTTGTGTTCTACTCCACGTTACGATTCTGGGAGCCAGAATGCCGTAAGATAGGTTTTTGGATATAACAGCGATTTCCTGACGAACGGTTGCTTGGATTTGAATTCTGGTTGCAGCGTTCGATTCCTCTCGTGATTTTGCGTCGGAAATACTTGTGTTCAATTCCAGATTGAGATTCTTGGGGCCAGAATACTCGATGATAGGTTTTTGGATATAACAGTGATTTCCTGACAAACTGTTGCTCGGATTTGAATTCTGCTTGCGCCGTTCGACTCCTCTCGTCATTTTGCGTCGGAAATACTTGTGTTCTACTCCACGTTACGATTCTGGGAGCCAGAATGCCGTAAGATAGGTTTTTGGATATGACAGTGATTTCCTGACGGGCGGAGGCTCGAATTTGGATTCTGCATGCGCCACTCGACTCCTCTCGTGATTTTTTGTCGAAAATACTTGTGTTCTACTCCACATTTCGATTCTGGGAGCCAGAATGCTGTAAGATAGGTTTTGGGATATAACAGTGATTTCATGACAAACGGAGGCTCGGATTAGGTTTCTGCTTGCGCCGTTCGACTCCTCTCGTCATTTTGCGTCGGAAATAATTGTGTTCTACTCCACGTTACGATTCTGGGAGCCAGAATGCCGTAAGATAGGCTTTGGGATATAACAGTGATTTCCTGACGAACGGTTGCTCGGATTTGCATTTTGGTTGCGCCGTTCGACTCCTCTCGTCATTTTGCGTCGGAAATACTTGTGTTCAATTTCAGATTGCGATTTTACGAGCCAGAATACTCGATGATAGGTTTTTGGATATAACAGTGATTTCATGACAAACGGAGGCTCGGATTTGAATTCTGGTTGCGCCGTACGACTCCTCTCGTCATTTTGCGTCGGAAATAATTGTGTTCTACTCCACGTTACGATTCTGGGAGCCAGAATGCCGTAAGATAGGTTTTTGGATATAACAGTGATTTCCTGATGAACGGTTGCTCGGATTTGAATTCTGGTTGCGACGTTCGATTCCTCTCGTGATTTTGCGTCGGAAATACTTGTGTTCTATTCCACGTTACGATTCTGGGAGCCAGAATGCCGTAAGATAGGCTTTTTGGATATAACAGTGGTTTCCTGACGAACGGTTGCTCGGATTTGAATTCTGGTTGCAGCGTTCGATTTCTCTCGTGATTTTGCGTCGGAAATACTTGTGTTCAATTCCAGATTGAGATTCTTGGGGCCAGAATACTCGATGATAGGTTTTTGGATATAACAGCGATTTCCTGACGAACGGTTGCTTGGATTTGAATTCTGGTTGCAGCGTTCGATTCCTCTCGTGATTTTGCGTCGGAAATACTTGTGTTCAATTCCAGATTGAGATTCTTGGGGCCAGAATACTCGATGATAGGTTTTTGGATATAACAGTGATTTCCTGACAAACTGTTGCTCGGATTTGAATTCTGCTTGCGCCGTTCGACTCCTCTCGTCATTTTGCGTCGGAAATACTTGTGTTCTACTCCACGTTACGATTCTGGGAGCCAGAATGCCGTAAGATAGGTTTTTGGATATGACAGTGATTTCCTGACGGGCGGAGGCTCGAATTTGGATTCTGCATGCGCCACTCGACTCCTCTCGTGATTTTTTGTCGAAAATACTTGTGTTCTACTCCACATTTCGATTCTGGGAGCCAGAATGCTGTAAGATAGGTTTTGGGATATAACAGTGATTTCATGACAAACGGAGGCTCGGATTAGGTTTCTGCTTGCGCCGTTCGACTCCTCTCGTCATTTTGCGTCGGAAATAATTGTGTTCTACTCCACGTTACGATTCTGGGAGCCAGAATGCCGTAAGATAGGCTTTGGGATATAACAGTGATTTCCTGACGAACGGTTGCTCGGATTTGCATTCTGGTTGCGCCGTTCGACTCCTCTCGTCATTTTGCGTCGGAAATAATTGTGTTCTACTCCACGTTACGATTCTGGGAGCCAGAATGCCGTAAGATAGGCTTTTTGGATATAACAGTGGTTTCCTGACGAACGGTTGCTCGGATTTGAATTCTGGTTGCAGCGTTCGATTTCTCTCGTGATTTTGCGTCGGAAATACTTGTGTTCAATTCCAGATTGAGATTCTTGGGGCCAGAATACTCGATGATAGGTTTTTGGATATAACAGTGATTTCCTGACGGGCTGAGGCTCGGATTAGGTTTCTGCTTGCGCCGTTCGACTCCTCTCGTCATTTTGCGTCGGAAATACTTGTGTTCCACTCCACGTTACGATTCTGGGAGCCAGAATGCCGTAAGATAGGTTTTTGGATATAACAGCAATTTCCTGACGAACGGTTGCTTGGATTTGAATTCTGCTTGCGCCGTTCGACTCCTCTCGTCATTTTGCGTCGGAAATACTTGTGTTCAATTCCAGATTGAGATTCTTCGGGCCAGAATACTCGATGATAGGTTTTTGGATATAACAGTGATTTCCTGACGAACGGTTGCTCGGAATTGAATTCTGCTTGCGCCGTTCGACTCCTCTCGTCATTTTGCGTCGGAAATACTTGTGTTCTACTCCACGTTACGATTCTGGGAGCCAGAATGCCGTAAGATAGGCTTTTGGATATAACAGCGATTTCCTGACGAACGGTTGCTTGTATTTGAATTCTGGTTGCAGCGTTCGATTCCTCTCGTGATTTTGCGTCGGAAATACTTGTGTTCAATTCCAGATTGAGATTCTTGGGGCCAGAATACTCGATGATAGGTTTTTGGATATAACAGTGATTTCCTGACGAACGGTTGCTCGGAATTGAATTCTGCTTGCGCCGTTCGACTCCTCTCGTCATTTTGCGTCGGAAATACTTGTGTTCTACTCGACGTTACGATTCTGGTAGCCAGAATGCCGTAAGATAGGCTTTTGGATATAACAGCGATTTCCTGACGAACGGTTGCTTGGATTTGAATTCTGCTTGCGCCGTTCGACTCCTCTCGTCATTTTGCGTCGGAAATACTTGTGTTCAATTCCAGATTGAGATTCTTGGGGCCAGAATACTCGATGATAGGTTTTTGGATATAACAGTGATTTCCTGACGAACGGTTGCTCGGAATTGAATTCTGCTTGCGCCGTTCGACTCCTCTCGTCATTTTGCGTTGGAAATACTTGTGTTCTACTCCACGTTACGATTCTGGGAGCCAGAATGCCGTAAGATAGGCTTTTGGATATAACAGCGATTTCCTGACGAACGGTTGCTCGGATTTGAATTCTGCTTGCGCCGTTCGACTCCTCTCGTCATTTTGCGTCGGAAATACTTGTGTTCAATTTCAGATTGCGATTCTACGAACCAGAATACTCGATGATAGGTTTTTGGATATAACAGTGATTTCATGACAAACGGAGGCTCGGATTAGGTTTCTGCTTGCGCCGTTCGACTCCTCTCGTCATTTTGCGTCGGAAATACTTGTGTTCCACTCCACGTTACGATTCTGGGAGCCAGAATGCCGTAAGATAGGTTTTTGGATATAACAGCGATTTCCTGACGAACGGTTGCTTGGATTTGAATTCTGCTTGCGCCGTTCGACTCCTCTCGTCATTTTGCGTCGGAAATACTTGTGTTCAATTCCAGATTGAGATTCTTGGGGCCAGAATACTCGATGATAGGTTTTTGGATATAACAGTGATTTCCTGACGAACGGTTGCTCGGAATTGAATTCTGCTTGCGCCGTTCGACTCCTCTCGTCATTTTGCGTTGGAAATACTTGTGTTCTACTCCACGTTACGATTCTGGGAGCCAGAATGCCGTAAGATAGGCTTTTGGATATAACAGCGATTTCCTGACGAACGGTTGCTCGGATTTGAATTCTGCTTGCGCCGTTCGACTCCTCTCGTCATTTTGCGTCGGAAATACTTGTGTTCAATTTCAGATTGCGATTCTACGAACCAGAATACTCGATGATAGGTTTTTGGATATAACAGTGATTTCATGACAAACGGAGGCTCGGATTAGGTTTCTGCTTGCGCAGTTCGACTCCTCTCGTCATTTTGCGTCGGAAATACTTGTGTTCTACTCCGCATTTCGATTCTGGGAGCCAGAATGCTGTAAGATATGTTTTTGGATATAATAGTGATTTCCTGACGAACCGAGGCTTGGATTTGGATTCTGCTTGCGGGGTTCGATTCCTCTCGTGATTTTTTGTCGAAAATACTTGTGTTCTACTCCACATTTCGATTCTGGGAGCCAGAATGCTGTAAGATAGGTTTTGGGATATAACAGTGATTTCATGACAAACGGAGGCTTGGATTAGGTTTCTGCTTGCGCCGTTCGACTCCTCTCGTCATTTTGCGTCGGAAATACTTGTGTTCAATTTCAGATTGCGATTCTGCGAGCCAGAATACTCGATGATAGGTTTTTGGATATAACAGTGATTTCATGACAAACGGAGGCTCGGATTAGGTTTCTGCTTGCGCCGTTCGACTCCTCTCGTCATTTTGCGTCGGAAATACTTGTGTTCCACTCCACGTTACGATTCTGGGAGCCAGAATGCCGTAAGATAGGTTTTTGGATATAACAGCGATTTCCTGACGAACGGTTGCTTGGATTTGAATTCTGCTTGCGCCGTTCGACTCCTCTCGTGATTTTGCGTCGGAAATACTTGTGTTCTACTCCACATTTCGATTCTGGGAGCCAGAATGCTGTAAGATATGTTTTTGGATATAACAGTGATTTCCTGACGAACCGAGGCTTGGATTTGGATTCTGGTTGCGGTGTTCGATTCCTCTCGTGATTTTCCGTCGGAAATACTTGTGTTCTACTCCACGTTACGATTCTGGGAGCCAGAATGCCGTAAGATAGGTTTTTGGATATACCAGCGATTTCCTGACGAACGGTTGCTTGGATTTGAATTCTGGTTGCAGCGTTCGATTCCTCTCGTGATTTTGCGTCGGAAATACTTGTGTTCAATTCCAGATTGAGATTCTTGGGGCCAGAATACTCGATGATAGGTTTTTGGATATAACAGTGATTTCCTGACAAACTGTTGCTCGGATTTGAATTCTGCTTGCGCCGTTCGACTCCTCTCGTCATTTTGCGTCGGAAATACTTGTGTTCCACTCCACGTTACGATTCTGGGAGCCAGAATGCCGTAAGATAGGTTTTTGGATATAACAGCGATTTCCTGACGAACGGTTGCATGGATTTGAATTCTGCTTGCGCCGTTCGACTCCTCTCGTCATTTTGCGTCGGAAATACTTGTGTTCTACTCCACGTTACGATTCTGGGAGCCAGAATGCCGTAAGATAGGCTTTTGGATATAACAGCGATTTCCTGACGAACGGTTGCTTGTATTTGAATTCTGGTTGCAGCGTTCGATTCCTCTCGTGATTTTGCGTCGGAAATACTTGTGTTCAATTCCAGATTGAGATTCTTGGGGCCAGAATACTCGATGATAGGTTTTTGGATATAACAGTGATTTCCTGACGGGCTGAGGCTCGAATTTGGATTGTGCATGCCCCGTTCAACTCCTCTCGTCAGTTTGGGTCGGAAATACTTGCGTTCAATTTCAGATTGCGATTCTGGGAGCCAGAATGCTGTAAGATAGGTTTTTGGGTATAACAGTGATTTCCTGACGAACGGTTGCTCGGATTTGAATTCTGCTTGCGCCGTTCGACTCCTCTCGTCATTTTGCGTCGGAAATACTTGTGTTCAATTTCAGATTGCGATTCTACGAACCAGAATACTCGATGATAGGTTTTTGGATATAACAGTGATTTCCTGACGAACCGAGGCTTGGATTTGAATTCTGGTTGCGCCGTTCGACTCCTCTCGTTATTTTGCGTCGGAAATAATTGTGTTCTACACCACGTTACGATTCTGGGAGCCAGAATGCTGTTTGATAGGCTTTTGGATATAACAGCGATTTCCTGACGAACGGTTGCTCGGATTTGAATTCTGCTTGCGCCGTTCGACTCCTCTCGTCATTTTGCGTCGGAAATACTTTTGTTCTACTCCACGTTACGATTCTGGGAGCCAGAATGCCGTAAGATAGGTTTTGGGATATAACAGTGATTTCCTGACGAACGGTTGCTCGGATTTGCATTCTGGTTGCTCCGTTCGACTCCTCTCGTGATTTTGCGTCGGAAATACTTGCGTTCACTTTCAGATTGCGATTCTGGGAGCCAGAATGCTGTTTGATAGGCTTTTGGATATAACAGCGATTTCCTGACGAACGGTTGCTCGGATTTGAATTCTGGTTGCGGCGTTCGATTCCTCTCGTGATTTTGCGTCGGAAATACTTGTGTTCTACTCCACGTTACGATTCTGGGAGCCAGAATGCCGTAAGATACGTTTTTGGATATAACAGTGATTTCCTGACGGGCTGAGGCTCGGATTTGAATTCTGCTTGCGCCGTTCGACTCCTCTCGTCATTTTGCGTCGGAAATACTTGTGTTCTACTCCACGTTACGATTCTGGGAGCCAGAATGCCGTAAGATTGGTTTTTGGATATAACAGTGGTTTCCTGACGAACGGTTGCTCGGATTTGAATTCTGCTTGCGCCGTTCGACTCCTCTCGTCATTTTGCGTCGGAAATACTTGTGTTCTACTCCACGTTACGATTCTGGGAGCCAGAATGCCGTAAGATACGTTTTTGGATATAACAGTGATTTCCTGACGGGCTGAGGCTCGGATTTGAATTCTGCTTGCGCCGTTCGACTCCTCTCGTCATTTTGCGTCGGAAATACTTGTGTTCTACTCCACGTTACGATTCTGGGAGCCAGAATGCCGTAAGATTGGTTTTTGGATATAACAGTGGTTTCCTGACGAACGGTTGCTCGGATTTGAATTCTGCTTGCGCCGTTCGACTCCTCTCGTCATTTTGCGTCGGAAATACTTTTGTTCTACTCCACGTTACGATTCTGGGAGCCAGAATACCGTAAGATAGGCTTTTGGATATAACAGCGATTTCCTGACGAACGGTTGCTTGTATTTGAATTCTGGTTGCAGCGTTCGATTCCTCTCGTGATTTTGCGTCGGAAATACTTGTGTTCTACTCCACGTTACGATTCTGGGAGCCAGAATGCCGTAAGATACGTTTTTGGATATAACAGTGATTTCCTGACGGGCTGAGGCTCGGATTTGAATTCTGCTTGCGCCGTTCGACTCCTCTCGTGATTTTGCGTCGGAAATACTTGCGTTCAATTTCAGATTGCGATTCTGGGAGCCAGAATGCTGTAAGATAGGTTTTTGGATATAACAGTGATTTCCTGACGAACGGTTGCTCGGATTTGAATTCTGCTTGCGCCGTTCGATTCCTCTCGTGATTTTGCGTCGGAAATACTTTTGTTCTACTCCACGTTACGATTCTGGGAGCCAGAATGCCGTAAGATAGGTTTTGGGATATAACAGTGATTTCCTGACGAACGGTTGCTCGGATTTGCATTCTGGTTGCTCCGTTCGACTCCTCTCGTGATTTTGCGTCGGAAATACTTGCGTTCACTTTCAGATTGCGATTCTGGGAGCCAGAATGCTGTAAGATAGGTTTTTGGATATAACAGTGATTTCCTGACGAACGGTTGCTCGGATTTGAATTCTGGTTGCGGCGTTCGATTCCTCTCGTGATTTTGCGTCGGAAATACTTGTGTTCTACTCCACGTTACGATTCTGGGAGCCAGAATGCCGTAAGATACGTTTTTGGATATAACAGTGATTTCCTGACGGGCTGAGGCTCGGATTTGAATTCTGCTTGCGCCGTTCGACTCCTCTCGTCATTTTGCGTCGGAAATACTTGTGTTCTACTCCACGTTACGATTCTGGGAGCCAGAATGCCGTAAGATTGGTTTTTGGATATAACAGTGGTTTCCTGACGAACGGTTGCTCGGATTTGAATTCTGCTTGCGCCGTTCGACTCCTCTCGTCATTTTGCGTCGGAAATACTTTTGTTCTACTCCACGTTACGATTCTGGGAGCCAGAATGCCGTAAGATAGGTTTTGGGATATAACAGTGATTTCCTAACGAACGGTTGCTCGGATTTGCATTCTGGTTGCTCCGTTCGACTCCTCTCGTGATTTTGCGTCGGAAATACTTGCGTTCAATTTCAGATTGCGATTATGGGAGCCAGAATGCTGTAAGATAGGTTTTTGGATATAACAGTGATTTCCTGACGAACGGTTGCTCGGATTTGAATTCTGGTTGCGGCGTTCGATTCCTCTCGTGATTTTGCGTCGGAAATACTTGTGTTCTACTCCACGTTACGATTCTGGGAGCCAGAATGCCGTAAGATACGTTTTTGGATATAACAGTGATTTCCTGACGGGCTGAGGCTCGGATTTGAATTCTGCTTGCGCCGTTCGACTCCTCTCGTCATTTTGCGTCGGAAATACTTGTGTTCTACTCCACGTTACGATTCTGGGAGCCAGAATGCTGTAAGATAGCTTTTTGGATATAAGAGTGATTTCCTGACGAACGGTTGCTCGGATTTGAATTCTGGTTGCGCCGTTCGACTCCTCTCGTTATTTTGCGTCGGAAATAATTGTGTTCTACTCCACGTTACGATTCTGGGAGCCAGAATGCTGTTTGATAGGCTTTTGGATATAACAGCGATTTCCTGACGAACGGTTGCTCGGATTTGAATTCTGCTTGCGCCGTTCGACTCCTCTCGTCATTTTGCGTCGGAAATACTTTTGTTCTACTCCACGTTACGATTCTGGGAGCCAGAATGCCGTAAGATAGGTTTTGGGATATAACAGTGATTTCCTGACGAACGGTTGCTCGGATTTGCATTCTGGTTGCTCCGTTCGACTCCTCTCGTGATTTTGCGTCGGAAATACTTGCGTTCACTTTCAGATTGCGATTCTGGGAGCCAGAATGCTGTAAGATAGGTTTTTGGATATAACAGTGATTTCCTGACGAACGGTTGCTCGGATTTGAATTCTGGTTGCGGCGTTCGATTCCTCTCGTGATTTTGCGTCGGAAATACTTGTGTTCTACTCCACGTTACGATTCTGGGAGCCAGAATGCCGTAAGATACGTTTTTGGATATAACAGTGGTTTCCTGACGAACGGTTGCTCGGATTTGAATTCTGCTTGCGCCGTTCGACTCCTCTCGTCATTTTGCGTCGGAAATACTTTTGTTCTACTCCACGTTACGATTCTGGGAGCCAGAATGCCGTAAGATAGGCTTTTGGATATAACAGCGATTTCCTGACGAACGGTTGCTTGTATTTGAATTCTGGTTGCAGCGTTCGATTCCTCTCGTGATTTTGCGTCGGAAATACTTGTGTTCTACTCCACGTTACGATTCTGGGAGCCAGAATGCCGTAAGATACGTTTTTGGATATAACAGTGATTTCCTGACGGGCTGAGGCTCGGATTTGAATTCTGCTTGCGCCGTTCGACTCCTCTCGTCATTTTGCGTCGGAAATACTTGTGTTCTACTCCACGTTACAATTCTGGGAGCCAGAATGCCGTAAGATTGGTTTTTGGATATAACAGTGGTTTCCTGACGAACGGTTGCTCGGATTTGCAATCTGGTTGCTCCGTTCGACTCCTCTCGTGATTTTGCGTCGGAAATACTTGCGTTCAATTTCAGATTGCCATTCTGGGAGCCAGAATGCTGTAAGATAGGTTTTTGGATATAACAGTGATTTCCTGACGAACGGTTGCTCGGATTTGAATTCTGGTTGCAGCGTTCGATTCCTCTCGTGATTTTGCGTCGGAAATACTTGTGTTCAATTCCAGATTGAGATTCTTGGGGCCAGAATACTCGATGATAGGTTTTTGGATATAACAGTGATTTCCTGACGGGCTGAGGCTCGGATTTGAATTCTGCTTGCGCCGTTCGACTCCTCTCGTCATTTTGCGTCGGAAATACTTGTGTTCTACTCCACGTTACGATTCTGGGAGCCAGAATGCCGTAAGATTGGTTTTTGGATATAACAGTGGTTTCCTGACGAACGGTTGCTCGGATTTGCATTCTGGTTGCTCCGTTCGACTCCTCTCGTGATTTTGCGTCGGAAATACTTGCGTTCAATTTCAGATTGCGATTCTGGGAGCCAGAATGCTGTAAGATAGGTTTTTGGATATAACAGTGATTTCCTGACGAACGGTTGCTCGGATTTGAATTCTGGTTGCAGCGTTCGATTCCTCTCGTGATTTTGCGTCGGAAATACTTGTGTTCAATACCAGATTGAGATTCTTGGGGCCAGAATACTCGATGATAGGTTTTTGGATATAACAGTGATTTCCTGACGGGCTGAGGCTCGAATTTGGATTGTGCATGCCCCGTTCAACTCCTCTCGTCAGTTTGGGTCGGAAATACTTGCGTTCAATTTCAGATTGCGATTCTGGGAGCCAGAATGCTGTAAGATAGGTTTTTGGATATAACAGTGATTTCCTGACGAACGGTTGCTCGGATTTGAATTCTGGTTGCGGCGTTCGATTCCTCTCGTGATTTTGCGTCGGAAATACTTGTGTTCTACTCCACGTTACGATTCTGGGAGCCAGAATGCCGTAAGATACGTTTTTGGATATAACAGTGATTTCCTGACGGGCTGAGGCTCGGATTTGAATTCTGCTTGCGCCGTTCGACTCCTCTCGTCATTTTGCGTCGGAAATACTTGTGTTCTACTCCACGTTACGATTCTGGGAGCCAGAATGCCGTAAGATTGGTTTTTGGATATAACAGTGGTTTCCTGACGAACGGTTGCTCGGATTTGCAATCTGGTTGCTCCGTTCGACTCCTCTCGTGATTTTGCGTCGGAAATACTTGCGTTCAATTTCAGATTGCCATTCTGGGAGCCAGAATGCTGTAAGATAGGTTTTTGGATATAACAGTGATTTCCTGACGAACGGTTGCTCGGATTTGAATTCTGGTTGCAGCGTTCGATTCCTCTCGTGATTTTGCGTCGGAAATACTTGTGTTCAATTCCAGATTGAGATTCTTGGGGCCAGAATACTCGATGATAGGTTTTTGGATATAACAGTGATTTCATGACAAACGGAGGCTCGGATTAGGTTTCTGCTTGCGCCGTTCGATTCCTCTCGTGATTTTGCGTCGGAAATACTTGTGTTCTACTCCACGTTACGATTCTGGGAGCCAGAATACTCGATGATAGGTTTTTGGATATAACAGTGATTTCCTGACGGGCTGAGGCTCGAATTTGGATTGCGCATGCCCCATTCGACTCCTCTCGTCATTTTGGGTCGAAAATACTTGCGTTCAATTTCATATTGCTATTCTGGGAGCCAGAATGCTGTAAGATAGGTTTTTGGATATAACAGTGATTTCCTGACGAACGGTTGCTCGGATTTGCATTCTGGTTGCGCCGTTCGACTCCTCTCGTCATTTTGCGTCGGAAATACTTGTGTTCTACTCCACGTTACGATTCTGGGAGCCAGAATGCCGTAAGATAGGTTTTTGGATATAACAGCGATTTCCTGACGAACGGTTGCTCGAATTTGAATTCTGCTAGAGCCGTTCGACTCCTCTCGTCATTTTGCGTCGGAAATACTTTTGTTCTACTCCACGTTACGATTCTGGGAGCCAGAATGCCGTAAGATTGGTTTTTGGATATAACAGTGATTTCCTGACGAACGGTTGCTCGGATTTGAATTCTGCTTGCGCCGTTCGACTCCTCTCGTCATTTTGCGTCGGAAATACTTGTGTTCTACTCCACGTTACGATTCTGGGAACCAGAATGCCGCAAGATTGGTTTTTGGATATAACAGTGATTACCTGACGAACGGTTGCTTGGATTTGAATTCTGGTTGCTGCGTTCGATTCCTCTCGTGATTTTGCGTCGGAAATACTTGTGTTCAATTCCAGATTGAGATTCTTGGGGCCAGAATACTCGATGATAGGTTTTTGGATATAACAGTGATTTCATGACAAACGGAGGCTCGGATTAGGTTTCTGCTTGCGCCGTTCGACTCCTCTCGTCATTTTGCATCGGAAATACTTGTGTTCTACTCCACGTTACGATTCTGGGAGCCAGAATGCTGTAAGATAGGCTTTTGGATATCACAGCGATTTCCTGACGAACGGTTGCTTGGATTTGAATTCTGGTTGCAGCGTTCGATTCCTCTCGTGATTTTGCGTCGGAAATACTTGTGTTCTACTCCACGTTACGATTCTGGGAGCCAGAATGCCGTAACATTGGTTTTTGGATATAACAGTGATTTCCTGACGAACGGTTGCTCGGATTTGCATTCTGGTTGCTCCGTTCGACTCCTCTCGTGATTTTGCGTCGGAAATACTTGCGTTCAATTTCAGATTGCGATTATGGGAGCCAGAATGCTGTAAGATAGGTTTTTGGATATAACAGTGATTTCCTGACGAACGGTTGCTCGGATTTGAATTCTGGTTGCGGCGTTCGATTCCTCTCGTGATTTTGCGTCGGAAATACTTGTGTTCTACTCCACGTTACGATTCTGGGAGCCAGAATGCCGTAAGATACGTTTTTGGATATAACAGTGATTTCCTGACGGGCTGAGGCTCGGATTTGAATTCTGCTTGCGCCGTTCGACTCCTCTCGTCATTTTGCGTCGGAAATACTTGTGTTCTACTCCACGTTACGATTCTGGGAGCCAGAATGCTGTAAGATAGCTTTTTGGATATAAGAGTGATTTCCTGACGAACGGTTGCTCGGATTTGAATTCTGGTTGCGCCGTTCGACTCCTCTCGTTATTTTGCGTCGGAAATAATTGTGTTCTACTCCACGTTACGATTCTGGGAGCCAGAATGCCGTAAGATAGGTTTTGGGATATAACAGTGATTTCCTGACGAACGGTTGCTCGGATTTGCATTCTGGTTGCTCCGTTCGACTCCTCTCGTGATTTTGCGTCGGAAATACTTGTGTTCTACTCCACGTTACGATTCTGGGAGCCAGAATGCCGTAAGATACGTTTTTGGATATAACAGTGATTTCCTGACGGGCTGAGGCTCGGATTTGAATTCTGCTTGCGCCGTTCGACTCCTCTCGTCATTTTGCGTCGGAAATACTTGTGTTCTACTCCACGTTACGATTCTGGGAGCCAGAATGCCGTAAGATTGGTTTTTGGATATAACAGTGGTTTCCTGACGAACGGTTGCTCGGATTTGCATTCTGGTTGCTCCGTTCGATTCCTCTCGTGATTTTGCGTCGGAAATACTTGTGTTCTACTCCACGTTACGATTCTGGGAGCCAGAATGCCGTAAGATACGTTTTTGGATATAACAGTGATTTCCTGACGGGCTGAGGCTCGGATTTGAATTCTGCTTGCGCCGTTCGACTCCTCTCGTCATTTTGCGTCGGAAATACTTGTGTTCTACTCCACGTTACGATTCTGGGAGCCAGAATGCTGTAAGATAGCTTTTTGGATATAAGAGTGATTTCCTGACGAACGGTTGCTCGGATTTGAATTCTGGTTGCGCCGTTCGACTCCTCTCGTTATTTTGCGTCGGAAATAATTGTGTTCTACTGCACGTTACGATTCTGGGAGCCAGAATGCCGTAAGATAGGTTTTGGGATATAACAGTGATTTCCTGACGAACGGTTGCTCGGATTTGCATTCTGGTTGCTCCGTTCGACTCCTCTCGTGATTTTGCGTCGGAAATACTTGTGTTCTACTCCACGTTACGATTCTGGGAGCCAGAATGCCGTAAGATACGTTTTTGGATATAACAGTGATTTCCTGACGGGCTGAGGCTCGGATTTGAATTCTGCTTGCGCCGTTCGACTCCTCTCGTCATTTTGCGTCGGAAATACTTGTGTTCTACTGCACGTTACGATTCTGGGAGCCAGAATGCCGTAAGATTGGTTTTTGGATATAACAGTGGTTTCCTGACGAACGGTTGCTCGGATTTGAATTCTGCTTGCGCCGTTCGACTCCTCTCGTCATTTTGCGTCGGAAATACTTTTGTTCTACTCCACGTTACGATTCTGGGAGCCAGAATGCCGTAAGATAGGTTTTGGGATATAACAGTGATTTCCTGACGAACGGTTGCTCGGATTTGCATTCTGGTTGCTCCGTTCGACTCCTCTCGTGATTTTGCGTCGGAAATACTTGCGTTCAATTTCAGATTGCGATTATGGGAGCCAGAATGCTGTAAGATAGGTTTTTGGATATAACAGTGATTTCCTGACGAACGGTTGCTCGGATTTGAATTCTGGTTGCGGCGTTCGATTCCTCTCGTGATTTTGCGTCGGAAATACTTGTGTTCTACTCCACGTTACGATTCTGGGAGCCAGAATGCTGTAAGATAGCTTTTTGGATATAAGAGTGGTTTCCTGACGAACGGTTGCTCGGATTTGAATTCTGCTTGCGCCGTTCGACTCCTCTCGCCATTTTGCGTCGGAAATACTTTTGTTCTACTCCACGTTACGATTCTGGGAGCCAGAATGCCGTAAGATAGGCTTTTGGATATAACAGCGATTTCCTGACGAACGGTTGCTTGTATTTGAATTCTGGTTGCAGCGTTCGATTCCTCTCGTGATTTTGCGTCGGAAATACTTGTGTTCTACTCCACGTTACGATTCTGGGAGCCAGAATGCCGTAAGATACGTTTTTGGATATAACAGTGATTTCCTGACGGGCTGAGGCTCGGATTTGAATTCTGCTTGCGCCGTTCGACTCCTCTCGTCATTTTGCGTCGGAAATACTTGTGTTCTACTCCACGTTACGATTCTGGGAGCCAGAATGCCGTAAGATTGGTTTTTGGATATAACAGTGGTTTCCTGACGAACGGTTGCTCGGATTTGCATTCTGGTTGCTCCGTTCGACTCCTCTCGTGATTTTGCGTCGGAAATACTTGCGTTCAATTTCAGATTGCGATTCTGGGAGCCAGAATGCTGTAAGATAGGTTTTTGGATATAACAGTGATTTCCTGACGAACGGTTGCTCGGATTTGAATTCTGGTTGCAGCGTTCGATTCCTCTCGTGATTTTGCGTCGGAAATACTTGTGTTCAATTCCAGATTGAGATTCTTGGGGCCAGAATACTCGATGATAGGTTTTTGGATATAACAGTGATTTCCTGACGGGCTGAGGCTCGAATTTGGATTGTGCATGCCCCGTTCAACTCCTCTCGTCAGTTTGGGTCGGAAATACTTGCGTTCAATTTCAGATTGCGATTCTGGGAGCCAGAATGCTGTAAGATAGGTTTTTGGATATAACAGTGATTTCCTGACGAACGGTTGCTCGGATTTGAATTCTGCTTGCGCCGTTCGACTCCTCTCGTCATTTTGCGTCGGAAATACTTGTGTTCTACTCCACGTTACGATTCTGGGAGCCAGAATGCCGTAAGATTGGTTTTTGGATATTACAGTGATTTCCTGACGAACGGTTGCTCGGATTTGCATTCTGGTTGCTCCGTTCGACTCCTCTCGTCATTTTGCGTCGGAAATACTTGTGTTCAATTTCAGATTGCGATTCTACGAGCCAGAATACTCGATGATAGGTTTTTGGATATAACAGTGATTTCCTGACGAACGGTTGTTCGGATTTGCATTCTGGTTGCGCCGTTCGACTCCTCTCGTCATTTTGCGACGGAAATACTTGTGTTCAATTTCAGATTGCGATTCTACGAGCCAGAATACTCGATGATAGGTTTTTGGATATAACAGTGATTTCATGACAAACGGAGGATCGGATTAGGTTTCTGCTTGCGCCGTTCGACTCCTCTCGTCATTTTGCGTCGGAATTACTTGTGTTCTACTCCACATTTCGATTCTGGGAGCCAGAATGCTGTAAGATAGGTTTTGGGATATAACAGTGATTTCCTGACGAACGGTTGCTCGGATTTGCATTCTGGTTGCGCCGTTCGACTCCTCTCGTCATTTTGCGTCGGAAATACTTGTGTTCAATTTCAGATTGCGATTTTACGAGCCAGAATACTCGATGATAGGTTTTTGGATATAACAGTGATTTCATGACAAACGGTTGCTCGGATTTGAATTCTGGTTGCGCCGTACGACTCCTCTCGTCATTTTGCGTCGGAAATAATTGTGTTCTACTCCACGTTACGATTCTGGGAGCCAGAATGCCGTAAGATAGGTTTTTGGATATAACAGTGATTTCCTGATGAACGGTTGCTCGGATTTGAATTCTGGTTGCGACGTTCGATTCCTCTCGTGATTTTGCGTCGGAAATACTTGTGTTCTACTCCACGTTACGATTCTGGGAGCCAGAATGCCGTAAGATAGGTTTTGGGATATAACAGTGATTTCCTGACGAACGGTTGCTCGGATTTGCATTCTGGTTGCTCCGTTCGACTCCTCTCGTGATTTTGCGTCGGAAATACTTGCGTTCAATTTCAGATTGCGATTCTGGGAGCCAGAATGCTGTAAGATAGGTTTTTGGATATAACAGTGATTTCCTGACGAACGGTTGCTCGGATTTGAATTCTGGTTGCAGCGTTCGATTCCTCTCGTGATTTTGCGTCGGAAATACTTGTGTTCAATTCCAGATTGAGATTCTTGGGGCCAGAATACTCGATGATAGGTTTTTGGATATAACAGTGATTTCCTGACGGGCTGAGGCTCGAATTTGGATTGTGCATGCCCCGTTCAACTCCTCTCGTCAGTTTGGGTCGGAAATACTTGTGTTCAATTTCAGATTGCGATTCTACGAGCCAGAATACTCGATGATAGGTTTTTGGATATAACAGTGATTTCATGACAAACGGAGGCTCGGATTAGGTTTCTGCTTGCGCCGTTCGACTCCTCTCGTCATTTTGCGTCGGAAATACTTGTGTTCCACTCCACGTTACGATTCTGGGAGCCAGAATGCCGTAAGATAGGTTTTTGGATATAACAGCGATTTCCTGACGAACGGTTGCTTGGATTTGAATTCTGCTTGCGCCGTTCGACTCCTCTCGTCATTTTGCGTCGGAAATACTTGTGTTCTACTCCACGTTACGATTCTGGGAGCCAGAATGCCGTAAGATACGTTTTTGGATATAACAGTGATTTCCTGACGGGCTGAGGCTCGGATTTGAATTCTGCTGGCGCCGTTCGACTCCTCTCGTCATTTTGCGTCGGAAATACTTGTGTTCTACTCCACGTTACGATTCTGGGAGCCAGAATGCCGTAAGATTGGTTTTTGGATATTACAGTGATTTCCTGACGAACGGTTGCTCGGATTTGCATTCTGGTTGCTCCGTTCGACTCCTCTCGTCATTTTGCGTCGGAAATACTTGTGTTCAATTTCAGATTGCGATTCTACGAGCCAGAATACTCGATGATAGGTTTTTGGATATAACAGTGATTTCCTGACGAACGGTTGTTCGAATTTGCATTCTGGTTGCGCCGTTCGACTCCTCTCGTCATTTTGCGTCGGAAATACTTGTGTTCAATTTCAGATTGCGATTCTACGAGCCAGAATACTCGATGATAGGTTTTTGGATATAACAGTGATTTCATGACAAACGGAGGCTCGGATTAGGTTTCTGCTTGCGCCGTTCGATTCCTCTCGTGATTTTGCGTCGGAAATACTTGTGTTCAATTCCAGATTGAGATTCTTGGGGCCAGAATACTCGATGATAGGTTTTTGGATATAACAGTGATTTCATGACAAACGGAGACTCGGATTAGGTTTCTGCTTGCGCCGTTCGATTCCTCTCGTCATTTTGCGTCGGAAATACTTGTGTCCTACTCCACGTTACGATTCTGGGAGCCAGAATGCTGTAAGATAGCTTTTTGGATATAAGAGTGATTTCCTGACGAACGGTTGCTCGGATTTGAATTCTGGTTGCGCCGTTCGACTCCTCTCGTCATTTTGCGTCGGAAATAATTGTGTTCTACTCCACGTTACGATTCTGGGAGCCAGATTGCTGTAAGATAGGCTTTTGGATATAACAGCGATTTCCTGACGAACGGTTGCTCGGATTTGAATTCTGCTTGCGCCGTTCGACTCCTCTCGTCATTTTGCGTCGGAAATACTTTTGTTCTACTCCACGTTACGATTCTGGGAGCCAGAATGCCGTAAGATAGGTTTTGGGATATAACAGTGATTTCCTGACGAACGGTTGCTCGGATTTGCATTCTGGTTGCTCCGTTCGACTCCTCTCGTGATTTTGCGTCGGAAATACTTGTGTTCAATTTCAGATTGCGATTCTACGAGCCAGAATACTCGATGATAGGTTTTTGGATATAACAGTGATTTCATGACAAACGGAGGCTCGGATTAGGTTTCTGCTTGCGCCGTTCGACTCCTCTCGTCATTTTGCGTCGGAAATACTTGTGTTCCACTCCACGTTACGATTCTGGGAGCCAGAATGCCGTAAGATACGTTTTTGGATATAACAGTGATTTCCTGACGGGCTGAGGCTCGGATTTGAATTCTGCTTGCGCCGTTCGACTCCTCTCGTCATTTTGCATCGGAAATACTTGTGTTCTACTCCACGTTACGATTCTGGGAGCCAGAATGCCGTAAGATTGGTTTTTGGATATAACAGTGGTTTCCTGACGAACGGTTGCTCGGATTTGAATTCTGCTTGCGCCGTTCGACTCCTCTCGTCATTTTGCGTCGGAAATACTTGTGTTCAATTTCAGATTGCGATTCTACGAGCCAGAATACTCGATGATAGGTTTTTGGATATAACAGTGATTTCATGACAAACGGAGGCTCGGATTAGGTTTCTGCTTGCGCCGTTCGACTCCTCTCGTCATTTTGCGTCGGAAATACTTGTGTTCTACTCCACATTTCGATTCTGGGAGCCAGAATGCCGTAAGATAGACTTTTGGATATAACAGCGATTTCCTGACGAACGGTTGCTTGTATTTGAATTCTGCTTGCGCCGTTCGACTCCTCTCGTCATTTTGCGTCGGAAATACTTGTGTTCTACTCCACGTTACGATTCTGGGATCCAGAATGCCGTAAGATAGGCTTTTGGATATAACAGCGATTTCCTGACGAACGGTTGCTTGTATTTGAATTCTGGTTGCAGCGTTCGATTCCTCTCGTGATTTTGCGTCGGAAATACTTGTGTTCAATTCCAGATTGAGATTCTTGGGGCCAGAATACTCGATGATAGGTTCTTGGATATAACAGTGATTTCCTGACGGGCTAAGGCTCGAATTTGGATTGTGCATGCCCCGTTCAACTCCTCTCGTCAGTTTGGGTCGGAAATACTTGCGTTCAATTTCAGATTGCGATTCTGGGAGCCAGAATGCTGTATGATAGGTTTTTGGATATAACAGTGATTTCCTGACGAACGGTTGCTCGGATTTGAATTCTGCTTGCGCCGTTCGACTCCTCTCGTCATTTTGCGTCGGAAATACTTGTGTCCTACTCCACGTTACGATTCTGGGAGCCAGAATGCTGTAAGATAGCTTTTTGGATATAAGAGTGATTTCCTGACGAACGGTTGCTCGGATTTGAATTCTGGTTGCGCCGTTCGACTCCTCTCGTCATTTTGCGTCGGAAATAATTGTGTTCTACTCCACGTTACGATTCTGGGAGCCAGAATGCCGTAAGATAGACTTTTGGATATAACAGCGATTTCCTGACGAACGGTTGCTTGTATTTGAATTCTGCTTGCGCCGTTCGACTCCTCTCGTCATTTTGCGTCGGAAATACTTGTGTTCTACTCCACGTTACGATTCTGGGAGCCAGAATGCCGTAAGATAGACTTTTGGATATAACAGCGATTTCCTGACGAACGGTTGCTTGTATTTGAATTCTGCTTGCGCCGTTCGACTCCTCTCGTCATTTTGCGTCGGAAATACTTGTGTTCTACTCCACGTTACGATTCTGGGATCCAGAATGCCGTAAGATAGGCTTTTGGATATAACAGCGATTTCCTGACGAACGGTTGCTTGTATTTGAATTCTGGTTGCAGCGTTCGATTCCTCTCGTGATTTTGCGTCGGAAATACTTGTGTTCAATTCCAGATTGAGATTCTTGGGGCCAGAATACTCGATGATAGGTTCTTGGATATAACAGTGATTTCCTGACGGGCTAAGGCTCGAATTTGGATTGTGCATGCCCCGTTCAACTCCTCTCGTCAGTTTGGGTCGGAAATACTTGCGTTCAATTTCAGATTGCGATTCTGGGAGCCAGAATGCTGTATGATAGGTTTTTGGATATAACAGTGATTTCCTGACGAACGGTTGCTCGGATTTGAATTCTGCTTGCGCCGTTCGACTCCTCTCGTCATTTTGCGTCGGAAATACTTGTGTTCTACTCCACGTTACGATTCTGGGATCCAGAATGCCGTAAGATAGGCTTTTGGATATAACAGCGATTTCCTGACGAACGGTTGCTTGTATTTGAATTCTGGTTGCAGCGTTCGATTCCTCTCGTGATTTTGCGTCGGAAATACTTGTGTTCAATTTCAGATTGCGATTCTACGAGCCAGAATACTCGATGATAGGTTTTTGGATATAACAGTGATTTCCTGACGAACGGTTGTTCGGATTTGCATTCTGGTTGCGCCGTTCGACTCCTCTCGTCATTTTGCGTCGGAAATACTTGTGTTCAATTTCAGATTGCGATTCTACGAGCCAGAATACTCGATGATAGGTTTTTGGATATAACAGTGATTTCATGACAAACGGAGGCTCGGATTAGGTTTCTGCTTGCGCCGTTCGATTCCTCTCGTGATTTTGCGTCGGAAATACTTGTGTTCAATTCCAGATTGAGATTCTTGGGGCCAGAATACTCGATGATAGGTTTTTGGATATAACAGTGATTTCCTGACGGGCTGAGGCTCGAATTTGGATTGTGCATGCCCCGTTCAACTCCTCTCGTCAGTTTGGGTCGGAAATACTTGCGTTCAATTTCAGATTGCGATTCTGCGAGCCAGAATACTCGATGATAGGTTTTTGGATATAACAGTGATTTCCTGACAAATGGAGGCTCGGATTAGGTTTCTGCTTGCGCCGTTCGATTCCTCTCGTGATTTTGCGTCGGAAATACTTGTGTTCAATTCCAGATTGAGATTCTTGGGGCCAGAATACTCGATGATAGGTTTTTGGATATAACAGTGATTTCCTGACGGGCTGAGGCTCGAATTTGGATTGTGCATGCCCCGTTCGACTCCTCTCGTCATTTTGCGTCGGAAATACTTGTGTTCTACTCCACGTTACGATTCTGGGAGCCAGAATGCTGTAAGATAGGTTTTTGGATATAACAGTGATTTCCTGACGGGCTGAGGCTCGGATTTGAATTCTGCTTGGGCCGTTCGACTCCTCTCGTCATTTTGCGTCGGAAATACTTGTGTTCTACTCCACGTTACGATTCTGGGAGCCAGAATGCCGGAACATAGGTTTTTGGATATAACAGTGATTTCCTGACGAACGGTTGCTTGGATTTGAAATCTGGTTGCAGCGTTCGATTCCTCTCGTGATATTGCGTCGGAAATACTTGTGTTCAATTCCAGATTGAGATTCTTGGGGCCAGAATACTCGATGATAGGTTTTTGGATATAACAGTGATTTCCTGACGGGCTGAGGCTCGAATTTGGATTGTGCATGCCCCGTTCGACTCCTCTCGTCATTTTGGGTCGGAAATACTTGCGTTCTACTCCACGTTACGATTCTGGGAGCCAGAATGCTGTAAGATAGGTTTTTGGATATAACAGTGATTTCCTGACGAACGGTTGCTCGGATTTGAATTCTGCGTGCGCCGTTCGATTCCTCTCGTGATTTTGCGTCGGAAATACTTGTGTTCAATTCCAGATTGAGATTCTTGGGGCCAGAATACTCGATGATAGGTTTTTGGATATAACAGTGATTTCCTGACGAACGGTTGTTCGGATTTGCATTCTGGTTGCGCCGTTCGACTCCTCTCGTCATTTTGCGTCGGAAATACTTGTGTTCAATTTCAGATTGCGATTCTACGAGCCAGAATACTCGATGATAGGTTTTTGGATATAACAGTGATTTCATGACAAACGGAGGCTCGGATTAGGTTTCTGCTTGCGCCGTTCGATTCCTCTCGTGATTTTGCGTCGGAAATACTTGTGTTCAATTCCAGATTGAGATTCTTGGGGCCAGAATACTCGATGATAGGTTTTTGGATATAACAGTGATTTCCTGACGGGCTGAGGCTCGAATTTGGATTGTGCATGCCCCGTTCGACTCCTCTCGTCATTTTGCGTCGGAAATACTTGTGTTCTACTCCACGTTACGATTCTGGGAGCCAGAATGCCGTAAGATTGGTTTTTGGATATTACAGTGATTTCCTGACGAACGGTTGCTCGGATTTGCATTCTGGTTGCTCCGTTCGACTCCTCTCGTCATTTTGCGTCGGAAATACTTGTGTTCAATTTCAGATTGCGATTCTACGAGCCAGAATACTCGATGATAGGTTTTTGGATATAACAGTGATTTCATGACAAACGGAGGCTCGGATTAGGTTTCTGCTTGCGCCGTTCGACTCCTCTCGTCATTTTGCGTCGGAAATACTTGTGTTCTACTCCACATTTCGATTCTGGGAGCCAGAATGCCGTAAGATAGACTTTTGGATATAACAGCGATTTCCTGACGAACGGTTGCTTGTATTTGAATTCTGCTTGCGCCGTTCGACTCCTCTCGTCAGTTTGGGTCGGAAATACTTGCGTTCAATTTCAGATTGCGATTCTGCGAGCCAGAATACTCGATGATAGGTTTTTGGATATAACAGTGATTTCCTGACAAATGGAGGCTCGGATTAGGTTTCTGCTTGCGCCGTTCGATTCCTCTCGTGATTTTGCGTCGGAAATACTTGTGTTCAATTCCAGATTGAGATTCTTGGGGCCAGAATACTCGATGATAGGTTTTTGGATATAACAGTGATTTCCTGACGGGCTGAGGCTCGAATTTGGATTGTGCATGCCCCGTTCGACTCCTCTCGTCATTTTGCGTCGGAAATACTTGTGTTCTACTCCACGTTACGATTCTGGGAGCCAGAATGCTGTAAGATAGGTTTTTGGATATAACAGTGATTTCCTGACGGGCTGAGGCTCGGATTTGAATTCTGCTTGGGCCGTTCGACTCCTCTCGTCATTTTGCGTCGGAAATACTTGTGTTCTACTCCACGTTACGATTCTGGGAGCCAGAATGCCGGAACATAGGTTTTTGGATATAACAGTGATTTCCTGACGAACGGTTGCTTGGATTTGAAATCTGGTTGCAGCGTTCGATTCCTCTCGTGATATTGCGTCGGAAATACTTGTGTTCAATTCCAGATTGAGATTCTTGGGGCCAGAATACTCGATGATAGGTTTTTGGATATAACAGTGATTTCCTGACGGGCTGAGGCTCGAATTTGGATTGTGCATGCCCCGTTCGACTCCTCTCGTCATTTTGGGTCGGAAATACTTGCGTTCTACTCCACGTTACGATTCTGGGAGCCAGAATGCTGTAAGATAGGTTTTTGGATATAACAGTGATTTCCTGACGAACGGTTGCTCGGATTTGAATTCTGCGTGCGCCGTTCGATTCCTCTCGTGATTTTGCGTCGGAAATACTTGTGTTCAATTCCAGATTGAGATTCTTGGGGCCAGAATACTCGATGATAGGTTTTTGGATATAACAGTGATTTCATGACAAACGGAGACTCGGATTAGGTTTCTGCTTGCGCCGTTCGATTCCTCTCGTCATTTTGCGTCGGAAATACTTGTGTTCTACTCCACGTTACGATTCTGGGAGCCAGAATGCTGTAAGATAAGTTTTTGGATATAACAGTGATTTCCTGACGGGCTGAGGCTCGGATTAGGTTTCTGCTTGCGCCGTTCGACTCCTCTCGTCATTTTGCGTCGGAAATACTTGTGT
Source organism: Ectemnius cavifrons (assembly GCA_964023945.1). Taxonomy (NCBI): domain Eukaryota; kingdom Metazoa; phylum Arthropoda; class Insecta; order Hymenoptera; family Crabronidae; genus Ectemnius; species Ectemnius cavifrons. The sequence goes on along the minus strand of OZ030376.1, from coordinate 6,105,517 downwards.
TCTACTCCACGTTACGATTCTGGGAGCCAGAATGCTGTAAGATAGGTTTTTGGATATAACAGTGATTTCCTGACGAACGGTTGCTCGGATTTGAATTCTGCGTGCGCCGTTCGATTCCTCTCGTGATTTTGCGTCGGAAATACTTGTGTTCAATTCCAGATTGAGATTCTTGGGGCCAGAATACTCGATGATAGGTTTTTGGATATAACAGTGATTTCATGACAAACGGAGGCTCGGATTAGGTTTCTGCTTGCGCCGTTCGATTCCTCTCGTGATTTTGCGTCGGAAATACTTGTGTTCTACTCCACGTTACGATTCTGGGAGCCAGAATACTCGATGATAGGTTTTTGGATATAACAGTGATTTCCTGACGGGCTGAGGCTCGAATTTGGATTGCGCATGCCCCATTCGACTCCTCTCGTCATTTTGGGTCGAAAATACTTGCGTTCAATTTCATATTGCGATTCTGGGAGCCAGAATGCTGTAAGATAGGTTTTTGGATATAACAGTGATTTCCTGACGAACGGTTGCTCGGATTTGCATTCTGGTTGCGCCGTTCGACTCCTCTCGTCATTTTGCGTCGGAAATACTTGTGTTCTACTCCACGTTACGATTCTGGGAGCCAGAATGCCGTAAGATAGGTTTTTGGATATAACAGCGATTTCCTGACGAACGGTTGCTCGAATTTGAATTCTGCTAGTGCCGTTCGACTCCTCTCGTCATTTTGCGTCGGAAATACTTGTGTTCTACTCCACGTTACGATTCTGGGAACCAGAATGCCGCAAGATTGGTTTTTGGATATAACAGTGATTTCCTGACGAACGGTTGCTCGGATTTGCATTCTGGTTGCTCCGTTCGACTCCTCTCGTGATTTTGCGTCGGAAATACTTGCGTTCACTTTCAGATTGCGATTCTGGGAGCCAGAATGCTGTAAGATAGGTTTTTGGATATAACAGTGATTTCCTGACGAACGGTTGCTCGGATTTGAATTCTGGTTGCGGCGTTCGATTCCTCTCGTGATTTTGCGTCGGAAATACTTGTGTTCTACTCCACGTTACGATTCTGGGAGCCAGAATGCCGTAAGATACGTTTTTGGATATAACAGTGATTTCCTGACGGGCTGAGGCTCGGATTTGAATTCTGCTTGCGCCGTTCGACTCCTCTCGTCATTTTGCGTCGGAAATACTTGTGTTCTACTCCACGTTACGATTCTGGGAGCCAGAATGCCGTAAGATTGGTTTTTGGATATAACAGTGATTTCCTGACGAACGGTTGCTCGGATTTGCATTCTGGTTGCTCCGTTCGACTCCTCTCGTGATTTTGCGTCGGAAATACTTGCGTTCAATTTCAGATTGCGATTATGGGAGCCAGAATGCTGTAAGATAGGTTTTTGGATATAACAGTGATTTCCTGACGAACGGTTGCTCGGATTTGAATTCTGGTTGCGCCGTTCGACTCCTCTCGTTATTTTGCGTCGGAAATAATTGTGTTCTACTCCACGTTACGATTCTGGGAGCCAGAATGCCGTAAGATAGGTTTTGGGATATAACAGTGATTTCCTGACGAACGGTTGCTCGGATTTGCATTCTGGTTGCTCCGTTCGACTCCTCTCGTGATTTTGCGTCGGAAATACTTGCGTTCACTTTCAGATTGCGATTCTGGGAGCCAGAATGCTGTAAGATAGGTTTTTGGATATAACAGTGATTTCCTGACGAACGGTTGCTCGGATTTGAATTCTGGTTGCGGCGTTCGATTCCTCTCGTGATTTTGCGTCGGAAATACTTGTGTTCTACTCCACGTTACGATTCTGGGAGCCAGAATGCCGTAAGATACGTTTTTGGATATAACAGTGATTTCCTGACGGGCTGAGGCTCGGATTTGAATTCTGCTTGCGCCGTTCGACTCCTCTCGTCATTTTGCGTCGGAAATACTTGTGTTCTACTCCACGTTACGTTTCTGGGAGCCAGAATGCCGTAAGATTGGTTTTTGGATATAACAGTGGTTTCCTGACGAACGGTTGCTCGGATTTGAATTCTGCTTGCGCCGTTCGACTCCTCTCGTCATTTTGCGTCGGAAATACTTTTGTTCTACTCCACGTTACGATTCTGGGAGCCAGAATGCCGTAAGATAGGTTTTGGGATATAACAGTGATTTCCTGACGAACGGTTGCTCGGATTTGCATTCTGGTTGCTCCGTTCGACTCCTCTCGTGATTTTGCGTCGGAAATACTTTCGTTCAATTTCAGATTGCGATTATGGGAGCCAGAATGCTGTAAGATAGGTTTTTGGATATAACAGTGATTTCCTGACGAACGGTTGCTCGGATTTGAATTCTGGTTGCGGCGTTCGATTCCTCTCGTGATTTTGCGTCGGAAATACTTGTGTTCTACTCCACGTTACGATTCTGGGAGCCAGAATGCTGTAAGATAGCTTTTTGGATATAAGAGTGGTTTCCTGACGAACGGTTGCTCGGATTTGAATTCTGCTTGCGCCGTTCGACTCCTCTCGTCATTTTGCGTCGGAAATACTTTTGTTCTACTCCACGTTACGATTCTGGGAGCCAGAATGCCGTAAGATAGGCTTTTGGATATAACAGCGATTTCCTGACGAACGGTTGCTTGTATTTGAATTCTGGTTGCAGCGTTCGATTCCTCTCGTGATTTTGCGTCGGAAATACTTGTGTTCTACTCCACGTTACGATTCTGGGAGCCAGAATGCCGTAAGATACGTTTTTGGATATAACAGTGATTTCCTGACGGGCTGAGGCTCGGATTTGAATTCTGCTTGCGCCGTTCGACTCCTCTCGTCATTTTGCGTCGGAAATACTTGTGTTCTACTCCACGTTACGATTCTGGGAGCCAGAATGCCGTAAGATACGTTTTTGGATATAACAGTGATTTCCTGACGGGCTGAGGCTCGGATTTGAATTCTGCTTGCGCCGTTCGACTCCTCTCGTCATTTTGCATCGGAAATACTTGTGTTCTACTCCACGTTACGATTCTGGGAGCCAGAATGCCGTAAGATTGGTTTTTGGATATAACAGTGGTTTCCTGACGAACGGTTGCTCGGATTTGAATTCTGCTTGCGCCGTTCGACTCCTCTCGTCATTTTGCGTCGGAAATACTTGTGTTCAATTTCAGATTGCGATTCTACGAGCCAGAATACTCGATGATAGGTTTTTGGATATAACAGTGATTTCATGACAAACGGAGGCTCGGATTAGGTTTCTGCTTGCGCCGTTCGACTCCTCTCGTCATTTTGCGTCGGAAATACTTGTGTTCTACTCCACATTTCGATTCTGGGAGCCAGAATGCCGTAAGATAGACTTTTGGATATAACAGCGATTTCCTGACGAACGGTTGCTTGTATTTGAATTCTGCTTGCGCCGTTCGACTCCTCTCGTCATTTTGCGTCGGAAATACTTGTGTTCTACTCCACGTTACGATTCTGGGATCCAGAATGCCGTAAGATAGGCTTTTGGATATAACAGCGATTTCCTGACGAACGGTTGCTTGTATTTGAATTCTGGTTGCAGCGTTCGATTCCTCTCGTGATTTTGCGTCGGAAATACTTGTGTTCAATTCCAGATTGAGATTCTTGGGGCCAGAATACTCGATGATAGGTTCTTGGATATAACAGTGATTTCCTGACGGGCTAAGGCTCGAATTTGGATTGTGCATGCCCCGTTCAACTCCTCTCGTCAGTTTGGGTCGGAAATACTTGCGTTCAATTTCAGATTGCGATTCTGGGAGCCAGAATGCTGTATGATAGGTTTTTGGATATAACAGTGATTTCCTGACGAACGGTTGCTCGGATTTGAATTCTGCTTGCGCCGTTCGACTCCTCTCGTCATTTTGCGTCGGAAATACTTGTGTTCTACTCCACGTTACGATTCTGGGAGCCAGAATGCCGTAAGATTGGTTTTTGGATATTACAGTGATTTCCTGACGAACGGTTGCTCGGATTTGCATTCTGGTTGCTCCGTTCGACTCCTCTCGTCATTTTGCGTCGGAAATACTTGTGTTCAATTTCAGATTGCGATTCTACGAGCCAGAATACTCGATGATAGGTTTTTGGATATAACAGTGATTTCCTGACGAACGGTTGTTCGGATTTGCATTCTGGTTGCGCCGTTCGACTCCTCTCGTCATTTTGCGTCGGAAATACTTGTGTTCAATTTCAGATTGCGATTCTACGAGCCAGAATACTCGATGATAGGTTTTTGGATATAACAGTGATTTCATGACAAACGGAGGCTCGGATTAGGTTTCTGCTTGCGCCGTTCGATTCCTCTCGTGATTTTGCGTCGGAAATACTTGTGTTCAATTCCAGATTGAGATTCTTGGGGCCAGAATACTCGATGATAGGTTTTTGGATATAACAGTGATTTCCTGACGGGCTGAGGCTCGAATTTGGATTGTGCATGCCCCGTTCAACTCCTCTCGTCAGTTTGGGTCGGAAATACTTGCGTTCAATTTCAGATTGCGATTCTGCGAGCCAGAATACTCGATGATAGGTTTTTGGATATAACAGTGATTTCCTGACGGGCTGAGGCTCGAATTTGGATTGTGCATGCCCCGTTCGACTCCTCTCGTCATTTTGCGTCGGAAATACTTGTGTTCTACTCCACGTTACGATTCTGGGAGCCAGAATGCTGTAAGATAGGTTTTTGGATATAACAATGATTTCCTGACGGGCTGAGGCTCGGATTTGAATTCTGCTTGGGCCGTTCGACTCCTCTCGTCATTTTGCGTCGGAAATACTTGTGTTCTACTCCACGTTACGATTCTGGGAGCCAGAATGCCGGAACATAGGTTTTTGGATATAACAGTGATTTCCTGACGAACGGTTGCTTGGATTTGAAATCTGGTTGCAGCGTTCGATTCCTCTCGTGATATTGCGTCGGAAATACTTGTGTTCAATTCCAGATTGAGATTCTTGGGGCCAGAATACTCGATGATAGGTTTTTGGATATAACAGTGATTTCCTGACGGGCTGAGGCTCGAATTTGGATTGTGCATGCCCCGTTCGACTCCTCTCGTCATTTTGGGTCGGAAATACTTGCGTTCTACTCCACGTTACGATTCTGGGAGCCAGAATGCTGTAAGATAGGTTTTTGGATATAACAGTGATTTCCTGACGAACGGTTGCTCGGATTTGAATTCTGCGTGCGCCGTTCGATTCCTCTCGTGATTTTGCGTCGGAAATACTTGTGTTCAATTCCAGATTGAGATTCTTGGGGCCAGAATACTCGATGATAGGTTTTTGGATATAACAGTGATTTCCTGACGAACGGTTGTTCGGATTTGCATTCTGGTTGCGCCGTTCGACTCCTCTCGTCATTTTGCGTCGGAAATACTTGTGTTCAATTTCAGATTGCGATTCTACGAGCCAGAATACTCGATGATAGGTTTTTGGATATAACAGTGATTTCATGACAAACGGAGGCTCGGATTAGGTTTCTGCTTGCGCCGTTCGATTCCTCTCGTGATTTTGCGTCGGAAATACTTGTGTTCAATTCCAGATTGAGATTCTTGGGGCCAGAATACTCGATGATAGGTTTTTGGATATAACAGTGATTTCCTGACGGGCTGAGGCTCGAATTTGGATTGTGCATGCCCCGTTCGACTCCTCTCGTCATTTTGCGTCGGAAATACTTGTGTTCTACTCCACGTTACGATTCTGGGAGCCAGAATGCCGTAAGATTGGTTTTTGGATATTACAGTGATTTCCTGACGAACGGTTGCTCGGATTTGCATTCTGGTTGCTCCGTTCGACTCCTCTCGTCATTTTGCGTCGGAAATACTTGTGTTCAATTTCAGATTGCGATTCTACGAGCCAGAATACTCGATGATAGGTTTTTGGATATAACAGTGATTTCATGACAAACGGAGGCTCGGATTAGGTTTCTGCTTGCGCCGTTCGACTCCTCTCGTCATTTTGCGTCGGAAATACTTGTGTTCTACTCCACATTTCGATTCTGGGAGCCAGAATGCCGTAAGATAGACTTTTGGATATAACAGCGATTTCCTGACGAACGGTTGCTTGTATTTGAATTCTGCTTGCGCCGTTCGACTCCTCTCGTCAGTTTGGGTCGGAAATACTTGCGTTCAATTTCAGATTGCGATTCTGCGAGCCAGAATACTCGATGATAGGTTTTTGGATATAACAGTGATTTCCTGACAAATGGAGGCTCGGATTAGGTTTCTGCTTGCGCCGTTCGATTCCTCTCGTGATTTTGCGTCGGAAATACTTGTGTTCAATTCCAGATTGAGATTCTTGGGGCCAGAATACTCGATGATAGGTTTTTGGATATAACAGTGATTTCCTGACGGGCTGAGGCTCGAATTTGGATTGTGCATGCCCCGTTCGACTCCTCTCGTCATTTTGCGTCGGAAATACTTGTGTTCTACTCCACGTTACGATTCTGGGAGCCAGAATGCTGTAAGATAGGTTTTTGGATATAACAGTGATTTCCTGACGGGCTGAGGCTCGGATTTGAATTCTGCTTGGGCCGTTCGACTCCTCTCGTCATTTTGCGTCGGAAATACTTGTGTTCTACTCCACGTTACGATTCTGGGAGCCAGAATGCCGGAACATAGGTTTTTGGATATAACAGTGATTTCCTGACGAACGGTTGCTTGGATTTGAAATCTGGTTGCAGCGTTCGATTCCTCTCGTGATATTGCGTCGGAAATACTTGTGTTCAATTCCAGATTGAGATTCTTGGGGCCAGAATACTCGATGATAGGTTTTTGGATATAACAGTGATTTCCTGACGGGCTGAGGCTCGAATTTGGATTGTGCATGCCCCGTTCGACTCCTCTCGTCATTTTGGGTCGGAAATACTTGCGTTCTACTCCACGTTACGATTCTGGGAGCCAGAATGCTGTAAGATAGGTTTTTGGATATAACAGTGATTTCCTGACGAACGGTTGCTCGGATTTGAATTCTGCGTGCGCCGTTCGATTCCTCTCGTGATTTTGCGTCGGAAATACTTGTGTTCAATTCCAGATTGAGATTCTTGGGGCCAGAATACTCGATGATAGGTTTTTGGATATAACAGTGATTTCCTGACGAACGGTTGTTCGGATTTGCATTCTGGTTGCGCCGTTCGACTCCTCTCGTCATTTTGCGTCGGAAATACTTGTGTTCAATTTCAGATTGCGATTCTACGAGCCAGAATACTCGATGATAGGTTTTTGGATATAACAGTGATTTCATGACAAACGGAGGCTCGGATTAGGTTTCTGCTTGCGCCGTTCGATTCCTCTCGTGATTTTGCGTCGGAAATACTTGTGTTCAATTCCAGATTGAGATTCTTGGGGCCAGAATACTCGATGATAGGTTTTTGGATATAACAGTGATTTCCTGACGGGCTGAGGCTCGAATTTGGATTGTGCATGCCCCGTTCGACTCCTCTCGTCATTTTGCGTCGGAAATACTTGTGTTCTACTCCACGTTACGATTCTGGGAGCCAGAATGCCGTAAGATTGGTTTTTGGATATTACAGTGATTTCCTGACGAACGGTTGCTCGGATTTGCATTCTGGTTGCTCCGTTCGACTCCTCTCGTCATTTTGCGTCGGAAATACTTGTGTTCAATTTCAGATTGCGATTCTACGAGCCAGAATACTCGATGATAGGTTTTTGGATATAACAGTGATTTCATGACAAACGGAGGCTCGGATTAGGTTTCTGCTTGCGCCGTTCGACTCCTCTCGTCATTTTGCGTCGGAAATACTTGTGTTCTACTCCACATTTCGATTCTGGGAGCCAGAATGCCGTAAGATAGACTTTTGGATATAACAGCGATTTCCTGACGAACGGTTGCTTGTATTTGAATTCTGCTTGCGCCGTTCGACTCCTCTCGTCAGTTTGGGTCGGAAATACTTGCGTTCAATTTCAGATTGCGATTCTGCGAGCCAGAATACTCGATGATAGGTTTTTGGATATAACAGTGATTTCCTGACAAATGGAGGCTCGGATTAGGTTTCTGCTTGCGCCGTTCGATTCCTCTCGTGATTTTGCGTCGGAAATACTTGTGTTCAATTCCAGATTGAGATTCTTGGGGCCAGAATACTCGATGATAGGTTTTTGGATATAACAGTGATTTCCTGACGGGCTGAGGCTCGAATTTGGATTGTGCATGCCCCGTTCGACTCCTCTCGTCATTTTGCGTCGGAAATACTTGTGTTCTACTCCACGTTACGATTCTGGGAGCCAGAATGCTGTAAGATAGGTTTTTGGATATAACAGTGATTTCCTGACGGGCTGAGGCTCGGATTTGAATTCTGCTTGGGCCGTTCGACTCCTCTCGTCATTTTGCGTCGGAAATACTTGTGTTCTACTCCACGTTACGATTCTGGGAGCCAGAATGCCGGAACATAGGTTTTTGGATATAACAGTGATTTCCTGACGAACGGTTGCTTGGATTTGAAATCTGGTTGCAGCGTTCGATTCCTCTCGTGATATTGCGTCGGAAATACTTGTGTTCAATTCCAGATTGAGATTCTTGGGGCCAGAATACTCGATGATAGGTTTTTGGATATAACAGTGATTTCCTGACGGGCTGAGGCTCGAATTTGGATTGTGCATGCCCCGTTCGACTCCTCTCGTCATTTTGGGTCGGAAATACTTGCGTTCTACTCCACGTTACGATTCTGGGAGCCAGAATGCTGTAAGATAGGTTTTTGGATATAACAGTGATTTCCTGACGAACGGTTGCTCGGATTTGAATTCTGCGTGCGCCGTTCGATTCCTCTCGTGATTTTGCGTCGGAAATACTTGTGTTCAATTCCAGATTGAGATTCTTGGGGCCAGAATACTCGATGATAGGTTTTTGGATATAACAGTGATTTCATGACAAACGGAGACTCGGATTAGGTTTCTGCTTGCGCCGTTCGATTCCTCTCGTCATTTTGCGTCGGAAATACTTGTGTTCTACTCCACGTTACGATTCTGGGAGCCAGAATGCTGTAAGATAAGTTTTTGGATATAACAGTGATTTCCTGACGGGCTGAGGCTCGGATTAGGTTTCTGCTTGCGCCGTTCGACTCCTCTCGTCATTTTGCGTCGGAAATACTTGTGTTCTACTCCACGTTACGATTCTGGGAGCCAGAATGCTGTAAGATAGGTTTTTGGATATAACAGTGATTTCCTGACGAACGGTTGCTCGGATTTGAATTCTGCGTGCGCCGTTCGATTCCTCTCGTGATTTTGCGTCGGAAATACTTGTGTTCAATTCCAGATTGAGATTCTTGGGGCCAGAATACTCGATGATAGGTTTTTGGATATAACAGTGATTTCATGACAAACGGAGGCTCGGATTAGGTTTCTGCTTGCGCCGTTCGATTCCTCTCGTGATTTTGCGTCGGAAATACTTGTGTTCTACTCCACGTTACGATTCTGGGAGCCAGAATACTCGATGATAGGTTTTTGGATATAACAGTGATTTCCTGACGGGCTGAGGCTCGAATTTGGATTGCGCATGCCCCATTCGACTCCTCTCGTCATTTTGGGTCGAAAATACTTGCGTTCAATTTCATATTGCGATTCTGGGAGCCAGAATGCTGTAAGATAGGTTTTTGGATATAACAGTGATTTCCTGACGAACGGTTGCTCGGATTTGCATTCTGGTTGCGCCGTTCGACTCCTCTCGTCATTTTGCGTCGGAAATACTTGTGTTCTACTCCACGTTACGATTCTGGGAGCCAGAATGCCGTAAGATAGGTTTTTGGATATAACAGCGATTTCCTGACGAACGGTTGCTCGAATTTGAATTCTGCTAGTGCCGTTCGACTCCTCTCGTCATTTTGCGTCGGAAATACTTGTGTTCTACTCCACGTTACGATTCTGGGAACCAGAATGCCGCAAGATTGGTTTTTGGATATAACAGTGATTTCCTGACGAACGGTTGCTCGGATTTGCATTCTGGTTGCTCCGTTCGACTCCTCTCGTGATTTTGCGTCGGAAATACTTGCGTTCACTTTCAGATTGCGATTCTGGGAGCCAGAATGCTGTAAGATAGGTTTTTGGATATAACAGTGATTTCCTGACGAACGGTTGCTCGGATTTGAATTCTGGTTGCGGCGTTCGATTCCTCTCGTGATTTTGCGTCGGAAATACTTGTGTTCTACTCCACGTTACGATTCTGGGAGCCAGAATGCCGTAAGATACGTTTTTGGATATAACAGTGATTTCCTGACGGGCTGAGGCTCGGATTTGAATTCTGCTTGCGCCGTTCGACTCCTCTCGTCATTTTGCGTCGGAAATACTTGTGTTCTACTCCACGTTACGATTCTGGGAGCCAGAATGCCGTAAGATTGGTTTTTGGATATAACAGTGATTTCCTGACGAACGGTTGCTCGGATTTGCATTCTGGTTGCTCCGTTCGACTCCTCTCGTGATTTTGCGTCGGAAATACTTGCGTTCAATTTCAGATTGCGATTATGGGAGCCAGAATGCTGTAAGATAGGTTTTTGGATATAACAGTGATTTCCTGACGAACGGTTGCTCGGATTTGAATTCTGGTTGCGCCGTTCGACTCCTCTCGTTATTTTGCGTCGGAAATAATTGTGTTCTACTCCACGTTACGATTCTGGGAGCCAGAATGCCGTAAGATAGGTTTTGGGATATAACAGTGATTTCCTGACGAACGGTTGCTCGGATTTGCATTCTGGTTGCTCCGTTCGACTCCTCTCGTGATTTTGCGTCGGAAATACTTGCGTTCACTTTCAGATTGCGATTCTGGGAGCCAGAATGCTGTAAGATAGGTTTTTGGATATAACAGTGATTTCCTGACGAACGGTTGCTCGGATTTGAATTCTGGTTGCGGCGTTCGATTCCTCTCGTGATTTTGCGTCGGAAATACTTGTGTTCTACTCCACGTTACGATTCTGGGAGCCAGAATGCCGTAAGATACGTTTTTGGATATAACAGTGATTTCCTGACGGGCTGAGGCTCGGATTTGAATTCTGCTTGCGCCGTTCGACTCCTCTCGTCATTTTGCGTCGGAAATACTTGTGTTCTACTCCACGTTACGTTTCTGGGAGCCAGAATGCCGTAAGATTGGTTTTTGGATATAACAGTGGTTTCCTGACGAACGGTTGCTCGGATTTGAATTCTGCTTGCGCCGTTCGACTCCTCTCGTCATTTTGCGTCGGAAATACTTTTGTTCTACTCCACGTTACGATTCTGGGAGCCAGAATGCCGTAAGATAGGTTTTGGGATATAACAGTGATTTCCTGACGAACGGTTGCTCGGATTTGCATTCTGGTTGCTCCGTTCGACTCCTCTCGTGATTTTGCGTCGGAAATACTTTCGTTCAATTTCAGATTGCGATTATGGGAGCCAGAATGCTGTAAGATAGGTTTTTGGATATAACAGTGATTTCCTGACGAACGGTTGCTCGGATTTGAATTCTGGTTGCGGCGTTCGATTCCTCTCGTGATTTTGCGTCGGAAATACTTGTGTTCTACTCCACGTTACGATTCTGGTAGCCAGAATGCCGTAAGATAGGCTTTTGGATATAACAGCGATTTCCTGACGAACGGTTGCTTGGATTTGAATTCTGCTTGCGCCGTTCGACTCCTCTCGTCATTTTGCGTCGGAAATACTTGTGTTCAATTCCAGATTGAGATTCTTGGGGCCAGAATACTCGATGATAGGTTTTTGGATATAACAGTGATTTCATGACGAACGGTTGCTCGGATTTGCATTCTGGTTGCGCCGTTCGACTCCTCTCGTCATTTTGCGTCGGAAATACTTGTGTTCAATTTCAGATTGCGATTCTACGAACCAGAATACTCGATGATAGGTTTTTGGATATAACAGTGATTTCATGACAAACGGAGGCTCGGATTAGGTTTCTGCTTGCGCAGTTCGACTCCTCTCGTCATTTTGCGTCGGAAATACTTGTGTTCTACTCCGCATTTCGATTCTGGGAGCCAGAATGCTGTAAGATATGTTTTTGGATATAATAGTGATTTCCTGACGAACCGAGGCTTGGATTTGGATTCTGCTTGCGGGGTTCGATTCCTCTCGTGATTTTTTGTCGAAAATACTTGTGTTCTACTCCACATTTCGATTCTGGGAGCCAGAATGCTGTAAGATAGGTTTTGGGATATAACAGTGATTTCATGACAAACGGAGGCTTGGATTAGGTTTCTGCTTGCGCCGTTCGACTCCTCTCGTCATTTTGCGTCGGAAATACTTGTGTTCAATTTCAGATTGCGATTCTGCGAGCCAGAATACTCGATGATAGGTTTTTGGATATAACAGTGATTTCATGACAAACGGAGGCTCGGATTAGGTTTCTGCTTGCGCCGTTCGACTCCTCTCGTCATTTTGCGTCGGAAATACTTGTGTTCCACTCCACGTTACGATTCTGGGAGCCAGAATGCCGTAAGATAGGTTTTTGGATATAACAGCGATTTCCTGACGAACGGTTGCTTGGATTTGAATTCTGCTTGCGCCGTTCGACTCCTCTCGTGATTTTGCGTCGGAAATACTTGTGTTCTACTCCACATTTCGATTCTGGGAGCCAGAATGCTGTAAGATATGTTTTTGGATATAACAGTGAATTCCTGACGAACCGAGGCTTGGATTTGGATTCTGGTTGCGGTGTTCGATTCCTCTCGTGATTTTCCGTCGGAAATACTTGTGTTCTACTCCACGTTACGATTCTGGGAGCCAGAATGCCGTAAGATAGGTTTTTGGATATACCAGCGATTTCCTGACGAACGGTTGCTTGGATTTGAATTCTGGTTGCAGCGTTCGATTCCTCTCGTGATTTTGCGTCGGAAATACTTGTGTTCAATTCCAGATTGAGATTCTTGGGGCCAGAATACTCGATGATAGGTTTTTGGATATAACAGTGATTTCCTGACGGGCTGAGGCTCGAATTTGGATTGTGCATGCCCCGTTCGACTCCTCTCGTCATTTTGCGTCGGAAATACTTGTGTTCTACTCCACGTTACGATTCTGGGAGCCAGAATGCCGTAAGATTGGTTTTTGGATATTACAGTGATTTCCTGACGAACGGTTGCTCGGATTTGCATTCTGGTTGCTCCGTTCGACTCCTCTCGTCATTTTGCGTCGGAAATACTTGTGTTCAATTTCAGATTGCGATTCTACGAGCCAGAATACTCGATGATAGGTTTTTGGATATAACAGTGATTTCATGACAAACGGAGGCTCGGATTAGGTTTCTGCTTGCGCCGTTCGACTCCTCTCGTCATTTTGCGTCGGAAATACTTGTGTTCTACTCCACATTTCGATTCTGGGAGCCAGAATGCCGTAAGATAGACTTTTGGATATAACAGCGATTTCCTGACGAACGGTTGCTTGTATTTGAATTCTGCTTGCGCCGTTCGACTCCTCTCGTCAGTTTGGGTCGGAAATACTTGCGTTCAATTTCAGATTGCGATTCTGCGAGCCAGAATACTCGATGATAGGTTTTTGGATATAACAGTGATTTCCTGACAAATGGAGGCTCGGATTAGGTTTCTGCTTGCGCCGTTCGATTCCTCTCGTGATTTTGCGTCGGAAATACTTGTGTTCAATTCCAGATTGAGATTCTTGGGGCCAGAATACTCGATGATAGGTTTTTGGATATAACAGTGATTTCCTGACGGGCTGAGGCTCGAATTTGGATTGTGCATGCCCCGTTCGACTCCTCTCGTCATTTTGCGTCGGAAATACTTGTGTTCTACTCCACGTTACGATTCTGGGAGCCAGAATGCTGTAAGATAGGTTTTTGGATATAACAGTGATTTCCTGACGGGCTGAGGCTCGGATTTGAATTCTGCTTGGGCCGTTCGACTCCTCTCGTCATTTTGCGTCGGAAATACTTGTGTTCTACTCCACGTTACGATTCTGGGAGCCAGAATGCCGGAACATAGGTTTTTGGATATAACAGTGATTTCCTGACGAACGGTTGCTTGGATTTGAAATCTGGTTGCAGCGTTCGATTCCTCTCGTGATATTGCGTCGGAAATACTTGTGTTCAATTCCAGATTGAGATTCTTGGGGCCAGAATACTCGATGATAGGTTTTTGGATATAACAGTGATTTCCTGACGGGCTGAGGCTCGAATTTGGATTGTGCATGCCCCGTTCGACTCCTCTCGTCATTTTGGGTCGGAAATACTTGCGTTCTACTCCACGTTACGATTCTGGGAGCCAGAATGCTGTAAGATAGGTTTTTGGATATAACAGTGATTTCCTGACGAACGGTTGCTCGGATTTGAATTCTGCGTGCGCCGTTCGATTCCTCTCGTGATTTTGCGTCGGAAATACTTGTGTTCAATTCCAGATTGAGATTCTTGGGGCCAGAATACTCGATGATAGGTTTTTGGATATAACAGTGATTTCATGACAAACGGAGACTCGGATTAGGTTTCTGCTTGCGCCGTTCGATTCCTCTCGTCATTTTGCGTCGGAAATACTTGTGTTCTACTCCACGTTACGATTCTGGGAGCCAGAATGCTGTAAGATAAGTTTTTGGATATAACAGTGATTTCCTGACGGGCTGAGGCTCGGATTAGGTTTCTGCTTGCGCCGTTCGACTCCTCTCGTCATTTTGCGTCGGAAATACTTGTGTTCTACTCCACGTTACGATTCTGGGAGCCAGAATGCTGTAAGATAGGTTTTTGGATATAACAGTGATTTCCTGACGAACGGTTGCTCGGATTTGAATTCTGCGTGCGCCGTTCGATTCCTCTCGTGATTTTGCGTCGGAAATACTTGTGTTCAATTCCAGATTGAGATTCTTGGGGCCAGAATACTCGATGATAGGTTTTTGGATATAACAGTGATTTCATGACAAACGGAGGCTCGGATTAGGTTTCTGCTTGCGCCGTTCGATTCCTCTCGTGATTTTGCGTCGGAAATACTTGTGTTCTACTCCACGTTACGATTCTGGGAGCCAGAATACTCGATGATAGGTTTTTGGATATAACAGTGATTTCCTGACGGGCTGAGGCTCGAATTTGGATTGCGCATGCCCCATTCGACTCCTCTCGTCATTTTGGGTCGAAAATACTTGCGTTCAATTTCATATTGCGATTCTGGGAGCCAGAATGCTGTAAGATAGGTTTTTGGATATAACAGTGATTTCCTGACGAACGGTTGCTCGGATTTGCATTCTGGTTGCGCCGTTCGACTCCTCTCGTCATTTTGCGTCGGAAATACTTGTGTTCTACTCCACGTTACGATTCTGGGAGCCAGAATGCCGTAAGATAGGTTTTTGGATATAACAGCGATTTCCTGACGAACGGTTGCTCGAATTTGAATTCTGCTAGTGCCGTTCGACTCCTCTCGTCATTTTGCGTCGGAAATACTTGTGTTCTACTCCACGTTACGATTCTGGGAACCAGAATGCCGCAAGATTGGTTTTTGGATATAACAGTGATTTCCTGACGAACGGTTGCTCGGATTTGCATTCTGGTTGCTCCGTTCGACTCCTCTCGTGATTTTGCGTCGGAAATACTTGCGTTCACTTTCAGATTGCGATTCTGGGAGCCAGAATGCTGTAAGATAGGTTTTTGGATATAACAGTGATTTCCTGACGAACGGTTGCTCGGATTTGAATTCTGGTTGCGGCGTTCGATTCCTCTCGTGATTTTGCGTCGGAAATACTTGTGTTCTACTCCACGTTACGATTCTGGGAGCCAGAATGCCGTAAGATACGTTTTTGGATATAACAGTGATTTCCTGACGGGCTGAGGCTCGGATTTGAATTCTGCTTGCGCCGTTCGACTCCTCTCGTCATTTTGCGTCGGAAATACTTGTGTTCTACTCCACGTTACGATTCTGGGAGCCAGAATGCCGTAAGATTGGTTTTTGGATATAACAGTGATTTCCTGACGAACGGTTGCTCGGATTTGCATTCTGGTTGCTCCGTTCGACTCCTCTCGTGATTTTGCGTCGGAAATACTTGCGTTCAATTTCAGATTGCGATTATGGGAGCCAGAATGCTGTAAGATAGGTTTTTGGATATAACAGTGATTTCCTGACGAACGGTTGCTCGGATTTGAATTCTGGTTGCGCCGTTCGACTCCTCTCGTTATTTTGCGTCGGAAATAATTGTGTTCTACTCCACGTTACGATTCTGGGAGCCAGAATGCCGTAAGATAGGTTTTGGGATATAACAGTGATTTCCTGACGAACGGTTGCTCGGATTTGCATTCTGGTTGCTCCGTTCGACTCCTCTCGTGATTTTGCGTCGGAAATACTTGCGTTCACTTTCAGATTGCGATTCTGGGAGCCAGAATGCTGTAAGATAGGTTTTTGGATATAACAGTGATTTCCTGACGAACGGTTGCTCGGATTTGAATTCTGGTTGCGGCGTTCGATTCCTCTCGTGATTTTGCGTCGGAAATACTTGTGTTCTACTCCACGTTACGATTCTGGGAGCCAGAATGCCGTAAGATACGTTTTTGGATATAACAGTGATTTCCTGACGGGCTGAGGCTCGGATTTGAATTCTGCTTGCGCCGTTCGACTCCTCTCGTCATTTTGCGTCGGAAATACTTGTGTTCTACTCCACGTTACGTTTCTGGGAGCCAGAATGCCGTAAGATTGGTTTTTGGATATAACAGTGGTTTCCTGACGAACGGTTGCTCGGATTTGAATTCTGCTTGCGCCGTTCGACTCCTCTCGTCATTTTGCGTCGGAAATACTTTTGTTCTACTCCACGTTACGATTCTGGGAGCCAGAATGCCGTAAGATAGGTTTTGGGATATAACAGTGATTTCCTGACGAACGGTTGCTCGGATTTGCATTCTGGTTGCTCCGTTCGACTCCTCTCGTGATTTTGCGTCGGAAATACTTTCGTTCAATTTCAGATTGCGATTATGGGAGCCAGAATGCTGTAAGATAGGTTTTTGGATATAACAGTGATTTCCTGACGAACGGTTGCTCGGATTTGAATTCTGGTTGCGGCGTTCGATTCCTCTCGTGATTT
This sequence comes from Ectemnius cavifrons, assembly GCA_964023945.1. Lineage (NCBI taxonomy): Eukaryota > Metazoa > Arthropoda > Insecta > Hymenoptera > Crabronidae > Ectemnius > Ectemnius cavifrons. The sequence goes on along the minus strand of OZ030376.1, from coordinate 6,088,551 downwards.
TGCGTCGGAAATACTTGTGTTCTACTCCACGTTACGATTCTGGTAGCCAGAATGCCGTAAGATAGGCTTTTGGATATAACAGCGATTTCCTGACGAACGGTTGCTTGGATTTGAATTCTGCTTGCGCCGTTCGACTCCTCTCGTCATTTTGCGTCGGAAATACTTGTGTTCAATTCCAGATTGAGATTCTTGGGGCCAGAATACTCGATGATAGGTTTTTGGATATAACAGTGATTTCATGACGAACGGTTGCTCGGATTTGCATTCTGGTTGCGCCGTTCGACTCCTCTCGTCATTTTGCGTCGGAAATACTTGTGTTCAATTTCAGATTGCGATTCTACGAACCAGAATACTCGATGATAGGTTTTTGGATATAACAGTGATTTCATGACAAACGGAGGCTCGGATTAGGTTTCTGCTTGCGCAGTTCGACTCCTCTCGTCATTTTGCGTCGGAAATACTTGTGTTCTACTCCGCATTTCGATTCTGGGAGCCAGAATGCTGTAAGATATGTTTTTGGATATAATAGTGATTTCCTGACGAACCGAGGCTTGGATTTGGATTCTGCTTGCGGGGTTCGATTCCTCTCGTGATTTTTTGTCGAAAATACTTGTGTTCTACTCCACATTTCGATTCTGGGAGCCAGAATGCTGTAAGATAGGTTTTGGGATATAACAGTGATTTCATGACAAACGGAGGCTTGGATTAGGTTTCTGCTTGCGCCGTTCGACTCCTCTCGTCATTTTGCGTCGGAAATACTTGTGTTCAATTTCAGATTGCGATTCTGCGAGCCAGAATACTCGATGATAGGTTTTTGGATATAACAGTGATTTCATGACAAACGGAGGCTCGGATTAGGTTTCTGCTTGCGCCGTTCGACTCCTCTCGTCATTTTGCGTCGGAAATACTTGTGTTCCACTCCACGTTACGATTCTGGGAGCCAGAATGCCGTAAGATAGGTTTTTGGATATAACAGCGATTTCCTGACGAACGGTTGCTTGGATTTGAATTCTGCTTGCGCCGTTCGACTCCTCTCGTGATTTTGCGTCGGAAATACTTGTGTTCTACTCCACATTTCGATTCTGGGAGCCAGAATGCTGTAAGATATGTTTTTGGATATAACAGTGAATTCCTGACGAACCGAGGCTTGGATTTGGATTCTGGTTGCGGTGTTCGATTCCTCTCGTGATTTTCCGTCGGAAATACTTGTGTTCTACTCCACGTTACGATTCTGGGAGCCAGAATGCCGTAAGATAGGTTTTTGGATATACCAGCGATTTCCTGACGAACGGTTGCTTGGATTTGAATTCTGGTTGCAGCGTTCGATTCCTCTCGTGATTTTGCGTCGGAAATACTTGTGTTCAATTCCAGATTGAGATTCTTGGGGCCAGAATACTCGATGATAGGTTTTTGGATATAACAGTGATTTCCTGACAAACTGTTGCTCGGATTTGAATTCTGCTTGCGCCGTTCGACTCCTCTCGTCATTTTGCGTCGGAAATACTTGTGTTCCACTCCACGTTACGATTCTGGGAGCCAGAATGCCGTAAGATAGGTTTTTGGATATAACAGCGATTTCCTGACGAACGGTTGCATGGATTTGAATTCTGCTTGCGCCGTTCGACTCCTCTCGTCATTTTGCGTCGGAAATACTTGTGTTCTACTCCACGTTACGATTCTGGGAGCCAGAATGCCGTAAGATAGGCTTTTGGATATAACAGCGATTTCCTGACGAACGGTTGCTTGTATTTGAATTCTGGTTGCAGCGTTCGATTCCTCTCGTGATTTTGCGTCGGAAATACTTGTGTTCAATTCCAGATTGAGATTCTTGGGGCCAGAATACTCGATGATAGGTTTTTGGATATAACAGTGATTTCCTGACGGGCTGAGGCTCGAATTTGGATTGTGCATGCCCCGTTCAACTCCTCTCGTCAGTTTGGGTCGGAAATACTTGCGTTCAATTTCAGATTGCGATTCTGGGAGCCAGAATGCTGTAAGATAGGTTTTTGGGTATAACAGTGATTTCCTGACGAACGGTTGCTCGGATTTGAATTCTGCTTGCGCCGTTCGACTCCTCTCGTCATTTTGCGTCGGAAATACTTGTGTTCAATTTCAGATTGCGATTCTACGAACCAGAATACTCGATGATAGGTTTTTGGATATAACAGTGATTTCCTGACGAACCGAGGCTTGGATTTGAATTCTGGTTGCGCCGTTCGACTCCTCTCGTTATTTTGCGTCGGAAATAATTGTGTTCTACACCACGTTACGATTCTGGGAGCCAGAATGCTGTTTGATAGGCTTTTGGATATAACAGCGATTTCCTGACGAACGGTTGCTCGGATTTGAATTCTGCTTGCGCCGTTCGACTCCTCTCGTCATTTTGCGTCGGAAATACTTTTGTTCTACTCCACGTTACGATTCTGGGAGCCAGAATGCCGTAAGATAGGTTTTGGGATATAACAGTGATTTCCTGACGAACGGTTGCTCGGATTTGCATTCTGGTTGCTCCGTTCGACTCCTCTCGTGATTTTGCGTCGGAAATACTTGCGTTCACTTTCAGATTGCGATTCTGGGAGCCAGAATGCTGTTTGATAGGCTTTTGGATATAACAGCGATTTCCTGACGAACGGTTGCTCGGATTTGAATTCTGGTTGCGGCGTTCGATTCCTCTCGTGATTTTGCGTCGGAAATACTTGTGTTCTACTCCACGTTACGATTCTGGGAGCCAGAATGCCGTAAGATACGTTTTTGGATATAACAGTGATTTCCTGACGGGCTGAGGCTCGGATTTGAATTCTGCTTGCGCCGTTCGACTCCTCTCGTCATTTTGCGTCGGAAATACTTGTGTTCTACTCCACGTTACGTTTCTGGGAGCCAGAATGCCGTAAGATTGGTTTTTGGATATAACAGTGGTTTCCTGACGAACGGTTGCTCGGATTTGAATTCTGCTTGCGCCGTTCGACTCCTCTCGTCATTTTGCGTCGGAAATACTTTTGTTCTACTCCACGTTACGATTCTGGGAGCCAGAATGCCGTAAGATAGGTTTTGGGATATAACAGTGATTTCCTGACGAACGGTTGCTCGGATTTGCATTCTGGTTGCTCCGTTCGACTCCTCTCGTGATTTTGCGTCGGAAATACTTTCGTTCAATTTCAGATTGCGATTATGGGAGCCAGAATGCTGTAAGATAGGTTTTTGGATATAACAGTGATTTCCTGACGAACGGTTGCTCGGATTTGAATTCTGGTTGCGGCGTTCGATTCCTCTCGTGATTTTGCGTCGGAAATACTTGTGTTCTACTCCACGTTACGATTCTGGTAGCCAGAATGCCGTAAGATAGGCTTTTGGATATAACAGCGATTTCCTGACGAACGGTTGCTTGGATTTGAATTCTGCTTGCGCCGTTCGACTCCTCTCGTCATTTTGCGTCGGAAATACTTGTGTTCAATTCCAGATTGAGATTCTTGGGGCCAGAATACTCGATGATAGGTTTTTGGATATAACAGTGATTTCATGACGAACGGTTGCTCGGATTTGCATTCTGGTTGCGCCGTTCGACTCCTCTCGTCATTTTGCGTCGGAAATACTTGTGTTCAATTTCAGATTGCGATTCTACGAACCAGAATACTCGATGATAGGTTTTTGGATATAACAGTGATTTCATGACAAACGGAGGCTCGGATTAGGTTTCTGCTTGCGCAGTTCGACTCCTCTCGTCATTTTGCGTCGGAAATACTTGTGTTCTACTCCGCATTTCGATTCTGGGAGCCAGAATGCTGTAAGATATGTTTTTGGATATAATAGTGATTTCCTGACGAACCGAGGCTTGGATTTGGATTCTGCTTGCGGGGTTCGATTCCTCTCGTGATTTTTTGTCGAAAATACTTGTGTTCTACTCCACATTTCGATTCTGGGAGCCAGAATGCTGTAAGATAGGTTTTGGGATATAACAGTGATTTCATGACAAACGGAGGCTTGGATTAGGTTTCTGCTTGCGCCGTTCGACTCCTCTCGTCATTTTGCGTCGGAAATACTTGTGTTCAATTTCAGATTGCGATTCTGCGAGCCAGAATACTCGATGATAGGTTTTTGGATATAACAGTGATTTCATGACAAACGGAGGCTCGGATTAGGTTTCTGCTTGCGCCGTTCGACTCCTCTCGTCATTTTGCGTCGGAAATACTTGTGTTCCACTCCACGTTACGATTCTGGGAGCCAGAATGCCGTAAGATAGGTTTTTGGATATAACAGCGATTTCCTGACGAACGGTTGCTTGGATTTGAATTCTGCTTGCGCCGTTCGACTCCTCTCGTGATTTTGCGTCGGAAATACTTGTGTTCTACTCCACATTTCGATTCTGGGAGCCAGAATGCTGTAAGATATGTTTTTGGATATAACAGTGAATTCCTGACGAACCGAGGCTTGGATTTGGATTCTGGTTGCGGTGTTCGATTCCTCTCGTGATTTTCCGTCGGAAATACTTGTGTTCTACTCCACGTTACGATTCTGGGAGCCAGAATGCCGTAAGATAGGTTTTTGGATATACCAGCGATTTCCTGACGAACGGTTGCTTGGATTTGAATTCTGGTTGCAGCGTTCGATTCCTCTCGTGATTTTGCGTCGGAAATACTTGTGTTCAATTCCAGATTGAGATTCTTGGGGCCAGAATACTCGATGATAGGTTTTTGGATATAACAGTGATTTCCTGACAAACTGTTGCTCGGATTTGAATTCTGCTTGCGCCGTTCGACTCCTCTCGTCATTTTGCGTCGGAAATACTTGTGTTCCACTCCACGTTACGATTCTGGGAGCCAGAATGCCGTAAGATAGGTTTTTGGATATAACAGCGATTTCCTGACGAACGGTTGCATGGATTTGAATTCTGCTTGCGCCGTTCGACTCCTCTCGTCATTTTGCGTCGGAAATACTTGTGTTCTACTCCACGTTACGATTCTGGGAGCCAGAATGCCGTAAGATAGGCTTTTGGATATAACAGCGATTTCCTGACGAACGGTTGCTTGTATTTGAATTCTGGTTGCAGCGTTCGATTCCTCTCGTGATTTTGCGTCGGAAATACTTGTGTTCAATTCCAGATTGAGATTCTTGGGGCCAGAATACTCGATGATAGGTTTTTGGATATAACAGTGATTTCCTGACGGGCTGAGGCTCGAATTTGGATTGTGCATGCCCCGTTCAACTCCTCTCGTCAGTTTGGGTCGGAAATACTTGCGTTCAATTTCAGATTGCGATTCTGGGAGCCAGAATGCTGTAAGATAGGTTTTTGGGTATAACAGTGATTTCCTGACGAACGGTTGCTCGGATTTGAATTCTGCTTGCGCCGTTCGACTCCTCTCGTCATTTTGCGTCGGAAATACTTGTGTTCAATTTCAGATTGCGATTCTACGAACCAGAATACTCGATGATAGGTTTTTGGATATAACAGTGATTTCCTGACGAACCGAGGCTTGGATTTGAATTCTGGTTGCGCCGTTCGACTCCTCTCGTTATTTTGCGTCGGAAATAATTGTGTTCTACACCACGTTACGATTCTGGGAGCCAGAATGCTGTTTGATAGGCTTTTGGATATAACAGCGATTTCCTGACGAACGGTTGCTCGGATTTGAATTCTGCTTGCGCCGTTCGACTCCTCTCGTCATTTTGCGTCGGAAATACTTTTGTTCTACTCCACGTTACGATTCTGGGAGCCAGAATGCCGTAAGATAGGTTTTGGGATATAACAGTGATTTCCTGACGAACGGTTGCTCGGATTTGCATTCTGGTTGCTCCGTTCGACTCCTCTCGTGATTTTGCGTCGGAAATACTTGCGTTCACTTTCAGATTGCGATTCTGGGAGCCAGAATGCTGTTTGATAGGCTTTTGGATATAACAGCGATTTCCTGACGAACGGTTGCTCGGATTTGAATTCTGGTTGCGGCGTTCGATTCCTCTCGTGATTTTGCGTCGGAAATACTTGTGTTCTACTCCACGTTACGATTCTGGGAGCCAGAATGCCGTAAGATACGTTTTTGGATATAACAGTGATTTCCTGACGGGCTGAGGCTCGGATTTGAATTCTGCTTGCGCCGTTCGACTCCTCTCGTCATTTTGCGTCGGAAATACTTGTGTTCTACTCCACGTTACGATTCTGGGAGCCAGAATGCCGTAAGATTGGTTTTTGGATATAACAGTGGTTTCCTGACGAACGGTTGCTCGGATTTGAATTCTGCTTGCGCCGTTCGACTCCTCTCGTCATTTTGCGTCGGAAATACTTGTGTTCTACTCCACGTTACGATTCTGGGAGCCAGAATGCTGTAAGATAGCTTTTTGGATATAAGAGTGATTTCCTGACGAACGGTTGCTCGGATTTGAATTCTGGTTGCGCCGTTCGACTCCTCTCGTTATTTTGCGTCGGAAATAATTGTGTTCTACTCCACGTTACGATTCTGGGAGCCAGAATGCTGTTTGATAGGCTTTTGGATATAACAGCGATTTCCTGACGAACGGTTGCTCGGATTTGAATTCTGCTTGCGCCGTTCGACTCCTCTCGTCATTTTGCGTCGGAAATACTTTTGTTCTACTCCACGTTACGATTCTGGGAGCCAGAATGCCGTAAGATAGGTTTTGGGATATAACAGTGATTTCCTGACGAACGGTTGCTCGGATTTGCATTCTGGTTGCTCCGTTCGACTCCTCTCGTGATTTTGCGTCGGAAATACTTGCGTTCACTTTCAGATTGCGATTCTGGGAGCCAGAATGCTGTTTGATAGGCTTTTGGATATAACAGCGATTTCCTGACGAACGGTTGCTCGGATTTGAATTCTGCTTGCGCCGTTCGACTCCTCTCGTCATTTTGCGTCGGAAATACTTTTGTTCTACTCCACGTTACGATTCTGGGAGCCAGAATGCTGTAAGATAGCTTTTTGGATATAAGAGTGATTTCCTGACGAACGGTTGCTCGGATTTGAATTCTGGTTGCGGCGTTCGATTCCTCTCGTGATTTTGCGTCGGAAATACTTGTGTTCTACTCCACGTTACGATTCTGGGAGCCAGAATGCCGTAAGATACGTTTTTGGATATAACAGTGATTTCCTGACGGGCTGAGGCTCGGATTTGAATTCTGCTTGCGCCGTTCGACTCCTCTCGTCATTTTGCGTCGGAAATACTTGTGTTCTACTCCACGTTACGATTCTGGGAGCCAGAATGCCGTAAGATTGGTTTTTGGATATAACAGTGGTTTCCTGACGAACGGTTGCTCGGATTTGAATTCTGCTTGCGCCGTTCGACTCCTCTCGTCATTTTGCGTCGGAAATACTTTTGTTCTACTCCACGTTACGATTCTGGGAGCCAGAATACCGTAAGATAGGCTTTTGGATATAACAGCGATTTCCTGACGAACGGTTGCTTGTATTTGAATTCTGGTTGCAGCGTTCGATTCCTCTCGTGATTTTGCGTCGGAAATACTTGTGTTCTACTCCACGTTACGATTCTGGGAGCCAGAATGCCGTAAGATACGTTTTTGGATATAACAGTGATTTCCTGACGGGCTGAGGCTCGGATTTGAATTCTGCTTGCGCCGTTCGACTCCTCTCGTGATTTTGCGTCGGAAATACTTGCGTTCAATTTCAGATTGCGATTCTGGGAGCCAGAATGCTGTAAGATAGGTTTTTGGATATAACAGTGATTTCCTGACGAACGGTTGCTCGGATTTGAATTCTGCTTGCGCCGTTCGATTCCTCTCGTGATTTTGCGTCGGAAATACTTTTGTTCTACTCCACGTTACGATTCTGGGAGCCAGAATGCCGTAAGATAGGTTTTGGGATATAACAGTGATTTCCTGACGAACGGTTGCTCGGATTTGCATTCTGGTTGCTCCGTTCGACTCCTCTCGTGATTTTGCGTCGGAAATACTTGCGTTCACTTTCAGATTGCGATTCTGGGAGCCAGAATGCTGTAAGATAGGTTTTTGGATATAACAGTGATTTCCTGACGAACGGTTGCTCGGATTTGAATTCTGGTTGCGGCGTTCGATTCCTCTCGTGATTTTGCGTCGGAAATACTTGTGTTCTACTCCACGTTACGATTCTGGGAGCCAGAATGCCGTAAGATACGTTTTTGGATATAACAGTGATTTCCTGACGGGCTGAGGCTCGGATTTGAATTCTGCTTGCGCCGTTCGACTCCTCTCGTCATTTTGCGTCGGAAATACTTGTGTTCTACTCCACGTTACGATTCTGGGAGCCAGAATGCCGTAAGATTGGTTTTTGGATATAACAGTGGTTTCCTGACGAACGGTTGCTCGGATTTGAATTCTGCTTGCGCCGTTCGACTCCTCTCGTCATTTTGCGTCGGAAATACTTTTGTTCTACTCCACGTTACGATTCTGGGAGCCAGAATGCCGTAAGATAGGTTTTGGGATATAACAGTGATTTCCTAACGAACGGTTGCTCGGATTTGCATTCTGGTTGCGCCGTTCGACTCCTCTCGTTATTTTGCGTCGGAAATAATTGTGTTCTACTCCACGTTACGATTCTGGGAGCCAGAATGCTGTTTGATAGGCTTTTGGATATAACAGCGATTTCCTGACGAACGGTTGCTCGGATTTGAATTCTGCTTGCGCCGTTCGACTCCTCTCGTCATTTTGCGTCGGAAATACTTTTGTTCTACTCCACGTTACGATTCTGGGAGCCAGAATGCCGTAAGATAGGTTTTGGGATATAACAGTGATTTCCTGACGAACGGTTGCTCGGATTTGCATTCTGGTTGCTCCGTTCGACTCCTCTCGTGATTTTGCGTCGGAAATACTTGCGTTCACTTTCAGATTGCGATTCTGGGAGCCAGAATGCTGTTTGATAGGCTTTTGGATATAACAGCGATTTCCTGACGAACGGTTGCTCGGATTTGAATTCTGCTTGCGCCGTTCGACTCCTCTCGTCATTTTGCGTCGGAAATACTTTTGTTCTACTCCACGTTACGATTCTGGGAGCCAGAATGCTGTAAGATAGCTTTTTGGATATAAGAGTGATTTCCTGACGAACGGTTGCTCGGATTTGAATTCTGGTTGCGGCGTTCGATTCCTCTCGTGATTTTGCGTCGGAAATACTTGTGTTCTACTCCACGTTACGATTCTGGGAGCCAGAATGCCGTAAGATACGTTTTTGGATATAACAGTGATTTCCTGACGGGCTGAGGCTCGGATTTGAATTCTGCTTGCGCCGTTCGACTCCTCTCGTCATTTTGCGTCGGAAATACTTGTGTTCTACTCCACGTTACGATTCTGGGAGCCAGAATGCCGTAAGATTGGTTTTTGGATATAACAGTGGTTTCCTGACGAACGGTTGCTCGGATTTGAATTCTGCTTGCGCCGTTCGACTCCTCTCGTCATTTTGCGTCGGAAATACTTTTGTTCTACTCCACGTTACGATTCTGGGAGCCAGAATACCGTAAGATAGGCTTTTGGATATAACAGCGATTTCCTGACGAACGGTTGCTTGTATTTGAATTCTGGTTGCAGCGTTCGATTCCTCTCGTGATTTTGCGTCGGAAATACTTGTGTTCTACTCCACGTTACGATTCTGGGAGCCAGAATGCCGTAAGATACGTTTTTGGATATAACAGTGATTTCCTGACGGGCTGAGGCTCGGATTTGAATTCTGCTTGCGCCGTTCGACTCCTCTCGTGATTTTGCGTCGGAAATACTTGCGTTCAATTTCAGATTGCGATTCTGGGAGCCAGAATGCTGTAAGATAGGTTTTTGGATATAACAGTGATTTCCTGACGAACGGTTGCTCGGATTTGAATTCTGCTTGCGCCGTTCGATTCCTCTCGTGATTTTGCGTCGGAAATACTTTTGTTCTACTCCACGTTACGATTCTGGGAGCCAGAATGCCGTAAGATAGGTTTTGGGATATAACAGTGATTTCCTGACGAACGGTTGCTCGGATTTGCATTCTGGTTGCTCCGTTCGACTCCTCTCGTGATTTTGCGTCGGAAATACTTGCGTTCACTTTCAGATTGCGATTCTGGGAGCCAGAATGCTGTAAGATAGGTTTTTGGATATAACAGTGATTTCCTGACGAACGGTTGCTCGGATTTGAATTCTGGTTGCGGCGTTCGATTCCTCTCGTGATTTTGCGTCGGAAATACTTGTGTTCTACTCCACGTTACGATTCTGGGAGCCAGAATGCCGTAAGATACGTTTTTGGATATAACAGTGATTTCCTGACGGGCTGAGGCTCGGATTTGAATTCTGCTTGCGCCGTTCGACTCCTCTCGTCATTTTGCGTCGGAAATACTTGTGTTCTACTCCACGTTACGATTCTGGGAGCCAGAATGCCGTAAGATTGGTTTTTGGATATAACAGTGGTTTCCTGACGAACGGTTGCTCGGATTTGAATTCTGCTTGCGCCGTTCGACTCCTCTCGTCATTTTGCGTCGGAAATACTTTTGTTCTACTCCACGTTACGATTCTGGGAGCCAGAATGCCGTAAGATAGGTTTTGGGATATAACAGTGATTTCCTAACGAACGGTTGCTCGGATTTGCATTCTGGTTGCTCCGTTCGACTCCTCTCGTGATTTTGCGTCGGAAATACTTGCGTTCAATTTCAGATTGCGATTATGGGAGCCAGAATGCTGTAAGATAGGTTTTTGGATATAACAGTGATTTCCTGACGAACGGTTGCTCGGATTTGAATTCTGGTTGCGGCGTTCGATTCCTCTCGTGATTTTGCGTCGGAAATACTTGTGTTCTACTCCACGTTACGATTCTGGGAGCCAGAATGCCGTAAGATACGTTTTTGGATATAACAGTGATTTCCTGACGGGCTGAGGCTCGGATTTGAATTCTGCTTGCGCCGTTCGACTCCTCTCGTCATTTTGCGTCGGAAATACTTGTGTTCTACTCCACGTTACGATTCTGGGAGCCAGAATGCTGTAAGATAGCTTTTTGGATATAAGAGTGATTTCCTGACGAACGGTTGCTCGGATTTGAATTCTGGTTGCGCCGTTCGACTCCTCTCGTTATTTTGCGTCGGAAATAATTGTGTTCTACTCCACGTTACGATTCTGGGAGCCAGAATGCTGTTTGATAGGCTTTTGGATATAACAGCGATTTCCTGACGAACGGTTGCTCGGATTTGAATTCTGCTTGCGCCGTTCGACTCCTCTCGTCATTTTGCGTCGGAAATACTTTTGTTCTACTCCACGTTACGATTCTGGGAGCCAGAATGCCGTAAGATAGGTTTTGGGATATAACAGTGATTTCCTGACGAACGGTTGCTCGGATTTGCATTCTGGTTGCTCCGTTCGACTCCTCTCGTGATTTTGCGTCGGAAATACTTGCGTTCACTTTCAGATTGCGATTCTGGGAGCCAGAATGCTGTAAGATAGGTTTTTGGATATAACAGTGATTTCCTGACGAACGGTTGCTCGGATTTGAATTCTGGTTGCGGCGTTCGATTCCTCTCGTGATTTTGCGTCGGAAATACTTGTGTTCTACTCCACGTTACGATTCTGGGAGCCAGAATGCCGTAAGATACGTTTTTGGATATAACAGTGGTTTCCTGACGAACGGTTGCTCGGATTTGAATTCTGCTTGCGCCGTTCGACTCCTCTCGTCATTTTGCGTCGGAAATACTTTTGTTCTACTCCACGTTACGATTCTGGGAGCCAGAATGCCGTAAGATAGGCTTTTGGATATAACAGCGATTTCCTGACGAACGGTTGCTTGTATTTGAATTCTGGTTGCAGCGTTCGATTCCTCTCGTGATTTTGCGTCGGAAATACTTGTGTTCTACTCCACGTTACGATTCTGGGAGCCAGAATGCCGTAAGATACGTTTTTGGATATAACAGTGATTTCCTGACGGGCTGAGGCTCGGATTTGAATTCTGCTTGCGCCGTTCGACTCCTCTCGTCATTTTGCGTCGGAAATACTTGTGTTCTACTCCACGTTACGATTCTGGGAGCCAGAATGCCGTAAGATTGGTTTTTGGATATAACAGTGGTTTCCTGACGAACGGTTGCTCGGATTTGCAATCTGGTTGCTCCGTTCGACTCCTCTCGTGATTTTGCGTCGGAAATACTTGCGTTCAATTTCAGATTGCCATTCTGGGAGCCAGAATGCTGTAAGATAGGTTTTTGGATATAACAGTGATTTCCTGACGAACGGTTGCTCGGATTTGAATTCTGGTTGCAGCGTTCGATTCCTCTCGTGATTTTGCGTCGGAAATACTTGTGTTCAATTCCAGATTGAGATTCTTGGGGCCAGAATACTCGATGATAGGTTTTTGGATATAACAGTGATTTCCTGACGGGCTGAGGCTCGGATTTGAATTCTGCTTGCGCCGTTCGACTCCTCTCGTCATTTTGCGTCGGAAATACTTGTGTTCTACTCCACGTTACGATTCTGGGAGCCAGAATGCCGTAAGATTGGTTTTTGGATATAACAGTGGTTTCCTGACGAACGGTTGCTCGGATTTGCATTCTGGTTGCTCCGTTCGACTCCTCTCGTGATTTTGCGTCGGAAATACTTGCGTTCAATTTCAGATTGCGATTCTGGGAGCCAGAATGCTGTAAGATAGGTTTTTGGATATAACAGTGATTTCCTGACGAACGGTTGCTCGGATTTGAATTCTGGTTGCAGCGTTCGATTCCTCTCGTGATTTTGCGTCGGAAATACTTGTGTTCAATACCAGATTGAGATTCTTGGGGCCAGAATACTCGATGATAGGTTTTTGGATATAACAGTGATTTCCTGACGGGCTGAGGCTCGAATTTGGATTGTGCATGCCCCGTTCAACTCCTCTCGTCAGTTTGGGTCGGAAATACTTGCGTTCAATTTCAGATTGCGATTCTGGGAGCCAGAATGCTGTAAGATAGGTTTTTGGATATAACAGTGATTTCCTGACGAACGGTTGCTCGGATTTGAATTCTGGTTGCGGCGTTCGATTCCTCTCGTGATTTTGCGTCGGAAATACTTGTGTTCTACTCCACGTTACGATTCTGGGAGCCAGAATGCCGTAAGATACGTTTTTGGATATAACAGTGATTTCCTGACGGGCTGAGGCTCGGATTTGAATTCTGCTTGCGCCGTTCGACTCCTCTCGTCATTTTGCGTCGGAAATACTTGTGTTCTACTCCACGTTACGATTCTGGGAGCCAGAATGCCGTAAGATTGGTTTTTGGATATAACAGTGGTTTCCTGACGAACGGTTGCTCGGATTTGCAATCTGGTTGCTCCGTTCGACTCCTCTCGTGATTTTGCGTCGGAAATACTTGCGTTCAATTTCAGATTGCCATTCTGGGAGCCAGAATGCTGTAAGATAGGTTTTTGGATATAACAGTGATTTCCTGACGAACGGTTGCTCGGATTTGAATTCTGGTTGCAGCGTTCGATTCCTCTCGTGATTTTGCGTCGGAAATACTTGTGTTCAATTCCAGATTGAGATTCTTGGGGCCAGAATACTCGATGATAGGTTTTTGGATATAACAGTGATTTCATGACAAACGGAGGCTCGGATTAGGTTTCTGCTTGCGCCGTTCGATTCCTCTCGTGATTTTGCGTCGGAAATACTTGTGTTCTACTCCACGTTACGATTCTGGGAGCCAGAATACTCGATGATAGGTTTTTGGATATAACAGTGATTTCCTGACGGGCTGAGGCTCGAATTTGGATTGCGCATGCCCCATTCGACTCCTCTCGTCATTTTGGGTCGAAAATACTTGCGTTCAATTTCATATTGCTATTCTGGGAGCCAGAATGCTGTAAGATAGGTTTTTGGATATAACAGTGATTTCCTGACGAACGGTTGCTCGGATTTGCATTCTGGTTGCGCCGTTCGACTCCTCTCGTCATTTTGCGTCGGAAATACTTGTGTTCTACTCCACGTTACGATTCTGGGAGCCAGAATGCCGTAAGATAGGTTTTTGGATATAACAGCGATTTCCTGACGAACGGTTGCTCGAATTTGAATTCTGCTAGAGCCGTTCGACTCCTCTCGTCATTTTGCGTCGGAAATACTTTTGTTCTACTCCACGTTACGATTCTGGGAGCCAGAATGCCGTAAGATTGGTTTTTGGATATAACAGTGATTTCCTGACGAACGGTTGCTCGGATTTGAATTCTGCTTGCGCCGTTCGACTCCTCTCGTCATTTTGCGTCGGAAATACTTGTGTTCTACTCCACGTTACGATTCTGGGAACCAGAATGCCGCAAGATTGGTTTTTGGATATAACAGTGATTTCCTGACGAACGGTTGCTTGGATTTGAATTCTGGTTGCTGCGTTCGATTCCTCTCGTGATTTTGCGTCGGAAATACTTGTGTTCAATTCCAGATTGAGATTCTTGGGGCCAGAATACTCGATGATAGGTTTTTGGATATAACAGTGATTTCATGACAAACGGAGGCTCGGATTAGGTTTCTGCTTGCGCCGTTCGACTCCTCTCGTCATTTTGCATCGGAAATACTTGTGTTCTACTCCACGTTACGATTCTGGGAGCCAGAATGCTGTAAGATAGGCTTTTGGATATCACAGCGATTTCCTGACGAACGGTTGCTTGGATTTGAATTCTGGTTGCAGCGTTCGATTCCTCTCGTGATTTTGCGTCGGAAATACTTGTGTTCTACTCCACGTTACGATTCTGGGAGCCAGAATGCCGTAACATTGGTTTTTGGATATAACAGTGATTTCCTGACGAACGGTTGCTCGGATTTGCATTCTGGTTGCTCCGTTCGACTCCTCTCGTGATTTTGCGTCGGAAATACTTGCGTTCAATTTCAGATTGCGATTATGGGAGCCAGAATGCTGTAAGATAGGTTTTTGGATATAACAGTGATTTCCTGACGAACGGTTGCTCGGATTTGAATTCTGGTTGCGGCGTTCGATTCCTCTCGTGATTTTGCGTCGGAAATACTTGTGTTCTACTCCACGTTACGATTCTGGGAGCCAGAATGCCGTAAGATACGTTTTTGGATATAACAGTGATTTCCTGACGGGCTGAGGCTCGGATTTGAATTCTGCTTGCGCCGTTCGACTCCTCTCGTCATTTTGCGTCGGAAATACTTGTGTTCTACTCCACGTTACGATTCTGGGAGCCAGAATGCTGTAAGATAGCTTTTTGGATATAAGAGTGATTTCCTGACGAACGGTTGCTCGGATTTGAATTCTGGTTGCGCCGTTCGACTCCTCTCGTTATTTTGCGTCGGAAATAATTGTGTTCTACTCCACGTTACGATTCTGGGAGCCAGAATGCCGTAAGATAGGTTTTGGGATATAACAGTGATTTCCTGACGAACGGTTGCTCGGATTTGCATTCTGGTTGCTCCGTTCGACTCCTCTCGTGATTTTGCGTCGGAAATACTTGTGTTCTACTCCACGTTACGATTCTGGGAGCCAGAATGCCGTAAGATACGTTTTTGGATATAACAGTGATTTCCTGACGGGCTGAGGCTCGGATTTGAATTCTGCTTGCGCCGTTCGACTCCTCTCGTCATTTTGCGTCGGAAATACTTGTGTTCTACTCCACGTTACGATTCTGGGAGCCAGAATGCCGTAAGATACGTTTTTGGATATAACAGTGATTTCCTGACGGGCTGAGGCTCGGATTTGAATTCTGCTTGCGCCGTTCGACTCCTCTCGTCATTTTGCGTCGGAAATACTTGTGTTCTACTCCACGTTACGATTCTGGGAGCCAGAATGCCGTAAGATTGGTTTTTGGATATAACAGTGGTTTCCTGACGAACGGTTGCTCGGATTTGCAATCTGGTTGCTCCGTTCGACTCCTCTCGTGATTTTGCGTCGGAAATACTTGTGTTCAATACCAGATTGAGATTCTTGGGGCCAGAATACTCGATGATAGGTTTTTGGATATAACAGTGATTTCCTGACGGGCTGAGGCTCGAATTTGGATTGTGCATGCCCCGTTCAACTCCTCTCGTCAGTTTGGGTCGGAAATACTTGCGTTCAATTTCAGATTGCGATTCTGGGAGCCAGAATGCTGTAAGATAGGTTTTTGGATATAACAGTGATTTCCTGACGAACGGTTGCTCGGATTTGAATTCTGGTTGCGGCGTTCGATTCCTCTCGTGATTTTGCGTCGGAAATACTTGTGTTCTACTCCACGTTACGATTCTGGGAGCCAGAATGCCGTAAGATACGTTTTTGGATATAACAGTGATTTCCTGACGGGCTGAGGCTCGGATTTGAATTCTGCTTGCGCCGTTCGACTCCTCTCGTCATTTTGCGTCGGAAATACTTGTGTTCTACTCCACGTTACGATTCTGGGAGCCAGAATGCCGTAAGATTGGTTTTTGGATATAACAGTGGTTTCCTGACGAACGGTTGCTCGGATTTGCAATCTGGTTGCTCCGTTCGACTCCTCTCGTGATTTTGCGTCGGAAATACTTGCGTTCAATTTCAGATTGCCATTCTGGGAGCCAGAATGCTGTAAGATAGGTTTTTGGATATAACAGTGATTTCCTGACGAACGGTTGCTCGGATTTGAATTCTGGTTGCAGCGTTCGATTCCTCTCGTGATTTTGCGTCGGAAATACTTGTGTTCAATTCCAGATTGAGATTCTTGGGGCCAGAATACTCGATGATAGGTTTTTGGATATAACAGTGATTTCATGACAAACGGAGGCTCGGATTAGGTTTCTGCTTGCGCCGTTCGATTCCTCTCGTGATTTTGCGTCGGAAATACTTGTGTTCTACTCCACGTTACGATTCTGGGAGCCAGAATACTCGATGATAGGTTTTTGGATATAACAGTGATTTCCTGACGGGCTGAGGCTCGAATTTGGATTGCGCATGCCCCATTCGACTCCTCTCGTCATTTTGGGTCGAAAATACTTGCGTTCAATTTCATATTGCTATTCTGGGAGCCAGAATGCTGTAAGATAGGTTTTTGGATATAACAGTGATTTCCTGACGAACGGTTGCTCGGATTTGCATTCTGGTTGCGCCGTTCGACTCCTCTCGTCATTTTGCGTCGGAAATACTTGTGTTCTACTCCACGTTACGATTCTGGGAGCCAGAATGCCGTAAGATAGGTTTTTGGATATAACAGCGATTTCCTGACGAACGGTTGCTCGAATTTGAATTCTGCTAGAGCCGTTCGACTCCTCTCGTCATTTTGCGTCGGAAATACTTTTGTTCTACTCCACGTTACGATTCTGGGAGCCAGAATGCCGTAAGATTGGTTTTTGGATATAACAGTGATTTCCTGACGAACGGTTGCTCGGATTTGAATTCTGCTTGCGCCGTTCGACTCCTCTCGTCATTTTGCGTCGGAAATACTTGTGTTCTACTCCACGTTACGATTCTGGGAACCAGAATGCCGCAAGATTGGTTTTTGGATATAACAGTGATTTCCTGACGAACGGTTGCTTGGATTTGAATTCTGGTTGCTGCGTTCGATTCCTCTCGTGATTTTGCGTCGGAAATACTTGTGTTCAATTCCAGATTGAGATTCTTGGGGCCAGAATACTCGATGATAGGTTTTTGGATATAACAGTGATTTCATGACAAACGGAGGCTCGGATTAGGTTTCTGCTTGCGCCGTTCGACTCCTCTCGTCATTTTGCATCGGAAATACTTGTGTTCTACTCCACGTTACGATTCTGGGAGCCAGAATGCTGTAAGATAGGCTTTTGGATATCACAGCGATTTCCTGACGAACGGTTGCTTGGATTTGAATTCTGGTTGCAGCGTTCGATTCCTCTCGTGATTTTGCGTCGGAAATACTTGTGTTCTACTCCACGTTACGATTCTGGGAGCCAGAATGCCGTAACATTGGTTTTTGGATATAACAGTGATTTCCTGACGAACGGTTGCTCGGATTTGCATTCTGGTTGCTCCGTTCGACTCCTCTCGTGATTTTGCGTCGGAAATACTTGCGTTCAATTTCAGATTGCGATTATGGGAGCCAGAATGCTGTAAGATAGGTTTTTGGATATAACAGTGATTTCCTGACGAACGGTTGCTCGGATTTGAATTCTGGTTGCGGCGTTCGATTCCTCTCGTGATTTTGCGTCGGAAATACTTGTGTTCTACTCCACGTTACGATTCTGGGAGCCAGAATGCCGTAAGATACGTTTTTGGATATAACAGTGATTTCCTGACGGGCTGAGGCTCGGATTTGAATTCTGCTTGCGCCGTTCGACTCCTCTCGTCATTTTGCGTCGGAAATACTTGTGTTCTACTCCACGTTACGATTCTGGGAGCCAGAATGCTGTAAGATAGCTTTTTGGATATAAGAGTGATTTCCTGACGAACGGTTGCTCGGATTTGAATTCTGGTTGCGCCGTTCGACTCCTCTCGTTATTTTGCGTCGGAAATAATTGTGTTCTACTCCACGTTACGATTCTGGGAGCCAGAATGCCGTAAGATAGGTTTTGGGATATAACAGTGATTTCCTGACGAACGGTTGCTCGGATTTGCATTCTGGTTGCTCCGTTCGACTCCTCTCGTGATTTTGCGTCGGAAATACTTGTGTTCTACTCCACGTTACGATTCTGGGAGCCAGAATGCCGTAAGATACGTTTTTGGATATAACAGTGATTTCCTGACGGGCTGAGGCTCGGATTTGAATTCTGCTTGCGCCGTTCGACTCCTCTCGTCATTTTGCGTCGGAAATACTTGTGTTCTACTCCACGTTACGATTCTGGGAGCCAGAATGCCGTAAGATTGGTTTTTGGATATAACAGTGGTTTCCTGACGAACGGTTGCTCGGATTTGCATTCTGGTTGCTCCGTTCGATTCCTCTCGTGATTTTGCGTCGGAAATACTTGTGTTCTACTCCACGTTACGATTCTGGAAGCCAGAATGCCGTAAGATACGTTTTTGGATATAACAGTGATTTCCTGACGGGCTGAGGCTCGGATTTGAATTCTGCTTGCGCCGTTCGACTCCTCTCGTCATTTTGCGTCGGAAATACTTGTGTTCTACTCCACGTTACGATTCTGGGAGCCAGAATGCTGTAAGATAGCTTTTTGGATATAAGAGTGATTTCCTGACGAACGGTTGCTCGGATTTGAATTCTGGTTGCGCCGTTCGACTCCTCTCGTTATTTTGCGTCGGAAATAATTGTGTTCTACTGCACGTTACGATTCTGGGAGCCAGAATGCCGTAAGATAGGTTTTGGGATATAACAGTGATTTCCTGACGAACGGTTGCTCGGATTTGCATTCTGGTTGCTCCGTTCGACTCCTCTCGTGATTTTGCGTCGGAAATACTTGTGTTCTACTCCACGTTACGATTCTGGGAGCCAGAATGCCGTAAGATACGTTTTTGGATATAACAGTGATTTCCTGACGGGCTGAGGCTCGGATTTGAATTCTGCTTGCGCCGTTCGACTCCTCTCGTCATTTTGCGTCGGAAATACTTGTGTTCTACTGCACGTTACGATTCTGGGAGCCAGAATGCCGTAAGATTGGTTTTTGGATATAACAGTGGTTTCCTGACGAACGGTTGCTCGGATTTGAATTCTGCTTGCGCCGTTCGACTCCTCTCGTCATTTTGCGTCGGAAATACTTTTGTTCTACTCCACGTTACGATTCTGGGAGCCAGAATGCCGTAAGATAGGTTTTGGGATATAACAGTGATTTCCTGACGAACGGTTGCTCGGATTTGCATTCTGGTTGCTCCGTTCGACTCCTCTCGTGATTTTGCGTCGGAAATACTTGCGTTCAATTTCAGATTGCGATTATGGGAGCCAGAATGCTGTAAGATAGGTTTTTGGATATAACAGTGATTTCCTGACGAACGGTTGCTCGGATTTGAATTCTGGTTGCGGCGTTCGATTCCTCTCGTGATTTTGCGTCGGAAATACTTGTGTTCTACTCCACGTTACGATTCTGGGAGCCAGAATGCTGTAAGATAGCTTTTTGGATATAAGAGTGGTTTCCTGACGAACGGTTGCTCGGATTTGAATTCTGCTTGCGCCGTTCGACTCCTCTCGCCATTTTGCGTCGGAAATACTTTTGTTCTACTCCACGTTACGATTCTGGGAGCCAGAATGCCGTAAGATAGGCTTTTGGATATAACAGCGATTTCCTGACGAACGGTTGCTTGTATTTGAATTCTGGTTGCAGCGTTCGATTCCTCTCGTGATTTTGCGTCGGAAATACTTGTGTTCTACTCCACGTTACGATTCTGGGAGCCAGAATGCCGTAAGATACGTTTTTGGATATAACAGTGATTTCCTGACGGGCTGAGGCTCGGATTTGAATTCTGCTTGCGCCGTTCGACTCCTCTCGTCATTTTGCGTCGGAAATACTTGTGTTCTACTCCACGTTACGATTCTGGGAGCCAGAATGCCGTAAGATTGGTTTTTGGATATAACAGTGGTTTCCTGACGAACGGTTGCTCGGATTTGCATTCTGGTTGCTCCGTTCGACTCCTCTCGTGATTTTGCGTCGGAAATACTTGCGTTCAATTTCAGATTGCGATTCTGGGAGCCAGAATGCTGTAAGATAGGTTTTTGGATATAACAGTGATTTCCTGACGAACGGTTGCTCGGATTTGAATTCTGGTTGCAGCGTTCGATTCCTCTCGTGATTTTGCGTCGGAAATACTTGTGTTCAATTCCAGATTGAGATTCTTGGGGCCAGAATACTCGATGATAGGTTTTTGGATATAACAGTGATTTCCTGACGGGCTGAGGCTCGAATTTGGATTGTGCATGCCCCGTTCAACTCCTCTCGTCAGTTTGGGTCGGAAATACTTGCGTTCAATTTCAGATTGCGATTCTGGGAGCCAGAATGCTGTAAGATAGGTTTTTGGATATAACAGTGATTTCCTGACGAACGGTTGCTCGGATTTGAATTCTGCTTGCGCCGTTCGACTCCTCTCGTCATTTTGCGTCGGAAATACTTGTGTTCTACTCCACGTTACGATTCTGGGAGCCAGAATGCCGTAAGATTGGTTTTTGGATATTACAGTGATTTCCTGACGAACGGTTGCTCGGATTTGCATTCTGGTTGCTCCGTTCGACTCCTCTCGTCATTTTGCGTCGGAAATACTTGTGTTCAATTTCAGATTGCGATTCTACGAGCCAGAATACTCGATGATAGGTTTTTGGATATAACAGTGATTTCCTGACGAACGGTTGTTCGGATTTGCATTCTGGTTGCGCCGTTCGACTCCTCTCGTCATTTTGCGACGGAAATACTTGTGTTCAATTTCAGATTGCGATTCTACGAGCCAGAATACTCGATGATAGGTTTTTGGATATAACAGTGATTTCATGACAAACGGAGGATCGGATTAGGTTTCTGCTTGCGCCGTTCGACTCCTCTCGTCATTTTGCGTCGGAATTACTTGTGTTCTACTCCACATTTCGATTCTGGGAGCCAGAATGCTGTAAGATAGGTTTTGGGATATAACAGTGATTTCCTGACGAACGGTTGCTCGGATTTGCATTCTGGTTGCGCCGTTCGACTCCTCTCGTCATTTTGCGTCGGAAATACTTGTGTTCAATTTCAGATTGCGATTTTACGAGCCAGAATACTCGATGATAGGTTTTTGGATATAACAGTGATTTCATGACAAACGGTTGCTCGGATTTGAATTCTGGTTGCGCCGTACGACTCCTCTCGTCATTTTGCGTCGGAAATAATTGTGTTCTACTCCACGTTACGATTCTGGGAGCCAGAATGCCGTAAGATAGGTTTTTGGATATAACAGTGATTTCCTGATGAAC
This sequence comes from Ectemnius cavifrons, assembly GCA_964023945.1. Taxonomy (NCBI): domain Eukaryota; kingdom Metazoa; phylum Arthropoda; class Insecta; order Hymenoptera; family Crabronidae; genus Ectemnius; species Ectemnius cavifrons. Next base: position 6,066,848 of record OZ030376.1, on the reverse strand, counting down.
GGTTGCTCGGATTTGAATTCTGGTTGCGACGTTCGATTCCTCTCGTGATTTTGCGTCGGAAATACTTGTGTTCTACTCCACGTTACGATTCTGGGAGCCAGAATGCCGTAAGATAGGTTTTGGGATATAACAGTGATTTCCTGACGAACGGTTGCTCGGATTTGCATTCTGGTTGCTCCGTTCGACTCCTCTCGTGATTTTGCGTCGGAAATACTTGCGTTCAATTTCAGATTGCGATTCTGGGAGCCAGAATGCTGTAAGATAGGTTTTTGGATATAACAGTGATTTCCTGACGAACGGTTGCTCGGATTTGAATTCTGGTTGCAGCGTTCGATTCCTCTCGTGATTTTGCGTCGGAAATACTTGTGTTCAATTCCAGATTGAGATTCTTGGGGCCAGAATACTCGATGATAGGTTTTTGGATATAACAGTGATTTCCTGACGGGCTGAGGCTCGAATTTGGATTGTGCATGCCCCGTTCAACTCCTCTCGTCAGTTTGGGTCGGAAATACTTGCGTTCAATTTCAGATTGCGATTCTGGGAGCCAGAATGCTGTAAGATAGGTTTTTGGATATAACAGTGATTTCCTGACGAACGGTTGCTCGGATTTGAATTCTGGTTGCGCCGTTCGACTCCTCTCGTCATTTTGCGTCGGAAATAATTGTGTTCTACTCCACGTTACGATTCTGGGAGCCAGATTGCTGTAAGATAGGCTTTTGGATATAACAGCGATTTCCTGACGAACGGTTGCTCGGATTTGAATTCTGCTTGCGCCGTTCGACTCCTCTCGTCATTTTGCGTCGGAAATACTTTTGTTCTACTCCACGTTACGATTCTGGGAGCCAGAATGCCGTAAGATAGGTTTTGGGATATAACAGTGATTTCCTGACGAACGGTTGCTCGGATTTGCATTCTGGTTGCTCCGTTCGACTCCTCTCGTGATTTTGCGTCGGAAATACTTGTGTTCAATTTCAGATTGCGATTCTACGAGCCAGAATACTCGATGATAGGTTTTTGGATATAACAGTGATTTCATGACAAACGGAGGCTCGGATTAGGTTTCTGCTTGCGCCGTTCGACTCCTCTCGTCATTTTGCGTCGGAAATACTTGTGTTCCACTCCACGTTACGATTCTGGGAGCCAGAATGCCGTAAGATAGGTTTTTGGATATAACAGCGATTTCCTGACGAACGGTTGCTTGGATTTGAATTCTGCTTGCGCCGTTCGACTCCTCTCGTCATTTTGCGTCGGAAATACTTGTGTTCTACTCCACGTTACGATTCTGGGAGCCAGAATGCCGTAAGATACGTTTTTGGATATAACAGTGATTTCCTGACGGGCTGAGGCTCGGATTTGAATTCTGCTTGCGCCGTTCGACTCCTCTCGTCATTTTGCGTCGGAAATACTTGTGTTCTACTCCACGTTACGATTCTGGGAGCCAGAATGCCGTAAGATTGGTTTTTGGATATTACAGTGATTTCCTGACGAACGGTTGCTCGGATTTGCATTCTGGTTGCTCCGTTCGACTCCTCTCGTCATTTTGCGTCGGAAATACTTGTGTTCAATTTCAGATTGCGATTCTACGAGCCAGAATACTCGATGATAGGTTTTTGGATATAACAGTGATTTCCTGACGAACGGTTGTTCGGATTTGCATTCTGGTTGCGCCGTTCGACTCCTCTCGTCATTTTGCGTCGGAAATACTTGTGTTCAATTTCAGATTGCGATTCTACGAGCCAGAATACTCGATGATAGGTTTTTGGATATAACAGTGATTTCATGACAAACGGAGGCTCGGATTAGGTTTCTGCTTGCGCCGTTCGATTCCTCTCGTGATTTTGCGTCGGAAATACTTGTGTTCAATTCCAGATTGAGATTCTTGGGGCCAGAATACTCGATGATAGGTTTTTGGATATAACAGTGATTTCATGACAAACGGAGACTCGGATTAGGTTTCTGCTTGCGCCGTTCGATTCCTCTCGTCATTTTGCGTCGGAAATACTTGTGTTCTACTCCACGTTACGATTCTGGGAGCCAGAATGCTGTAAGATAGCTTTTTGGATATAAGAGTGATTTCCTGACGAACGGTTGCTCGGATTTGAATTCTGGTTGCGCCGTTCGACTCCTCTCGTCATTTTGCGTCGGAAATAATTGTGTTCTACTCCACGTTACGATTCTGGGAGCCAGATTGCTGTAAGATAGGCTTTTGGATATAACAGCGATTTCCTGACGAACGGTTGCTCGGATTTGAATTCTGCTTGCGCCGTTCGACTCCTCTCGTCATTTTGCGTCGGAAATACTTTTGTTCTACTCCACGTTACGATTCTGGGAGCCAGAATGCCGTAAGATAGGTTTTGGGATATAACAGTGATTTCCTGACGAACGGTTGCTCGGATTTGCATTCTGGTTGCTCCGTTCGACTCCTCTCGTGATTTTGCGTCGGAAATACTTGTGTTCAATTTCAGATTGCGATTCTACGAGCCAGAATACTCGATGATAGGTTTTTGGATATAACAGTGATTTCATGACAAACGGAGGCTCGGATTAGGTTTCTGCTTGCGCCGTTCGACTCCTCTCGTCATTTTGCGTCGGAAATACTTGTGTTCCACTCCACGTTACGATTCTGGGAGCCAGAATGCCGTAAGATACGTTTTTGGATATAACAGTGATTTCCTGACGGGCTGAGGCTCGGATTTGAATTCTGCTTGCGCCGTTCGACTCCTCTCGTCATTTTGCATCGGAAATACTTGTGTTCTACTCCACGTTACGATTCTGGGAGCCAGAATGCCGTAAGATTGGTTTTTGGATATAACAGTGGTTTCCTGACGAACGGTTGCTCGGATTTGAATTCTGCTTGCGCCGTTCGACTCCTCTCGTCATTTTGCGTCGGAAATACTTGTGTTCAATTTCAGATTGCGATTCTACGAGCCAGAATACTCGATGATAGGTTTTTGGATATAACAGTGATTTCATGACAAACGGAGGCTCGGATTAGGTTTCTGCTTGCGCCGTTCGACTCCTCTCGTCATTTTGCGTCGGAAATACTTGTGTTCTACTCCACATTTCGATTCTGGGAGCCAGAATGCCGTAAGATAGACTTTTGGATATAACAGCGATTTCCTGACGAACGGTTGCTTGTATTTGAATTCTGCTTGCGCCGTTCGACTCCTCTCGTCATTTTGCGTCGGAAATACTTGTGTTCTACTCCACGTTACGATTCTGGGATCCAGAATGCCGTAAGATAGGCTTTTGGATATAACAGCGATTTCCTGACGAACGGTTGCTTGTATTTGAATTCTGGTTGCAGCGTTCGATTCCTCTCGTGATTTTGCGTCGGAAATACTTGTGTTCAATTCCAGATTGAGATTCTTGGGGCCAGAATACTCGATGATAGGTTCTTGGATATAACAGTGATTTCCTGACGGGCTAAGGCTCGAATTTGGATTGTGCATGCCCCGTTCAACTCCTCTCGTCAGTTTGGGTCGGAAATACTTGCGTTCAATTTCAGATTGCGATTCTGGGAGCCAGAATGCTGTATGATAGGTTTTTGGATATAACAGTGATTTCCTGACGAACGGTTGCTCGGATTTGAATTCTGCTTGCGCCGTTCGACTCCTCTCGTCATTTTGCGTCGGAAATACTTGTGTTCTACTCCACGTTACGATTCTGGGATCCAGAATGCCGTAAGATAGGCTTTTGGATATAACAGCGATTTCCTGACGAACGGTTGCTTGTATTTGAATTCTGGTTGCAGCGTTCGATTCCTCTCGTGATTTTGCGTCGGAAATACTTGTGTTCAATTTCAGATTGCGATTCTACGAGCCAGAATACTCGATGATAGGTTTTTGGATATAACAGTGATTTCCTGACGAACGGTTGTTCGGATTTGCATTCTGGTTGCGCCGTTCGACTCCTCTCGTCATTTTGCGTCGGAAATACTTGTGTTCAATTTCAGATTGCGATTCTACGAGCCAGAATACTCGATGATAGGTTTTTGGATATAACAGTGATTTCATGACAAACGGAGGCTCGGATTAGGTTTCTGCTTGCGCCGTTCGATTCCTCTCGTGATTTTGCGTCGGAAATACTTGTGTTCAATTCCAGATTGAGATTCTTGGGGCCAGAATACTCGATGATAGGTTTTTGGATATAACAGTGATTTCCTGACGGGCTGAGGCTCGAATTTGGATTGTGCATGCCCCGTTCAACTCCTCTCGTCAGTTTGGGTCGGAAATACTTGCGTTCAATTTCAGATTGCGATTCTGCGAGCCAGAATACTCGATGATAGGTTTTTGGATATAACAGTGATTTCCTGACAAATGGAGGCTCGGATTAGGTTTCTGCTTGCGCCGTTCGATTCCTCTCGTGATTTTGCGTCGGAAATACTTGTGTTCAATTCCAGATTGAGATTCTTGGGGCCAGAATACTCGATGATAGGTTTTTGGATATAACAGTGATTTCCTGACGGGCTGAGGCTCGAATTTGGATTGTGCATGCCCCGTTCGACTCCTCTCGTCATTTTGCGTCGGAAATACTTGTGTTCTACTCCACGTTACGATTCTGGGAGCCAGAATGCTGTAAGATAGGTTTTTGGATATAACAGTGATTTCCTGACGGGCTGAGGCTCGGATTTGAATTCTGCTTGGGCCGTTCGACTCCTCTCGTCATTTTGCGTCGGAAATACTTGTGTTCTACTCCACGTTACGATTCTGGGAGCCAGAATGCCGGAACATAGGTTTTTGGATATAACAGTGATTTCCTGACGAACGGTTGCTTGGATTTGAAATCTGGTTGCAGCGTTCGATTCCTCTCGTGATATTGCGTCGGAAATACTTGTGTTCAATTCCAGATTGAGATTCTTGGGGCCAGAATACTCGATGATAGGTTTTTGGATATAACAGTGATTTCCTGACGGGCTGAGGCTCGAATTTGGATTGTGCATGCCCCGTTCGACTCCTCTCGTCATTTTGGGTCGGAAATACTTGCGTTCTACTCCACGTTACGATTCTGGGAGCCAGAATGCTGTAAGATAGGTTTTTGGATATAACAGTGATTTCCTGACGAACGGTTGCTCGGATTTGAATTCTGCGTGCGCCGTTCGATTCCTCTCGTGATTTTGCGTCGGAAATACTTGTGTTCAATTCCAGATTGAGATTCTTGGGGCCAGAATACTCGATGATAGGTTTTTGGATATAACAGTGATTTCCTGACGAACGGTTGTTCGGATTTGCATTCTGGTTGCGCCGTTCGACTCCTCTCGTCATTTTGCGTCGGAAATACTTGTGTTCAATTTCAGATTGCGATTCTACGAGCCAGAATACTCGATGATAGGTTTTTGGATATAACAGTGATTTCATGACAAACGGAGGCTCGGATTAGGTTTCTGCTTGCGCCGTTCGATTCCTCTCGTGATTTTGCGTCGGAAATACTTGTGTTCAATTCCAGATTGAGATTCTTGGGGCCAGAATACTCGATGATAGGTTTTTGGATATAACAGTGATTTCCTGACGGGCTGAGGCTCGAATTTGGATTGTGCATGCCCCGTTCGACTCCTCTCGTCATTTTGCGTCGGAAATACTTGTGTTCTACTCCACGTTACGATTCTGGGAGCCAGAATGCCGTAAGATTGGTTTTTGGATATTACAGTGATTTCCTGACGAACGGTTGCTCGGATTTGCATTCTGGTTGCTCCGTTCGACTCCTCTCGTCATTTTGCGTCGGAAATACTTGTGTTCAATTTCAGATTGCGATTCTACGAGCCAGAATACTCGATGATAGGTTTTTGGATATAACAGTGATTTCATGACAAACGGAGGCTCGGATTAGGTTTCTGCTTGCGCCGTTCGACTCCTCTCGTCATTTTGCGTCGGAAATACTTGTGTTCTACTCCACATTTCGATTCTGGGAGCCAGAATGCCGTAAGATAGACTTTTGGATATAACAGCGATTTCCTGACGAACGGTTGCTTGTATTTGAATTCTGCTTGCGCCGTTCGACTCCTCTCGTCAGTTTGGGTCGGAAATACTTGCGTTCAATTTCAGATTGCGATTCTGCGAGCCAGAATACTCGATGATAGGTTTTTGGATATAACAGTGATTTCCTGACAAATGGAGGCTCGGATTAGGTTTCTGCTTGCGCCGTTCGATTCCTCTCGTGATTTTGCGTCGGAAATACTTGTGTTCAATTCCAGATTGAGATTCTTGGGGCCAGAATACTCGATGATAGGTTTTTGGATATAACAGTGATTTCCTGACGGGCTGAGGCTCGAATTTGGATTGTGCATGCCCCGTTCGACTCCTCTCGTCATTTTGCGTCGGAAATACTTGTGTTCTACTCCACGTTACGATTCTGGGAGCCAGAATGCTGTAAGATAGGTTTTTGGATATAACAGTGATTTCCTGACGGGCTGAGGCTCGGATTTGAATTCTGCTTGGGCCGTTCGACTGCTCTCGTCATTTTGCGTCGGAAATACTTGTGTTCTACTCCACGTTACGATTCTGGGAGCCAGAATGCCGGAACATAGGTTTTTGGATATAACAGTGATTTCCTGACGAACGGTTGCTTGGATTTGAAATCTGGTTGCAGCGTTCGATTCCTCTCGTGATATTGCGTCGGAAATACTTGTGTTCAATTCCAGATTGAGATTCTTGGGGCCAGAATACTCGATGATAGGTTTTTGGATATAACAGTGATTTCCTGACGGGCTGAGGCTCGAATTTGGATTGTGCATGCCCCGTTCGACTCCTCTCGTCATTTTGGGTCGGAAATACTTGCGTTCTACTCCACGTTACGATTCTGGGAGCCAGAATGCTGTAAGATAGGTTTTTGGATATAACAGTGATTTCCTGACGAACGGTTGCTCGGATTTGAATTCTGCGTGCGCCGTTCGATTCCTCTCGTGATTTTGCGTCGGAAATACTTGTGTTCAATTCCAGATTGAGATTCTTGGGGCCAGAATACTCGATGATAGGTTTTTGGATATAACAGTGATTTCATGACAAACGGAGACTCGGATTAGGTTTCTGCTTGCGCCGTTCGATTCCTCTCGTCATTTTGCGTCGGAAATACTTGTGTTCTACTCCACGTTACGATTCTGGGAGCCAGAATGCTGTAAGATAAGTTTTTGGATATAACAGTGATTTCCTGACGGGCTGAGGCTCGGATTAGGTTTCTGCTTGCGCCGTTCGACTCCTCTCGTCATTTTGCGTCGGAAATACTTGTGTTCTACTCCACGTTACGATTCTGGGAGCCAGAATGCTGTAAGATAGGTTTTTGGATATAACAGTGATTTCCTGACGAACGGTTGCTCGGATTTGAATTCTGCGTGCGCCGTTCGATTCCTCTCGTGATTTTGCGTCGGAAATACTTGTGTTCAATTCCAGATTGAGATTCTTGGGGCCAGAATACTCGATGATAGGTTTTTGGATATAACAGTGATTTCATGACAAACGGAGGCTCGGATTAGGTTTCTGCTTGCGCCGTTCGATTCCTCTCGTGATTTTGCGTCGGAAATACTTGTGTTCTACTCCACGTTACGATTCTGGGAGCCAGAATGCCGTAAGATTGGTTTTTGGATATTACAGTGATTTCCTGACGGGCTGAGGCTCGAATTTGGATTGCGCATGCCCCATTCGACTCCTCTCGTCATTTTGGGTCGAAAATACTTGCGTTCAATTTCATATTGCGATTCTGGGAGCCAGAATGCTGTAAGATAGGTTTTTGGATATAACAGTGATTTCCTGACGAACGGTTGCTCGGATTTGCATTCTGGTTGCGCCGTTCGACTCCTCTCGTCATTTTGCGTCGGAAATACTTGTGTTCTACTCCACGTTACGATTCTGGGAGCCAGAATGCCGTAAGATAGGTTTTTGGATATAACAGCGATTTCCTGACGAACGGTTGCTCGAATTTGAATTCTGCTAGTGCCGTTCGACTCCTCTCGTCATTTTGCGTCGGAAATACTTGTGTTCTACTCCACGTTACGATTCTGGGAACCAGAATGCCGCAAGATTGGTTTTTGGATATAACAGTGATTTCCTGACGAACGGTTGCTCGGATTTGCATTCTGGTTGCTCCGTTCGACTCCTCTCGTGATTTTGCGTCGGAAATACTTGCGTTCACTTTCAGATTGCGATTCTGGGAGCCAGAATGCTGTAAGATAGGTTTTTGGATATAACAGTGATTTCCTGACGAACGGTTGCTCGGATTTGAATTCTGGTTGCGGCGTTCGATTCCTCTCGTGATTTTGCGTCGGAAATACTTGTGTTCTACTCCACGTTACGATTCTGGGAGCCAGAATGCCGTAAGATACGTTTTTGGATATAACAGTGATTTCCTGACGGGCTGAGGCTCGGATTTGAATTCTGCTTGCGCCGTTCGACTCCTCTCGTCATTTTGCGTCGGAAATACTTGTGTTCTACTCCACGTTACGATTCTGGGAGCCAGAATGCCGTAAGATTGGTTTTTGGATATAACAGTGATTTCCTGACGAACGGTTGCTCGGATTTGCATTCTGGTTGCTCCGTTCGACTCCTCTCGTGATTTTGCGTCGGAAATACTTGCGTTCAATTTCAGATTGCGATTATGGGAGCCAGAATGCTGTAAGATAGGTTTTTGGATATAACAGTGATTTCCTGACGAACGGTTGCTCGGATTTGAATTCTGGTTGCGCCGTTCGACTCCTCTCGTTATTTTGCGTCGGAAATAATTGTGTTCTACTCCACGTTACGATTCTGGGAGCCAGAATGCCGTAAGATAGGTTTTGGGATATAACAGTGATTTCCTGACGAACGGTTGCTCGGATTTGCATTCTGGTTGCTCCGTTCGACTCCTCTCGTGATTTTGCGTCGGAAATACTTGCGTTCACTTTCAGATTGCGATTCTGGGAGCCAGAATGCTGTAAGATAGGTTTTTGGATATAACAGTGATTTCCTGACGAACGGTTGCTCGGATTTGAATTCTGGTTGCGGCGTTCGATTCCTCTCGTGATTTTGCGTCGGAAATACTTGTGTTCTACTCCACGTTACGATTCTGGGAGCCAGAATGCCGTAAGATACGTTTTTGGATATAACAGTGATTTCCTGACGGGCTGAGGCTCGGATTTGAATTCTGCTTGCGCCGTTCGACTCCTCTCGTCATTTTGCGTCGGAAATACTTGTGTTCTACTCCACGTTACGTTTCTGGGAGCCAGAATGCCGTAAGATTGGTTTTTGGATATAACAGTGGTTTCCTGACGAACGGTTGCTCGGATTTGAATTCTGCTTGCGCCGTTCGACTCCTCTCGTCATTTTGCGTCGGAAATACTTTTGTTCTACTCCACGTTACGATTCTGGGAGCCAGAATGCCGTAAGATAGGTTTTGGGATATAACAGTGATTTCCTGACGAACGGTTGCTCGGATTTGCATTCTGGTTGCTCCGTTCGACTCCTCTCGTGATTTTGCGTCGGAAATACTTTCGTTCAATTTCAGATTGCGATTATGGGAGCCAGAATGCTGTAAGATAGGTTTTTGGATATAACAGTGATTTCCTGACGAACGGTTGCTCGGATTTGAATTCTGGTTGCGGCGTTCGATTCCTCTCGTGATTTTGCGTCGGAAATACTTGTGTTCTACTCCACGTTACGATTCTGGGAGCCAGAATGCTGTAAGATAGCTTTTTGGATATAAGAGTGGTTTCCTGACGAACGGTTGCTCGGATTTGAATTCTGCTTGCGCCGTTCGACTCCTCTCGTCATTTTGCGTCGGAAATACTTTTGTTCTACTCCACGTTACGATTCTGGGAGCCAGAATGCCGTAAGATAGGCTTTTGGATATAACAGCGATTTCCTGACGAACGGTTGCTTGTATTTGAATTCTGGTTGCAGCGTTCGATTCCTCTCGTGATTTTGCGTCGGAAATACTTGTGTTCTACTCCACGTTACGATTCTGGGAGCCAGAATGCCGTAAGATACGTTTTTGGATATAACAGTGATTTCCTGACGGGCTGAGGCTCGGATTTGAATTCTGCTTGCGCCGTTCGACTCCTCTCGTCATTTTGCGTCGGAAATACTTGTGTTCTACTCCACGTTACGATTCTGGGAGCCAGAATGCCGTAAGATACGTTTTTGGATATAACAGTGATTTCCTGACGGGCTGAGGCTCGGATTTGAATTCTGCTTGCGCCGTTCGACTCCTCTCGTCATTTTGCATCGGAAATACTTGTGTTCCACTCCACGTTACGATTCTGGGAGCCAGAATGCCGTAAGATTGGTTTTTGGATATAACAGTGGTTTCCTGACGAACGGTTGCTCGGATTTGAATTCTGCTTGCGCCGTTCGACTCCTCTCGTCATTTTGCGTCGGAAATACTTGTGTTCAATTTCAGATTGCGATTCTACGAGCCAGAATACTCGATGATAGGTTTTTGGATATAACAGTGATTTCATGACAAACGGAGGCTCGGATTAGGTTTCTGCTTGCGCCGTTCGACTCCTCTCGTCATTTTGCGTCGGAAATACTTGTGTTCTACTCCACATTTCGATTCTGGGAGCCAGAATGCCGTAAGATAGACTTTTGGATATAACAGCGATTTCCTGACGAACGGTTGCTTGTATTTGAATTCTGCTTGCGCCGTTCGACTCCTCTCGTCATTTTGCGTCGGAAATACTTGTGTTCTACTCCACGTTACGATTCTGGGATCCAGAATGCCGTAAGATAGGCTTTTGGATATAACAGCGATTTCCTGACGAACGGTTGCTTGTATTTGAATTCTGGTTGCAGCGTTCGATTCCTCTCGTGATTTTGCGTCGGAAATACTTGTGTTCAATTCCAGATTGAGATTCTTGGGGCCAGAATACTCGATGATAGGTTCTTGGATATAACAGTGATTTCCTGACGGGCTAAGGCTCGAATTTGGATTGTGCATGCCCCGTTCAACTCCTCTCGTCAGTTTGGGTCGGAAATACTTGCGTTCAATTTCAGATTGCGATTCTGGGAGCCAGAATGCTGTATGATAGGTTTTTGGATATAACAGTGATTTCCTGACGAACGGTTGCTCGGATTTGAATTCTGCTTGCGCCGTTCGACTCCTCTCGTCATTTTGCGTCGGAAATACTTGTGTTCTACTCCACGTTACGATTCTGGGAGCCAGAATGCCGTAAGATTGGTTTTTGGATATTACAGTGATTTCCTGACGAACGGTTGCTCGGATTTGCATTCTGGTTGCTCCGTTCGACTCCTCTCGTCATTTTGCGTCGGAAATACTTGTGTTCAATTTCAGATTGCGATTCTACGAGCCAGAATACTCGATGATAGGTTTTTGGATATAACAGTGATTTCCTGACGAACGGTTGTTCGGATTTGCATTCTGGTTGCGCCGTTCGACTCCTCTCGTCATTTTGCGTCGGAAATACTTGTGTTCAATTTCAGATTGCGATTCTACGAGCCAGAATACTCGATGATAGGTTTTTGGATATAACAGTGATTTCATGACAAACGGAGGCTCGGATTAGGTTTCTGCTTGCGCCGTTCGATTCCTCTCGTGATTTTGCGTCGGAAATACTTGTGTTCAATTCCAGATTGAGATTCTTGGGGCCAGAATACTCGATGATAGGTTTTTGGATATAACAGTGATTTCCTGACGGGCTGAGGCTCGAATTTGGATTGTGCATGCCCCGTTCAACTCCTCTCGTCAGTTTGGGTCGGAAATACTTGCGTTCAATTTCAGATTGCGATTCTGCGAGCCAGAATACTCGATGATAGGTTTTTGGATATAACAGTGATTTCCTGACAAATGGAGGCTCGGATTAGGTTTCTGCTTGCGCCGTTCGATTCCTCTCGTGATTTTGCGTCGGAAATACTTGTGTTCAATTCCAGATTGAGATTCTTGGGGCCAGAATACTCGATGATAGGTTTTTGGATATAACAGTGATTTCCTGACGGGCTGAGGCTCGAATTTGGATTGTGCATGCCCCGTTCGACTCCTCTCGTCATTTTGCGTCGGAAATACTTGTGTTCTACTCCACGTTACGATTCTGGGAGCCAGAATGCTGTAAGATAGGTTTTTGGATATAACAGTGATTTCCTGACGGGCTGAGGCTCGGATTTGAATTCTGCTTGGGCCGTTCGACTCCTCTCGTCATTTTGCGTCGGAAATACTTGTGTTCTACTCCACGTTACGATTCTGGGAGCCAGAATGCCGGAACATAGGTTTTTGGATATAACAGTGATTTCCTGACGAACGGTTGCTTGGATTTGAAATCTGGTTGCAGCGTTCGATTCCTCTCGTGATATTGCGTCGGAAATACTTGTGTTCAATTCCAGATTGAGATTCTTGGGGCCAGAATACTCGATGATAGGTTTTTGGATATAACAGTGATTTCCTGACGGGCTGAGGCTCGAATTTGGATTGTGCATGCCCCGTTCGACTCCTCTCGTCATTTTGGGTCGGAAATACTTGCGTTCTACTCCACGTTACGATTCTGGGAGCCAGAATGCTGTAAGATAGGTTTTTGGATATAACAGTGATTTCCTGACGAACGGTTGCTCGGATTTGAATTCTGCGTGCGCCGTTCGATTCCTCTCGTGATTTTGCGTCGGAAATACTTGTGTTCAATTCCAGATTGAGATTCTTGGGGCCAGAATACTCGATGATAGGTTTTTGGATATAACAGTGATTTCCTGACGAACGGTTGTTCGGATTTGCATTCTGGTTGCGCCGTTCGACTCCTCTCGTCATTTTGCGTCGGAAATACTTGTGTTCAATTTCAGATTGCGATTCTACGAGCCAGAATACTCGATGATAGGTTTTTGGATATAACAGTGATTTCATGACAAACGGAGGCTCGGATTAGGTTTCTGCTTGCGCCGTTCGATTCCTCTCGTGATTTTGCGTCGGAAATACTTGTGTTCAATTCCAGATTGAGATTCTTGGGGCCAGAATACTCGATGATAGGTTTTTGGATATAACAGTGATTTCCTGACGGGCTGAGGCTCGAATTTGGATTGTGCATGCCCCGTTCGACTCCTCTCGTCATTTTGCGTCGGAAATACTTGTGTTCTACTCCACGTTACGATTCTGGGAGCCAGAATGCCGTAAGATTGGTTTTTGGATATTACAGTGATTTCCTGACGAACGGTTGCTCGGATTTGCATTCTGGTTGCTCCGTTCGACTCCTCTCGTCATTTTGCGTCGGAAATACTTGTGTTCAATTTCAGATTGCGATTCTACGAGCCAGAATACTCGATGATAGGTTTTTGGATATAACAGTGATTTCATGACAAACGGAGGCTCGGATTAGGTTTCTGCTTGCGCCGTTCGACTCCTCTCGTCATTTTGCGTCGGAAATACTTGTGTTCTACTCCACATTTCGATTCTGGGAGCCAGAATGCCGTAAGATAGACTTTTGGATATAACAGCGATTTCCTGACGAACGGTTGCTTGTATTTGAATTCTGCTTGCGCCGTTCGACTCCTCTCGTCAGTTTGGGTCGGAAATACTTGCGTTCAATTTCAGATTGCGATTCTGCGAGCCAGAATACTCGATGATAGGTTTTTGGATATAACAGTGATTTCCTGACAAATGGAGGCTCGGATTAGGTTTCTGCTTGCGCCGTTCGATTCCTCTCGTGATTTTGCGTCGGAAATACTTGTGTTCAATTCCAGATTGAGATTCTTGGGGCCAGAATACTCGATGATAGGTTTTTGGATATAACAGTGATTTCCTGACGGGCTGAGGCTCGAATTTGGATTGTGCATGCCCCGTTCGACTCCTCTCGTCATTTTGCGTCGGAAATACTTGTGTTCTACTCCACGTTACGATTCTGGGAGCCAGAATGCTGTAAGATAGGTTTTTGGATATAACAGTGATTTCCTGACGGGCTGAGGCTCGGATTTGAATTCTGCTTGGGCCGTTCGACTCCTCTCGTCATTTTGCGTCGGAAATACTTGTGTTCTACTCCACGTTACGATTCTGGGAGCCAGAATGCCGGAACATAGGTTTTTGGATATAACAGTGATTTCCTGACGAACGGTTGCTTGGATTTGAAATCTGGTTGCAGCGTTCGATTCCTCTCGTGATATTGCGTCGGAAATACTTGTGTTCAATTCCAGATTGAGATTCTTGGGGCCAGAATACTCGATGATAGGTTTTTGGATATAACAGTGATTTCCTGACGGGCTGAGGCTCGAATTTGGATTGTGCATGCCCCGTTCGACTCCTCTCGTCATTTTGGGTCGGAAATACTTGCGTTCTACTCCACGTTACGATTCTGGGAGCCAGAATGCTGTAAGATAGGTTTTTGGATATAACAGTGATTTCCTGACGAACGGTTGCTCGGATTTGAATTCTGCGTGCGCCGTTCGATTCCTCTCGTGATTTTGCGTCGGAAATACTTGTGTTCAATTCCAGATTGAGATTCTTGGGGCCAGAATACTCGATGATAGGTTTTTGGATATAACAGTGATTTCCTGACGAACGGTTGTTCGGATTTGCATTCTGGTTGCGCCGTTCGACTCCTCTCGTCATTTTGCGTCGGAAATACTTGTGTTCAATTTCAGATTGCGATTCTACGAGCCAGAATACTCGATGATAGGTTTTTGGATATAACAGTGATTTCATGACAAACGGAGGCTCGGATTAGGTTTCTGCTTGCGCCGTTCGATTCCTCTCGTGATTTTGCGTCGGAAATACTTGTGTTCAATTCCAGATTGAGATTCTTGGGGCCAGAATACTCGATGATAGGTTTTTGGATATAACAGTGATTTCCTGACGGGCTGAGGCTCGAATTTGGATTGTGCATGCCCCGTTCGACTCCTCTCGTCATTTTGCGTCGGAAATACTTGTGTTCTACTCCACGTTACGATTCTGGGAGCCAGAATGCCGTAAGATTGGTTTTTGGATATTACAGTGATTTCCTGACGAACGGTTGCTCGGATTTGCATTCTGGTTGCTCCGTTCGACTCCTCTCGTCATTTTGCGTCGGAAATACTTGTGTTCAATTTCAGATTGCGATTCTACGAGCCAGAATACTCGATGATAGGTTTTTGGATATAACAGTGATTTCATGACAAACGGAGGCTCGGATTAGGTTTCTGCTTGCGCCGTTCGACTCCTCTCGTCATTTTGCGTCGGAAATACTTGTGTTCTACTCCACATTTCGATTCTGGGAGCCAGAATGCCGTAAGATAGACTTTTGGATATAACAGCGATTTCCTGACGAACGGTTGCTTGTATTTGAATTCTGCTTGCGCCGTTCGACTCCTCTCGTCAGTTTGGGTCGGAAATACTTGCGTTCAATTTCAGATTGCGATTCTGCGAGCCAGAATACTCGATGATAGGTTTTTGGATATAACAGTGATTTCCTGACAAATGGAGGCTCGGATTAGGTTTCTGCTTGCGCCGTTCGATTCCTCTCGTGATTTTGCGTCGGAAATACTTGTGTTCAATTCCAGATTGAGATTCTTGGGGCCAGAATACTCGATGATAGGTTTTTGGATATAACAGTGATTTCCTGACGGGCTGAGGCTCGAATTTGGATTGTGCATGCCCCGTTCGACTCCTCTCGTCATTTTGCGTCGGAAATACTTGTGTTCTACTCCACGTTACGATTCTGGGAGCCAGAATGCTGTAAGATAGGTTTTTGGATATAACAGTGATTTCCTGACGGGCTGAGGCTCGGATTTGAATTCTGCTTGGGCCGTTCGACTCCTCTCGTCATTTTGCGTCGGAAATACTTGTGTTCTACTCCACGTTACGATTCTGGGAGCCAGAATGCCGGAACATAGGTTTTTGGATATAACAGTGATTTCCTGACGAACGGTTGCTTGGATTTGAAATCTGGTTGCAGCGTTCGATTCCTCTCGTGATATTGCGTCGGAAATACTTGTGTTCAATTCCAGATTGAGATTCTTGGGGCCAGAATACTCGATGATAGGTTTTTGGATATAACAGTGATTTCCTGACGGGCTGAGGCTCGAATTTGGATTGTGCATGCCCCGTTCGACTCCTCTCGTCATTTTGGGTCGGAAATACTTGCGTTCTACTCCACGTTACGATTCTGGGAGCCAGAATGCTGTAAGATAGGTTTTTGGATATAACAGTGATTTCCTGACGAACGGTTGCTCGGATTTGAATTCTGCGTGCGCCGTTCGATTCCTCTCGTGATTTTGCGTCGGAAATACTTGTGTTCAATTCCAGATTGAGATTCTTGGGGCCAGAATACTCGATGATAGGTTTTTGGATATAACAGTGATTTCCTGACGAACGGTTGTTCGGATTTGCATTCTGGTTGCGCCGTTCGACTCCTCTCGTCATTTTGCGTCGGAAATACTTGTGTTCAATTTCAGATTGCGATTCTACGAGCCAGAATACTCGATGATAGGTTTTTGGATATAACAGTGATTTCATGACAAACGGAGGCTCGGATTAGGTTTCTGCTTGCGCCGTTCGATTCCTCTCGTGA
This sequence comes from Ectemnius cavifrons, assembly GCA_964023945.1. Taxonomy (NCBI): domain Eukaryota; kingdom Metazoa; phylum Arthropoda; class Insecta; order Hymenoptera; family Crabronidae; genus Ectemnius; species Ectemnius cavifrons. The sequence goes on along the minus strand of OZ030376.1, from coordinate 6,050,410 downwards.
TTTTGCGTCGGAAATACTTGTGTTCAATTCCAGATTGAGATTCTTGGGGCCAGAATACTCGATGATAGGTTTTTGGATATAACAGTGATTTCCTGACGGGCTGAGGCTCGAATTTGGATTGTGCATGCCCCGTTCGACTCCTCTCGTCATTTTGCGTCGGAAATACTTGTGTTCTACTCCACGTTACGATTCTGGGAGCCAGAATGCCGTAAGATTGGTTTTTGGATATTACAGTGATTTCCTGACGAACGGTTGCTCGGATTTGCATTCTGGTTGCTCCGTTCGACTCCTCTCGTCATTTTGCGTCGGAAATACTTGTGTTCAATTTCAGATTGCGATTCTACGAGCCAGAATACTCGATGATAGGTTTTTGGATATAACAGTGATTTCATGACAAACGGAGGCTCGGATTAGGTTTCTGCTTGCGCCGTTCGACTCCTCTCGTCATTTTGCGTCGGAAATACTTGTGTTCTACTCCACATTTCGATTCTGGGAGCCAGAATGCCGTAAGATAGACTTTTGGATATAACAGCGATTTCCTGACGAACGGTTGCTTGTATTTGAATTCTGCTTGCGCCGTTCGACTCCTCTCGTCAGTTTGGGTCGGAAATACTTGCGTTCAATTTCAGATTGCGATTCTGCGAGCCAGAATACTCGATGATAGGTTTTTGGATATAACAGTGATTTCCTGACAAATGGAGGCTCGGATTAGGTTTCTGCTTGCGCCGTTCGATTCCTCTCGTGATTTTGCGTCGGAAATACTTGTGTTCAATTCCAGATTGAGATTCTTGGGGCCAGAATACTCGATGATAGGTTTTTGGATATAACAGTGATTTCCTGACGGGCTGAGGCTCGAATTTGGATTGTGCATGCCCCGTTCGACTCCTCTCGTCATTTTGCGTCGGAAATACTTGTGTTCTACTCCACGTTACGATTCTGGGAGCCAGAATGCTGTAAGATAGGTTTTTGGATATAACAGTGATTTCCTGACGGGCTGAGGCTCGGATTTGAATTCTGCTTGGGCCGTTCGACTCCTCTCGTCATTTTGCGTCGGAAATACTTGTGTTCTACTCCACGTTACGATTCTGGGAGCCAGAATGCCGGAACATAGGTTTTTGGATATAACAGTGATTTCCTGACGAACGGTTGCTTGGATTTGAAATCTGGTTGCAGCGTTCGATTCCTCTCGTGATATTGCGTCGGAAATACTTGTGTTCAATTCCAGATTGAGATTCTTGGGGCCAGAATACTCGATGATAGGTTTTTGGATATAACAGTGATTTCCTGACGGGCTGAGGCTCGAATTTGGATTGTGCATGCCCCGTTCGACTCCTCTCGTCATTTTGGGTCGGAAATACTTGCGTTCTACTCCACGTTACGATTCTGGGAGCCAGAATGCTGTAAGATAGGTTTTTGGATATAACAGTGATTTCCTGACGAACGGTTGCTCGGATTTGAATTCTGCGTGCGCCGTTCGATTCCTCTCGTGATTTTGCGTCGGAAATACTTGTGTTCAATTCCAGATTGAGATTCTTGGGGCCAGAATACTCGATGATAGGTTTTTGGATATAACAGTGATTTCATGACAAACGGAGACTCGGATTAGGTTTCTGCTTGCGCCGTTCGATTCCTCTCGTCATTTTGCGTCGGAAATACTTGTGTTCTACTCCACGTTACGATTCTGGGAGCCAGAATGCTGTAAGATAAGTTTTTGGATATAACAGTGATTTCCTGACGGGCTGAGGCTCGGATTAGGTTTCTGCTTGCGCCGTTCGACTCCTCTCGTCATTTTGCGTCGGAAATACTTGTGTTCTACTCCACGTTACGATTCTGGGAGCCAGAATGCTGTAAGATAGGTTTTTGGATATAACAGTGATTTCCTGACGAACGGTTGCTCGGATTTGAATTCTGCGTGCGCCGTTCGATTCCTCTCGTGATTTTGCGTCGGAAATACTTGTGTTCAATTCCAGATTGAGATTCTTGGGGCCAGAATACTCGATGATAGGTTTTTGGATATAACAGTGATTTCATGACAAACGGAGGCTCGGATTAGGTTTCTGCTTGCGCCGTTCGATTCCTCTCGTGATTTTGCGTCGGAAATACTTGTGTTCTACTCCACGTTACGATTCTGGGAGCCAGAATACTCGATGATAGGTTTTTGGATATAACAGTGATTTCCTGACGGGCTGAGGCTCGAATTTGGATTGCGCATGCCCCATTCGACTCCTCTCGTCATTTTGGGTCGAAAATACTTGCGTTCAATTTCATATTGCGATTCTGGGAGCCAGAATGCTGTAAGATAGGTTTTTGGATATAACAGTGATTTCCTGACGAACGGTTGCTCGGATTTGCATTCTGGTTGCGCCGTTCGACTCCTCTCGTCATTTTGCGTCGGAAATACTTGTGTTCTACTCCACGTTACGATTCTGGGAGCCAGAATGCCGTAAGATAGGTTTTTGGATATAACAGCGATTTCCTGACGAACGGTTGCTCGAATTTGAATTCTGCTAGTGCCGTTCGACTCCTCTCGTCATTTTGCGTCGGAAATACTTGTGTTCTACTCCACGTTACGATTCTGGGAACCAGAATGCCGCAAGATTGGTTTTTGGATATAACAGTGATTTCCTGACGAACGGTTGCTCGGATTTGCATTCTGGTTGCTCCGTTCGACTCCTCTCGTGATTTTGCGTCGGAAATACTTGCGTTCACTTTCAGATTGCGATTCTGGGAGCCAGAATGCTGTAAGATAGGATTTTGGATATAACAGTGATTTCCTGACGAACGGTTGCTCGGATTTGAATTCTGGTTGCGGCGTTCGATTCCTCTCGTGATTTTGCGTCGGAAATACTTGTGTTCTACTCCACGTTACGATTCTGGGAGCCAGAATGCCGTAAGATACGTTTTTGGATATAACAGTGATTTCCTGACGGGCTGAGGCTCGGATTTGAATTCTGCTTGCGCCGTTCGACTCCTCTCGTCATTTTGCGTCGGAAATACTTGTGTTCTACTCCACGTTACGATTCTGGGAGCCAGAATGCCGTAAGATTGGTTTTTGGATATAACAGTGATTTCCTGACGAACGGTTGCTCGGATTTGCATTCTGGTTGCTCCGTTCGACTCCTCTCGTGATTTTGCGTCGGAAATACTTGCGTTCAATTTCAGATTGCGATTATGGGAGCCAGAATGCTGTAAGATAGGTTTTTGGATATAACAGTGATTTCCTGACGAACGGTTGCTCGGATTTGAATTCTGGTTGCGCCGTTCGACTCCTCTCGTTATTTTGCGTCGGAAATAATTGTGTTCTACTCCACGTTACGATTCTGGGAGCCAGAATGCCGTAAGATAGGTTTTGGGATATAACAGTGATTTCCTGACGAACGGTTGCTCGGATTTGCATTCTGGTTGCTCCGTTCGACTCCTCTCGTGATTTTGCGTCGGAAATACTTGCGTTCACTTTCAGATTGCGATTCTGGGAGCCAGAATGCTGTAAGATAGGTTTTTGGATATAACAGTGATTTCCTGACGAACGGTTGCTCGGATTTGAATTCTGGTTGCGGCGTTCGATTCCTCTCGTGATTTTGCGTCGGAAATACTTGTGTTCTACTCCACGTTACGATTCTGGGAGCCAGAATGCCGTAAGATACGTTTTTGGATATAACAGTGATTTCCTGACGGGCTGAGGCTCGGATTTGAATTCTGCTTGCGCCGTTCGACTCCTCTCGTCATTTTGCGTCGGAAATACTTGTGTTCTACTCCACGTTACGTTTCTGGGAGCCAGAATGCCGTAAGATTGGTTTTTGGATATAACAGTGGTTTCCTGACGAACGGTTGCTCGGATTTGAATTCTGCTTGCGCCGTTCGACTCCTCTCGTCATTTTGCGTCGGAAATACTTTTGTTCTACTCCACGTTACGATTCTGGGAGCCAGAATGCCGTAAGATAGGTTTTGGGATATAACAGTGATTTCCTGACGAACGGTTGCTCGGATTTGCATTCTGGTTGCTCCGTTCGACTCCTCTCGTGATTTTGCGTCGGAAATACTTTCGTTCAATTTCAGATTGCGATTATGGGAGCCAGAATGCTGTAAGATAGGTTTTTGGATATAACAGTGATTTCCTGACGAACGGTTGCTCGGATTTGAATTCTGGTTGCGGCGTTCGATTCCTCTCGTGATTTTGCGTCGGAAATACTTGTGTTCTACTCCACGTTACGATTCTGGGAGCCAGAATGCTGTAAGATAGCTTTTTGGATATAAGAGTGGTTTCCTGACGAACGGTTGCTCGGATTTGAATTCTGCTTGCGCCGTTCGACTCCTCTCGTCATTTTGCGTCGGAAATACTTGTGTTCTACTCCACGTTACGATTCTGGGAGCCAGAATGCCGTAAGATTGGTTTTTGGATATAACAGTGGTTTCCTGACGAACGGTTGCTCGGATTTGCATTCTGGTTGCTCCGTTCGACTCCTCTCGTGATTTTGCGTCGGAAATACTTGCGTTCAATTTCAGATTGCGATTCTGGGAGCCAGAATGCTGTAAGATAGGTTTTTGGATATAACAGTGATTTCCTGACGAACGGTTGCTCGGATTTGAATTCTGGTTGCAGCGTTCGATTCCTCTCGTGATTTTGCGTCGGAAATACTTGTGTTCAATTCCAGATTGAGATTCTTGGGGCCAGAATACTCGATGATAGGTTTTTGGATATAACAGTGATTTCCTGACGGGCTGAGGCTCGAATTTGGATTGTGCATGCTCCGTTCAACTCCTCTCGTCAGTTTGGGTCGGAAATACTTGCGTTCAATTTCAGATTGCGATTCTGGGAGCCAGAATGCTGTAAGATAGGTTTTTGGATATAACAGTGATTTCCTGACGAACGGTTGCTCGGATTTGAATTCTGCTTGCGCCGTTCGACTCCTCTCGTCATTTTGCGTCGGAAATACTTGTGTTCTACTCCACGTTACGATTCTGGGAGCCAGAATGCCGTAAGATTGGTTTTTGGATATTACAGTGATTTCCTGACGAACGGTTGCTCGGATTTGCATTCTGGTTGCTCCGTTCGACTCCTCTCGTCATTTTGCGTCGGAAATACTTGTGTTCAATTTCAGATTGCGATTCTACGAGCCAGAGTACTCGATGATAGGTTTTTGGATATAACAGTGATTTCCTGACGAACGGTTGTTCGGATTTGAATTCTGGTTGCGGCGTTCGATTCCTCTCGTGATTTTGCGTCGGAAATACTTGTGTTCTACTCCACGTTACGATTCTGGGAGCCAGAATGCCGTAAGATACGTTTTTGGATATAACAGTGATTTCCTGACGGGCTGAGGCTCGGATTTGAATTCTGCTTGCGCCGTTCGACTCCTCTCGTCATTTTGCGTCGGAAATACTTGTGTTCTACTCCACGTTACGATTCTGGGAGCCAGAATGCCGTAAGATTGGTTTTTGGATATAACCGTGATTTCCTGACGAACGGTTGCTCGGATTTGCATTCTGGTTGCTCCGTTCGATTCCTCTCGTGATTTTGCGTCGGAAATACTTGCGTTCAATTTCAGATTGCGATTATGGGAGCCAGAATGCTGTAAGATAGGTTTTTGGATATAACAGTGATTTCCTGACGAACGGTTGCTCGGATTTGAATTCTGGTTGCGGCGTTCGATTCCTCTCGTGATTTTGCGTCGGAAATACTTGTGTTCTACTCCACGTTACGATTCTGGCAGCCAGAATGCCGTAAGATACGTTTTTGGATATAACAGTGATTTCCTGACGGGCTGAGGCTCGGATTTGAATTCTGCTTGCGCCGTTCGACTCCTCTCGTCATTTTGCGTCGGAAATACTTGTGTTCTACTCCACGTTACGATTCTGGGAGCCAGAATGCTGTAAGATAGCTTTTTGGATATAAGAGTGATTTCCTGACGAACGGTTGCTCGGATTTGAATTCTGGTTGCGCCGTTCGACTCCTCTCGTTATTTTGCGTCGGAAATAATTGTGTTCTACTCCACGTTACGATTCTGGGAGCCAGAATGCCGTAAGATAGGTTTTGGGATATAACAGTGATTTCCTGACGAACGGTTGCTCGGGTTTGCATTCTGGTTGCTCCGTTCGACTCCTCTCGTGATTTTGCGTCGGAAATACTTGCGTTCACTTTCAGATTGCGATTCTGGGAGCCAGAATGCTGTAAGATAGGTTTTTGGATATAACAGTGATTTCCTGACGAACGGTTGCTCGGATTTGAATTCTGGTTGCGGCGTTCGATTCCTCTCGTGATTTTTTGTCGAAAATACTTGTGTTCTACTCCACGTTACGATTCTGGGAGCCAGAATGCCGTAAGATACGTTTTTGGATATAACAGTGATTTCCTGACGGGCTGAGGCTCGGATTTGAATTCTGCTTGCGCCGTTCGACTCCTCTCGTCATTTTGCGTCGGAAATACTTGTGTTCTACTCCACGTTACGATTCTGGGAGCCAGAATGCCGTAAGATTGGTTTTTGGATATAACAGTGGTTTCCTGACGAACGGTTGCTCGGATTTGAATTCTGCTTGCGCCGTTCGACTCCTCTCGTCATTTTGCGTCGGAAATACTTTTGTTCTACTCCACGTTACGATTCTGGGAGCCAGAATGCCGTAAGATAGGCTTTTGGATATAACAGCGATTTCCTGACGAACGGTTGCTTGTATTTGAATTCTGGTTGCAGCGTTCGATTCCTCTCGTGATTTTGCGTCGGAAATACTTGTGTTCTACTCCACGTTACGATTCTGGGAGCCAGAATGCCGTAAGATACGTTTTTGGATATAACAGTGATTTCCTGACGGGCTGAGGCTCGGATTTGAATTCTGCTTGCGCCGTTCGACTCCTCTCGTCATTTTGCGTCGGAAATACTTGTGTTCTACTCCACGTTACGATTCTGGGAGCCAGAATGCCGTAAGATTGGTTTTTGGATATAACAGTGGTTTCCTGACGAACGGTTGCTCGGATTTGCATTCTGGTTGCTCCGTTCGACTCCTCTCGTGATTTTGCGTCGGAAATACTTGCGTTCAATTTCAGATTGCGATTCTGGGAGCCAGAATGCTGTAAGATAGGTTTTTGGATATAACAGTGATTTCCTGACGAACGGTTGCTCGGATTTGAATTCTGGTTGCAGCGTTCGATTCCTCTCGTGATTTTGCGTCGGAAATACTTGTGTTCAATTCCAGATTGAGATTCTTGGGGCCAGAATACTCGATGATAGGTTTTTGGATATAACAGTGATTTCCTGACGGGCTGAGGCTCGAATTTGGATTGTGCATGCCCCGTTCAACTCCTCTCGTCAGTTTGGGTCGGAAATACTTGCGTTCAATTTCAGATTGCGATTCTGGGAGCCAGAATGCTGTAAGATAGGTTTTTGGATATAACAGTGATTTCCTGACGAACGGTTGCTCGGATTTGAATTCTGCTTGCGCCGTTCGACTCCTCTCGTCATTTTGCGTCGGAAATACTTGTGTTCTACTCCACGTTACGATTCTGGGAGCCAGAATGCCGTAAGATTGGTTTTTGGATATTACAGTGATTTCCTGACGAACGGTTGCTCGGATTTGCATTCTGGTTGCTCCGTTCGACTCCTCTCGTCATTTTGCGTCGGAAATACTTGTGTTCAATTTCAGTTTGCGATTCTACGAGCCGGAATACTCGATGATAGGTTTTTGGATATAACAGTGATTTCCTGACGAACGGTTGTTCGGATTTGCATTCTGGTTGCGCCGTTCGACTCCTCTCGTCATTTTGCGACGGAAATACTTGTGTTCAATTTCAGATTGCGATTCTACGAGCCAGAATACTCGATGATAGGTTTTTGGATATAACAGTGATTTCATGACAAACGGAGGCTCGGATTAGGTTTCTGCTTGCGCCGTTCGACTCCTCTCGTCATTTTGCGTCGGAATTACTTGTGTTCTACTCCACATTTCGATTCTGGGAGCCAGAATGCTGTAAGATATGTTTTTGGATATAATAGTGATTTCCTGACGAACCGAGGCTTGGATTTGGATTCTGCTTGCGGGGTTCGATTCCTCTCGTGATTTTTTGTCGAAAATACTTGTGTTCTACTCCACATTTCGATTCTGGGAGCCAGAATGCTGTAAGATAGGTTTTGGGATATAACAGTGATTTCCTGACGAACGGTTGCTCGGATTTGCATTCTGGTTGCGCCGTTCGACTCCTCTCGTCATTTTGCGTCGGAAATACTTGTGTTCAATTTCAGATTGCGATTTTACGAGCCAGAATACTCGATGATAGGTTTTTGGATATAACAGTGATTTCATGACAAACGGAGGCTCGGATTAGGTTTCTGCTTGCGCCGTTCGACTCCTCTCGTCATTTTGCGTCGGAAATACTTGTGTTCAATTTCAGATTGCGATTCTACGAGCCAGAATACTCGATGATAGGTTTTTGGATATAACAGTGATTTCCTGACGAACGGTTGCTCGGATTTGAATTCTGGTTGCGCCGTACGACTCCTCTCGTCATTTTGCGTCGGAAATACTTGTGTTCAATTTCAGATTGCGATTCTACGAGCCAGAATACTCGATGATAGGTTTTTGGATATAACAGTGATTTCCTGACGAACGGTTGCTCGGATTTGAATTCTGGTTGCGCCGTACGACTCCTCTCGTCATTTTGCGTCGGAAATAATTGTGTTCTACTCCACGTTACGATTCTGGGAGCCAGAATGCCGTAAGATAGGTTTTTGGATATAACAGTGATTTCCTGATGAACGGTTGCTCGGATTTGAATTCTGGTTGCGACGTTCGATTCTTCTCGTGATTTTGCGTCGGAAATACTTGTGTTCTACTCCACGTTACGATTCTGGGAGCCAGAATGCCGTAAGATTGGTTTTTGGTTATAACAGTGATTTCCTGACGAACGGTTGCTCGGATTTGAATTCTGCTTGCGCCGTTCGACTCCTCTCGTCATTTTGCGTCGGAAATACTTTTGTTCTACTCCACGTTACGATTCTGGGAGCCAGAATGCCGTAAGATAGGTTTTGGGATATAACAGTGATTTCCTGACGAACGGTTTCTCGGATTTGCATTCTGGTTGCGCCGTTCGACTCCTCTCGTCATTTTGCGTCGGAAATACTTGTGTTCAATTTCAGATTGCGATTCTACGAGCCAGAATACTCGATGATAGGTTTTTGGATATAACAGTGATTTCATGACAAACGGAGGCTCGGATTAGGTTTCTGCTTGCGCCGTTCGACTCCTCTCGTCATTTTGCGTCGGAAATACTTGCGTTCTACTCCACATTTCGATTCTGGAAGCCAGAATGCTGTAAGATATGTTTTTGGATATAACAGTGATTTCCTGACGAACCGAGGCTTGGATTTGGATTCTGCTTGCGGCGTTCGATTCCTCTCGTGATTTTTTGTCGAAAATACTTGTGTTCTACTCCACATTTCGATTCTGGGAGCCAGAATGCTGTAAGATAGGTTTTGGGATATAACAGTGATTTCCTGACGAACGGTTGCTCGGATTTGCATTCTGGTTGCGCCGTTCGACTCCTCTCGTCATTTTGCGTCGGAAATACTTTTGTTCTACTCCACGTTACGATTCTGGGAGCCAGAATGCCGTAAGATAGGTTTTGGGATATAACAGTGATTTCCTGACGAACGGTTGCTCGGATTTGCATTCTGGTTGCTCCGTTCGACTCCTCTCGTGATTTTGCGTCGGAAATACTTGCGTTCAATTTCAGATTGCGATTCTGGGAGCCAGAATGCTGTAAGATAGGTTTTTGGATATAACAGTGATTTCCTGACGAACGGTTGCTCGGATTTGAATTCTGGTTGCGGCGTTCGATTCCTCTCGTGATTTTGCGTCGGAAATACTTGTGTTCTACTCCACGTTACGATTCTGGGAGCCAGAATGCCGTAAGATACGTTTTTGGATATAACAGTGATTTCCTGACGGGCTGAGGCTCGGATTTGAATTCTGCTTGCGCCGTTCGACTCCTCTCGTCATTTTGCGTCGGAAATACTTGTGTTCTACTCCACGTTACGATTCTGGGAGCCAGAATGCCGTAAGATTGGTTTTTGGATATAACAGTGGTTTCCTGACGAACGGTTGCTCGGATTTGAATTCTGCTTGCGCCGTTCGACTCCTCTCGTCATTTTGCGTCGGAAATACTTGTGTTCAATTTCAGATTGCGATTCTACGAGCCAGAATACTCGATGATAGGTTTTTGGATATAACAGTGATTTCATGACAAACGGAGGCTCGGATTAGGTTTCTGCTTGCGCCGTTCGACTCCTCTCGTCATTTTGCGTCGGAAATACTTGTGTTCAATTTCAGATTGCGATTCTACGAGCCAGAATACTCGATGATAGGTTTTTGGATATAACAGTGATTTCCTGACGAACGGTTGCTCGGATTTGAATTCTGGTTGCGCCGTACGACTCCTCTCGTCATTTTGCGTCGGAAATAATTGTGTTCTACTCCACGTTACGATTCTGGGAGCCAGAATGCTGTAACATAGGTTTTTGGATATAACAGTGATTTCCTGACGAACGGTTGCTCGGATTTGAATTCTGGTTGCGACGTTCGATTCCTCTCGTGATTTTGCGTCGGAAATACTTGTGTTCTACTCCACGTTACGATTCTGGGAGCCAGAATGCCGTAAGATTGGTTTTTGGTTATAACAGTGATTTCCTGACGAACGGTTGCTCGGATTTGAATTCTGCTTGCGCCGTTCGACTCCTCTCGTCATTTTGCGTCGGAAATACTTTTGTTCTACTCCACGTTACGATTCTGGGAGCCAGAATGCCGTAAGATAGGTTTTGGGATATAACAGTGATTTCCTGACGAACGGTTTCTCGGATTTGCATTCTGGTTGCGCCGTTCGACTCCTCTCGTCATTTTGCGTCGGAAATACTTGTGTTCAATTTCAGATTGCGATTCTACGAGCCAGAATACTCGATGATAGGTTTTTGGATATAACAGTGATTTCATGACAAACGGAGGCTCGGATTAGGTTTCTGCTTGCGCCGTTCGACTCCTCTCGTCATTTTGCGTCGGAAATACTTGCGTTCTACTCCACATTTCGATTCTGGAAGCCAGAATGCTGTAAGATATGTTTTTGGATATAACAGTGATTTCCTGACGAACCGAGGCTTGGATTTGGATTCTGCTTGCGGCGTTCGATTCCTCTCGTGATTTTTTGTCGAAAATACTTGTGTTCTACTCCACATTTCGATTCTGGGAGCCAGAATGCTGTAAGATAGGTTTTGGGATATAACAGTGATTTCCTGACGAACGGTTGCTCGGATTTGCATTCTGGTTGCGCCGTTCGACTCCTCTCGTCATTTTGCGTCGGAAATACTTGTGTTCTACTCCACATTTCGATTCTGGGAGCCAGAATGCCGTAGGATAGGCTTTTGGATATAACAGCGATTTCCTGACGAACGGTTGCTTGTATTTGAATTCTGCTTGCGCCGTTCGACTCCTCTCGTCATTTTGCGTCGGAAATACTTGTGTTCTACTCCACGTTACGATTCTGGGATCCAGAATGCCGTAAGATAGGCTTTTGGATATAACAGCGATTTCCTGACGAACGGTTGCTTGTATTTGAATTCTGGTTGCAGCGTTCGATTCCTCTCGTGATTTTGCGTCGGAAATACTTGTGTTCAATTCCAGATTGAGTTTCTTGGGGCCAGAATACTCGATGATAGGTTTTTGGATATAACAGTGATTTCCTGACGAACGGTTGCTCGGATTTGAATTCTGCTTGCGCCGTTCGACTCCTCTCGTCATTTTGCGTCGGAAATACTTGTGTTCTACTCCACGTTACGATTCTGGGAGCCAGAATGCCGTAAGATTGGTTTTTGGATATTACAGTGATTTCCTGACGAACGGTTGCTCGGATTTGCATTCTGGTTGCTCCGTTCGACTCCTCTCGTCATTTTGCGTCGGAAATACTTGTGTTCAATTTCAGATTGCGATTCTACGAGCCAGAATACTCGATGATAGGTTTTTGGATATAACAGTGATTTCCTGACGAACGGTTGTTCGGATTTGCATTCTGGTTGCGCCGTTCGACTCCTCTCGTCATTTTGCGTCGGAAATACTTGTGTTCAATTTCAGATTGCGATTCTACGAGCCAGAATACTCGATGATAGGTTTTTGGATATAACAGTGATTTCATGACAAACGGAGGCTCGGATTAGGTTTCTGCTTGCGCCGTTCGACTCCTCTCGTCATTTTGCGTCGGAAATACTTGTGTTCTACTCCACGTTACGATTCTGGGAGCCAGAATGCCGTAAGATTGGTTTTTGGATATTACAGTGATTTCCTGACGAACGGTTGCTCGGATTTGCATTCTGGTTGCTCCGTTCGACTCCTCTCGTCATTTTGCGTCGGAAATACTTGTGTTCAATTTCAGATTGCGATTCTACGAGCCAGAATACTCTATGATATGTTTTTGGATATAACAGTGATTTCCTGACAAACGGAGGCTCGGATTAGGTTTCTGCTAGCGCCGTTCGACTCCTCTCGTCATTTTGGGTCGGAAATACTTGCGTTCAATTTCATATTGCGATTCTGGGAGCCAGAATGCTGTAAGATAGGTTTTTGGATATAACAGTAATTTCCTGACGGGCGGAGGCTCGAATTTGGATTCTGCATGCGCCACTCGACTCCTCTCGTCATTTTGGGTCGGAAATACTTGTGTTCAATTTCAGATTGCGATTCTACGAGCCAGAATACTCGATGATAGGTTTTTGGATATAACAGTGATTTCATGACAAACGGAGGCTCGGATTAGGTTTCTGCTTGCGCCGTTCGATTCCTCTCGTGATTTTGCGTCGGAAATACTTGTGTTCAATTCCAGATTGAGATTCTTGGGGCCAGAATACTCGATGATAGGTTTTTGGATATAACAGTGATTTCCTGACGGGCTGAGGCTCGAATTTGGATTGTGCATGCCCCGTTCAACTCCTCTCGTCAGTTTGGGTCGGAAATACTTGCGTTCAATTTCAGATTGCGATTCTGCGAGCCAGAATACTCGATGATAGGTTTTTGGATATAACAGTGATTTCCTGACAAATGGAGGCTCGGATTAGGTTTCTGCTTGCGCCGTTCGATTCCTCTCGTGATTTTGCGTCGGAAATACTTGTGTTCAATTCCAGATTGAGATTCTTGGGGCCAGAATACTCGATGATAGGTTTTTGGATATAACAGTGATTTCCTGACGGGCTGAGGCTCGAATTTGGATTGTGCATGCCCCGTTCGACTCCTCTCGTCATTTTGCGTCGGTAATACTTGTGTTCTACTCCACGTTACGATTCTGGGAGCCAGAATGCTGTAAGATAGGTTTTTGGATATAACAGTGATTTCCTGACGGGCTGAGGCTCGGATTTGAATTCTGCTTGGGCCGTTCGACTCCTCTCGTCATTTTGCGTCGGAAATACTTGTGTTCTACTCCACGTTACGATTCTGGGAGCCAGAATGCCGGAATATAGGTTTTTGGATATAACAGTGATTTCCTGACGAACGTTTGCTTGGATTTGAATTCTGGTTGCAGCGTTCGATTCCTCTCGTGATATTGCGTCGGAAATACTTGTGTTCAATTCCAGATTGAGATTCTTGGGGCCAGAATACTCGATGATAGGTTTTTGGATATAACAGTGATTTCCTGACGGGCTGAGGCTCGAATTTGGATTGTGCATGCCCCGTTCGACTCCTCTCGTCATTTTGGGTCGGAAATACTTGCGTTCTACTCCACGTTACGATTCTGGGAGCCAGAATGCTGTAAGATAGGTTTTTGGATATAACAGTGATTTCCTGACGAACGGTTGCTCGGATTTGAATTCTGCGTGCGCCGTTCGATTCCTCTCGTGATTTTGCGTCGGAAATACTTGTGTTCAATTCCAGATTGAGATTCTTGGGGCCAGAATACTCGATGATAGGTTTTTGGATATAACAGTGATTTCATGACAAACGGAGGCTCGGATTAGGTTTCTGCTTGCGCCGTTCGATTCCTCTCGTCATTTTGCGTCGGAAATACTTGTGTTCTACTCCACGTTACGATTCTGGGAGCCAGAATGCTGTAAGATAAGTTTTTGGATATAACAGTGATTTCCTGACGGGCTGAGGCTCGGATTAGGTTTCTGCTTGCGCCGTTCGACTCCTCTCGTCATTTTGCGTCGGAAATACTTGTGTTCTACTCCACGTTACGATTCTGGGAGCCAGAATGCTGTAAGATAGGTTTTTGGATATAACAGTGATTTCCTGACGGGCTGAGGCTCGAATTTGGATTGTGCATGCCCTGTTCGACTCCTCTCGTCATTTTGGGTCGGAAATACTTGCGTTCAATTTCAGATTGCGATTCTGGGAGCCAGAATGCCGTAAGATAGGTTTTAGAAATATAACAGTGATTTCCTGACGAACGGTTGCTCGGATTTGAATTCTGCTTGCGCCGTTCGACTCCTCTCGTCATTTTGCGTCGGAAATACTTGTGTTCTACTCCATGTTACGATTCTGGGATCCAGAATGCCGTAAGATTGGTTTTTGGATATAACAGTGATTTCCTGACGAACGGTTGCTCGGATTTGCATTCTGGTTGCGGCGTTCGATTCCTCTCGTGATTTTGCGTCGGAAATACTTGTGTTCTACTCCACGTTACTATTCTGGGAGCCAGAATGCCGTAAGATACGTTTTTGGATATAACAGTGATTTCCTGACGGGCTGAGGCTCGGATTTGAATTCTGCTTGCGCCGTTCGACTCCTCTCGTCATTTTGCGTCGGAAATACTTGTGTTCTACTCCACGTTACGATTCTGGGAGCCAGAATGCTGTAAGATAGGTTTTTGGATATAACAGTGATTTCCTGACGGGCTGAGGCTCGGATTTGAATTCTGCTTGGGCCGTTCGACTCCTCTCGTCGTTTTGCGTCGGAAATACTTGTGTTCTACTCCACGTTACGATTCTGGGAGCCAGAATGCCGGAACATAGGTTTTTGGATATAACAGTGATTTCCTGACGAACGGTTGCTTGGATTTGAATTCTGGTTGCAGCGTTCGATTCCTCTCGTGATATTGCGTCGGAAATACTTGTGTTCAATTCCAGATTGAGATTCTTGGGGCCAGAATACTCGATGATAGGTTTTTGGATATAACAGTGATTTCCTGACGGGCTGAGGCTCGAATTTGGATTGTGCATGCCCCGTTCGACTCCTCTCGTCATTTTGGGTCGGAAATACTTGCGTTCTACTCCACGTTACGATTCTGGGAGCCAGAATGCTGTAAGATAGGTTTTTGGATATAACAGTGATTTCCTGACGAACGGTTGCTCGGATTTGAATTCTGCGTGCGCCGTTCGATTCCTCTCGTGATTTTGCGTCGGAAATACTTGTGTTCAATTCCAGATTGAGATTCTTGGGGCCAGAATACTCGATGATAGGTTTTTGGATATAACAGTGATTTCATGACAAACGGAGGCTCGGATTAGGTTTCTGCTTGCGCCGTTCGATTCCTCTCGTGATTTTGCGTCGGAAATACTTGTGTTCTACTCCACGTTACGATTCTGGGAGCCAGAATACTCGATGATAGGTTTTTGGATATAACAGTGATTTCCTGACAAATGGAGGCTCGGATTAGGTTTCTGCTTGCGCCGTTCGATTCCTCTCGTGATTTTGCGTCGGAAATACTTGTGTTCAATTCCAGATTGAGATTCTTGGGGCCAGAATACTCGATGATAGGTTTTTGGATATAACAGTGATTTCCTGACGAACGGTTGCTCGGATTTGAATTCTGCGTGCGCCGTTCGATTCCTCTCGTGATTTTGCGTCGGAAATACTTGTGTTCAATTCCAGATTGAGATTCTTGGGGCCAGAATACTCGATGATAGGTTTTTGGATATAACAGTGATTTCATGACAAACGGAGGCTCGGATTAGGTTTCTGCTTGCGCCGTTCGATTCCTCTCGTCATTTTGCGTCGGAAATACTTGTGTTCTACTCCACGTTACGATTCTGGGAGCCAGAATGCTGTAAGATAAGTTTTTGGATATAACAGTGATTTCCTGACGGGCTGAGGCTCGGATTAGGTTTCTGCTTGCGCCGTTCGACTCCTCTCGTCATTTTGCGTCGGAAATACTTGTGTTCTACTCCACGTTACGATTCTGGGAGCCAGAATGCTGTAAGATAGGTTTTTGGATATAACAGTGATTTCCTGACGGGCTGAGGCTCGAATTTGGATTGTGCATACCCTGTTCGACTCCTCTCGTCATTTTGGGTCGGAAATACTTGCGTTCAATTTCAGATTGCGATTCTGGGAGCCAGAATGCCGTAAGATAGGTTTTAGAAATATAACAGTGATTTCCTGACGAACGGTTGCTCGGATTTGAATTCTGCTTGCGCCGTTCGACTCCTCTCGTCATTTTGCGTCGGAAATACTTGTGTTCTACTCCATGTTACGATTCTGGGATCCAGAATGCCGTAAGATTGGTTTTTGGATATAACAGTGATTTCCTGACGAACGGTTGCTCGGATTTGCATTCTGGTTGCGGCGTTCGATTCCTCTCGTGATTTTGCGTCGGAAATACTTGTGTTCTACTCCACGTTACTATTCTGGGAGCCAGAATGCCGTAAGATACGTTTTTGGATATAACAGTGATTTCCTGACGGGCTGAGGCTCGGATTTGAATTCTGCTTGCGCCGTTCGACTCCTCTCGTCATTTTGCGTCGGAAATACTTGTGTTCTACTCCACGTTACGATTCTGGGAGCCAGAATGCTGTAAGATAGGTTTTTGGATATAACAGTGATTTCCTGACGGGCTGAGGCTCGGATTTGAATTCTGCTTGGGCCGTTCGACTCCTCTCGTCGTTTTGCGTCGGAAATACTTGTGTTCTACTCCACGTTACGATTCTGGGAGCCAGAATGCCGGAACATAGGTTTTTGGATATAACAGTGATTTCCTGACGAACGGTTGCTTGGATTTGAATTCTGGTTGCAGCGTTCGATTCCTCTCGTGATATTGCGTCGGAAATACTTGTGTTCAATTCCAGATTGAGATTCTTGGGGCCAGAATACTCGATGATAGGTTTTTGGATATAACAGTGATTTCCTGACGGGCTGAGGCTCGAATTTGGATTGTGCATGCCCCGTTCGACTCCTCTCGTCATTTTGGGTCGGAAATACTTGCGTTCTACTCCACGTTACGATTCTGGGAGCCAGAATGCTGTAAGATAGGTTTTTGGATATAACAGTGATTTCCTGACGAACGGTTGCTCGGATTTGAATTCTGCGTGCGCCGTTCGATTCCTCTCGTGATTTTGCGTCGGAAATACTTGTGTTCAATTCCAGATTGAGATTCTTGGGGCCAGAATACTCGATGATAGGTTTTTGGATATAACAGTGATTTCATGACAAACGGAGGCTCGGATTAGGTTTCTGCTTGCGCCGTTCGATTCCTCTCGTGATTTTGCGTCGGAAATACTTGTGTTCTACTCCACGTTACGATTCTGGGAGCCAGAATACTCGATGATAGGTTTTTGGATATAACAGTGATTTCATGACAAACGGAGGCTCGGATTAGGTTTCTGCTTGCGCCGTTCGATTCCTCTCGTCATTTTGCGTCGGAAATACTTGTGTTCTACTCCACGTTACGATTCTGGGAGCCAGAATGCTGTAAGATAAGTTTTTGGATATAACAGTGATTTCCTGACGGGCTGAGGCTCGGATTAGGTTTCTGCTTGCGCCGTTCGACTCCTCTCGTCATTTTGCGTCGGAAATACTTGTGTTCTACTCCACGTTACGATTCTGGGAGCCAGAATGCTGTAAGATAGGTTTTTGGATATAACAGTGATTTCCTGACGAACGGTTGCTCGGATTTGCATTCTGGTAGCGTCGTTCGACTCCTCTCGTCATTTTGCGTCGGAAATACTTGTGTTCAATTCCAGATTGAGATTCTTGGGGCCAGAATACTCGATGATAGGTTTTTGGATATAACAGTGATTTCCTGACGAACGGTTGCTCGGATTTGAATTCTGCGTGCGCCGTTCGATTCCTCTCGTGATTTTGCGTCGGAAATACTTGTGTTCAATTCCAGATTGAGATTCTTGGGGCCAGAATACTCGATGATAGGTTTTTGGATATAACAGTGATTTCCTGACAAATGGAGGCTCGGATTAGGTTTCTGCTTGCGCCGTTCGATTCCTCTCGTGATTTTGCGTCGGAAATACTTGTGTTCAATTCCAGATTGAGATTCTTGGGGCCAGAATACTCGATGATAGGTTTTTGGATATAACAGTGATTTCCTGACGAACGGTTGCTCGGATTTGAATTCTGCGTGCGCCGTTCGATTCCTCTCGTGATTTTGCGTCGGAAATACTTGTGTTCAATTCCAGATTGAGATTCTTGGGGCCAGAATACTCGATGATAGGTTTTTGGATATAACAGTGATTTCATGACAAACGGAGGCTCGGATTAGGTTTCTGCTTGCGCCGTTCGATTCCTCTCGTCATTTTGCGTCGGAAATACTTGTGTTCTACTCCACGTTACGATTCTGGGAGCCAGAATGCTGTAAGATAAGTTTTTGGATATAACAGTGATTTCCTGACGGGCTGAGGCTCGGATTAGGTTTCTGCTTGCGCCGTTCGACTCCTCTCGTCATTTTGCGTCGGAAATACTTGTGTTCTACTCCACGTTACGATTCTGGGAGCCAGAATGCTGTAAGATAGGTTTTTGGATATAACAGTGATTTCCTGACGGGCTGAGACTCGAATTTGGATTGTGCATGCCCTGTTCGACTCCTCTCGTCATTTTGGGTCGGAAATACTTGCGTTCAATTTCAGATTGCGATTCTGGGAGCCAGAATGCCGTAAGATAGGTTTTAGAAATATAACAGTGATTTCCTGACGAACGGTTGCTCGGATTTGAATTCTGCTTGCGCCGTTCGACTCCTCTCGTCATTTTGCGTCGGAAATACTTGTGTTCTACTCCATGTTACGATTCTGGGATCCAGAATGCCGTAAGATTGGTTTTTGGATATAACAGTGATTTCCTGACGAACGGTTGCTCGGATTTGCATTCTGGTTGCGGCGTTCGATTCCTCTCGTGATTTTGCGTCGGAAATACTTGTGTTCTACTCCACGTTACTATTCTGGGAGCCAGAATGCCGTAAGATACGTTTTTGGATATAACAGTGATTTCCTGACGGGCTGAGGCTCGGATTTGAATTCTGCTTGCGCCGTTCGACTCCTCTCGTCATTTTGCGTCGGAAATACTTGTGTTCTACTCCACGTTACGATTCTGGGAGCCAGAATGCTGTAAGATAGGTTTTTGGATATAACAGTGATTTCCTGACGGGCTGAGGCTCGGATTTGAATTCTGCTTGGGCCGTTCGACTCCTCTCGTCGTTTTGCGTCGGAAATACTTGTGTTCTACTCCACGTTACGATTCTGGGAGCCAGAATGCCGGAACATAGGTTTTTGGATATAACAGTGATTTCCTGACGAACGGTTGCTTGGATTTGAATTCTGGTTGCAGCGTTCGATTCCTCTCGTGATATTGCGTCGGAAATACTTGTGTTCAATTCCAGATTGAGATTCTTGGGGCCAGAATACTCGATGATAGGTTTTTGGATATAACAGTGATTTCCTGACGGGCTGAGGCTCGAATTTGGATTGTGCATGCCCCGTTCGACTCCTCTCGTCATTTTGGGTCGGAAATACTTGCGTTCTACTCCACGTTACGATTCTGGGAGCCAGAATGCTGTAAGATAGGTTTTTGGATATAACAGTGATTTCCTGACGAACGGTTGCTCGGATTTGAATTCTGCGTGCGCCGTTCGATTCCTCTCGTGATTTTGCGTCGGAAATACTTGTGTTCAATTCCAGATTGAGATTCTTGGGGCCAGAATACTCGATGATAGGTTTTTGGATATAACAGTGATTTCATGACAAACGGAGGCTCGGATTAGGTTTCTGCTTGCGCCGTTCGATTCCTCTCGTGATTTTGCGTCGGAAATACTTGTGTTCTACTCCACGTTACGATTCTGGGAGCCAGAATACTCGATGATAGGTTTTTGGATATAACAGTGATTTCATGACAAACGGAGGCTCGGATTAGGTTTCTGCTTGCGCCGTTCGATTCCTCTCGTCATTTTGCGTCGGAAATACTTGTGTTCTACTCCACGTTACGATTCTGGGAGCCAGAATGCTGTAAGATAAGTTTTTGGATATAACAGTGATTTCCTGACGGGCTGAGGCTCGGATTAGGTTTCTGCTTGCGCCGTTCGACTCCTCTCGTCATTTTGCGTCGGAAATACTTGTGTTCTACTCCACGTTACGATTCTGGGAGCCAGAATGCTGTAAGATAGGTTTTTGGATATAACAGTGATTTCCTGACGAACGGTTGCTCGGATTTGCATTCTGGTAGCGTCGTTCGACTCCTCTCGTCATTTTGCGTCGGAAATACTTTTGTTCTACTCCACGTTACGATTCTGGGAGCCAGAATGCCGGAACATAGGTTTTTGGATATAACAGTGACTTCCTGACGAACGGTTGCTTGGATTTGAATTCTGGTTGCACCGTTCGATTCCTCTCGTGATATTGCGTCGGAAATACTTGTGTTCAATTTCAGATTGCGATTCTGCGAGCCAGAATACTCGATGATAGGTTTTTGGATATAACAGTGATTTCCTGACAAATGGAGGCTCGGATTTGAATTCTGGTTGCGGCGTTCGACTCCTCTCGTCATTTTGCGTCGGAAATACTTGTGTTCTACTCCACGTTACGATTCTGGGAACCAGAATGCCGCAAGATTGGTTTTTGGATATAACAGTGATTTCCTGACGAACGGTTGCTCGGATTTGAATTCTGCTAGCGCCGTTCGACTCCTCTCGTCATTTTGCGTCGGAAATACTTGTGTTCTACTCCACGTTACGATTCTGGGAGCCAGAATGCCGTAAGATAGGTTTTGGGATATAACAGTGATTTCCTGACGAACGGTTGCTCGGATTTGCATTCTGGTTGCGCCGTTCGACTCCTCTCGTCATTTTGCGTCGGAAATACTTGTGTTCAATTTCAGATTGCGATTCTACGAGCCAGAATACTCGATGATACGTTTTTGGATATAACAGTGATTTCCTGACGAACGGTTGCTCGGATTTGAATTCTGGTTGCGACGTTCGATTCCTCTCGTGATTTTGCGTCGGAAATACTTGTGTTCAATTCCAGATTGAGATTCTTGGGGCCAGAATACTCGATGATAGGTTTTTGGATATAACAGTGATTTCATGACAAACGGAGGCTCGGATTAGGTTTCTGCTTGCGCCGTTCGATTCCTCTCGTGATTTTGCGTCGGAAATACTTGTGTTCTACTCCACGTTACGATTCTGGGAGCCAGAATACTCGATGATAGGTTTTTGGATATAACAGTGATTTCATGACAAACGGAGGCTCGGATTAGGTTTCTGCTTGCGCCGTTCGATTCCTCTCGTCATTTTGCGTCGGAAATACTTGTGTTCTACTCCACGTTACGATTCTGGGAGCCAGAATGCTGTAAGATAAGTTTTTGGATATAACAGTGATTTCCTGACGGGCTGAGGCTCGGATTAGGTTTCTGCTTGCGCCGTTCGACTCCTCTCGTCATTTTGCGTCGGAAATACTTGTGTTCTACTCCACGTTACGATTCTGGGAGCCAGAATGCTGTAAGATAGGTTTTTGGATATAACAGTGATTTCCTGACGAACGGTTGCTCGGATTTGCATTCTGGTAGCGTCGTTCGACTCCTCTCGTCATTTTGCGTCGGAAATACTTTTGTTCTACTCCACGTTACGATTCTGGGAGCCAGAATGCCGGAACATAGGTTTTTGGATATAACAGTGACTTCCTGACGAACGGTTGCTTGGATTTGAATTCTGCTAGCGCCGTTCGACTCCTCTCGTCATTTTGCGTCGGAAATACTTTTGTTCTACTCCACGTTACGATTCTGGGAGCCAGAATGCCGTAAGATTGGTTTTTGGATATAACAGTGATTTCCTGACGAACGGTTGCTCGGATTTGAATTCTGCTTGCGCCGTTCGATTCCTCTCGTGATTTTGCGTCGGAAATACTTGTGTTCAATTTCAGATTGCGATTCTACGAGCCAGAATACTCGATGATACGTTTTTGGATATAACAGTGATTTCCTGACGAACGGTTGCTCGGATTTGAATTCTGGTTGCGACGTTCGATTCCTCTCGTGATTTTGCGTTGGAAATACTTGTGTTCTACTCCACGTTACGATTCTGGGAGCCAGAATACTCGATGATAGGTTTTTGGATATAACAGTGATTTCCTGACGGGCTGAGGCTCGAATTTGGATTGCGCATGCCCCATTCGACTCCTCTCGTCATTTTGGGTCGGAAATACTTGCGTTCAATTTCAGATTGCGATTCTGGGAGCCAGAATGCTGTAAGATAGGTTTTTGGATATAACAGTGATTTCCTGACGAACGGTTGCTCGGATTTGAATTCTGCTTGCGCCGTTCGACTCCTCTCGTCATTTTGCGTCGGAAATACTTGTGTTCTACTCCACGTTACGATTCTGGGAACCAGAATGCCGCAAGATTGGTTTTTGGATATAACAGTGATTTCCTGACGAACGGTTGCTCGGATTTGAATTCTGCTAGCGCCGTTCGACTCCTCTCGTCATTTTGCGTCGGAAATACTTTTGTTCTACTCCACGTTACGATTCTGGGAGCCAGAATGCCGTAAGATTGGTTTTTGGATATAACAGTGATTTCCTGACGAACGGTTGCTCGGATTTGAATTCTGCTAGCGCCGTTCGACTCCTCTCGTCATTTTGGGTCGGAAATACTTGCGTTCAATTTCATATTGCGATTCTGGGAGCCAGAATGTTGTCAGATAGGTTTTTGGATATAACAGTGATTTCCTGACGGGCTGAGGCTCGGATTTGAATTCTGCTTGGGCCGTTCGACTCCTCTCGTCATTTTGCGTCGGAAATACTTGTGTTCTACTCCACGTTACGATTCTGGGAGCCAGAATGCCGGAACATAGGTTTTTGGATATAACAGTGATTTCCTGACGAACGGTTGCTTGGATTTAAATTCTGGTTGCAGCGTTCGATTCCTCTCGTGATATTGCGTCGGAAATACTTGTGTTCAATTCCAGATTGAGATTCTTGGGGCCAGAATACTCGATGATAAGTTTTTGGATATAACAGTGATTTCCTGACGGGCTGAGGCTCGAATTTGGATTGTGCATGCCCCGTTCGACTCCTCTCGTCATTTTGGGTCGGAAATACTTGCGTTCAATTTCAGATTGCGATTCTGGCAGCCAGAATGCTGTAAGATAGGTTTTTGGATATAACAGTGATTTCCTGACGAACGGTTGCTCGGATTTGAATTCTGCGTGCGCCGTTCGATTCCTCTCGTGATTTTGCGTCGGAAATACTTGTGTTCAATTCCAGATTGAGATTCTTGGGGCCAGAATACTCGATGATAGGTTTTTGGATATAACAGTGATTTCATGACAAACGGAGGCTCGGATTAGGTTTCTGCTTGCGCCGTTCGACTCCTCTCGTCATTTTGCGTCGGAAATACTTGTGTTCTACTCCACATTTCGATTCTGGAAGCCAGAATGCTGTAAGATATGTTTTTGGATATAACAGTGATTTCCTGACGAAGCGAGGCTTGGATTTGGATTCTGCTTGCGGCGTTCGATTCCTCTCGTGATTTTTTGTCGAAAATGCTTGTGTTCTACTCCACATTTCGATTCTGGGAGCCAGAATGCTGTAAGATAGGTTTTTGGATATAACAGTGATTTCCTGACGAACGGTTGCTCGGATTTGAATTCTGGTTGCGGCGTTCGATTCCTCTCGTGATATTGCGTCGGAAATACTTGTGTTCAATTTCAGATTGCGATTCTGCGAGCCAGAATACTCGATGATAGGTTTTTGGATATAACAGCGATTTCCTGACAAATGGAGGCTCGGATTAGGTTTCTGCTCGCGCCGTTCGACTCATCTCGTCATTTTGCGTCGGAAATACTCGTATTCTACTCCACGTTACGATTCTGGGAGCCAGAATGCCGTAAGATAGGTTTTAGAAATATAACAGTGATTTCCTGACGAACGGTTGCTCGGATTTGAATTCTGGTTGCGGCGTTCGATTCCTCTCGTGATTTTGCGTCGGAAATACTTGTGTTCAATTCCAGATTGAGATTCTTGGGGCCAGAATACTCGATGATAGGTTTTTGGATATAACAGTGATTTCCTGACGAACGGTTGTTCGGATTTGAATTCTGCTTGCGCCGTTCGACTCCTCTCGTCATTTTGCGTCGGAAATACTTGTGTTCTACTCCACGTTACGATTCTGGGAGCCAGAATGCCGTAAGATAGGTTTTTGGATATAACAGTGATTTCCTGACGAACGGTTGCTCGGATTTGAATTCTGGTTGCGGCGTTCGATTCCTCTCGTGATTTTGCGTCGGAAATACTTGTGTTCAATTCCAGATTGAGATTCTTGGGGCCAGAATACTCGATGATAGGTTTTTGGATATAAGAGTGATTTCCTGACGAACGGTTGCTCGGATTTGAATTCTGCTTGCGCCGTTCGACTCCTCTCGTCATTTTGCGTCGGAAATACTTGTGTTCTACTCCACGTTACGATTCTGGGAACCAGAATGCCGCAAGATTGGTTTTTGTATATAACAGTGATTTCCTGACGAACGGTTGCTCGGATTTGAATTCTGCTAGCGCCGTTCGACTCCTCTCGTCATTTTGCGTCGGAAATACTTTTGTTCTACTCCACGTTACGATTCTGGGAGCCAGAATGCTGTAAGATAGGTTTTTGGATATAACAGTGATTTCCTGACGGGCGGAGGCTCGAATTTGGATTCTGCATGCGTCACTCGACTTCTCTCGTCATTTTGCGTCGGAAATACTTGTGTTCAATTTCAGATTGCGATTCTACGAGCCAGAATACTCGATGATAGGTTTTTGGATATAACAGTGATTTCCTGACGGGCTGAGGCTCGGATTTGAATTCTGCTAGCGCCGTTCGACTCCTCTCGTCATTTTGCGTCGGAAATACTTTTGTTCTACTCCACGTTACGATTCTGGGAGCCAGAATGCCGTAAGATTGGTTTTTGGATATAACAGTGATTTCCTGACGAACGGTTGCTCGGATTTGAATTCTGCTTGCGCCGTTCGACTCCTCTCGTCATTTTGCGTCGGAAATACTTGTGTTCTACTCCACATTTCGATTCTGGAAGCCAGAATGCTGTAAGATATGTTTTTGGATATAACAGTGATTTCCTGACGAAGCGAGG
Organism: Ectemnius cavifrons; assembly: GCA_964023945.1. Taxonomy (NCBI): domain Eukaryota; kingdom Metazoa; phylum Arthropoda; class Insecta; order Hymenoptera; family Crabronidae; genus Ectemnius; species Ectemnius cavifrons. The sequence goes on along the minus strand of OZ030376.1, from coordinate 6,025,119 downwards.
CTTGGATTTGGATTCTGCTTGCGGCGTTCGATTCCTCTCGTGATTTTTTGTCGAAAATGCTTGTGTTCTACTCCACATTTCGATTCTGGGAGCCAGAATGCTGTAAGATAGGTTTTTGGATATAACAGTGATTTCCTGACGAACGGTTGCTCGGATTTGAATTCTGGTTGCGGTGTTCGATTCCTCTCGTGATATTGCGTCGGAAATACTTGTGTTCAATTTCAGATTGCGATTCTGCGAGCCAGAATACTCGATGATAGGTTTTTGGATATAACAGTGATTTCCTGACAAATGGAGGCTCGGATTAGGTTTCTGCTTGCGCCGTTCGATTCCTCTCGTGATTTTGCGTCGGAAATACTTGTGTTCTACTCCACGTTACGATTCTGGGAGCCAGAATACTCGATGATAGGTTTTTGGATATAACAGTGATTTCATGACAAACGGAGGCTCGGATTAGGTTTCTGCTTGCGCCGTTCGATTCCTCTCGTCATTTTGCGTCGGAAATACTTGTGTTCTACTCCACGTTACGATTCTGGGAGCCAGAATGCTGTAAGATAAGTTTTTGGATATAACAGTGATTTCCTGACGGGCTGAGGCTCGGATTAGGTTTCTGCTTGCGCCGTTCGACTCCTCTCGTCATTTTGCGTCGGAAATACTTGTGTTCTACTCCACGTTACGATTCTGGGAGCCAGAATGCTGTAAGATAGGTTTTTGGATATAACAGTGATTTCCTGACGAACGGTTGCTCGGATTTGCATTCTGGTAGCGTCGTTCGACTCCTCTCGTCATTTTGCGTCGGAAATACTTTTGTTCTACTCCACGTTACGATTCTGGGAGCCAGAATGCCGGAACATAGGTTTTTGGATATAACAGTGACTTCCTGACGAACGGTTGCTTGGATTTGAATTCTGCTAGCGCCGTTCGACTCCTCTCGTCATTTTGCGTCGGAAATACTTTTGTTCTACTCCACGTTACGATTCTGGGAGCCAGAATGCCGTAAGATTGGTTTTTGGATATAACAGTGATTTCCTGACGAACGGTTGCTCGGATTTGAATTCTGCTTGCGCCGTTCGATTCCTCTCGTGATTTTGCGTCGGAAATACTTGTGTTCAATTTCAGATTGCGATTCTACGAGCCAGAATACTCGATGATACGTTTTTGGATATAACAGTGATTTCCTGACGAACGGTTGCTCGGATTTGAATTCTGGTTGCGACGTTCGATTCCTCTCGTGATTTTGCGTTGGAAATACTTGTGTTCTACTCCACGTTACGATTCTGGGAGCCAGAATACTCGATGATAGGTTTTTGGATATAACAGTGATTTCCTGACGGGCTGAGGCTCGAATTTGGATTGCGCATGCCCCATTCGACTCCTCTCGTCATTTTGGGTCGGAAATACTTGCGTTCAATTTCAGATTGCGATTCTGGGAGCCAGAATGCTGTAAGATAGGTTTTTGGATATAACAGTGATTTCCTGACGAACGGTTGCTCGGATTTGAATTCTGCTTGCGCCGTTCGACTCCTCTCGTCATTTTGCGTCGGAAATACTTGTGTTCTACTCCACGTTACGATTCTGGGAACCAGAATGCCGCAAGATTGGTTTTTGGAAATAACAGTGATTTCCTGACGAACGGTTGCTCGGATTTGAATTCTGCTAGCGCCGTTCGACTCCTCTCGTCATTTTGCGTCGGAAATACTTTTGTTCTACTCCACGTTACGATTCTGGGAGCCAGAATGCCGTAAGATTGGTTTTTGGATATAACAGTGATTTCCTGACGAACGGTTGCTCGGATTTGAATTCTGCTAGCGCCGTTCGACTCCTCTCGTCATTTTGGGTCGGAAATACTTGCGTTCAATTTCATATTGCGATTCTGGGAGCCAGAATGTTGTCAGATAGGTTTTTGGATATAACAGTGATTTCCTGACGGGCTGAGGCTCGGATTTGAATTCTGCTTGGGCCGTTCGACTCCTCTCGTCATTTTGCGTCGGAAATACTTGTGTTCTACTCCACGTTACGATTCTGGGAGCCAGAATGCCGGAACATAGGTTTTTGGATATAACAGTGATTTCCTGACGAACGGTTGCTTGGATTTAAATTCTGGTTGCAGCGTTCGATTCCTCTCGTGATATTGCGTCGGAAATACTTGTGTTCAATTCCAGATTGAGATTCTTGGGGCCAGAATACTCGATGATAAGTTTTTGGATATAACAGTGATTTCCTGACGGGCTGAGGCTCGAATTTGGATTGTGCATGCCCCGTTCGACTCCTCTCGTCATTTTGGGTCGGAAATACTTGCGTTCAATTTCAGATTGCGATTCTGGCAGCCAGAATGCTGTAAGATAGGTTTTTGGATATAACAGTGATTTCCTGACGAACGGTTGCTCGGATTTGAATTCTGCGTGCGCCGTTCGATTCCTCTCGTGATTTTGCGTCGGAAATACTTGTGTTCAATTCCAGATTGAGATTCTTGGGGCCAGAATACTCGATGATAGGTTTTTGGATATAACAGTGATTTCATGACAAACGGAGGCTCGGATTAGGTTTCTGCTTGCGCCGTTCGACTCCTCTCGTCATTTTGCGTCGGAAATACTTGTGTTCTACTCCACATTTCGATTCTGGAAGCCAGAATGCTGTAAGATATGTTTTTGGATATAACAGTGATTTCCTGACGAAGCGAGGCTTGGATTTGGATTCTGCTTGCGGCGTTCGATTCCTCTCGTGATTTTTTGTCGAAAATGCTTGTGTTCTACTCCACATTTCGATTCTGGGAGCCAGAATGCTGTAAGATAGGTTTTTGGATATAACAGTGATTTCCTGACGAACGGTTGCTCGGATTTGAATTCTGGTTGCGGCGTTCGATTCCTCTCGTGATATTGCGTCGGAAATACTTGTGTTCAATTTCAGATTGCGATTCTGCGAGCCAGAATACTCGATGATAGGTTTTTGGATATAACAGCGATTTCCTGACAAATGGAGGCTCGGATTAGGTTTCTGCTCGCGCCGTTCGACTCATCTCGTCATTTTGCGTCGGAAATACTCGTATTCTACTCCACGTTACGATTCTGGGAGCCAGAATGCCGTAAGATAGGTTTTAGAAATATAACAGTGATTTCCTGACGAACGGTTGCTCGGATTTGAATTCTGGTTGCGGCGTTCGATTCCTCTCGTGATTTTGCGTCGGAAATACTTGTGTTCAATTCCAGATTGAGATTCTTGGGGCCAGAATACTCGATGATAGGTTTTTGGATATAACAGTGATTTCCTGACGAACGGTTGTTCGGATTTGAATTCTGCTTGCGCCGTTCGACTCCTCTCGTCATTTTGCGTCGGAAATACTTGTGTTCTACTCCACGTTACGATTCTGGGAGCCAGAATGCCGTAAGATAGGTTTTTGGATATAACAGTGATTTCCTGACGAACGGTTGCTCGGATTTGAATTCTGGTTGCGGCGTTCGATTCCTCTCGTGATTTTGCGTCGGAAATACTTGTGTTCAATTCCAGATTGAGATTCTTGGGGCCAGAATACTCGATGATAGGTTTTTGGATATAAGAGTGATTTCCTGACGAACGGTTGCTCGGATTTGAATTCTGCTTGCGCCGTTCGACTCCTCTCGTCATTTTGCGTCGGAAATACTTGTGTTCTACTCCACGTTACGATTCTGGGAACCAGAATGCCGCAAGATTGGTTTTTGTATATAACAGTGATTTCCTGACGAACGGTTGCTCGGATTTGAATTCTGCTAGCGCCGTTCGACTCCTCTCGTCATTTTGCGTCGGAAATACTTTTGTTCTACTCCACGTTACGATTCTGGGAGCCAGAATGCTGTAAGATAGGTTTTTGGATATAACAGTGATTTCCTGACGGGCGGAGGCTCGGATTTGAATTCTGCTAGCGCCGTTCGACTCCTCTCGTCATTTTGCGTCGGAAATACTTTTGTTCTACTCCACGTTACGATTCTGGGAGCCAGAATGCTGTAAGATAGGTTTTTGGATATAACAGTGATTTCCTGACGGGCGGAGGCTCGAATTTGGATTCTGCATGCGTCACTCGACTTCTCTCGTCATTTTGCGTCGGAAATACTTGTGTTCAATTTCAGATTGCGATTCTACGAGCCAGAATACTCGATGATAGGTTTTTGGATATAACAGTGATTTCCTGACGGGCTGAGGCTCGGATTTGAATTCTGCTAGCGCCGTTCGACTCCTCTCGTCATTTTGCGTCGGAAATACTTTTGTTCTACTCCACGTTACGATTCTGGGAGCCAGAATGCCGTAAGATTGGTTTTTGGATATAACAGTGATTTCCTGACGAACGGTTGCTCGGATTTGAATTCTGCTTGCGCCGTTCGACTCCTCTCGTCATTTTGCGTCGGAAATACTTGTGTTCTACTCCACATTTCGATTCTGGAAGCCAGAATGCTGTAAGATATGTTTTTGGATATAACAGTGATTTCCTGACGAAGCGAGGCTTGGATTTGGATTCTGCTTGCGGCGTTCGATTCCTCTCGTGATTTTTTGTCGAAAATGCTTGTGTTCTACTCCACATTTCGATTCTGGGAGCCAGAATGCTGTAAGATAGGTTTTTGGATATAACAGTGATTTCCTGACGAACGGTTGCTCGGATTTGAATTCTGGTTGCGGCGTTCGATTCCTCTCGTGATATTGCGTCGGAAATACTTGTGTTCAATTTCAGATTGCGATTCTGCGAGCCAGAATACTCGATGATAGGTTTTTGGATATAACAGCGATTTCCTGACAAATGGAGGCTCGGATTAGGTTTCTGCTCGCGCCGTTCGACTCATCTCGTCATTTTGCGTCGGAAATACTCGTATTCTACTCCACGTTACGATTCTGGGAGCCAGAATGCCGTAAGATAGGTTTTAGAAATATAACAGTGATTTCCTGACGAACGGTTGCTCGGATTTGAATTCTGGTTGCGGCGTTCGATTCCTCTCGTGATTTTGCGTCGGAAATACTTGTGTTCAATTCCAGATTGAGATTCTTGGGGCCAGAATACTCGATGATAGGTTTTTGGATATAACAGTGATTTCCTGACGAACGGTTGTTCGGATTTGAATTCTGCTTGCGCCGTTCGACTCCTCTCGTCATTTTGCGTCGGAAATACTTGTGTTCTACTCCACGTTACGATTCTGGGAGCCAGAATGCCGTAAGATAGGTTTTTGGATATAACAGTGATTTCCTGACGAACGGTTGCTCGGATTTGAATTCTGGTTGCGGCGTTCGATTCCTCTCGTGATTTTGCGTCGGAAATACTTGTGTTCAATTCCAGATTGAGATTCTTGGGGCCAGAATACTCGATGATAGGTTTTTGGATATAAGAGTGATTTCCTGACGAACGGTTGCTCGGATTTGAATTCTGCTTGCGCCGTTCGACTCCTCTCGTCATTTTGCGTCGGAAATACTTGTGTTCTACTCCACGTTACGATTCTGGGAACCAGAATGCCGCAAGATTGGTTTTTGTATATAACAGTGATTTCCTGACGAACGGTTGCTCGGATTTGAATTCTGCTAGCGCCGTTCGACTCCTCTCGTCATTTTGCGTCGGAAATACTTTTGTTCTACTCCACGTTACGATTCTGGGAGCCAGAATGCTGTAAGATAGGTTTTTGGATATAACAGTGATTTCCTGACGGGCGGAGGCTCGGATTTGAATTCTGCTAGCGCCGTTCGACTCCTCTCGTCATTTTGCGTCGGAAATACTTTTGTTCTACTCCACGTTACGATTCTGGGAGCCAGAATGCTGTAAGATAGGTTTTTGGATATAACAGTGATTTCCTGACGGGCGGAGGCTCGAATTTGGATTCTGCATGCGTCACTCGACTTCTCTCGTCATTTTGCGTCGGAAATACTTGTGTTCAATTTCAGATTGCGATTCTACGAGCCAGAATACTCGATGATAGGTTTTTGGATATAACAGTGATTTCCTGACGGGCTGAGGCTCGGATTTGAATTCTGCTAGCGCCGTTCGACTCCTCTCGTCATTTTGCGTCGGAAATACTTTTGTTCTACTCCACGTTACGATTCTGGGAGCCAGAATGCCGTAAGATTGGTTTTTGGATATAACAGTGATTTCCTGACGAACGGTTGCTCGGATTTGAATTCTGCTTGCGCCGTTCGACTCCTCTCGTCATTTTGCGTCGGAAATACTTGTGTTCTACTCCACATTTCGATTCTGGAAGCCAGAATGCTGTAAGATATGTTTTTGGATATAACAGTGATTTCCTGACGAAGCGAGGCTTGGATTTGGATTCTGCTTGCGGCGTTCGATTCCTCTCGTGATTTTTTGTCGAAAATGCTTGTGTTCTACTCCACATTTCGATTCTGGGAGCCAGAATGCTGTAAGATAGGTTTTTGGATATAACAGTGATTTCCTGACGAACGGTTGCTCGGATTTGAATTCTGGTTGCGGTGTTCGATTCCTCTCGTGATATTGCGTCGGAAATACTTGTGTTCAATTTCAGATTGCGATTCTGCGAGCCAGAATACTCGATGATAGGTTTTTGGATATAACAGTGATTTCCTGACAAATGGAGGCTCGGATTAGGTTTCTGCTCGCGCCGTTCGACTCATCTCGTCATTTTGCGTCGAAAATACTCGTATTCTACTCCACGTTACGATTCTGGGAGCCAGAATGCCGTAAGATAGGTTTTAGAAATATAACAGTGATTTCCTGACGAACGGTTGCTCGGATTTGAATTCTGGTTGCGGCGTTCGATTCCTCTCGTGATTTTGCGTCGGAAATACTTGTGTTCAATTCCAGATTGAGATTCTTGGGGCCAGAATACTCGATGATAGGTTTTTGGATATAACAGTGATTTCCTGACGAACGGTTGTTCGGATTTGAATTCTGCTTGCGCCGTTCGACTCCTCTCGTCATTTTGCGTCGGAAATACTTGTGTTCTACTCCACGTTACGATTCTGGGAGCCAGAATGCCGTAAGATAGGTTTTTGGATATAACAGTGATTTCCTGACGAACGGTTGCTCGGATTTGAATTCTGGTTGCGGCGTTCGATTCCTCTCGTGATTTTGCGTCGGAAATACTTGTGTTCAATTCCAGATTGAGATTCTTGGGGCCAGAATACTCGATGATAGGTTTTTGGATATAAGAGTGATTTCCTGACGAACGGTTGCTCGGATTTGAATTCTGCTTGCGCCGTTCGACTCCTCTCGTCATTTTGCGTCGGAAATACTTGTGTTCTACTCCACGTTACGATTCTGGGAACCAGAATGCCGCAAGATTGGTTTTTGTATATAACAGTGATTTCCTGACGAACGGTTGCTCGGATTTGAATTCTGCTAGCGCCGTTCGACTCCTCTCGTCATTTTGCGTCGGAAATACTTTTGTTCTACTCCACGTTACGATTCTGGGAGCCAGAATGCTGTAAGATAGGTTTTTGGATATAACAGTGATTTCCTGACGGGCGGAGGCTCGGATTTGAATTCTGCTAGCGCCGTTCGACTCCTCTCGTCATTTTGCGTCGGAAATACTTTTGTTCTACTCCACGTTACGATTCTGGGAGCCAGAATGCTGTAAGATAGGTTTTTGGATATAACAGTGATTTCCTGACGGGCGGAGGCTCGAATTTGGATTCTGCATGCGTCACTCGACTTCTCTCGTCATTTTGCGTCGGAAATACTTGTGTTCAATTTCAGATTGCGATTCTACGAGCCAGAATACTCGATGATAGGTTTTTGGATATAACAGTGATTTCATGACAAACGGAGGCTCGGATTAGGTTTCTGCTTGCGCCGTTCGACTCCTCTCGTCATTTTGCGTCGGAAATACTTGTGTTCTACTCCACGTTACGATTCTGGGAGCCAGAATGCCGTAAGATAGGCTTTTGGACATCACAGCTATTTCCTGACGAACGGTTGCTCGGATTTGAATTCTGCTTGCGCCGTTCGATTCCTCTCGTGATTTTGCGTCGGAAATACTTGTGTTCAATTCCAGATTGAGATTCTTGGGGCCAGAATACTCGATGATAGGTTTTTGGATATAACAGTGATTTCCTGACGGGCTGAGGCTCGAATTTGGATTGCGCATGCCCCATTCGACTCCTCTCGTCATTTTGGGTCGGAAATACTTGCGTTCAATTTCATATTGCGATTCTGGGAGCCAGAATGCCGTAAGATAGGCTTTTGGACATCACAGCTATTTCCTGACGAACGGTTGCTCGGATTTGAATTCTGCTAGCGCCGTTCGACTCCTCTCGTCATTTTGCGTCGGAAATACTTTTGTTCTACTCCACGTTACGATTCTGGGAGCCAGAATGCCGTAAGATTGGTTTTTGGATATAACAGTGATTTCCTGACGAACGGTTGCTCGGATTTAAATTCTGCTAGCGCCGTTCGACTCCTCTCGTCATTTTGGGTCGGAAATACTTGCGTTCAATTTCATATTGCGATTCTGGGAGCCAGAATGTTGTCAGATAGGTTTTTGGATATAACAGTGATTTCCTGACGGGCTGAGGCTCGGATTTGAATTCTGCTTGGGCCGTTCGACTCCTCTCGTCATTTTGCGTCGGAAATACTTGTGTTCTACTCCACGTTACGATTCTGGGAGCCAGAATGCCGGAACATAGGTTTTTGGATATAACAGTGATTTCCTGACGAACGGTTGCTTGGATTTGAATTCTGGTTGCAGCGTTCGATTCCTCTCGTGATATTGCGTCGGAAATACTTGTGTTCAATTCCAGATTGAGATTCTTGGGGCCAGAATACTCGATGATAAGTTTTTGGATATAACAGTGATTTCCTGACGGGCTGAGGCTCGAATTTGGATTGTGCATGCCCCGTTCGACTCCTCTCGTCATTTTGGGTCGGAAATACTTGCGTTCAATTTCAGATTGCGATTCTGGCAGCCAGAATGCTGTAAGATAGGTTTTTGGATATAACAGTGATTTCCTGACGAACGGTTGCTCGGATTTGAATTCTGCGTGCGCCGTTCGATTCCTCTCGTGATTTTGCGTCGGAAATACTTGTGTTCAATTCCAGATTGAGATTCTTGGGGCCAGAATACTCGATGATAGGTTTTTGGATATAACAGTGATTTCATGACAAACGGAGGCTCGGATTAGGTTTCTGCTTGCGCCGTTCGACTCCTCTCGTCATTTTGCGTCGGAAATACTTGTGTTCTACTCCACATTTCGATTCTGGAAGCCAGAATGCTGTAAGATATGTTTTTGGATATAACAGTGATTTCCTGACGAAGCGAGGCTTGGATTTGGATTCTGCTTGCGGCGTTCGATTCCTCTCGTGATTTTTTGTCGAAAATGCTTGTGTTCTACTCCACATTTCGATTCTGGGAGCCAGAATGCTGTAAGATAGGTTTTTGGATATAACAGTGATTTCCTGACGAACGGTTGCTCGGATTTGAATTCTGGTTGCGGCGTTCGATTCCTCTCGTGATATTGCGTCGGAAATACTTGTGTTCAATTTCAGATTGCGATTCTGCGAGCCAGAATACTCGATGATAGGTTTTTGGATATAACAGTGATTTCCTGACAAATGGAGGCTCGGATTAGGTTTCTGCTCGCGCCGTTCGACTCATCTCGTCATTTTGCGTCGGAAATACTCGTATTCTACTCCACGTTACGATTCTGGGAGCCAGAATGCCGTAAGATAGGTTTTAGAAATATAACAGTGATTTCCTGACGAACGGTTGCTCGGATTTGAATTCTGGTTGCGGCGTTCGATTCCTCTCGTGATTTTGCGTCGGAAATACTTGTGTTCAATTCCAGATTGAGATTCTTGGGGCCAGAATACTCGATGATAGGTTTTTGGATATAACAGTGATTTCCTGACGAACGGTTGTTCGGATTTGAATTCTGCTTGCGCCGTTCGACTCCTCTCGTCATTTTGCGTCGGAAATACTTGTGTTCTACTCCACGTTACGATTCTGGGAGCCAGAATGCCGTAAGATAGGTTTTTGGATATAACAGTGATTTCCTGACGAACGGTTGTTCGGATTTGAATTCTGGTTGCGGCGTTCGATTCCTCTCGTGATTTTGCGTCGGAAATACTTGTGTTCAATTCCAGATTGAGATTCTGGAAGCCAGAATGCTGTAAGATATGTTTTTGGATATAACAGTGATTTCCTGACGAAGCGAGGCTTGGATTTGGATTCTGCTTGCGGCGTTCGATTCCTCTCGTGATTTTTTGTCGAAAATGCTTGTGTTCTACTCCACATTTCGATTCTGGGAGCCAGAATGCTGTAAGATAGGTTTTTGGATATAACAGTGATTTCCTGACGAACGGTTGCTCGGATTTGAATTCTGGTTGCGGCGTTCGATTCCTCTCGTGATATTGCGTCGGAAATACTTGTGTTCAATTTCAGATTGCGATTCTGCGAGCCAGAATACTCGATGATAGGTTTTTGGATATAACAGTGATTTCCTGACAAATGGAGGCTCGGATTAGGTTTCTGCTCGCGCCGTTCGACTCATCTCGTCATTTTGCGTCGAAAATACTCGTATTCTACTCCACGTTACGATTCTGGGAGCCAGAATGCCGTAAGATAGGTTTTAGAAATATAACAGTGATTTCCTGACGAACGGTTGCTCGGATTTGAATTCTGGTTGCGGCGTTCGATTCCTCTCGTGATTTTGCGTCGGAAATACTTGTGTTCAATTCCAGATTGAGATTCTTGGGGCCAGAATACTCGATGATAGGTTTTTGGATATAACAGTGATTTCCTGACGAACGGTTGTTCGGATTTGAATTCTGCTTGCGCCGTTCGACTCCTCTCGTCATTTTGCGTCGGAAATACTTGTGTTCTACTCCACGTTACGATTCTGGGAGCCAGAATGCCGTAAGATAGGTTTTTGGATATAACAGTGATTTCCTGACGAACGGTTGCTCGGATTTGAATTCTGGTTGCGGCGTTCGATTCCTCTCGTGATTTTGCGTCGGAAATACTTGTGTTCAATTCCAGATTGAGATTCTTGGGGCCAGAATACTCGATGATAGGTTTTTGGATATAAGAGTGATTTCCTGACGAACGGTTGCTCGGATTTGAATTCTGCTTGCGCCGTTCGACTCCTCTCGTCATTTTGCGTCGGAAATACTTGTGTTCTACTCCACGTTACGATTCTGGGAACCAGAATGCCGCAAGATTGGTTTTTGTATATAACAGTGATTTCCTGACGAACGGTTGCTCGGATTTGAATTCTGCTAGCGCCGTTCGACTCCTCTCGTCATTTTGCGTCGGAAATACTTTTGTTCTACTCCACGTTACGATTCTGGGAGCCAGAATGCTGTAAGATAGGTTTTTGGATATAACAGTGATTTCCTGACGGGCGGAGGCTCGGATTTGAATTCTGCTAGCGCCGTTCGACTCCTCTCGTCATTTTGCGTCGGAAATACTTTTGTTCTACTCCACGTTACGATTCTGGGAGCCAGAATGCTGTAAGATAGGTTTTTGGATATAACAGTGATTTCCTGACGGGCGGAGGCTCGAATTTGGATTCTGCATGCGTCACTCGACTTCTCTCGTCATTTTGCGTCGGAAATACTTGTGTTCAATTTCAGATTGCGATTCTACGAGCCAGAATACTCGATGATAGGTTTTTGGATATAACAGTGATTTCATGACAAACGGAGGCTCGGATTAGGTTTCTGCTTGCGCCGTTCGACTCCTCTCGTCATTTTGCGTCGGAAATACTTGTGTTCTACTCCACGTTACGATTCTGGGAGCCAGAATGCCGTAAGATAGGCTTTTGGACATCACAGCTATTTCCTGACGAACGGTTGCTCGGATTTGAATTCTGCTTGCGCCGTTCGATTCCTCTCGTGATTTTGCGTCGGAAATACTTGTGTTCAATTCCAGATTGAGATTCTTGGGGCCAGAATACTCGATGATAGGTTTTTGGATATAACAGTGATTTCCTGACGGGCTGAGGCTCGAATTTGGATTGCGCATGCCCCATTCGACTCCTCTCGTCATTTTGGGTCGGAAATACTTGCGTTCAATTTCATATTGCGATTCTGGGAGCCAGAATGCCGTAAGATAGGCTTTTGGACATCACAGCTATTTCCTGACGAACGGTTGCTCGGATTTGAATTCTGCTAGCGCCGTTCGACTCCTCTCGTCATTTTGCGTCGGAAATACTTTTGTTCTACTCCACGTTACGATTCTGGGAGCCAGAATGCCGTAAGATTGGTTTTTGGATATAACAGTGATTTCCTGACGAACGGTTGCTCGGATTTGAATTCTGCTAGCGCCGTTCGACTCCTCTCGTCATTTTGGGTCGGAAATACTTGCGTTCAATTTCATATTGCGATTCTGGGAGCCAGAATGTTGTCAGATAGGTTTTTGGATATAACAGTGATTTCCTGACGGGCTGAGGCTCGGATTTGAATTCTGCTTGGGCCGTTCGACTCCTCTCGTCATTTTGCGTCGGAAATACTTGTGTTCTACTCCACGTTACGATTCTGGGAGCCAGAATGCCGGAACATACGTTTTTGGATATAACAGTGATTTCCTGACGAACGGTTGCTTGGATTTGAATTCTGGTTGCAGCGTTCGATTCCTCTCGTGATATTGCGTCGGAAATACTTGTGTTCAATTCCAGATTGAGATTCTTGGGGCCAGAATACTCGATGATAAGTTTTTGGATATAACAGTGATTTCCTGACGGGCTGAGGCTCGAATTTGGATTGTGCATGCCCCGTTCGACTCCTCTCGTCATTTTGGGTCGGAAATACTTGTGTTCTACTCCACATTTCGATTCTGGAAGCCAGAATGCTGTAAGATATGTTTTTGGATATAACAGTGATTTCCTGACGAAGCGAGGCTTGGATTTGGATTCTGCTTGCGGCGTTCGATTCCTCTCGTGATTTTTTGTCGAAAATGCTTGTGTTCTACTCCACATTTCGATTCTGGGAGCCAGAATGCTGTAAGATAGGTTTTTGGATATAACAGTGATTTCCTGACGAACGGTTGCTCGGATTTGAATTCTGGTTGCGGCGTTCGATTCCTCTCGTGATATTGCGTCGGAAATACTTGTGTTCAATTTCAGATTGCGATTCTGCGAGCCAGAATACTCGATGATAGGTTTTTGGATATAACAGTGATTTCCTGACAAATGGAGGCTCGGATTAGGTTTCTGCTCGCGCCGTTCGACTCATCTCGTCATTTTGCGTCGGAAATACTCGTATTCTACTCCACGTTACGATTCTGGGAACCAGAATGCCGTAAGATAGGTTTTAGAAATATAACAGTGATTTCCTGACGAACGGTTGCTCGGATTTGAATTCTGGTTGCGGCGTTCGATTCCTCTCGTGATTTTGCGTCGGAAATACTTGTGTTCAATTCCAGATTGAGATTCTTGGGGCCAGAATACTCGATGATAGGTTTTTGGATATAACAGTGATTTCCTGACGAACGGTTGTTCGGATTTGAATTCTGCTTGCGCCGTTCGACTCCTCTCGTCATTTTGCGTCGGAAATACTTGTGTTCTACTCCACGTTACGATTCTGGGAGCCAGAATGCCGTAAGATAGGTTTTTGGATATAACAGTGATTTCCTGACGAACGGTTGTTCGGATTTGAATTCTGGTTGCGGCGTTCGATTCCTCTCGTGATTTTGCGTCGGAAATACTTGTGTTCAATTCCAGATTGAGATTCTTGGGGCCAGAATACTCGATGATAGGTTTTTGGATATAAGAGTGATTTCCTGACGAACGGTTGCTCGGATTTGAATTCTGCTTGCGCCGTTCGACTCCTCTCGTCATTTTGCGTCGGAAATACTTGTGTTCTACTCCACGTTACGATTCTGGGAACCAGAATGCCGCAAGATTGGTTTTTGTATATAACAGTGATTTCCTGACGAACGGTTGCTCGGATTTGAATTCTGCTAGCGCCGTTCGACTCCTCTCGTCATTTTGCGTCGGAAATACTTTTGTTCTACTCCACGTTACGATTCTGGGAGCCAGAATGCTGTAAGATAGGTTTTTGGATATAACAGTGATTTCCTGACGGGCGGAGGCTCGGATTTGAATTCTGCTAGCGCCGTTCGACTCCTCTCGTCATTTTGCGTCGGAAATACTTTTGTTCTACTCCACGTTACGATTCTGGGAGCCAGAATGCTGTAAGATAGGTTTTTGGATATAACAGTGATTTCCTGACGGGCGGAGGCTCGAATTTGGATTCTGCATGCGTCACTCGACTTCTCTCGTCATTTTGCGTCGGAAATACTTGTGTTCAATTTCAGATTGCGATTCTACGAGCCAGAATACTCGATGATAGGTTTTTGGATATAACAGTGATTTCATGACAAACGGAGGCTCGGATTAGGTTTCTGCTTGCGCCGTTCGACTCCTCTCGTCATTTTGCGTCGGAAATACTTGTGTTCTACTCCACGTTACGATTCTGGGAGCCAGAATGCCGTAAGATAGGCTTTTGGACATCACAGCTATTTCCTGACGAACGGTTGCTCGGATTTGAATTCTGCTTGCGCCGTTCGACTCCTCTCGTCATTTTGCGTCGGAAATACTTGTGTTCTACTCCACATTTCGATTCTGGAAGCCAGAATGCTGTAAGATATGTTTTTGGATATAACAGTGATTTCCTGACGAAGCGAGGCTTGGATTTGGATTCTGCTTGCGCCGTTCGACTCATCTCGTCATTTTGCGTCGAAAATACTCGTATTCTACTCCACGTTACGATTCTGGGAGCCAGAATGCCGTAAGATAGGTTTTAGAAATATAACAGTGATTTCCTGACGAACGGTTGCTCGGATTTGAATTCTGGTTGCGGCGTTCGATTCCTCTCGTGATTTTGCGTCGGAAATACTTGTGTTCAATTCCAGATTGAGATTCTTGGGGCCAGAATACTCGATGATAGGTTTTTGGATATAACAGTGATTTCCTGACGAACGGTTGTTCGGATTTGAATTCTGCTTGCGCCGTTCGACTCCTCTCGTCATTTTGCGTCGGAAATACTTGTGTTCTACTCCACGTTACGATTCTGGGAGCCAGAATGCCGTAAGATAGGTTTTTGGATATAACAGTGATTTCCTGACGAACGGTTGCTCGGATTTGAATTCTGGTTGCGGCGTTCGATTCCTCTCGTGATTTTGCGTCGGAAATACTTGTGTTCAATTTCAGATTGCGATTCTACGAGCCAGAATACTCGATGATAGGTTTTTGGATATAACAGTGATTTCATGACAAACGGAGGCTCGGATTAGGTTTCTGCTTGCGCCGTTCGACTCCTCTCGTCATTTTGCGTCGGAAATACTTGTGTTCTACTCCACGTTACGATTCTGGGAGCCAGAATGCCGTAAGATAGGCTTTTGGACATCACAGCTATTTCCTGACGAACGGTTGCTCGGATTTGAATTCTGCTTGCGCCGTTCGACTCCTCTCGTCATTTTGCGTCGGAAATACTTGTGTTCTACTCCACATTTCGATTCTGGAAGCCAGAATGCTGTAAGATATGTTTTTGGATATAACAGTGATTTCCTGACGAAGCGAGGCTTGGATTTGGATTCTGCTTGCGGCGTTCGATTCCTCTCGTGATTTTTTGTCGAAAATGCTTGTGTTCTACTCCACATTTCGATTCTGGGAGCCAGAATGCTGTAAGATAGGTTTTTGGATATAACAGTGATTTCCTGACGAACGGTTGCTCGGATTTGAATTCTGGTTGCGGCGTTCGATTCCTCTCGTGATATTGCGTCGGAAATACTTGTGTTCAATTTCAGATTGCGATTCTGCGAGCCAGAATACTCGATGATAGGTTTTTGGATATAACAGTGATTTCCTGACAAATGGAGGCTCGGATTAGGTTTCTGCTCGCGCCGTTCGACTCATCTCGTCATTTTGCGTCGAAAATACTCGTATTCTACTCCACGTTACGATTCTGGGAGCCAGAATGCCGTAAGATAGGTTTTAGAAATATAACAGTGATTTCCTGACGAACGGTTGCTCGGATTTGAATTCTGGTTGCGGCGTTCGATTCCTCTCGTGATTTTGCGTCGGAAATACTTGTGTTCAATTCCAGATTGAGATTCTTGGGGCCAGAATACTCGATGATAGGTTTTTGGATATAACAGTGATTTCCTGACGAACGGTTGTTCGGATTTGAATTCTGCTTGCGCCGTTCGACTCCTCTCGTCATTTTGCGTCGGAAATACTTGTGTTCTACTCCACGTTACGATTCTGGGAGCCAGAATGCCGTAAGATAGGTTTTTGGATATAACAGTGATTTCCTGACGAACGGTTGCTCGGATTTGAATTCTGGTTGCGGCGTTCGATTCCTCTCGTGATTTTGCGTCGGAAATACTTGTGTTCAATTTCAGATTGCGATTCTACGAGCCAGAATACTCGATGATAGGTTTTTGGATATAACAGTGATTTCATGACAAACGGAGGCTCGGATTAGGTTTCTGCTTGCGCCGTTCGACTCCTCTCGTCATTTTGCGTCGGAAATACTTGTGTTCTACTCCACGTTACGATTCTGGGAGCCAGAATGCCGTAAGATAGGCTTTTGGACATCACAGCTATTTCCTGACGAACGGTTGCTCGGATTTGAATTCTGCTTGCGCCGTTCGACTCCTCTCGTCATTTTGCGTCGGAAATACTTGTGTTCTACTCCACATTTCGATTCTGGAAGCCAGAATGCTGTAAGATATGTTTTTGGATATAACAGTGATTTCCTGACGAAGCGAGGCTTGGATTTGGATTCTGCTTGCGGCGTTCGATTCCTCTCGTGATTTTTTGTCGAAAATGCTTGTGTTCTACTCCACATTTCGATTCTGGGAGCCAGAATGCTGTAAGATAGGTTTTTGGATATAACAGTGATTTCCTGACGAACGGTTGCTCGGATTTGAATTCTGGTTGCGGCGTTCGATTCCTCTCGTGATATTGCGTCGGAAATACTTGTGTTCAATTTCAGATTGCGATTCTGCGAGCCAGAATACTCGATGATAGGTTTTTGGATATAACAGTGATTTCCTGACAAATGGAGGCTCGGATTAGGTTTCTGCTCGCGCCGTTCGACTCATCTCGTCATTTTGCGTCGAAAATACTCGTATTCTACTCCACGTTACGATTCTGGGAGCCAGAATGCCGTAAGATAGGTTTTAGAAATATAACAGTGATTTCCTGACGAACGGTTGCTCGGATTTGAATTCTGGTTGCGGCGTTCGATTCCTCTCGTGATTTTGCGTCGGAAATACTTGTGTTCAATTCCAGATTGAGATTCTTGGGGCCAGAATACTCGATGATAGGTTTTTGGATATAACAGTGATTTCCTGACGAACGGTTGTTCGGATTTGAATTCTGCTTGCGCCGTTCGACTCCTCTCGTCATTTTGCGTCGGAAATACTTGTGTTCTACTCCACGTTACGATTCTGGGAGCCAGAATGCCGTAAGATAGGTTTTTGGATATAACAGTGATTTCCTGACGAACGGTTGCTCGGATTTGAATTCTGGTTGCGGCGTTCGATTCCTCTCGTGATTTTGCGTCGGAAATACTTGTGTTCAATTCCAGATTGAGATTCTTGGGGCCAGAATACTCGATGATAGGTTTTTGGATATAAGAGTGATTTCCTGACGAACGGTTGCTCGGATTTGAATTCTGCTTGCGCCGTTCGACTCCTCTCGTCATTTTGCGTCGGAAATACTTGTGTTCTACTCCACGTTACGATTCTGGGAACCAGAATGCCGCAAGATTGGTTTTTGTATATAACAGTGATTTCCTGACGAACGGTTGCTCGGATTTGAATTCTGCTAGCGCCGTTCGACTCCTCTCGTCATTTTGCGTCGGAAATACTTTTGTTCTACTCCACGTTACGATTCTGGGAGCCAGAATGCTGTAAGATAGGTTTTTGGATATAACAGTGATTTCCTGACGGGCGGAGGCTCGGATTTGAATTCTGCTAGCGCCGTTCGACTCCTCTCGTCATTTTGCGTCGGAAATACTTTTGTTCTACTCCACGTTACGATTCTGGGAGCCAGAATGCTGTAAGATAGGTTTTTGGATATAACAGTGATTTCCTGACGGGCGGAGGCTCGAATTTGGATTCTGCATGCGTCACTCGACTTCTCTCGTCATTTTGCGTCGGAAATACTTGTGTTCAATTTCAGATTGCGATTCTACGAGCCAGAATACTCGATGATAGGTTTTTGGATATAACAGTGATTTCATGACAAACGGAGGCTCGGATTAGGTTTCTGCTTGCGCCGTTCGACTCCTCTCGTCATTTTGCGTCGGAAATACTTGTGTTCTACTCCACGTTACGATTCTGGGAGCCAGAATGCCGTAAGATAGGCTTTTGGACATCACAGCTATTTCCTGACGAACGGTTGCTCGGATTTGAATTCTGCTAGCGCCGTTCGACTCCTCTCGTCATTTTGGGTCGGAAATACTTGCGTTCAATTTCATATTGCGATTCTGGGAGCCAGAATGTTGTCAGATAGGTTCTTGGATATAACAGTGATTTCCTGACGGGCTGAGGCTCGGATTTGAATTCTGCTTGGGCCGTTCGACTCCTCTCGTCATTTTGCGTCGGAAATACTTGTGTTCTACTCCACGTTACGATTCTGGGAGCCAGAATGCCGGAACATAGGTTTTTGGATATAACAGTGATTTCCTGACGAACGGTTGCTTGGATTTGAATTCTGGTTGCAGCGTTCGATTCCTCTCGTGATATTGCGTCGGAAATACTTGTGTTCAATTCCAGATTGAGATTCTTGGGGCCAGAATACTCGATGATAAGTTTTTGGATATAACAGTGATTTCCTGACGGGCTGAGGCTCGAATTTGGATTGTGCATGCCCCGTTCGACTCCTCTCGTCATTTTGGGTCGGAAATACTTGCGTTCAATTTCAGATTGCGATTCTGGCAGCCAGAATGCTGTAAGATAGGTTTTTGGATATAACAGTGATTTCCTGACGAACGGTTGCTCGGATTTGAATTCTGCGTGCGCCGTTCGATTCCTCTCGTGATTTTGCGTCGGAAATACTTGTGTTCAATTCCAGATTGAGATTCTTGGGGCCAGAATACTCGATGATAGGTTTTTGGATATAACAGTGATTTCATGACAAACGGAGGCTCGGATTAGGTTTCTGCTTGCGCCGTTCGACTCCTCTCGTCATTTTGCGTCGGAAATACTTGTGTTCTACTCCACATTTCGATTCTGGAAGCCAGAATGCTGTAAGATATGTTTTTGGATATAACAGTGATTTCCTGACGAAGCGAGGCTTGGATTTGGATTCTGCTTGCGGCGTTCGATTCCTCTCGTGATTTTTTGTCGAAAATGCTTGTGTTCTACTCCACATTTCGATTCTGGGAGCCAGAATGCTGTAAGATAGGTTTTTGGATATAACAGTGATTTCCTGACGAACGGTTGCTCGGATTTGAATTCTGGTTGCGGCGTTCGATTCCTCTCGTGATATTGCGTCGGAAATACTTGTGTTCAATTTCAGATTGCGATTCTGCGAGCCAGAATACTCGATGATAGGTTTTTGGATATAACAGTGATTTCCTGACAAATGGAGGCTCGGATTAGGTTTCTGCTCGCGCCGTTCGACTCATCTCGTCATTTTGCGTCGGAAATACTCGTATTCTACTCCACGTTACGATTCTGGGAACCAGAATGCCGTAAGATAGGTTTTAGAAATATAACAGTGATTTCCTGACGAACGGTTGCTCGGATTTGAATTCTGGTTGCGGCGTTCGATTCCTCTCGTGATTTTGCGTCGGAAATACTTGTGTTCAATTCCAGATTGAGATTCTTGGGGCCAGAATACTCGATGATAGGTTTTTGGATATAACAGTGATTTCCTGACGAACGGTTGTTCGGATTTGAATTCTGCTTGCGCCGTTCGACTCCTCTCGTCATTTTGCGTCGGAAATACTTGTGTTCTACTCCACGTTACGATTCTGGGAGCCAGAATGCCGTAAGATAGGTTTTTGGATATAACAGTGATTTCCTGACGAACGGTTGTTCGGATTTGAATTCTGGTTGCGGCGTTCGATTCCTCTCGTGATTTTGCGTCGGAAATACTTGTGTTCAATTCCAGATTGAGATTCTTGGGGCCAGAATACTCGATGATAGGTTTTTGGATATAAGAGTGATTTCCTGACGAACGGTTGCTCGGATTTGAATTCTGCTTGCGCCGTTCGACTCCTCTCGTCATTTTGCGTCGGAAATACTTGTGTTCTACTCCACGTTACGATTCTGGGAACCAGAATGCCGCAAGATTGGTTTTTGTATATAACAGTGATTTCCTGACGAACGGTTGCTCGGATTTGAATTCTGCTAGCGCCGTTCGACTCCTCTCGTCATTTTGCGTCGGAAATACTTTTGTTCTACTCCACGTTACGATTCTGGGAGCCAGAATGCTGTAAGATAGGTTTTTGGATATAACAGTGATTTCCTGACGAACGGTTGCTCGGATTTGAATTCTGCGTGCGCCGTTCGATTCCTCTCGTGATTTTGCGTCGGAAATACTTGTGTTCAATTCCAGATTGAGATTCTTGGGGCCAGAATACTCGATGATAGGTTTTTGGATATAACAGTGATTTCATGACAAACGGAGGCTCGGATTAGGTTTCTGCTTGCGCCGTTCGACTCCTCTCGTCATTTTGCGTCGGAAATACTTGTGTTCTACTCCACATTTCGATTCTGGAAGCCAGAATGCTGTAAGATATGTTTTTGGATATAACAGTGATTTCCTGACGAAGCGAGGCTTGGATTTGGATTCTGCTTGCGGCGTTCGATTCCTCTCGTGATTTTTTGTCGAAAATGCTTGTGTTCTACTCCACATTTCGATTCTGGGAGCCAGAATGCTGTAAGATAGGTTTTTGGATATAACAGTGATTTCCTGACGAACGGTTGCTCGGATTTGAATTCTGGTTGCGGCGTTCGATTCCTCTCGTGATATTGCGTCGGAAATACTTGTGTTCAATTTCAGATTGCGATTCTGCGAGCCAGAATACTCGATGATAGGTTTTTGGATATAACAGTGATTTCCTGACAAATGGAGGCTCGGATTAGGTTTCTGCTCGCGCCGTTCGACTCATCTCGTCATTTTGCGTCGGAAATACTCGTATTCTACTCCACGTTACGATTCTGGGAACCAGAATGCCGTAAGATAGGTTTTAGAAATATAACAGTGATTTCCTGACGAACGGTTGCTCGGATTTGAATTCTGGTTGCGGCGTTCGATTCCTCTCGTGATTTTGCGTCGGAAATACTTGTGTTCAATTCCAGATTGAGATTCTTGGGGCCAGAATACTCGATGATAGGTTTTTGGATATAACAGTGATTTCCTGACGAACGGTTGTTCGGATTTGAATTCTGCTTGCGCCGTTCGACTCCTCTCGTCATTTTGCGTCGGAAATACTTGTGTTCTACTCCACGTTACGATTCTGGGAGCCAGAATGCCGTAAGATAGGTTTTTGGATATAACAGTGATTTCCTGACGAACGGTTGTTCGGATTTGAATTCTGGTTGCGGCGTTCGATTCCTCTCGTGATTTTGCGTCGGAAATACTTGTGTTCAATTCCAGATTGAGATTCTTGGGGCCAGAATACTCGATGATAGGTTTTTGGATATAAGAGTGATTTCCTGACGAACGGTTGCTCGGATTTGAATTCTGCTTGCGCCGTTCGACTCCTCTCGTCATTTTGCGTCGGAAATACTTGTGTTCTACTCCACGTTACGATTCTGGGAACCAGAATGCCGCAAGATTGGTTTTTGTATATAACAGTGATTTCCTGACGAACGGTTGCTCGGATTTGAATTCTGCTAGCGCCGTTCGACTCCTCTCGTCATTTTGCGTCGGAAATACTTTTGTTCTACTCCACGTTACGATTCTGGGAGCCAGAATGCTGTAAGATAGGTTTTTGGATATAACAGTGATTTCCTGACGGGCGGAGGCTCGGATTTGAATTCTGCTAGCGCCGTTCGACTCCTCTCGTCATTTTGCGTCGGAAATACTTTTGTTCTACTCCACGTTACGATTCTGGGAGCCAGAATGCTGTAAGATAGGTTTTTGGATATAACAGTGATTTCCTGACGGGCGGAGGCTCGAATTTGGATTCTGCATGCGTCACTCGACTTCTCTCGTCATTTTGCGTCGGAAATACTTGTGTTCAATTTCAGATTGCGATTCTACGAGCCAGAATACTCGATGATAGGTTTTTGGATATAACAGTGATTTCATGACAAACGGAGGCTCGGATTAGGTTTCTGCTTGCGCCGTTCGACTCCTCTCGTCATTTTGCGTCGGAAATACTTGTGTTCTACTCCACGTTACGATTCTGGGAGCCAGAATGCCGTAAGATAGGCTTTTGGACATCACAGCTATTTCCTGACGAACGGTTGCTCGGATTTGAATTCTGCTTGCGCCGTTCGACTCCTCTCGTCATTTTGCGTCGGAAATACTTGTGTTCTACTCCACATTTCGATTCTGGAAGCCAGAATGCTGTAAGATATGTTTTTGGATATAACAGTGATTTCCTGACGAAGCGAGGCTTGGATTTGGATTCTGCTTGCGGCGTTCGATTCCTCTCGTGATTTTTTGTCGAAAATGCTTGTGTTCTACTCCACATTTCGATTCTGGGAGCCAGAATGCTGTAAGATAGGTTTTTGGATATAACAGTGATTTCCTGACGAACGGTTGCTCGGATTTGAATTCTGGTTGCGGCGTTCGATTCCTCTCGTGATATTGCGTCGGAAATACTTGTGTTCAATTTCAGATTGCGATTCTGCGAGCCAGAATACTCGATGATAGGTTTTTGGATATAACAGTGATTTCCTGACAAATGGAGGCTCGGATTAGGTTTCTGCTCGCGCCGTTCGACTCATCTCGTCATTTTGCGTCGAAAATACTCGTATTCTACTCCACGTTACGATTCTGGGAGCCAGAATGCCGTAAGATAGGTTTTAGAAATATAACAGTGATTTCCTGACGAACGGTTGCTCGGATTTGAATTCTGGTTGCGGCGTTCGATTCCTCTCGTGATTTTGCGTCGGAAATACTTGTGTTCAATTCCAGATTGAGATTCTTGGGGCCAGAATACTCGATGATAGGTTTTTGGATATAACAGTGATTTCCTGACGAACGGTTGTTCGGATTTGAATTCTGCTTGCGCCGTTCGACTCCTCTCGTCATTTTGCGTCGGAAATACTTGTGTTCTACTCCACGTTACGATTCTGGGAGCCAGAATGCCGTAAGATAGGTTTTTGGATATAACAGTGATTTCCTGACGAACGGTTGCTCGGATTTGAATTCTGGTTGCGGCGTTCGATTCCTCTCGTGATTTTGCGTCGGAAATACTTGTGTTCAATTTCAGATTGCGATTCTACGAGCCAGAATACTCGATGATAGGTTTTTGGATATAACAGTGATTTCATGACAAACGGAGGCTCGGATTAGGTTTCTGCTTGCGCCGTTCGACTCCTCTCGTCATTTTGCGTCGGAAATACTTGTGTTCTACTCCACGTTACGATTCTGGGAGCCAGAATGCCGTAAGATAGGCTTTTGGACATCACAGCTATTTCCTGACGAACGGTTGCTCGGATTTGAATTCTGCTTGCGCCGTTCGACTCCTCTCGTCATTTTGCGTCGGAAATACTTGTGTTCTACTCCACATTTCGATTCTGGAAGCCAGAATGCTGTAAGATATGTTTTTGGATATAACAGTGATTTCCTGACGAAGCGAGGCTTGGATTTGGATTCTGCTTGCGGCGTTCGATTCCTCTCGTGATTTTTTGTCGAAAATGCTTGTGTTCTACTCCACATTTCGATTCTGGGAGCCAGAATGCTGTAAGATAGGTTTTTGGATATAACAGTGATTTCCTGACGAACGGTTGCTCGGATTTGAATTCTGGTTGCGGCGTTCGATTCCTCTCGTGATATTGCGTCGGAAATACTTGTGTTCAATTTCAGATTGCGATTCTGCGAGCCAGAATACTCGATGATAGGTTTTTGGATATAACAGTGATTTCCTGACAAATGGAGGCTCGGATTAGGTTTCTGCTCGCGCCGTTCGACTCATCTCGTCATTTTGCGTCGAAAATACTCGTATTCTACTCCACGTTACGATTCTGGGAGCCAGAATGCCGTAAGATAGGTTTTAGAAATATAACAGTGATTTCCTGACGAACGGTTGCTCGGATTTGAATTCTGGTTGCGGCGTTCGATTCCTCTCGTGATTTTGCGTCGGAAATACTTGTGTTCAATTCCAGATTGAGATTCTTGGGGCCAGAATACTCGATGATAGGTTTTTGGATATAACAGTGATTTCCTGACGAACGGTTGTTCGGATTTGAATTCTGCTTGCGCCGTTCGACTCCTCTCGTCATTTTGCGTCGGAAATACTTGTGTTCTACTCCACGTTACGATTCTGGGAGCCAGAATGCCGTAAGATAGGTTTTTGGATATAACAGTGATTTCCTGACGAACGGTTGCTCGGATTTGAATTCTGGTTGCGGCGTTCGATTCCTCTCGTGATTTTGCGTCGGAAATACTTGTGTTCAATTCCAGATTGAGATTCTTGGGGCCAGAATACTCGATGATAGGTTTTTGGATATAAGAGTGATTTCCTGACGAACGGTTGCTCGGATTTGAATTCTGCTTGCGCCGTTCGACTCCTCTCGTCATTTTGCGTCGGAAATACTTGTGTTCTACTCCACGTTACGATTCTGGGAACCAGAATGCCGCAAGATTGGTTTTTGTATATAACAGTGATTTCCTGACGAACGGTTGCTCGGATTTGAATTCTGCTATCGCCGTTCGACTCCTCTCGTCATTTTGCGTCGGAAATACTTTTGTTCTACTCCACGTTACGATTCTGGGAGCCAGAATGCTGTAAGATAGGTTTTTGGATATAACAGTGATTTCCTGACGGGCGGAGGCTCGGATTTGAATTCTGCTAGCGCCGTTCGACTCCTCTCGTCATTTTGCGTCGGAAATACTTTTGTTCTACTCCACGTTACGATTCTGGGAGCCAGAATGCTGTAAGATAGGTTTTTGGATATAACAGTGATTTCCTGACGGGCGGAGGCTCGAATTTGGATTCTGCATGCGTCACTCGACTTCTCTCGTCATTTTGCGTCGGAAATACTTGTGTTCAATTTCAGATTGCGATTCTACGAGCCAGAATACTCGATGATAGGTTTTTGGATATAACAGTGATTTCATGACAAACGGAGGCTCGGATTAGGTTTCTGCTTGCGCCGTTCGACTCCTCTCGTCATTTTGCGTCGGAAATACTTGTGTTCTACTCCACGTTACGATTCTGGGAGCCAGAATGCCGTAAGATAGGCTTTTGGACATCACAGCTATTTCCTGACGAACGGTTGCTCGGATTTGAATTCTGCTTGCGCCGTTCGATTGCTCTCGTGATTTTGCGTCGGAAATACTTGTGTTCAATTTCAGATTGCGATTCTACGAGCCAGAATACTCGATGATAGGTTTTTGGATATAACAGTGATTTCATGACAAACGGAGGCTCGGATTAGGTTTCTGCTTGCGCCGTTCGACTCCTCTCGTCATTTTGCGTCGGAAATACTTGTGTTCTACTCCACATTTCGATTCTGGGAGCCAGAATACTTGATGATAGGTTTTTGGATATAACAGTGATTTCCTGACGAACGGTTGCTCGGATTTGAATTCTGCTTGCGCCGTTCGACTCCTCTCGTCATTTTGCGTCGGAAATACTTGTGTTCTACTCCACGTTACGATTCTGGGAGCCAGAATGCCGGAACATAGGTTTTTGGATATAACAGTGATTTCCTGACGGGCTGAGGCTCGAATTTGGATTGCGCATGCCCCATTCGACTCCTCTCGTCATTTTGGGTCGGAAATACTTGCGTTCAATTTCATATTGCGATTCTGGGAGCCAGAATGCTGTAAGATAGGTTTCTGGATATAACAGTGATTTCCTGACGGGCGGAGGCTCGAATTTGGATTCTGCATGCGCCACTCGACTCCTCGCGTCATTTTGGGTCGGAAATACTTGTGTTCAATTTCAGATTGCGATTCTACGAGCCAGAATACTCGATGATAGGTTTTTGGATATAACAGTGATTTCATGACAAACGGAGGCTCGGATTAGGTTTCTGCTTGCGCCGTTCGACTCCTCTCGTCATTTTGCGTCGGAAATACTTGTGTTCTACTCCACATTTCGATTCTGGGAGCCAGAATACTTGATGATAGGTTTTTGGATATAACAGTGATTTCCTGACGAACGGTTGCTCGGATTTGAATTCTGCTAGCGCCGTTCGACTCCTCTCGTCATTTTGCGTCGGAAATACTTTTGTTCTACTCCACGTTACGATTCTGGGAGCCAGAATACTCGATGATAGGTTTTTGGATATAACAGTGATTTCCTGACGGGCTGAGGCTCGAATTTGGATTGCGCATGCCCCATTCGACTCCTCTCGTCATTTTGGGTCGGAAATACTTGCGTTCAATTTCATATTGCGATTCTACGAGCCAGAATACTCGATGATAGGTTTTTGGATATAACAGTGATTTCATGAGAAACGGAGGCTCGGATTAGGTTTCTGCTTGCGCCGTTCGACTCCTCTCGTCATTTTGCGTCGGAAATACTTGTGTTCTACTCCACGTTACGATTCTGGGAGCCAGAATGCCGGAACATAGGTTTTTGGATATAACAGTGACTTCCTGACGAACGGTTGCTTGGATTTGAATTCTGGTTGCACCGTTCGATTCCTCTCGTGATATTGCGTCGGAAATACTTGTGTTCAATTTCAGATTGCGATTCTGCGAGCCAGAATACTCGATGATAGGTTTTTGGATATAACAGTGATTTCCTGACAAATGGAGGCTCGGATTTGAATTCTGGTTGCGGCGTTCGACTCCTCTCGTCATTTTGCGTCGGAAATACTTGTGTTCTACTCCACGTTACGATTCTGGGAACCAGAATGCCGCAAGATTGGTTTTTGGATATAACAGTGATTTCCTGACGAACGGTTGCTCGGATTTGAATTCTGCTAGCGCCGTTCGACTCCTCTCGTCATTTTGCGTCGGAAATACTTGTGTTCTACTCCACGTTACGATTCTGGGAGCTAGAATGCCGTAAGATAGGTTTTGGGATATAACAGTGATTTCCTGACGAACGGTTGCTCGGATTTGCATTCTGGTTGCGCCGTTCGACTCCTCTCGTCATTTTGCGTCGGAAATACTTGTGTTCAATTTCAGATTGCGATTCTACGAGCCAGAATACTCGATGATACGTTTTTGGATATAACAGTGATTTCCTGACGAACGGTTGCTCGGATTTGAATTCTGGTTGCGACGTTCGATTCCTCTCGTGATTTTGCGTCGGAAATACTTGTGTTCTACTCCACGTTACGATTCTGGGAGCCAGAATACTCGATGATAGGTTTTTGGATATAACAGTGATTTCCTGACGGGCTGAGGCTCGAATTTGGATTGCGCATGCCCCATTCGACTCCTCTCGTCATTTTGGGTCGGAAATACTTGCGTTCAATTTCAGATTGCGATTCTGGGAGCCAGAATGCTGTAAGATAGGTTTTTGGATATAACAGTGATTTCCTGACGAACGGTTGCTCGGATTTGCATTCTGGTTGCGCCGTTCGACTCCTCTCGTCATTTTGCGTCGGAAATACTTGCGTTCAATTTCATATTGCGATTCTGGGAGCCAGAATGTTGTAAGATAGGTTTTTGGTTATAACAGTGATTTCCTGACGAACGGTTGCTCGGATTTGAATTCTGCTTGCGCCGTTCGACTCCCCTCGTCATTTTGCGTCAGAAATACTTGTGTTCTACTCCACGTTACGATTCTGGGAGCCAGAATACTCGATGATAGGTTTTTGGATATAACAGTGATTTCCTGACGGGCTGAGGCTCGAATTTGGATTGCGCATGCCCCATTCGACTCCTCTCGTCATTTTGGGTCGGAAATACTTGCGTTCAATTTCAGATTGCGATTCTGGGAGCCAGAATGCTGTAAGATAGGTTTTTGGATATAACAGTGATTTCCTGACGAACGGTTGCTCGGATTTGAATTCTGGTTGCGACGTTCGATTCCTCTCGTGATTTTGCGTCGGAAATACTTGTGTTCTACTCCACGTTACGATTCTGGGAGCCAGAATACTCGATGATAGGTTTTTGGATATAACAGTGATTTCCTGACGAACGGTTGTTCGGATTTGAATTCTGCTAGCGCCGTTCGACTCCTCTCGTCATTTTGCGTCGGAAATACTTGTGTTCAATTCCAGATTGAGATTCTTGGGGCCAGAATACTCGATGATAGGTATTTGGATATAACAGTGATTTCATGACAAACGGAGGCTCGGATTAGGTTTCTGCTTGCGCCGTTCGACTCCTCTCGTCATTTTGCGTCGGAAATACTTGTGTTCTACTCCACATTTCGATTCTGGGAGCCAGAATGCCGTAAGATAGGTTTTTGGATATAACAGTGATTTCCTGACGAACGGTTGCTCGGATTTGAATTCTGGTTGCGACGTTCGATTCCTCTCGTGATTTTGCGTCGGAAATACTTGTGTTCTACTCCACGTTACGATTCTGGGAGCCAGAATGCCGTAAGATAGGTTTTTGGATATAACAGTGATTTCCTGACGGGCTGAGGCTCGGATTTGAATTCTGTTTGCGCCGTTCGACTCCTGTCGTCATTTTGCGTCGGAAATACTTGTGTTCTACTCCACGTTACGATTGTGGGAGCCAGAATGCTGTAAGATAGGTTTTTGGATATAACAGTGATTTCCTGACGAACGGTTGCTTGGATTTGAATTCTGGTTGCAGCGTTCGATTCCTCTCGTGATATTGCGTCGGAAATACTTGTGTTCAATTTCAGATTGCGATTCTACGAGCCAGAATACTCGATGATACGTTTTTGGATATAACAGTGATTTCCTGACGAACGGTTGCTCGGATTTGCATTCTGGTTGCGCCGTTCGACTCCTCTCGTCATTTTGCGTCAGAAATGCTTGTGTTCTACTCCACATTTCGATTCTGGGAGCCAGAATGCCGTAAGATAGGTTTTTGGATATAACAGTGATTTCCTGACGAACGGTTGTTCGGATTTGAATTCTGCTAGCGCCGTTCGACTCCTCTCGTCATTTTGCGTCGGAAATACTTTTGTTCTACTCCACGTTACGATTCTGGGAGCCAGAATACTCGATGATAGGTTTTTGGATATAACAGTGATTTCCTGACGAACGGTTGCTCGGATTTGAATTCTGCTTGCGCCGTTCGACTCCTCTCGTCATTTTGCGTCGGAAATACTTGTGTTCTACTCCACGTTACGATTCTGGGAACCAGAATGCCGCAAGATTGGTTTTTGGATATAACAGTGATTTCCTGACGAACGGTTGCTCGGATTTGAATTCTGCTAGCGCCGTTCGACTCCTCTCGTCATTTTGCGTCGGAAATACTTGTGTTCTACTCCACGTTACGATTCTGGGAGCCAGAATGCCGTAAGATTGGTTTTTGGATATAACAGTGATTTCCTGACGAACGGTTGCTCGGATTTGAATTCTGCTAGCGCCGTTCGACTCCTCTCGTCATTTTGCGTCGGAAATACTTTTGTTCTACTCCACGTTACGATTCTGGGAGCCAGAATGCCGTAAGATAGGTTTTTGGATATAACAGTGATTTCCTGACGAACGGTTGCTCGGATTTGAATTCTGGTTGCGGCGTTCAACTCCTCTCGTCATTTTGCGTCGGAAATACTTTTGTTCTACTCCACGTTACGATTCTGGGAGCCAGAATGCCGTAAGATAGGTTTTTGGATATAACAGTGATTTCCTGACGAACGGTTGCTTGGATTTGAATTCTGGTTGCACCGTTCGATTCCTCTCGTGATATTGCGTCGGAAATACTTGTGTTCAATTTCAGATTGCGATTCTGCGAGCCAGAATACTCGATGATAGGTTTTTGGATATAACAGTGATTTCCTGACAAATGGAGGCTCGGATTAGGTTTCTGGTTGCGCCGTTCGACTCATCTCGTCATTTTGCGTCGGAAATACTTGCGTTCAATTTCATATTGCGATTCTGGGAGCCAGAATGCTGTAAGATAGGTTTTTGGATATAACAGTGATTTCCTGACGGGCTGAGGCTCGGATTTGAATTCTGCTTGCGCCGTTCGACTCCTCTCGTCATTTTGCGTCAGAAATGCTTGTGTTCTACTCCACATTTCGATTCTGGGAGCCAGAATGCCGTAAGATAGGTTTTTGGATATAACAGTGATTTCCTGACGAACGGTTGCTCGGATTTGAATTCTGCTAGCGCCGTTCGACTCCTCTCGTCATTTTGCGTCGGAAATACTTTTGTTCTACTCCACGTTACGATTCTGGGAGCCAGAATACTCGATGATAGGTTTTTGGATATAACAGTGATTTCCTGACGAACGGTTGCTCGGATTTGAATTCTGCTTGCGCCGTTCGACTCCTCTCGTCATTTTGCGTCGGAAATACTTGTGTTCTACTCCACGTTACGATTCTGGGAACCAGAATGCCGCAAGATTGGTTTTTGGATATAACAGTGATTTCCTGACGAACGGTTGCTCGGATTTGAATTCTGCTAGCGCCGTTCGACTCCTCTCGTCATTTTGCGTCGGAAATACTTGTGTTCTACTCCACGTTACGATTCTGGGAGCCAGAATGCCGTAAGATTGGTTTTTGGATATAACAGTGATTTCCTGACGAACGGTTGCTCGGATTTGAATTCTGCTAGCGCCGTTCGACTCCTCTCGTCATTTTGCGTCGGAAATACTTTTGTTCTACTCCACGTTACGATTCTGGGAGCCAGAATGCCGTAAGATAGGTTTTTGGATATAACAGTGATTTCCTGACGAACGGTTGCTCGGATTTGAATTCTGGTTGCGGCGTTCAACTCCTCTCGTCATTTTGCGTCGGAAATACTTTTGTTCTACTCCACGTTACGATTCTGGGAGCCAGAATGCCGTAAGATAGGTTTTTGGATATAACAGTGATTTCCTGACGAACGGTTGCTTGGATTTGAATTCTGGTTGCACCGTTCGATTCCTCTCGTGATATTGCGTCGGAAATACTTGTGTTCAATTTCAGATTGCGATTCTGCGAGCCAGAATACTCGATGATAGGTTTTTGGATATAACAGTGATTTCCTGACAAATGGAGGCTCGGATTAGGTTTCTGCTTGCGCCGTTCGACTCATCTCGTCATTTTGCGTCGGAAATACTTGTGTTCTACTCCACGTTACGATTCTGGGAACCAGAATGCCGCAAGATTGGTTTTTGGATATAACAGTGATTTCCTGACGAACGGTTGCTCGGATTTGAATTCTGCTAGCGCCGTTCGACTCCTCTCGTCATTTTGCGTCGGAAATACTTGTGTTCTACTCCACGTTACGATTCTGGGAGCCAGAATGCCGTAAGATTGGTTTTTGGATATAACAGTGATTTCCTGACGAACGGTTGCTCGGATTTGAATTCTGCTAGCGCCGTTCGACTCCTCTCGTCATTTTGCGTCGGAAATACTTGTGTTCTACTCCACATTTCGATTCTGGGAGCCAGAATACTTGATGATAGGTTTTTGGATATAACAGTGATTTCCTGACGAACGGTTGCTCGGATTTGAATTCTGCTAGCGCCGTTCGACTCCTCTCGTCATTTTGCGTCGGAAATACTTTTGTTCTACTCCACGTTACGATTCTGGGAGCCAGAATACTCGATGATAGGTTTTTGGATATAACAGTGATTTCCTGACGGGCTGAGGCTCGAATTTGGATTGCGCATGCCCCATTCGACTCCTCTCGTCATTTTGGGTCGGAAATACTTGCGTTCAATTTCATATTGCGATTCTGGGAGCCAGAATGCTGTAAGATAGGTTTTTGGATATAACAGTGATTTCCTGACGGGCGGAGGCTCGAATTTGGATTCTGCATGCGCCACTCGACTCCTCTCGTCATTTTGGGTCGGAAATACTTGTGTTCAATTTCAGATTGCGATTCTACGAGCCAGAATACTCGATGATAGGTTTTTGGATATAACAGTGATTTCATGACAAACGGAGGCTCGGACTAGGTTTCTGCTTGCGCCGTTCGACTCCTCTCGTCATTTTGCGTCGGAAATACTTGTGTTCTACTTCACGTTACGATTCTGGGAGCCAGAATGCCGTAAGATTGGTTTTTGGATATAACAGTGATTTCCTGACGAACGGTTGCTCGGATTTGAATTCTGCTAGCGCCGTTCGACTCCTCTCGTCATTTTGCGTCGGGAATACTTTCGTTCTACTCCACGTTACGATTCTGGGAGCCAGAATGCCGTAAGATAGGTTTTTGGATATAACAGTGATTTCCTGACGAACGGTTGCTCGGATTTGCATTCTGGTTGCGCCGTTCGACTCCTCTCGTCATTTTGCGTCGGAAATACTTGTGTTCAATTTCAGATTGCGATTCTACGAGCCAGAATACTCGATGATACGTTTTTGGATATAACAGTGATTTCCTGACGAACGGTTGCTCGGATTTGCATTCTGGTTGCGCCGTTCGACTCCTCTCGTCATTTTGCGTCGGAAATACTTGCGTTCAATTTCATATTGCGATTCTGGGAGCCAGAATGTTGTAAGATAGGTTTTTGATTATAACAGTGATTTCCTGACGAACGGTTGCTCGGATTTGAATTCTGCTTGCGCCGTTCGACTCCTCTCGTCATTTTGCGTCAGAAATACTTGTGTTCTACTCCACGTTACGATTCTGGGAGCCAGAATACTCGATGATAGGTTTTTGGATATAACAGTGATTTCCTGACGGGCTGAGGCTCGAATTTGGATTGCGCATGCCCCATTCGACTCCTCTCGTCATTTTGGGTCGGAAATACTTGCGTTCAATTTCATATTGCGATTCTACGAGCCAGAATACTCGATGATAGGTTTTTGGATATAACAGTGATTTCATGACAAACGGAGGCTCGGATTAGGTTTCTGCTTGCGCCGTTCGACTCCTCTCGTCATTTTGCGTCGGAAATACTTGTGTTCTACTCCACGTTACGATTCTGGGAGCCAGAATGCCGTAAGATTGGTTTTTGGATATAACAGTGATTTCCTGACGAACGGTTGCTCGGATTTGAATTCTGCTAGCGTCGTTCGACTCCTCTCGTCATTTTGCGTCGGAAATACTTGTGTTCTACTCCACATTTC
This sequence comes from Ectemnius cavifrons, assembly GCA_964023945.1. Classification (NCBI taxonomy): domain Eukaryota; kingdom Metazoa; phylum Arthropoda; class Insecta; order Hymenoptera; family Crabronidae; genus Ectemnius; species Ectemnius cavifrons. Next base: position 5,991,947 of record OZ030376.1, on the reverse strand, counting down.
GATTCTGGGAGCCAGAATGCCGTAAGATAGGTTTTTGGATATAACAGTGATTTCCTGACGAACGGTTGCTCGGATTTGAATTCTGGTTGCGACGTTCGATTCCTCTCGTGATTTTGCGTCGGAAATACTTGTGTTCTACTCCACGTTACGATTCTGGGAGCCAGAATGCCGTAAGATAGGTTTTTGGATATAACAGTGATTTCCTGACGGGCTGAGGCTCGGATTTGAATTCTGTTTGCGCCGTTCGACTCCTGTCGTCATTTTGCGTCGGAAATACTTGTGTTCTACTCCACGTTACGATTGTGGGAGCCAGAATGCCGTAAGATAGGTTTTTGGATATAACAGTGATTTCCTGACGAACGGTTGCTCGGATTTGAATTCTGGTTGCGGCGTTCAACTCCTCTCGTCATTTTGCGTCGGAAATACTTTTGTTCTACTCCACGTTACGACTCTGGGAGCCAGAATGCCGTAAGATAGGTTTTTGGATATAACAGTGATTTCCTGACGAACGGTTGCTTGGATTTGAATTCTGGTTGCACCGTTCGATTCCTCTCGTGATATTGCGTCGGAAATACTTGTGTTCAATTTCAGATTGCGATTCTGCGAGCCAGAATACTCGATGATAGGTTTTTGGATATAACAGTGATTTCCTGACAAATGGAGGCTCGGATTAGGTTTCTGCTTGCGCCGTTCGACTCATCTCGTCATTTTGCGTCGGAAATACTTGTGTTCTACTCCACGTTACGATTCTGGGAACCAGAATGCCGCAAGATTGGTTTTTGGATATAACAGTGATTTCCTGACGAACGGTTGCTCGGATTTGAATTCTGCTAGCGCCGTTCGACTCCTCTCGTCATTTTGCGTCGGAAATACTTGTGTTCTACTCCACGTTACGATTCTGGGAGCCAGAATGCCGTAAGATTGGTTTTTGGATATAACAGTGATTTCCTGACGAACGGTTGCTCGGATTTGAATTCTGCTAGCGCCGTTCGACTCCTCTCGTCATTTTGCGTCGGAAATACTTGTGTTCTACTCCACATTTCGATTCTGGGAGCCAGAATACTTGATGATAGGTTTTTGGATATAACAGTGATTTCCTGACGAACGGTTGCTCGGATTTGAATTCTGCTAGCGCCGTTCGACTCCTCTCGTCATTTTGCGTCGGAAATACTTGTGTTCTACTCCACGTTACGATTCTGGGAGCCAGAATGCCGTAAGATTGGTTTTTGGATATAACAGTGATTTCCTGACGAACGGTTGCTCGGATTTGAATTCTGCTAGCGCCGTTCGACTCCTCTCGTCATTTTGCGTCGGAAATACTTTTGTTCTACTCCACGTTACGATTCTGGGAGCCAGAATGCCGTAAGATAGGTTTTTGGATATAACAGTGATTTCCTGACGAACGGTTGCTCGGATTTGAATTCTGGTTGCGGCGTTCAACTCCTCTCGTCATTTTGCGTCGGAAATACTTTTGTTCTACTCCACGTTACGATTCTGGGAGCCAGAATGCCGTAAGATAGGTTTTTGGATATAACAGTGATTTCCTGACGAACGGTTGCTTGGATTTGAATTCTGGTTGCACCGTTCGATTCCTCTCGTGATATTGCGTCGGAAATACTTGTGTTCAATTTCAGATTGCGATTCTGCGAGCCAGAATACTCGATGATAGGTTTTTGGATATAACAGTGATTTCCTGACAAATGGAGGCTCGGATTAGGTTTCTGCTTGCGCCGTTCGACTCATCTCGTCATTTTGCGTCGGAAATACTTGTGTTCTACTCCACGTTACGATTCTGGGAACCAGAATGCCGCAAGATTGGTTTTTGGATATAACAGTGATTTCCTGACGAACGGTTGCTCGGATTTGAATTCTGCTAGCGCCGTTCGACTCCTCTCGTCATTTTGCGTCGGAAATACTTTTGTTCTACTCCACGTTACGATTCTGGGAGCCAGAATACTCGATGATAGGTTTTTGGATATAACAGTGATTTCCTGACGGGCTGAGGCTCGAATTTGGATTGCGCATGCCCCATTCGACTCCTCTCGTCATTTTGGGTCGGAAATACTTGCGTTCAATTTCATATTGCGATTCTGGGAGCCAGAATGCTGTAAGATAGGTTTTTGGATATAACAGTGATTTCCTGACGGGCGGAGGCTCGAATTTGGATTCTGCATGCGCCACTCGACTCCTCTCGTCATTTTGGGTCGGAAATACTTGTGTTCAATTTCAGATTGCGATTCTACGAGCCAGAATACTCGATGATAGGTTTTTGGATATAACAGTGATTTCATGACAAACGGAGGCTCGGACTAGGTTTCTGCTTGCGCCGTTCGACTCCTCTCGTCATTTTGCGTCGGAAATACTTGTGTTCTACTTCACGTTACGATTCTGGGAGCCAGAATGCCGTAAGATTGGTTTTTGGATATAACAGTGATTTCCTGACGAACGGTTGCTCGGATTTGAATTCTGCTAGCGCCGTTCGACTCCTCTCGTCATTTTGCGTCGGGAATACTTTCGTTCTACTCCACGTTACGATTCTGGGAGCCAGAATGCCGTAAGATAGGTTTTTGGATATAACAGTGATTTCCTGACGAACGGTTGCTCGGATTTGCATTCTGGTTGCGCCGTTCGACTCCTCTCGTCATTTTGCGTCGGAAATACTTGTGTTCAATTTCAGATTGCGATTCTACGAGCCAGAATACTCGATGATACGTTTTTGGATATAACAGTGATTTCCTGACGAACGGTTGCTCGGATTTGCATTCTGGTTGCGCCGTTCGACTCCTCTCGTCATTTTGCGTCGGAAATACTTGCGTTCAATTTCATATTGCGATTCTGGGAGCCAGAATGTTGTAAGATAGGTTTTTGGTTATAACAGTGATTTCCTGACGAACGGTTGCTCGGATTTGAATTCTGCTTGCGCCGTTCGACTCCTCTCGTCATTTTGCGTCAGAAATACTTGTGTTCTACTCCACGTTACGATTCTGGGAGCCAGAATACTCGATGATAGGTTTTTGGATATAACAGTGATTTCCTGACGGGCTGAGGCTCGAATTTGGATTGCGCATGCCCCATTCGACTCCTCTCGTCATTTTGGGTCGGAAATACTTGCGTTCAATTTCAGATTGCGATTCTGGGAGCCAGAATGCTGTAACATAGGTTTTTGGATATAACAGTGATTTCCTGACGAACGGTTGCTCGGATTTGAATTCTGGTTGCGACGTTCGATTCCTCTCGTGATTTTGCGTCGGAAATACTTGTGTTCTACTCCACGTTACGATTCTGGGAGCCAGAATACTCGATGATAGGTTTTTGGATATAACAGTGATTTCATGACAAACGGAGGCTCGGATTAGGTTTCTGCTTGCGCCGTTCGACTCCTCTCGTCATTTTGCGTCGGAAATACTTGTGTTCTACTCCACATTTCGATTCTGGGAGCCAGAATGCCGTAAGATTGGTTTTTGGATATAACAGTGATTTCCTGACGAACGGTTGTTCGGATTTGAATTCTGCTAGCGCCGTTCGACTCCTCTCGTCATTTTGCGTCGGAAATACTTGTGTTCAATTCCAGATTGAGATTCTTGGGGCCAGAATACTCGATGATAGGTATTTGGATATAACAGTGATTTCATGACAAACGGAGGCTCGGATTAGGTTTCTGCTTGCGCCGTTCGACTCCTCTCGTCATTTTGCGTCGGAAATACTTGTGTTCTACTCCACATTTCGATTCTGGGAGCCAGAATGCCGTAAGATAGGTTTTTGGATATAACAGTGATTTCCTGACGAACGGTTGCTCGGATTTGAATTCTGGTTGCGACGTTCGATTCCTCTCGTCATTTTGCGTCGGAAATACTTGTGTTCAATTTCAGATTGCGATTCTACGAGCCAGAATACTCGATGATACGTTTTTGGATATAACAGTGATTTCCTGACGAACGGTTGCTCGGATTTGAATTCTGGTTGCGACGTTCGATTCCTCTCGTGATTTTGCGTCGGAAATACTTGTGTTCTACTCCACGTTACGATTCTGGGAGCCAGAATACTCGATGATAGGTTTTTGGATATAACAGTGATTTCCTGACGGGCTGAGGCTCGAATTTGGATTGCGCATGCCCCATTCGACTCCTCTCGTCATTTTGGGTCGGAAATACTTGCGTTCAATTTCAGATTGCGATTCTGGGAGCCAGAATGCTGTAAGATAGGTTTTTGGATATAACAGTGATTTCCTGACGAACGGTTGCTCGGATTTGCATTCTGGTTGCGCCGTTCGACTCCTCTCGTCATTTTGCGTCGGAAATACTTGCGTTCAATTTCATATTGCGATTCTGGGAGCCAGAATGTTGTAAGATAGGTTTTTGGTTATAACAGTGATTTCCTGACGAACGGTTGCTCGGATTTGAATTCTGCTTGCGCCGTTCGACTCCTCTCGTCATTTTGCGTCAGAAATACTTGTGTTCTACTCCACGTTACGATTCTGGGAGCCAGAATACTCGATGATAGGTTTTTGGATATAACAGTGATTTCCTGACGGGCTGAGGCTCGAATTTGGATTGCGCATGCCCCATTCGACTCCTCTCGTCATTTTGGGTCGGAAATACTTGCGTTCAATTTCAGATTGCGATTCTGGGAGCCAGAATGCTGTAAGATAGGTTTTTGGATATAACAGTGATTTCCTGACGAACGGTTGCTCGGATTTGAATTCTGGTTGCGACGTTCGATTCCTCTCGTGATTTTGCGTCGGAAATACTTGTGTTCTACTCCACGTTACGATTCTGGGAGCCAGAATACTCGATGGTAGGTTTTTGGATATAACAGTGATTTCCTGACGAACGGTTGTTCGGATTTGAATTCTGCTAGCGCCGTTCGACTCCTCTCGTCATTTTGCGTCGGAAATACTTGTGTTCAATTCCAGATTGAGATTCTTGGGGCCAGAATACTCGATGATAGGTATTTGGATATAACAGTGATTTCATGACAAACGGAGGCTCGGATTAGGTTTCTGCTTGCGCCGTTCGACTCCTCTCGTCATTTTGCGTCGGAAATACTTGTGTTCTACTCCACATTTCGATTCTGGGAGCCAGAATGCCGTAAGATAGGTTTTTGGATATAACAGTGATTTCCTGACGAACGGTTGCTCGGATTTGAATTCTGGTTGCGACGTTCGATTCCTCTCGTGATTTTGCGTCGGAAATACTTGTGTTCTACTCCACGTTACGATTCTGGGAGCCAGAATGCCGTAAGATAGGTTTTTGGATATAACAGTGATTTCCTGACGGGCTGAGGCTCGGATTTGAATTCTGTTTGCGCCGTTCGACTCCTGTCGTCATTTTGCGTCGGAAATACTTGTGTTCTACTCCACGTTACGATTGTGGGAGCCAGAATGCTGTAAGATAGGTTTTTGGATATAACAGTGATTTCCTGACGAACGGTTGCTTGGATTTGAATTCTGGTTGCAGCGTTCGATTCCTCTCGTGATATTGCGTCGGAAATACTTGTGTTCAATTTCAGATTGCGATTCTACGAGCCAGAATACTCGATGATACGTTTTTGGATATAACAGTGATTTCCTGACGAACGTTTGCTCGGATTTGCATTCTGGTTGCGCCGTTCGACTCCTCTCGTCATTTTGCGTCGGAAATACTTGCGTTCAATTTCATATTGCGATTCTGGGAGCCAGAATGCTGTAAGATAGGTTTTTGGATATAACAGTGATTTCCTGACGGGCTGAGGCTCGGATTTGAATTCTGCTTGCGCCGTTCGACTCCTCTCGTCATTTTGCGTCAGAAATGCTTGTGTTCTACTCCACATTTCGATTCTGGGAGCCAGAATGCCGTAAGATAGGTTTTTGGATATAACAGTGATTTCCTGACGAACGGTTGCTCCGATTTGAATTCTGCTAGCGCCGTTCGACTCCTCTCGTCATTTTGCGTCGGAAATACTTTTGTTCTACTCCACGTTACGATTCTGGGAGCCAGAATACTCGATGATAGGTTTTTGGATATAACAGTGATTTCCTGACGAACGGTTGCTCGGATTTGAATTCTGCTTGCGCCGTTCGACTCCTCTCGTCATTTTGCGTCGGAAATACTTGTGTTCTACTCCACGTTACGATTCTGGGAACCAGAATGCCGCAAGATTGGTTTTTGGATATAACAGTGATTTCCTGACGAACGGTTGCTCGGATTTGAATTCTGCTAGCGCCGTTCGACTCCTCTCGTCATTTTGCGTCGGAAATACTTGTGTTCTACTCCACGTTACGATTCTGGGAGCCAGAATGCCGTAAGATTGGTTTTTGGATATAACAGTGATTTCCTGACGAACGGTTGCTCGGATTTGAATTCTGCTAGCGCCGTTCGACTCCTCTCGTCATTTTGCGTCGGAAATACTTTTGTTCTACTCCACGTTACGATTCTGGGAGCCAGAATGCCGTAAGATAGGTTTTTGGATATAACAGTGATTTCCTGACGAACGGTTGCTCGGATTTGAATTCTGGTTGCGGCGTTCAACTCCTCTCGTCATTTTGCGTCGGAAATACTTTTGTTCTACTCCACGTTACGATTCTGGGAGCCAGAATGCCGTAAGATAGGTTTTTGGATATAACAGTGATTTCCTGACGAACGGTTGCTTGGATTTGAATTCTGGTTGCACCGTTCGATTCCTCTCGTGATATTGCGTCGGAAATACTTGTGTTCAATTTCAGATTGCGATTCTGCGAGCCAGAATACTCGATGATAGGTTTTTGGATATAACAGTGATTTCCTGACAAATGGAGGCTCGGATTAGGTTTCTGCTTGCGCCGTTCGACTCATCTCGTCATTTTGCGTCGGAAATACTTGTGTTCTACTCCACGTTACGATTCTGGGAACCAGAATGCCGCAAGATTGGTTTTTGGATATAACAGTGATTTCCTGACGAACGGTTGCTCGGATTTGAATTCTGCTAGCGCCGTTCGACTCCTCTCGTCATTTTGCGTCGGAAATACTTTTGTTCTACTCCACGTTACGATTCTGGGAGCCAGAATGCCGTAAGATAGGTTTTTGGATATAACAGTGATTTCCTGACGAACGGTTGCTCGGATTTGAATTCTGGTTGCGGCGTTCAACTCCTCTCGTCATTTTGCGTCGGAAATACTTTTGTTCTACTCCACGTTACGATTCTGGGAGCCAGAATGCCGTAAGATAGGTTTTTGGATATAACAGTGATTTCCTGACGAACGGTTGCTTGGATTTGAATTCTGGTTGCACCGTTCGATTCCTCTCGTGATATTGCGTCGGAAATACTTGTGTTCAATTTCAGATTGCGATTCTGCGAGCCAGAATACTCGATGATAGGTTTTTGGATATAACAGTGATTTCCTGACAAATGGAGGCTCGGATTAGGTTTCTGCTTGCGCCGTTCGACTCATCTCGTCATTTTGCGTCGGAAATACTTGTGTTCTACTCCACGTTACGATTCTGGGAACCAGAATGCCGCAAGATTGGTTTTTGGATATAACAGTGATTTCCTGACGAACGGTTGCTCGGATTTGAATTCTGCTAGCGCCGTTCGACTCCTCTCGTCATTTTGCGTCGGAAATACTTGTGTTCTACTCCACGTTACGATTCTGGGAGCCAGAATGCCGTAAGATTGGTTTTTGGATATAACAGTGATTTCCTGACGAACGGTTGCTCGGATTTGAATTCTGCTAGCGCCGTTCGACTCCTCTCGTCATTTTGCGTCGGAAATACTTTTGTTCTACTCCACGTTACGATTCTGGGAGCCAGAATGCCGTAAGATAGGTTTTTGGATATAACAGTGATTTCCTGACGAACGGTTGCTCGGATTTGAATTCTGGTTGCGGCGTTCAACTCCTCTCGTCATTTTGCGTCGGAAATACTTTTGTTCTACTCCACGTTACGATTCTGGGAGCCAGAATGCCGTAAGATAGGTTTTTGGATATAACAGTGATTTCCTGACGGGCGGAGGCTCGAATTTGGATTCTGCATGCGCCGTTCGACTCCTCTCGTCATTTTGCGTCGGAAATACTTGTGTTCTACTCCACATTTCGATTCTGGGAGCCAGAATACTTGATGATAGGTTTTTGGATATAACAGTGATTTCCTGACGAACGGTTGCTCGGATTTGAATTCTGCTAGCGCCGTTCGACTCCTCTCGTCATTTTGCGTCGGAAATACTTTTGTTCTACTCCACGTTACGATTCTGGGAGCCAGAATACTCGATGATAGGTTTTTGGATATAACAGTGATTTCCTGACGGGCTGAGGCTCGAATTTGGATTGCGCATGCCCCATTCGACTCCTCTCGTCATTTTGGGTCGGAAATACTTGCGTTCAATTTCATATTGCGATTCTGGGAGCCAGAATGCTGTAAGATAGGTTTTTGGATATAACAGTGATTTCCTGACGGGCGGAGGCTCGAATTTGGATTCTGCATGCGCCACTCGACTCCTCTCGTCATTTTGGGTCGGAAATACTTGTGTTCAATTTCAGATTGCGATTCTACGAGCCAGAATACTCGATGATAGGTTTTTGGATATAACAGTGATTTCATGACAAACGGAGGCTCGGACTAGGTTTCTGCTTGCGCCGTTCGACTCCTCTCGTCATTTTGCGTCGGAAATACTTGTGTTCTACTCCACGTTACGATTCTGGGAGCCAGAATGCCGTAAGATTGGTTTTTGGATATAACAGTGATTTCCTGACGAACGGTTGCTCGGATTTGAATTCTGCTTGCGTCGTTCGACTCCTCTCGTCATTTTGCGTCGGAAATACTTTTGTTCTACTCCACGTTACGATTCTGGGAGCCAGAATGCCGGAACATAGGTTTTTGGATATAACAGTGATTTCCTGACGAACGGTTGCTTGGATTTGAATTCTGGTTGCACCGTTCGATTCCTCTCGTGATATTGCGTCGGAAATACTTGTGTTCAATTTCAGATTGCGATTCTGCGAGCCAGAATACTCGATGATAGGTTTTTGGATATAACAGTGATTTCCTGACAAATGGAGGCTCGGATTAGGTTTCTGCTTGCGCCGTTCGACTCATCTCGTCATTTTGCGTCGGAAATACTTGTGTTCTACTCCACGTTACGATTCTGGGAACCAGAATGCCGCAAGATTGGTTTTTGGATATAACAGTGATTTCCTGACGAACGGTTGCTCGGATTTGAATTCTGCTAGCGCCGTTCGACTCCTCTCGTCATTTTGCGTCGGAAATACTTGTGTTCTACTCCACGTTACGATTCTGGGAGCCAGAATGCCGTAAGATTGGTTTTTGGATATAACAGTGATTTCCTGACGAACGGTTGCTCGGATTTGAATTCTGCTAGCGCCGTTCGACTCCTCTCGTCATTTTGCGTCGGAAATACTTGTGTTCTACTCCACGTTACGATTCTGGGAGCCAGAATGCCGTAAGATAGGTTTTTGGATATAACAGTGATTTCCTGACGGGCTGAGGCTCGGATTTGAATTTTGCTTGCGCCGTTCGACTCCTCTCGTCATTTTGCGTCAGAAATACTTGTGTTCTACTCCACATTTCGATTCTGGGAGCCAGAATGCCGTAAGATAGGTTTTTGGATATAACAGTGATTTCCTGACGGGCGGAGGCTCGAATTTGGATTCTGCATGCGCCACTCGACTCCTCTCGTCATTTTGGGTCGGAAATACTTGTGTTCAATTTCAGATTGCGATTCTACGAGCCAGAATACTCGATGATAGGTTTTTGGATATAACAGTGATTTCATGACAAACGGAGGCTCGGATTAGGTTTCTGCTTGCGCCGTTCGACTCCTCTCGTCATTTTGCGTCGGAAATACTTGTGTTCTACTCCACGTTACGATTCTGGGAGCCAGAATGCCGTAAGATTGGTTTTTGGATATAACAGTGATTTCCTGACGAGCGGTTGCTCGGAATTGAATTCTGCTAGCGCCGTTCGACTCCTCTCGTCATTTTGCGTCGGAAATACTTTTGTTCTACTCCACGTTACGATTCTGGGAGCCAGAATGCCGTAAGATAGGTTTTTGGATATAACAGTGATTTCCTGACGAACGGTTGCTCGGATTTGAATTCTGGTTGCGGCGTTCAACTCCTCTCGTCATTTTGCGTCGGAAATACTTGCGTTCAATTTCATATTGCGATTCTGGGAGCCAGAATGCTGTAAGATAGGTTTTTGGATATAACAGTGATTTCCTGACGGGCGGAGGCTCGAATTTGGATTCTGCATGCGCCACTCGACTCCTCTCGTCATTTTGGGTCGGAAATACTTGTGTTCAATTTCAGATTGCGATTCTACGAGCCAGAATACTCGATGATAGGTTTTTGGATATAACAGTGATTTCATGACAAATGGAGGCTCGGACTAGGTTTCTGCTTGCGCCGTTCGACTCCTCTCGTCATTTTGCGTCGGAAATACTTGTGTTCTACTCCACGTTACGATTCTGGGAGCCAGAATGCCGTAAGATAGGTTTTTGGATATAACAGTGATTTCCTGACGAACGGTTGCTCGGATTTGAATTCTGCTAGCGCCGTTCGACTCCTCTCGTCATTTTGCGTCGGAAATACTTGTGTTCTACTCCACGTTACGATTCTGGGAGCCAGAATGCCGTAAGATTGGTTTTTGGATATAACAGTGATTTCCTGACGAACGGTTGCTCGGATTTGAATTCTGCTAGCGCCGTTCGACTCCTCTCGTCATTTTGCGTCGGAAATACTTTTGTTCTACTCCACGTTACGATTCTGGGAGCCAGAATGCCGTAAGATAGGTTTTTGGATATAACAGTGATTTCCTGACGAACGGTTGCTCGGATTTGCATTCTGGTTGCGCCGTTCGACTCCTCTCGTCATTTTGCGTCGGAAATACTTGCGTTCAATTTCATATTGCGATTCTGGGAGCCAGAATGTTGTAAGATAGGTTTTTGGATATAACAGTGATTTCCTGACGAACGGTTGCTCGGATTTGAATTCTGGTTGCGACGTTCGATTCCTCTCGTGATTTTGCGTCGGAAATACTTGTGTTCTACTCCACGTTACGATTCTGGGAGCCAGAATACTCGATGATAGGTTTTTGGATATAACAGTGATTTCCTGACGGGCTGAGGCTCGGATTTGAATTCTGCTTGCGCCGTTCGACTCCTCTCGTCATTTTGCGTCAGAAATACTTGTGTTCTACTCCACATTTCGATTCTGGGAGCCAGAATGCCGTAAGATAGGTTTTTGGATATAACAGTGATTTCCTGACGGGCGGAGGCTCGAATTTGGATTCTGCATGCGCCACTCGACTCCTCTCGTCATTTTGGGTCGGAAATACTTGTGTTCAATTTCAGATTGCGATTCTACGAGCCAGAATACTCGATGATAGGTTTTTGGATATAACAGTGATTTCATGACAAACGGAGGCTCGGATTAGGTTTCTGCTTGCGCCGTTCGACTCCTCTCGTCATTTTGCGTCGGAAATACTTGTGTTCTACTCCACATTTCGATTCTGGGAGCCAGAATACTTGATGATAGGTTTTTGGATATAACAGTGATTTCCTGACGAACGGTTGCTCGGATTTGAATTCTGCTAGCGCCGTTCGACTCCTCTCGTCATTTTGCGTCGGAAATACTTTTGTTCTACTCCACGTTACGATTCTGGGAGCCAGAATACTCGATGATAGGTTTTTGGATATAACAGTGATTTTCTGACGGGCTGAGGCTCGAATTTGGATTGCGCATGCCCCATTCGACTCCTCTCGTCATTTTGCGTCAGAAATACTTGTGTTCTACTCCACATTTCGATTCTGGGAGCCAGAATGCCGTAAGATAGGTTTTTGGATATAACAGTGATTTCCTGACGAACGGTTGCTCGGATTTGCATTCTGGTTGCGCCGTTCGACTCCTCTCGTCATTTTGCGTCGGAAATACTTGCGTTCAATTTCATATTGCGATTCTGGGAGCCAGAATGTTGTAAGATAGGTTTTTGGATATAACAGTGATTTCCTGACGAACGGTTGCTCGGATTTGAATTCTGGTTGCGACGTTCGATTCCTCTCGTGATTTTGCGTCGGAAATACTTGTGTTCTACTCCACGTTACGATTCTGGGAGCCAGAATACTCGATGATAGGTTTTTGGATATAACAGTGATTTCCTGACGGGCTGAGGCTCGAATTTGGATTGCGCATGCCCCATTCGACTCCTCTCGTCATTTTGGGTCGGAAATACTTACGTTCAATTTCAGATTGCGATTCTGGGAGCCAGAATGCTGTAAGATAGGTTTTTGGATATAACAGTGATTTCCTGACGAACGGTTGCTCGGATTTGAATTCTGCTAGCGCCGTTCGACTCCTCTCGTCATTTTGCGTCGGAAATACTTTTGTTCTACTCCACGTTACGATTCTGGGAGCCAGAATGCCGTAAGATAGGTTTTTGGATATAACAGTGATTTCCTGACGAACGGTTGCTCGGATTTGCATTCTGGTTGCGCCGTTCGACTCCTCTCGTCATTTTGCGTCGGAAATACTTGTGTTCAATTTCAGATTGCGATTCTACGAGCCAGAATACTCGATGATAGGTTTTTGGATATAACAGTGATTTCCTGACGGGCTGAGGCTCGAATTTGGATTGCGCATGCCCCATTCGACTCCTCTCGTCATTTTGGGTCGGAAATACTTGCGTTCAATTTCATATTGCGATTCTGGGAGCCAGGATGCTGTAAGATAGGTTTTTGGATATAACAGTGATTTCCTGACGGGCTGAGGCTCGGATTTGAATTCTGCTTGCGCCGTTCGACTCCTCTCGTCATTTTGCGTCAGAAATACTTGTGTTCTACTCCACATTTCGATTCTGGGAGCCAGAATGCCGTAAGATAGGTTTTTGGATATAACAGTGATTTCCTGACGAACGGTTGCTCGGATTTGAATTCTGGTTGCGACGTTCGATTCCTCTCGTGATTTTGCGTCGGAAATACTTGTGTTCTACTCCACGTTACGATTCTGGGAGCCAGAATACTCGATGATAGGTTTTTGGATAGAACAGTGATTTCCTGACGGGCTGAGGCTCGAATTTGGATTGCGCATGCCCCATTCGACTCCTCTCGTCATTTTGGGTCGGAAATACTTACGTTCAATTTCAGATTGCGATTCTGGGAGCCAGAATGCTGTAAGATAGGTTTTTGGATATAACAGTGATTTCCTGACGAACGATTGCTCGGATTTGAATTCTGCTTGCGCCGTTCGACTCCTCTCGTCATTTTGCGTCGGAAATACTTTTGTTCTACTCCACGTTACGATTCTGGGAGCCAGAATGCCGTAAGATAGGTTTTTGGATATAACAGTGATTTCCTGACGAACGGTTGCTCGGATTTGCATTCTGGTTGCGCCGTTCGACTCCTCTCGTCATTTTGCGTCGGAAATACTTGTGTTCAATTTCAGATTGCGATTCTACGAGCCAGAATACTCGATGATAGGTTTTTGGATATAACAGTGATTTCCTGACGGGCTGAGGCTCGAATTTGGATTGCGCATGCCCCATTCGACTCCTCTCGTCATTTTGGGTCGGAAATACTTGCGTTCAATTTCATATTGCGATTCTGGGAGCCAGGATGCTGTAAGATAGGTTTTTGGATATAACAGTGATTTCCTGACGGGCTGAGGCTCGGATTTGAATTCTGCTTGCGCCGTCCGACTCCTCTCGTCATTTTGCGTCAGAAATACTTGTGTTCTACTCCACATTTCGATTCTGGGAGCCAGAATGCCGTAAGATAGGTTTTTGGATATAACAGTGATTTCCTGACGAACGGTTGCTCGGATTTGAATTCTGGTTGCGACGTTCGATTCCTCTCGTGATTTTGCGTCGGAAATACTTGTGTTCTACTCCACGTTACGATTCTGGGAGCCAGAATACTCGATGATAGGTTTTTGGATATAACAGTGATTTCCTGACGGGCTGAGGCTCGAATTTGGATTGCGCATGCCCCATTCGACTCCCCTCGTCATTTTGGGTCGGAAATACTTACGTTCAATTTCAGATTGCGATTCTGGGAGCCAGAATGCTGTAAGATAGGTTTTTGGATATAACAGTGATTTCCTGACGAACGGTTGCTCGGATTTGAATTCTGGTTGCGACGTTCGATTCCTCTCGTGATTTTGCGTCGGAAATACTTGTGTTCTACTCTACGTTACGATTCTGGGAGCCAGAATACTCGATGATAGGTTTTTGGATATAACAGTGATTTCCTGACGGGCTGAGGCTCGAATTTGGATTGCGCATGCCCCATTCGACTCCTCTCGTCATTTTGGGTCGGAAATACTTGCGTTCAATTTCAGATTGCGATTCTGGGAGCCAGAATGCTGTAAGATAGGTTTTTGGATATAACAGTGATTTCCTGACGAACGGTTGCTCGGATTTGAATTCTGGTTGCGACGTTCGATTCCTCTCGTGATTTTGCGTCGGAAATACTTGTGTTCTACTCCACGTTACGATTCTGGGAGCCAGAATACTCGATGATAGGTTTTTGGATATAACAGTGATTTCCTGACGGGCTGAGGCTCGGATTTGAATTCTGCTTGCGCCGTTCGACTCCTCTCGTCATTTTGCGTCAGAAATACTTGTGTTCTACTCCACATTTCGATTCTGGGAGCCAGAATGCCGTAAGATAGGTTTTTGGATATAACAGTGATTTCCTGACGAACGTTTGCTCGGATTTGAATTCTGGTTGCGACGTTCGATTCCTCTCGTGATTTTGCGTCGGAAATACTTGTGTTCTACTCCACGTTACGATTCTGGGAGCCAGAATACTCGATGATAGGTTTTTGGATATAACAGTGATTTCCTGACGGGCTGAGGCTCGAATTTGGATTGCGCATGCCCCATTCGACTCCTCTCGTCATTTTGGGTCGGAAATACTTACGTTCAATTTCAGATTGCGATTCTGGGAGCCAGAATGCTGTAAGATAGGTTTTTGGATATAACAGTGATTTCCTGACGAACGGTTGCTCGGATTTGAATTCTGCTTGCGCCGTTCGACTCCTCTCGTCATTTTGCGTCGGAAATACTTTTGTTCTACTCCACGTTACGATTCTGGGAGCCAGAATGCCGTAAGATTGGTTTTTGGATATAACAGTGATTTCCTGACGAACGGTTGCTCCGATTTGAATTCTGCTAGCGCCGTTCGACTCCTCTCGTCATTTTGCGTCGGAAATACTTTTGTTCTACTCCACGTTACGATTCTGGGAGCCAGAATGCCGTAAGATAGGTTTTTGGATATAACAGTGATTTCCTGACGGGCGGAGGCTCGAATTTGGATTCTGCATGCGCCACTCGACTCCTCTCGTCATTTTGGGTCGGAAATACTTGTGTTCAATTTCAGATTGCGATTCTACGAGCCAGAATACTCGATGATAGGTTTTTGGATATAACAGTGATTTCATGACAAACGGAGGCTCGGATTAGGTTTCTGCTTGCGCCGTTCGACTCCTCTCGTCATTTTGCGTCGGAAATACTTGTGTTCTACTCCACATTTCGATTCTGGGAGCCAGAATACTTGATGATAGGTTTTTGGATATAACAGTGATTTCCTGACGAACGGTTGCTCGGATATGAATTCTGCTAGCGCCGTTCGACTCCTCTCGTCATTTTGCGTCGGAAATACTTTTGTTCTACTCCACGTTACGATTCTGGGAGCCAGAATACTCGATGATAGGTTTTTGGATATAACAGTGATTTCCTGACGGGCTGAGGCTCGAATTTGGATTGCGCATGCCCCATTCGACTCCTCTCGTCATTTTGGGTCGGAAATACTTGCGTTCAATTTCATATTGCGATTCTGGGAGCCAGGATGCTGTAAGATAGGTTTTTGGATATAACAGTGATTTCCTGACGGGCTGAGGCTCGGATTTGAATTCTGCTTGCGCCGTTCGACTCCTCTCGTGATTTTGGGTCGGAAATACTTGCGTTCAATTTCAGATTGCGATTCTGCGAGCCAGAATACTCGATGATAGGTTTTTGGATATAACAGTGATTTCCTGACAAATGGAGGCTCGGATTAGGTTTCTGCTTGCGCCGTTCGACTCCTCTCGTCATTTTGCGTCGGAAATACTTGTGTTTTACTCCACGTTACGATTCTGGGAGCCAGAATGCCGTAAGATAGGTTTTTGGATATAACAGTGATTTCCTGACGGGCTTAGGCTCGGATTTGAATTCTGGTTGCGCCGTTCGACTCCTCTCGTTATTTTGCGTCGAAAATACTTGTGTTCTACTCTAGATTACGACCCTGGGAGCCAGAATGCTGTAAGATATGTTTTTCGATATAACAGTGATTTCCTGACGAACCGAGGCTTGGATTTGGATTCTGCTTGCGGCGTTCGATTCCTCTCGTGATTTTTTGTCGAAAATACTTGTGTGCTACTCCACATTTCGATTCTGGGAGCCAGAATGCCGTAAGATAGGTTTTTGGATATAACAGTGATTTCCTGACGAACGATTGCTCGGATTTGAATTCTGGTTGCGGCGTTCGATTCCTCTCGTGATTTTGCGTCGGAAATACTTGTGTTCTACTCCACGTTACGATTCTGGGAGCCAGAATGCCGTAAGATAGGTTTTTGGATATAACAGTGATTTCCTGACGAACGGTTGCTCGGATTTGAATTCTGGTTGCGCCGTTCGATTCCTCTCGTGATTTTGCGTCGGAAATACTTGTGTTTTACTCCACGTTACGATTCTGGGAGCCAGAATGCCGTAAGATAGGTTTTTGGATATAACAGTGATTTCCTGACAAGCGGGGCCTCGGATTAGGTTTCTGTTTGCGCCGTTCGACTCCTCTCGTCATTTTGCGTCGAAAATACTTGTGTTCTACTCTAGATTACGACCCTGGGAGCCAGAATGCTGTAAGATATGTTTTTCGATATAACAGTGATTTCCTGACGAACGGTTGCTCGGATTTGAATTCTGGTTGCGCCGTTCGACTCCTCTCGTCATTTTGCGTCGGAAATACTTGTGTTCTACTCCACGTTACGATTCTGGGATCCAGAATGCCGTAAGATAGGTTTTTGAATATAACAGTGGTTTCCTGACAAGCGGGGCCTCGGATTAGGTTTCTGCTTGCGCCGTTCGACTCCTCTCGTCATTTTGCGTCGAAAATACTTGTGTTCTACTCTAGATTACGACCCTGGGAGCCAGAATGCTGCAGGATATGTTTTTCGATATAACAGTGATTTCCTGACGAACCGAGGCTTGGATTTGGATTCTGCTTGCGGCGTTCGATTCCTCTCGTGATTTTTTGTCGAAAATACTTGTGTGCTACTCCACATTTCGATTCTGGGAGCCAGAATGCTGTAAGATATGTTTTTGGATATAACAGTGATTTCCTGACGAACGATTGCTCGGATTTGAATTCTGGTTGCGGCGTTCGATTCCTCTCGTGATTTTGCGTCGGAAATACTTGTGTTCTACTCCTCGTTACGATTCTGGGAGCCAGAATGCCGTAAGATACGTTTTTGGATATAACAGTGATTTCCTGACGGCTGAGGCTCGGATTTGAATTCTGCTTGCGCCGTTCGACTCCTCTCGTCATTTTGCGTCGGAAATACTCGTGTTCTACTCCACATTTCGATTCTGGGAGCCAGAATGCCGTAAGATAGGTTTTTGGATATAACAGTGATTTCCTGACGAACGGTTGCTCGGATTTGAATTCTGGTTGCGACGTTCGATTCCTCTCGTGATTTTGCGTCGGAAATACTTGTGTTCTACTCCACGTTACGATTCTGGGAGCCAGAATGCCGTAAGATAGGTTTTTGGATATAACAGTGATTTCCTGACGAACGGTTGCTCGGATTTGCATTCTGGTTGCGCCGTTCGACTCCTCTCGTCATTTTGCGTCGGAAATACTTGTGTTCAATTTCAGATTGCGATTCTACGAGCCAGAATACTCGATGATACGTTTTTGGATATAACAGTGATTTCCTGACGAACGGTTGCTCGGATTTGCATTCTGGTTGCGCCGTTCGACTCCTCTCGTCATTTTGCGTCGGAAATACTTGCGTTCAATTTCATATTGCGATTCTGGGAGCCAGAATGTTGTAAGATAGGTTTTTGGATATAACAGTGATTTCCTGACGAACGGTTGCTCGGATTTGAATTCTGGTTGCGACGTTCGATTCCTCTCGTGATTTTGCGTCGGAAATACTTGTGTTCTACTCCACGTTACGATTCTGGGAGCCAGAATACTCGATGATAGGTTTTTGGATATAACAGTGATTTCCTGACGGGCTGAGGCTCGAATTTGGATTGCGCATGCCCCATTCGACTCCTCTCGTCATTTTGGGTCGGAAATACTTACGTTCAATTTCAGATTGCGATTCTGGGAGCCAGAATGCTGTAAGATAGGTTTTTGGATATAACAGTGATTTCCTGACGAACGGTTGCTCGGATTTGAATTCTGGTTGCGACGTTCGATTCCTCTCGTGATTTTGCGTCGGAAATACTTGTGTTCTACTCTACGTTACGATTCTGGGAGCCAGAATACTCGATGATAGGTTTTTGGATATAACAGTGATTTCCTGACGGGCTGAGGCTCGAATTTGGATTGCGCATGCCCCATTCGACTCCTCTCGTCATTTTGGGTCGGAAATACTTGCGTTCAATTTCAGATTGCGATTCTGGGAGCCAGAATGCTGTAAGATAGGTTTTTGGATATAACAGTGATTTCCTGACGAACGGTTGCTCGGATTTGAATTCTGGTTGCGACGTTCGATTCCTCTCGTGATTTTGCGTCGGAAATACTTGTGTTCTACTCCACGTTACGATTCTGGGAGCCAGAATACTCGATGATAGGTTTTTGGATATAACAGTGATTTCCTGACGGGCTGAGGCTCGAATTTGGATTGCGCATGCCCCATTCGACTCCTCTCGTCATTTTGGGTCGGAAATACTTACGTTCAATTTCAGATTGCGATTCTGGGAGCCAGAATGCTGTAAGATAGGTTTTTGGATATAACAGTGATTTCCTGACGAACGGTTGCTCGGATTTGAATTCTGCTTGCGCCGTTCGACTCCTCTCGTCATTTTGCGTCGGAAATACTTTTGTTCTACTCCACGTTACGATTCTGGGAGCCAGAATGCCGTAAGATTGGTTTTTGGATATAACAGTGATTTCCTGACGAACGGTTGCTCCGATTTGAATTCTGCTAGCGCCGTTCGACTCCTCTCGTCATTTTGCGTCGGAAATACTTTTGTTCTACTCCACGTTACGATTCTGGGAGCCAGAATGCCGTAAGATAGGTTTTTGGATATAACAGTGATTTCCTGACGGGCGGAGGCTCGAATTTGGATTCTGCATGCGCCACTCGACTCCTCTCGTCATTTTGGGTCGGAAATACTTGTGTTCAATTTCAGATTGCGATTCTACGAGCCAGAATACTCGATGATAGGTTTTTGGATATAACAGTGATTTCCTGACGGGCTGAGGCTCGGATTTGAATTCTGCTTGCGCCGTTCGACTCCTCTCGTCATTTTGCGTCAGAAATACTTGTGTTCTACTCCACATTTCGATTCTGGGAGCCAGAATGCCGTAAGATAGGTTTTTGGATATAACAGTGATTTCCTGACGAACGTTTGCTCGGATTTGAATTCTGGTTGCGACGTTCGATTCCTCTCGTGATTTTGCGTCGGAAATACTTGTGTTCTACTCCACGTTACGATTCTTGGAGCCAGAATACTCGATGATAGGTTTTTGGATATAACAGTGATTTCCTGACGGGCTGAGGCTCGAATTTGGATTGCGCATGCCCCATTCGACTCCTCTCGTCATTTTGGGTCGGAAATACTTACGTTCAATTTCAGATTGCGATTCTGGGAGCCAGAATGCTGTAAGATAGGTTTTTGGATATAACAGTGATTTCCTGACGAACGGTTGCTCGGATTTGAATTCTGCTTGCGCCGTTCGACTCCTCTCGTCATTTTGCGTCGGAAATACTTTTGTTCTACTCCACGTTACGATTCTGGGAGCCAGAATGCCGTAAGATAGGTTTTTGGATATAACAGTGATTTCCTGACGGGCGGAGGCTCGAATTTGGATTCTGCATGCGCCACTCGACTCCTCTCGTCATTTTGGGTCGGAAATACTTGTGTTCAATTTCAGATTGCGATTCTACGAGCCAGAATACTCGATGATAGGTTTTTGGATATAACAGTGATTTCCTGACGGGCTGAGGCTCGGATTTGAATTCTGCTTGCGCCGTTCGACTCCTCTCGTCATTTTGCGTCAGAAATACTTGTGTTCTACTCCACATTTCGATTCTGGGAGCCAGAATGCCGTAAGATAGGTTTTTGGATATAACAGTGATTTCCTGACGAACGTTTGCTCGGATTTGAATTCTGGTTGCGACGTTCGATTCCTCTCGTGATTTTGCGTCGGAAATACTTGTGTTCTACTCCACGTTACGATTCTTGGAGCCAGAATACTCGATGATAGGTTTTTGGATATAACAGTGATTTCCTGACGGGCTGAGGCTCGAATTTGGATTGCGCATGCCCCATTCGACTCCTCTCGTCATTTTGGGTCGGAAATACTTACGTTCAATTTCAGATTGCGATTCTGGGAGCCAGAATGCTGTAAGATAGGTTTTTGGATATAACAGTGATTTCCTGACGGGCTGAGGCTCGGATTTGAATTCTGCTTGCGCCGTTCGACTCCTCTCGTGATTTTGGGTCGGAAATACTTGCGTTCAATTTCAGATTGCGATTCTGCGAGCCAGAATACTCGATGATAGGTTTTTGGATATAACAGTGATTTCCTGACAAATGGAGGCTCGGATTAGGTTTCTGCTTGCGCCGTTCGACTCCTCTCGTCATTTTGCGTCGGAAATACTTGTGTTTTACTCCACGTTACGATTCTGGGAGCCAGAATGCCGTAAGATAGGTTTTTGGATATAACAGTGATTTCCTGACGGGCTGAGGCTCGGATTTGAATTCTGGTTGCGCCGTTCGACTCCTCTCGTTATTTTGCGTCGAAAATACTTGTGTTCTACTCTAGATTACGACCCTGGGAGCTAGAATGCTGTAAGATATGTTTTTCGATATAACAGTGATTTCCTGACGAACCGAGGCTTGGATTTGGATTCTGCTTGCGGCGTTCGATTCCTCTCGTGATTTTTTGTCGAAAATACTTGTGTGCTACTCCACATTTCGATTCTGGGAGCCAGAATGCCGTAAGATAGGTTTTTGGATATAACAGTGATTTCCTGACGAACGATTGCTCGGATTTGAATTCTGGTTGCGGCGTTCGATTCCTCTCGTGATTTTGCGTCGGAAATACTTGTGTTCTACTCCACGTTACGATTCTGGGAGCCAGAATGCCGTAAGATAGGTTTTTGGATATAACAGTGATTTCCTGACGAACGGTTGCTCGGATTTGAATTCTGGTTGCGCCGTTCGATTCCTCTCGTGATTTTGCGTCGGAAATACTTGTGTTTTACTCCACGTTACGATTCTGGGAGCCAGAATGCCGTAAGATAGGTTTTTGGATATAACAGTGATTTCCTGACAAGCGGGGCCTTGGATTAGGTTTCTGTTTGCGCCGTTCGACTCCTCTCGTCATTTTGCGTCGAAAATACTTGTGTTCTACTCTAGATTACGACCCTGGGAGCCAGAATGCTGTAAGATATGTTTTTCGATATAACAGTGATTTCCTGACGAACGGTTGCTCGGATTTGAATTCTGGTTGCGCCGTTCGACTCCTCTCGTCATTTTGCGTCGGAAATACTCGTGTTCTACTCCACGTTACGATTCTGGGATCCAGAATGCCGTAAGATACGTTTTTGGATATAACAGTGATTTCCTGACGGCTGAGGCTCGGATTTGAATTCTGCTTGCGCCGTTCGACTCCTCTCGTCATTTTGCGTCGGAAATACTCGTGTTCTACTCCACATTTCGATTCTGGGAGCCAGAATGCCGTAAGATAGGTTTTTGGATATAACAGTGATTTCCTGACGAACGGTTGCTCGGATTTGAATTCTGGTTGCGACGTTCGATTCCTCTCGTGATTTTGCGTCGGAAATACTTGTGTTCTACTCCACGTTACGATTCTGGGAGCCAGAATGCCGTAAGATTGGTTTTTGGATATAACAGTGATTTCCTGACGGGCTGAGGCTCGAATTTGGATTGCGCATGCCCCACTCGACTCCTCTCGTCATTTTGGGTCGGAAATACTTGTGTTCTACTCCACGTTACGATTCTGGGAGCCAGAATGCTGTAAGATAGGTTTTTGGATATAACAGTGATTTCCTGACGAACGGTTGCTCGGATTTGAATTCTGCTTGCGCCGTTCGACTCCTCTCGTCATTTTGCGTCGGAAATACTTGTGTTCTACTCCACGTTACGATTCTAGGAGCCAGAATGCCGTAAGATTGGTTTTTGGATATAACAGTGATTTCCTGACGAACGGTTGCTCGGATTTGAATTCTGCTAGCGCCGTTCGACTCCTCTCGTCATTTTGCGTCGGAAATACTTGTGTTCTACTCCACGTTACGATTCTGGGAGCCAGAATGCCGTAAGATTGGTTTTTGGATATAACAGTGATTTCCTGACGAACGGTTGCTCGGATTTGAATTCTGCTAGCGCCGTTCGACTCCTCTCGTCATTTTGCGTCGGAAATACTTGTGTTCTACTCCACGTTACGATTCTGGGAGCCAGAATGCCGTAAGATTGGTTTTTGGATATAACAGTGATTTCCTGACGAACGGTTGCTCGAATTTGGATTCTGCATGCGCCACTCGACTCCTCTCGTCATTTTGCGTCGGAAATACTCGTGTTCTACTCCACATTTCGATTCTGGGAGCCAGAATGCCGTAAGATAGGTTTTTGGATATAACAGTGATTTCCTGACGGGCTGAGGCTCGAATTTGGATTGCGCATGCCCCACTCGACTCCTCTCGTCATTTTGGGTCGGAAATACTTGTGTTCTACTCCACGTTACGATTCTGGGAGCCAGAATGCTGTAAGATAGGTTTTTGGATATAACAGTGATTTCCTGACGAACGGTTGCTCGGATTTGAATTCTGCTTGCAGCGTTCGACTCCTCTCGTGATTTTGGGTCGGAAATACTTGCGTTCAATTTCAGATTGCGATTCTGCGAGCCAGAATACTCGATGATAGGTTTTTGGATATAACAGTGATTTCATGACAAACGGAGGCTCGGATTTGAATTCTGGTTGCGGCGTTCGATTCCTCTCCTGATTTTGCGTCGGAAATACTTGTGTTCAATTCCAGATTGAGATTCTTGGGGCCAGAATACTCGATGATAGGCTTTTGGATATAACAGTGATTTCCTGACGGGCTGAGGCTCGAATTTGGATTGTGCATGCCCCGTTCGACTCCTCTCGTCATTTTGGGTCGGAAATACTTGCGTTCAATTTCAGATTGCGATTCTGGGAGCCAGAATGCTGTAAGATTGGTTTTTGGATATAACAGTGATTTCCTGACGAACGGTTGCTTGGATTTGAATTCTGGTTGCAGCGTTCGACTCCTCTCGTGATTTTGGGTCGGAAATACTTGCGTTCAATTTCAGATTGCGATTCTGGGAGCCAGAATGCCGTAAGATTGGTTTTTGGATATAACAGTGATTTCCTGACGAGCGGTTGCTCGGATTTGAATTCTGCTTGCGCCGTTCGACTCCTCTCGTCATTTTGCGTCGGAAATACTTGTGTTCTACTCCACGTTACGATTCTGGGAGCCAGAATGCCGTAAGATTGGTTTTTGGATATAACAGTGATTTCCTGACGAACGGTTGCTTGGATTTGAATTCTGGTTGCAGCGTTCGACTCCTCTCGTGATTTTGGGTCGGAAATACTTGCGTTCAATTTCAGATTGCGATTCTGCGAGCCAGAATACTCGATGATAGGTTTTTGGATATAACAGTGATTTCCTGACGGGCTGAGGCTCGAATTTGGATTGCGCATGCCCCACTCGACTCCTCTCGTCATTTTGGGTCGGAAATACTTGTGTTCTACTCCACGTTACGATTCTGGGAGCCAGAATGCCGTAAGATACGTTTTTGGATATAACAGTGATTTCCTGACGAACGGTTGCTCGGATTTGAATTCTGGTTGCGACGTTCGATTCCTCTCGTGATATTGCGTCGGAAATACTTGTGTTCAATTTCAGATTGCGATTCTGCGAGCCAGAATGCTGTAAGATAGGTTTTTGGATATAAGAGTGATTTCCTGAAGAACCGAGGCTTGGATTTGGATTCTGTATGCGCCCTTCGACTCCTCTCGTGATTTTGGGTCGGAAATACTTGTGTTCAATTTCAGATTGCGATTCTGCGAGCCAGAATACTCGATGATAGGTTTTTGGATATAACAGTGATTTCCTGACGAACGGTTGCTCGGATTTGAATTCTGCTAGCGCCGTTCGACTCCTCTCGTCATTTTGCGTCGGAAATACTTGTGTTCTACTCCACGTTACGATTCTGGGAGCCAGAATGCTGTAAGATAGGTTTTTGGATATAACAGTGATTTCCTGACGAACGGTTGCTCGGATTTGAATTCTGCTTGCGCCGTTCGACTCCTCTCGTCATTTTGCGTCGGAAATACTTGTGTTCTACTCCACGTTACGATTCTGGGAGCCAGAATGCCGTAAGATTGGTTTTTGGATATAACAGTGATTTCCTGACGAACGGTTGCTCGGATTTGAATTCTGCTAGCGCCGTTCGACTCCTCTCGTCATTTTGCGTCGGAAATACTTGTGTTCTACTCCACGTTACGATTCTGGGAGCCAGAATGCCGTAAGATTGGTTTTTGGATATAACAGTGATTTCCTGACGAACGGTTGCTCGAATTTGGATTCTGCATGCGCCACTCGACTCCTGTCGTCATTTTGGGTCGGAAATACTTGCGTTCAATTTCAGATTGCGATTCTGGGAGCCAGAATGCCGTAAGATAGGTTTTTGGATATGACAGTGATTTCCTGACGAGCGGTTGCTCGGATTTGAATTCTGCTTGCGCCGTTCGACTCCTCTCGTCATTTTGCGTCGGAAATACTTGTGTTCTACTCCACGTTACGATTCTGGGAGCCAGAATGCCGTAAGATTGGTTTTTGGATATAACAGTGATTTCCTGACGAACGGTTGCTCGAATTTGGATTCTGCGTGCGCCACTCGACTCCTCTCGTGATTTTGTGTCGGAAATACTTGTGTTCTACTCCACGTTACGATTCTGGGAGCCAGAATGCCGTAAGATTGGTTTTTGGATATAACAGTGATTTCCTGACGAACGGTTGCTCGGATTTGAATTCTGCTAGCGCCGTTCGACTCCTCTCGTCATTTTGCGTCGGAAATACTTGTGTTCTACTCCACGTTACGATTCTGGGAGCCAGAATGCCGTAAGATTGGTTTTTGGATATAACAGTGATTTCCTGACGAACGGTTGCTCGAATTTGGATTCTGCATGCGCCACTCGACTCCTCTCGTCATTTTGGGTCGGAAATACTTGCGTTCAATTTCAGATTGCGATTCTGGGAGCCAGAATGCCGTAAGATAGGTTTTTGGATATGACAGTGATTTCCTGACGAGCGGTTGCTCGGATTTGAATTCTGCTTGCGCCGTTCGACTCCTCTCGTCATTTTGCGTCGGAAATACTTGTGTTCTACTCCACGTTACGATTCTGGGAGCCAGAATGCCGTAAGATTGGTTTTTGGATATAACAGTGATTTCCTGACGAACGGTTGCTCGAATTTGGATTCTGCGTGCGCCACTCGACTCCTCTCGTGATTTTGGGTCGGAAATACTTGCGTTCAATTTCAGATTGCGATTCTGCGAGCCAGAATACTCGATGATAGGTTTTTGGATATAACAGTGATTTCATGACAAACGGAGGCTCGGATTTGAATTCTGGTTGCGGCGTTCGATTCCTCTCCTGATTTTGCGTCGGAAATACTTGTGTTCAATTCCAGATTGAGATTCTGCGAGCCAGAATACTCGATGATAGGTTTTTGGATATAACAGTGATTTCCTGACAAATGGAGGCTCGGATTAGGTTTCTGCTTGCGCCGTTCGACTCCTCTCGTCATTTTGCGTCGGAAATACTTGTGTTCTACTCCACGTTACGATTCTAGGAGCCAGAATGCCGTAAGATTGGTTTTTGGATATAACAGTGATTTCCTGACGAACGGTTGCTCGGATTTGAATTCTGCTAGCGCCGTTCGACTCCTCTCGTCATTTTGCGTCGGAAATACTTGTGTTCTACTCCACGTTACGATTCTGGGAGCCAGAATGCCGTAAGATTGGTTTTTGGATATAACAGTGATTTCCTGACGAACGGTTGCTCGGATTTGAATTCTGCTAGCGCCGTTCGACTCCTCTCGTCATTTTGCGTCGGAAATACTTGTGTTCTACTCCACGTTACGATTCAGGGAGCCAGAATGCCGTAAGATTGGTTTTTGGATATAACAGTGATTTCCTGACGAACGGTTGCTCGAATTTGGATTCTGCATGCGCCACTCGACTCCTCTCGTCATTTTGCGTCGGAAATACTCGTGTTCTACTCCACATTTCGATTCTGGGAGCCAGAATGCCGTAAGATAGGTTTTTGGATATAACAGTGATTTCCTGACGGGCTGAGGCTCGAATTTGGATTGCGCATGCCCCACTCGACTCCTCTCGTCATTTTGGGTCGGAAATACTTGTGTTCTACTCCACGTTACGATTCTGGGAGCCAGAATGCTGTAAGATAGGTTTTTGGATATAACAGTGATTTCCTGACGAACGGTTGCTCGGATTTGAATTCTGCTTGCAGCGTTCGACTCCTCTCGTGATTTTGGGTCGGAAATACTTGCGTTCAATTTCAGATTGCGATTCTGCGAGCCAGAATACTCGATGATAGGTTTTTGGATATAACAGTGATTTCATGACAAACGGAGGCTCGGATTTGAATTCTGGTTGCGGCGTTCGATTCCTCTCCTGATTTTGCGTCGGAAATACTTGTGTTCAATTCCAGATTGAGATTCTTGGGGCCAGAATACTCGATGATAGGCTTTTGGATATAACAGTGATTTCCTGACGGGCTGAGGCTCGAATTTGGATTGTGCATGCCCCGTTCGACTCCTCTCGTCATTTTGGGTCGGAAATACTTGCGTTCAATTTCAGATTGCGATTCTGGGAGCCAGAATGCTGTAAGATTGGTTTTTGGATATAACAGTGATTTCCTGACGAACGGTTGCTTGGATTTGAATTCTGGTTGCAGCGTTCGACTCCTCTCGTGATTTTGGGTCGGAAATACTTGCGTTCAATTTCAGATTGCGATTCTGGGAGCCAGAATGCCGTAAGATTGGTTTTTGGATATAACAGTGATTTCCTGACGAGCGGTTGCTCGGATTTGAATTCTGCTTGCGCCGTTCGACTCCTCTCGTCATTTTGCGTCGGAAATACTTGTGTTCTACTCCACGTTACGATTCTGGGAGCCAGAATGCCGTAAGATTGGTTTTTGGATATAACAGTGATTTCCTGACGAACGGTTGCTTGGATTTGAATTCTGGTTGCAGCGTTCGACTCCTCTCGTGATTTTGGGTCGGAAATACTTGCGTTCAATTTCAGATTGCGATTCTGCGAGCCAGAATACTCGATGATAGGTTTTTGGATATAACAGTGATTTCATGACAAACGGAGGCTCGGATTTGAATTCTGGTTGCGGCGTTCGATTCCTCTCCTGATTTTGCGTCGGAAATACTTGTGTTCAATTCCAGATTGAGATTCTGCGAGCCAGAATACTCGATGATAGGTTTTTGGATATAACAGTGATTTCCTGACAAATGGAGGCTCGGATTAGGTTTCTGCTTGCGCCGTTCGACTCCTCTCGTCATTTTGCGTCGGAAATACTTGCGTTCAATTTCAGATTGCGATTCTGCGAGCCAGAATACTCGACGATAGGTTTTTGGATATAACAGTGATTTCCTGACGGGCTGAGGCTCGAATTTGGATTGCGCATGCCCCACTCGACTCCTCTCGTCATTTTGGGTCGGAAATACTTGTGTTCTACTCCACGTTACGATTCTGGGAGCCAGAATGCTGTAAGATAGGTTTTTGGATATAAGAGTGATTTCCTGAAGAACCGAGGCTTGGATTTGGATTCTGTATGCGCCCTTCGACTCCTCTCGTGATTTTGGGTCGGAAATACTTGTGTTCAATTTCAGATTGCGATTCTGCGAGCCAGAATACTCGATGATAGGTTTTTGGATATAACAGTGATTTCCTGACGAACGGTTGCTCGGATTTGAATTCTGCTAGCGCCGTTCGACTCCTCTCGTCATTTTGCGTCGGAAATACTTGTGTTCTACTCCACGTTACGATTCTGGGAGCCAGAATGCTGTAAGATAGGTTTTTGGATATAACAGTGATTTCCTGACGAACGGTTGCTCGGATTTGAATTCTGCTTGCGCCGTTCGACTCCTCTCGTCATTTTGCGTCGGAAATACTTGTGTTCTACTCCACGTTACGATTCTGGGAGCCAGAATGCCGTAAGATTGGTTTTTGGATATAACAGTGATTTCCTGACGAACGGTTGCTCGGATTTGAATTCTGCTAGCGCCGTTCGACTCCTCTCGTCATTTTGCGTCGGAAATACTTGTGTTCTACTCCACGTTACGATTCTGGGAGCCAGAATGCCGTAAGATTGGTTTTTGGATATAACAGTGATTTCCTGACGAACGGTTGCTCGAATTTGGATTCTGCATGCGCCACTCGACTCCTCTCGTCATTTTGGGTCGGAAATACTTGCGTTCAATTTCAGATTGCGATTCTGGGAGCCAGAATGCCGTAAGATAGGTTTTTGGATATGACAGTGATTTCCTGACGAGCGGTTGCTCGGATTTGAATTCTGCTTGCGCCGTTCGACTCCTCTCGTCATTTTGCGTCGGAAATACTTGTGTTCTACTCCACGTTACGATTCTGGGAGCCAGAATGCCGTAAGATTGGTTTTTGGATATAACAGTGATTTCCTGACGAACGGTTGCTCGAATTTGGATTCTGCGTGCGCCACTCGACTCCTCTCGTGATTTTGTGTCGGAAATACTTGTGTTCTACTCCACGTTACGATTCTGGGAGCCAGAATGCCGTAAGATTGGTTTTTGGATATAACAGTGATTTCCTGACGAACGGTTGCTCGGATTTGAATTCTGCTAGCGCCGTTCGACTCCTCTCGTCATTTTGCGTCGGAAATACTTGTGTTCTACTCCACGTTACGATTCTGGGAGCCAGAATGCCGTAAGATTGGTTTTTGGATATAACAGTGATTTCCTGACGAACGGTTGCTCGAATTTGGATTCTGCATGCGCCACTCGACTCCTCTCGTCATTTTGGGTCGGAAATACTTGCGTTCAATTTCAGATTGCGATTCTGGGAGCCAGAATGCCGTAAGATAGGTTTTTGGATATGACAGTGATTTCCTGACGAGCGGTTGCTCGGATTTGAATTCTGCTTGCGCCGTTCGACTCCTCTCGTCATTTTGCGTCGGAAATACTTGTGTTCTACTCCACGTTACGATTCTGGGAGCCAGAATGCCGTAAGATTGGTTTTTGGATATAACAGTGATTTCCTGACGAACGGTTGCTCGAATTTGGATTCTGCGTGCGCCACTCGACTCCTCTCGTGATTTTGGGTCGGAAATACTTGCGTTCAATTTCAGATTGCGATTCTGCGAGCCAGAATACTCGATGATAGGTTTTTGGATATAACAGTGATTTCATGACAAACGGAGGCTCGGATTTGAATTCTGGTTGCGGCGTTCGATTCCTCTCCTGATTTTGCGTCGGAAATACTTGTGTTCAATTCCAGATTGAGATTCTGCGAGCCAGAATACTCGATGATAGGTTTTTGGATATAACAGTGATTTCCTGACAAATGGAGGCTCGGATTAGGTTTCTGCTTGCGCTGTTCGACTCCTCTCGTCATTTTGCGTCGAAAATACTTGTGTTCTACTCTAGATTACGACCCTGGGAGCCAGAATGCTGTAAGATATGTTTTTCGATATAACAGTGATTTCCTGACGAACGGTTGCTCGGATTTGAATTCTGGTTGCGCCGTTCGATTCCTCTCGTCATTATGCGTCGGAAATACTTGCGTTCTGCTCCACGTTACGATTCTGGGAGCCAGAATGCTGTAAGATAGCTTTTTGGATATAAGAGTGATTTCCTGACGAACCGAGGCTTGGATTTGGATTTTGCATGCGTCGTTCGACTCCTCTCGTCATTTTGTGTCGGAAATACTTGTGTTCTACTCCACGTTACGATTCTGGGAGCCAGAATGCCGTAAGATTGGTTTTTGGATATAACAGTGATTTCCTGACGAACGGTTGCTCGGATTTGAATTCTGCTTGCGCCGTTCGACTCCTCTCGTCATTTTGCGTCGAAAATACTTGTGTTCTACTCTAGATTACGACCCTGGGAGCCAGAATGCTGTAAGATATGTTTTTCGATATAACAGTGATTTCCTGACGAACCGAGGCTTGGATTTGGATTTTGCATGCGTCGTTCGACTCCTCTCGTCATTTTGTGTCGGAAATACTTGTGTTCTACTCCACGTTACGATTCTGGGAGCCAGAATGCCGTAAGATAGCTTTTTGGATATAAGAGTGATTTCCTGACGAACCGAGGCTTGGATTTGGATTTTGCATGCGTCGTTCGACTCCTCTCGTCATTTTGTGTCGGAAATACTTGTGTTCTACTCCACGTTACGATTCTGGGGGCCAGAATGCTGTAAGATAGGTTTTTGGATATAAGAGTGATTTCCTGAAGAACCGAGGCTTGGATTTGGATTCTGTATGCGCCCTTCGACTCCTCTCGTGATTTTGGGTCGGAAATACTTGTGTTCAATTTCAGATTGCGATTCTGCGAGCCAGAATACTCGATGCTAGGTTTTTGGATATAACAGTGATTTCCAGACAAATGGAGGCTCGGATTAGGTTTCTGCTTGCGCCGTTCGACTCCTCTCGTCATTTTGCGTCGGAAATACTTGTGTTTTACTCCACGTTACGATTCTGGGAGCCAGAATGCCGTAAGATAGGTTTTTGGATATAACAGTGATTTCCTGACGAACGGTTGCTCGGATTTGAATTCTGGTTGCGGCGTTCGATTCCTCTCCTGATTTTGCGTCGGAAATACTTGTGTTCAATTCCAGATTGAGATTCTGCGAGCCAGAATACTCGATGATAGGATTTTGGATATAACAGTGATTTCCTGACAAGCGGGGCCTCGGATTAGGTTTCTGCTTGCGCCGTTCGACTCCTCTCGTCATTTTGCGTCGAAAATACTTGTGTTCTACTCTAGATTACGACCCTGGGAGCCAGAATGCTGTAAGATATGTTTTTCGATATAACAGTGATTTCCTGACGAACCGAGGCTTGGATTTGGATTCTGCTTGCGGCGTTCGATTCCTCTCGTGATTTTTTGTCGAAAATACTTGTGTTCTACTCCACGTTACGATTCTGGGAGCCAGAATGCCGTAAGATACGTTTTTGGATATAACAGTGATTTCCTGACGAACGGGGCCTCGGATTAGGTTTCTGTTTGCGCCGTTCGACTCCTCTCGTCATTTTGTGTCGAAAATACTTGTGTTCTACTCTAGATTACGACCCTGGGAGCCAGAATGCTGTAAGATATGTTTTTCGATATAACAGTGATTTCCTGACGAACGGTTGCTCGGATTTGAATTCTGGTTGCGCCGTTCGATTCCTCTCGTCATTATGCGTCGGAAATACTTGCGTTCTGCTCCACGTTACGATTCTGGGAGCCAGAATGCTGTAAGATAGCTTTTTGGATATAAGAGTGATTTCCTGACGAACCGAGGCTTGGATTTGGATTTTGCATGCGTCGTTCGACTCCTCTCGTCATTTTGTGTCGGAAATACTTGTGTTCTACTCCACGTTACGATTCTGGGAGCCAGAATGCCGTAAGATTGGTTTTTGGATATAACAGTGATTTCCTGACGAACGGTTGCTCGGATTTGAATTCTGCTTGCGCCGTTCGACTCCTCTCGTCATTTTGCGTCGAAAATACTTGTGTTCTACTCTAGATTACGACCCTGGGAGCCAGAATGCTGTAAGATATGTTTTTCGATATAACAGTGATTTCCTGACGAACCGAGGCTTGGATTTGGATTTTGCATGCGTCGTTCGACTCCTCTCGTCATTTTGTGTCGGAAATACTTGTGTTCTACTCCACGTTACGATTCTGGGAGCCAGAATGCCGTAAGATAGCTTTTTGGATATAAGAGTGATTTCCTGACGAACCGAGGCTTGGATTTGGATTTTGCATGCGTCGTTCGACTCCTCTCGTCATTTTGTGTCGGAAATACTTGTGTTCTACTCCACGTTACGATTCTGGGGGCCAGAATGCTGTAAGATAGGTTTTTGGATATAAGAGTGATTTCCTGAAGAACCGAGGCTTGGATTTGGATTCTGTATGCGCCCTTCGACTCCTCTCGTGATTTTGGGTCGGAAATACTTGTGTTCAATTTCAGATTGCGATTCTGCGAGCCAGAATACTCGATGCTAGGTTTTTGGATATAACAGTGATTTCCAGACAAATGGAGGCTCGGATTAGGTTTCTGCTTGCGCCGTTCGACTCCTCTCGTCATTTTGCGTCGGAAATACTTGTGTTTTACTCCACGTTACGATTCTGGGAGCCAGAATGCCGTAAGATAGGTTTTTGGATATAACAGTGATTTCCTGACGAACGGTTGCTCGGATTTGAATTCTGGTTGCGGCGTTCGATTCCTCTCCTGATTTTGCGTCGGAAATACTTGTGTTCAATTCCAGATTGAGATTCTGCGAGCCAGAATACTCGATGATAGGATTTTGGATATAACAGTGATTTCCTGACAAGCGGGGCCTCGGATTAGGTTTCTGCTTGCGCCGTTCGACTCCTCTCGTCATTTTGCGTCGAAAATACTTGTGTTCTACTCTAGATTACGACCCTGGGAGCCAGAATGCTGTAAGATATGTTTTTCGATATAACAGTGATTTCCTGACGAACCGAGGCTTGGATTTGGATTCTGCTTGCGGCGTTCGATTCCTCTCGTGATTTTTTGTCGAAAATACTTGTGTTCTACTCCAC
Source organism: Ectemnius cavifrons (assembly GCA_964023945.1). Lineage (NCBI taxonomy): Eukaryota > Metazoa > Arthropoda > Insecta > Hymenoptera > Crabronidae > Ectemnius > Ectemnius cavifrons. The sequence goes on along the minus strand of OZ030376.1, from coordinate 5,958,876 downwards.
GTTACGATTCTGGGAGCCAGAATGCCGTAAGATACGTTTTTGGATATAACAGTGATTTCCTGACGAACGGTTGCTCGGATTTGAATTCTGCTTGCGCCGTTCGATTCCTCTCGTGATTTTGCGTCGGAAATACTTGTGTTCAATTCCAGATTGAGATTCTTGGGGCCAGAATACTCGATGATAGGTTTTTGGATATAACAGTGATTTCCTGACGGGCTGAGGCTCGAATTTGGATTGCGCATGCCCCACTCGACTCCTCTCGTCATTTTGGGTCGGAAATACTTGTGTTCTACTCCACGTTACGATTCTGGGAGCCAGAATGCTGTAAGATAGGTTTTTGGATATAACAGTGATTTCCTGACGAACGGTTGCTCGGATTTGAATTCTGCTTGCGCCGTTCGACTCCTCTCGTCATTTTGCGTCGGAAATACTTGTGTTCTACTCCACGTTACGATTCTGGGAGCCAGAATGCCGTAAGATTGGTTTTTGGATATAACAGTGATTTCCTGACGAACGGTTGCTCGGATTTGAATTCTGCTAGCGCCGTTCGACTCCTCTCGTCATTTTGCGTCGGAAATACTTGTGTTCTACTCCACGTTACGATTCTGGGAGCCAGAATGCTGTAAGATAGGTTTTTGGATATAACAGTGATTTCCTGACGAACGGTTGCTCGGATTTGAATTCTGCTTGCGCCGTTCGACTCCTCTCGTCATTTTGCGTCGGAAATACTTGTGTTCTACTCCACGTTACGATTCTGGGAGCCAGAATGCCGTAAGATTGGTTTTTGGATATAACAGTGATTTCCTGACGAACGGTTGCTCGGATTTGAATTCTGCTAGCGCCGTTCGACTCCTCTCGTCATTTTGCGTCGGAAATACTTGTGTTCTACTCCACGTTACGATTCTGGGAGCCAGAATGCCGTAACATTGGTTTTTGGATATAACAGTGATTTCCTGACGAATGGTTGCTCGAATTTGGATTCTGCATGCGCCACTCGACTCCTCTCGTCATTTTGGGTCGGAAATACTTGCGTTCAATTTCAGATTGCGATTCTGGGAGCCAGAATGCCGTAAGATAGGTTTTTGGATATGACAGTGATTTCCTGACGAGCGGTTGCTCGGATTTGAATTCTGCTTGCGCCGTTCGACTCCTCTCGTCATTTTGCGTCGGAAATACTTGTGTTCTACTCCACGTTACGATTCTGGGAGCCAGAATGCCGTAAGATTGGTTTTTGGATATAACAGTGATTTCCTGACGAACGGTTGCTCGAATTTGGATTCTGCATGCGCCACTCGACTCCTCTCGTGATTTTGGGTCGGAAATACTTGCGTTCAATTTCAGATTGCGATTCTGCGAGCCAGAATACTCGATGATAGGTTTTTGGATATAACAGTGATTTCATGACAAACGGAGGCTCGGATTTGAATTCTGGTTGCGGCGTTCGATTCCTCTCCTGATTTTGCGTCGGAAATACTTGTGTTCAATTCCAGATTGAGATTCTGCGAGCCAGAATACTCGATGATAGGTTTTTGGATATAACAGTGATTTCCTGACAAATGGAGGCTCGGATTAGGTTTCTGCTTGCGCCGTTCGACTCCTCTCGTCATTTTGCGTCGGAAATACTTGTGTTTTACTCCACGTTACGATTCTGGGAGCCAGAATGCCGTAAGATAGGTTTTTGGATATAACAGTGATTTCCTGACAAGCGGGGCCTCGGATTAGGTTTCTGTTTGCGCCGTTCGACTCCTCTCGTCATTTTGCGTCGAAAATACTTGTGTTCTACTCTAGATTACGACCCTGGGAGCCAGAATGCTGTAAGATATGTTTTTCGATATAACAGTGATTTCCTGACGAACCGAGGCTTGGATTTGGATTTTGCATGCGTCGTTCGACTCCTCTCGTCATTTTGTGTCGGAAATACTTGTGTTCTACTCCACGTTACGATTCTGGGAGCCAGAATGCCGTAAGATAGCTTTTTGGATATAAGAGTGATTTCCTGACGAACCGAGGCTTGGATTTGGATTTTGCATGCGTCGTTCGACTCCTCTCGTCATTTTGTGTCGGAAATACTTGTGTTCTACTCCACGTTACGATTCTGGGGGCCAGAATGCTGTAAGATAGGTTTTTGGATATAAGAGTGATTTCCTGAAGAACCGAGGCTTGGATTTGGATTCTGTATGCGCCCTTCGACTCCTCTCGTGATTTTGGGTCGGAAATACTTGTGTTCAATTTCAGATTGCGATTCTGCGAGCCAGAATACTCGATGCTAGGTTTTTGGATATAACAGTGATTTCCAGACAAATGGAGGCTCGGATTAGGTTTCTGCTTGCGCCGTTCGACTCCTCTCGTCATTTTGCGTCGGAAATACTTGTGTTTTACTCCACGTTACGATTCTGGGAGCCAGAATGCCGTAAGATAGGTTTTTGGATATAACAGTGATTTCCTGACGAACGGTTGCTCGGATTTGAATTCTGGTTGCGGCGTTCGATTCCTCTCCTGATTTTGCGTCGGAAATACTTGTGTTCAATTCCAGATTGAGATTCTGCGAGCCAGAATACTCGATGATAGGATTTTGGATATAACAGTGATTTCCTGACAAGCGGGGCCTCGGATTAGGTTTCTGCTTTCGCCGTTCGACTCCTCTCGTCATTTTGCGTCGAAAATACTTGTGTTCTACTCTAGATTACGACCCTGGGAGCCAGAATGCTGTAAGATATGTTTTTCGATATAACAGTGATTTCCTGACGAACCGAGGCTTGGATTTGGATTCTGCTTGCGGCGTTCGATTCCTCTCGTGATTTTTTGTCGAAAATACTTGTGTTCTACTCCACGTTACGATTCTGGGAGCCAGAATGCCGTAAGATACGTTTTTGGATATAACAGTGATTTCCTGACGAACGGTTGCTCGGATTTGAATTCTGCTTGCGCCGTTCGATTCCTCTCGTGATTTTGCGTCGGAAATACTTGTGTTCAATTCCAGATTGAGATTCTTGGGGCCAGAATACTCGATGATAGGTTTTTGGATATAACAGTGATTTCCTGACGGGCTGAGGCTCGAATTTGGATTGCGCATGCCCCACTCGACTCCTCTCGTCATTTTGGGTCGGAAATACTTGTGTTCTACTCCACGTTACGATTCTGGGAGCCAGAATGCTGTAAGATAGGTTTTTGGATATAACAGTGATTTCCTGACGAACGGTTGCTCGGATTTGAATTCTGCTTGCGCCGTTCGACTCCTCTCGTCATTTTGCGTCGGAAATACTTGTGTTCTACTCCACGTTACGATTCTGGGAGCCAGAATGCCGTAAGATTGGTTTTTGGATATAACAGTGATTTCCTGACGAACGGTTGCTCGGATTTGAATTCTGCTAGCGCCGTTCGACTCCTCTCGTCATTTTGCGTCGGAAATACTTGTGTTCTACTCCACGTTACGATTCTGGGAGCCAGAATGCCGTAAGATTGGTTTTTGGATATAACAGTGATTTCCTGACGAACGGTTGCTCGGATTTGAATTCTGCTAGCGCCGTTCGACTCCTCTCGTCATTTTGCGTCGGAAATACTTGTGTTCTACTCCACGTTACGATTCTGGGAGCCAGAATGCCGTAAGATTGGTTTTTGGATATAACAGTGATTTCCTGACGAATGGTTGCTCGGATTTGAATTCTGCTTGCGCCGTTCGATTCCTCTCGTGATTTTGCGTCGGAAATACTTGTGTTCAATTCCAGATTGAGATTCTTGGGGCCAGAATACTCGATGATAGGTTTTTGGATATAACAGTGATTTCCTGACGGGCTGAGGCTCGAATTTGGATTGCGCATGCCCCACTCGACTCCTCTCGTCATTTTGGGTCGGAAATACTTGTGTTCTACTCCACGTTACGATTCTGGGAGCCAGAATGCTGTAAGATAGGTTTTTGGATATAACAGTGATTTCCTGACGAACGGTTGCTCGGATTTGAATTCTGCTTGCGCCGTTCGACTCCTCTCGTCATTTTGCGTCGGAAATACTTGTGTTCTACTCCACGTTACGATTCTGGGAGCCAGAATGCCGTAAGATTGGTTTTTGGATATAACAGTGATTTCCTGACGAACGGTTGCTCGGATTTGAATTCTGCTAGCGCCGTTCGACTCCTCTCGTCATTTTGCGTCGGAAATACTTGTGTTCTACTCCACGTTACGATTCTGGGAGCCAGAATGCCGTAAGATTGGTTTTTGGATATAACAGTGATTTCCTGACGAACGGTTGCTCGGATTTGAATTCTGCTAGCGCCGTTCGACTCCTCTCGTCATTTTGCGTCGGAAATACTTGTGTTCTACTCCACGTTACGATTCTGGGAGCCAGAATGCCGTAAGATTGGTTTTTGGATATAACAGTGATTTCCTGACGAATGGTTGCTCGAATTTGGATTCTGCATGCGCCACTCGACTCCTCTCGTCATTTTGGGTCGGAAATACTTGCGTTCAATTTCAGATTGCGATTCTGGGAGCCAGAATGCCGTAAGATAGGTTTTTGGATATGACAGTGATTTCCTGACGAGCGGTTGCTCGGATTTGAATTCTGCTTGCGCCGTTCGACTCCTCTCGTCATTTTGCGTCGGAAATACTTGTGTTCTACTCCACGTTACGATTCTGGGAGCCAGAATGCCGTAAGATTGGTTTTTGGATATAACAGTGATTTCCTGACGAACGGTTGCTTGGATTTGAATTCTGGTTGCAGCGTTCGACTCCTCTCGTGATTTTGGGTCGGAAATACTTGCGTTCAATTTCAGATTGCGATTCTGCGAGCCAGAATACTCGATGATAAGTTTTTGGATATAACAGTGATTTCCTGACGGGCTGAGGCTCGAATTTGGATTGCGCATGCCCCACTCGACTCCTCTCGTCATTTTGGGTCGGAAATACTTGTGTTCTACTCCACGTTACGATTCTGGGAGCCAGAATGCTGTAAGATAGGTTTTTGGATATAAGAGTGATTTCCTGAAGAACCGAGGCTTGGATTTGGATTCTGTATGCGCCCTTCGACTCCTCTCGTGATTTTGGGTCGGAAATACTTGTGTTCAATTTCAGATTGCGATTCTGCGAGCCAGAATACTCGATGATAGGTTTTTGGATATAACAGTGATTTCCTGACGAGCGGTTGCTCGGATTTGAATTCTGCTTGCGCCGTTCGACTCCTCTCGTCATTTTGCGTCGGAAATACTTGTGTTCTACTCCACGTTACGATTCTGGGAGCCAGAATGCCGTAAGATTGGTTTTTGGATATAACAGTGATTTCCTGACGAACGGTTGCTCGGATTTGAATTCTGCTAGCGCCGTTCGACTCCTCTCGTCATTTTGCGTCGGAAATACTTGTGTTCTACTCCACGTTACGATTCTGGGAGCCAGAATGCTGTAAGATAGGTTTTTGGATATAACAGTGATTTCCTGACGAACGGTTGCTCGGATTTGAATTCTGCTTGCGCCGTTCGACTCCTCTCGTCATTTTGCGTCGGAAATACTTGTGTTCTACTCCACGTTACGATTCTGGGAGCCAGAATGCCGTAAGATTGGTTTTTGGATATAACAGTGATTTCCTGACGAACGGTTGCTCGGATTTGAATTCTGCTAGCGCCGTTCGACTCCTCTCGTCATTTTGCGTCGGAAATACTTGTGTTCTACTCCACGTTACGATTCTGGGAGCCAGAATGCCGTAAGATTGGTTTTTGGATATAACAGTGATTTCCTGACGAACGGTTGCTCGAATTTGGATTCTGCATGCGCCACTCGACTCCTCTCGTCATTTTGGGTCGGAAATACTTGCGTTCAATTTCAGATTGCGATTCTGGGAGCCAGAATGCCGTAAGATAGGTTTTTGGATATGACAGTGATTTCCTGACGAGCGGTTGCTCGGATTTGAATTCTGCTTGCGCCGTTCGACTCCTCTCGTCATTTTGCGTCGGAAATACTTGTGTTCTACTCCACGTTACGATTCTGGGAGCCAGAATGCCGTAAGATTGGTTTTCGGATATAACAGTGATTTCCTGACGAACGGTTGCTCGAATTTGGATTCTGCATGCGCCACTCGACTCCTCTCGTGATTTTGGGTCGGAAATACTTGCGTTCAATTTCAGATTGCGATTCTGCGAGCCAGAATACTCGATGATAGGTTTTTGGATATAACAGTGATTTCATGACAAACGGAGGCTCGGATTTGAATTCTGGTTGCGGCGTTCGATTCCTCTCCTGATTTTGCGTCGGAAATACTTGTGTTCAATTCCAGATTGAGATTCTGCGAGCCAGAATACTCGATGATAGGTTTTTGGATATAACAGTGATTTCCTGACAAATGGAGGCTCGGATTAGGTTTCTGCTTGCGCCGTTCGACTCCTCTCGTCATTTTGCGTCGGAAATACTTGTGTTTTACTCCACGTTACGATTCTGGGAGCCAGAATGCCGTAAGATAGGTTTTTGGATATAACAGTGATTTCCTGACAAGCGGGGCCTCGGATTAGGTTTCTGTTTGCGCCGTTCGACTCCTCTCGTCATTTTGCGTCGAAAATACTTGTGTTCTACTCTAGATTACGACCCTGGGAGCCAGAATGCTGTAAGATATGTTTTTCGATATAACAGTGATTTCCTGACGAACCGAGGCTTGGATTTGGATTTTGCATGCGTCGTTCGACTCCTCTCGTCATTTTGTGTCGGAAATACTTGTGTTCTACTCCACGTTACGATTCTGGGAGCCAGAATGCCGTAAGATAGCTTTTTGGATATAAGAGTGATTTCCTGACGAACCGAGGCTTGGATTTGGATTTTGCATGCGTCGTTCGACTCCTCTCGTCATTTTGTGTCGGAAATACTTGTGTTCTACTCCACGTTACGATTCTGGGGGCCAGAATGCTGTAAGATAGGTTTTTGGATATAAGAGTGATTTCCTGAAGAACCGAGGCTTGGATTTGGATTCTGTATGCGCCCTTCGACTCCTCTCGTGATTTTGGGTCGGAAATACTTGTGTTCAATTTCAGATTGCGATTCTGCGAGCCAGAATACTCGATGCTAGGTTTTTGGATATAACAGTGATTTCCAGACAAATGGAGGCTCGGATTAGGTTTCTGCTTGCGCCGTTCGACTCCTCTCGTCATTTTGCGTCGGAAATACTTGTGTTTTACTCCACGTTACGATTCTGGGAGCCAGAATGCCGTAAGATAGGTTTTTGGATATAACAGTGATTTCCTGACGAACGGTTGCTCGGATTTGAATTCTGGTTGCGGCGTTCGATTCCTCTCCTGATTTTGCGTCGGAAATACTTGTGTTCAATTCCAGATTGAGATTCTGCGAGCCAGAATACTCGATGATAGGATTTTGGATATAACAGTGATTTCCTGACAAGCGGGGCCTCGGATTAGGTTTCTGCTTGCGCCGTTCGACTCCTCTCGTCATTTTGCGTCGAAAATACTTGTGTTCTACTCTAGATTACGACCCTGGGAGCCAGAATGCTGTAAGATATGTTTTTCGATATAACAGTGATTTCCTGACGAACCGAGGCTTGGATTTGGATTCTGCTTGCGGCGTTCGATTCCTCTCGTGATTTTTTGTCGAAAATACTTGTGTTCTACTCCACGTTACGATTCTGGGAGCCAGAATGCCGTAAGATACGTTTTTGGATATAACAGTGATTTCCTGACGAACGGTTGCTCGGATTTGAATTCTGCTTGCGCCGTTCGATTCCTCTCGTGATTTTGCGTCGGAAATACTTGTGTTCAATTCCAGATTGAGATTCTTGGGGCCAGAATACTCGATGATAGGTTTTTGGATATAACAGTGATTTCCTGACGGGCTGAGGCTCGAATTTGGATTGCGCATGCCCCACTCGACTCCTCTCGTCATTTTGGGTCGGAAATACTTGTGTTCTACTCCACGTTACGATTCTGGGAGCCAGAATGCTGTAAGATAGGTTTTTGGATATAACAGTGATTTCCTGACGAACGGTTGCTCGGATTTGAATTCTGCTTGCGCCGTTCGACTCCTCTCGTCATTTTGCGTCGGAAATACTTGTGTTCTACTCCACGTTACGATTCTGGGAGCCAGAATGCCGTAAGATTGGTTTTTGGATATAACAGTGATTTCCTGACGAACGGTTGCTCGGATTTGAATTCTGCTAGCGCCGTTCGACTCCTCTCGTCATTTTGCGTCGGAAATACTTGTGTTCTACTCCACGTTACGATTCTGGGAGCCAGAATGCCGTAAGATTGGTTTTTGGATATAACAGTGATTTCCTGACGAACGGTTGCTCGGATTTGAATTCTGCTAGCGCCGTTCGACTCCTCTCGTCATTTTGCGTCGGAAATACTTGTGTTCTACTCCACGTTACGATTCTGGGAGCCAGAATGCCGTAAGATTGGTTTTTGGATATGACAGTGATTTCCTGACGAGCGGTTGCTCGGATTTGAATTCTGCTTGCGCCGTTCGACTCCTCTCGTCATTTTGCGTCGGAAATACTTGTGTTCTACTCCACGTTACGATTCTGGGAGCCAGAATGCCGTAAGATTGGTTTTTGGATATAACAGTGATTTCCTGACGAACGGTTGCTTGGATTTGAATTCTGGTTGCAGCGTTCGACTCCTCTCGTGATTTTGGGTCGGAAATACTTGCGTTCAATTTCAGATTGCGATTCTGCGAGCCAGAATACTCGATGATAGGTTTTTGGATATAACAGTGATTTCCTGACGGGCTGAGGCTCGAATTTGGATTGCGCATGCCCCACTCGACTCCTCTCGTCATTTTGGGTCGGAAATACTTGTGTTCTACTCCACGTTACGATTCTGGGAGCCAGAATGCTGTAAGATAGGTTTTTGGATATAAGAGTGATTTCCTGAAGAACCGAGGCTTGGATTTGGATTCTGTATGCGCCCTTCGACTCCTCTCGTGATTTTGGGTCGGAAATACTTGTGTTCAATTTCAGATTGCGATTCTGCGAGCCAGAATACTCGATGATAGGTTTTTGGATATAACAGTGATTTCCTGACGAGCGGTTGCTCGGATTTGAATTCTGCTTGCGCCGTTCGACTCCTCTCGTCATTTTGCGTCGGAAATACTTGTGTTCTACTCCACGTTACGATTCTGGGAGCCAGAATGCCGTAAGATTGGTTTTTGGATATAACAGTGATTTCCTGACGAACGGTTGCTCGGATTTGAATTCTGCTAGCGCCGTTCGACTCCTCTCGTCATTTTGCGTCGGAAATACTTGTGTTCTACTCCACGTTACGATTCTGGGAGCCAGAATGCTGTAAGATAGGTTTTTGGATATAACAGTGATTTCCTGACGAACGGTTGCTCGGATTTGAATTCTGCTTGCGCCGTTCGACTCCTCTCGTCATTTTGCGTCGGAAATACTTGTGTTCTACTCCACGTTACGATTCTGGGAGCCAGAATGCCGTAAGATTGGTTTTTGGATATAACAGTGATTTCCTGACGAACGGTTGCTCGGATTTGAATTCTGCTAGCGCCGTTCGACTCCTCTCGTCATTTTGCGTCGGAAATACTTGTGTTCTACTCCACGTTACGATTCTGGGAGCCAGAATGCCGTAAGATTGGTTTTTGGATATAACAGTGATTTCCTGACGAACGGTTGCTCGAATTTGGATTCTGCATGCGCCACTCGACTCCTCTCGTCATTTTGGGTCGGAAATACTTGCGTTCAATTTCAGATTGCGATTCTGGGAGCCAGAATGCCGTAAGATAGGTTTTTGGATATGACAGTGATTTCCTGACGAGCGGTTGCTCGGATTTGAATTCTGCTTGCGCCGTTCGACTCCTCTCGTCATTTTGCGTCGGAAATACTTGTGTTCTACTCCACGTTACGATTCTGGGAGCCAGAATGCCGTAAGATTGGTTTTCGGATATAACAGTGATTTCCTGACGAACGGTTGCTCGAATTTGGATTCTGCATGCGCCACTCGACTCCTCTCGTGATTTTGGGTCGGAAATACTTGCGTTCAATTTCAGATTGCGATTCTGCGAGCCAGAATACTCGATGATAGGTTTTTGGATATAACAGTGATTTCATGACAAACGGAGGCTCGGATTTGAATTCTGGTTGCGGCGTTCGATTCCTCTCCTGATTTTGCGTCGGAAATACTTGTGTTCAATTCCAGATTGAGATTCTGCGAGCCAGAATACTCGATGATAGGTTTTTGGATATAACAGTGATTTCCTGACAAATGGAGGCTCGGATTAGGTTTCTGCTTGCGCCGTTCGACTCCTCTCGTCATTTTGCGTCGGAAATACTTGTGTTTTACTCCACGTTACGATTCTGGGAGCCAGAATGCCGTAAGATAGGTTTTTGGATATAACAGTGATTTCCTGACAAGCGGGGCCTCGGATTAGGTTTCTGTTTGCGCCGTTCGACTCCTCTCGTCATTTTGCGTCGAAAATACTTGTGTTCTACTCTAGATTACGACCCTGGGAGCCAGAATGCTGTAAGATATGTTTTTCGATATAACAGTGATTTCCTGACGAACGGTTGCTCGGATTTGAATTCTGGTTGCGCCGTTCGATTCCTCTCGTCATTATGCGTCGGAAATACTTGCGTTCTGCTCCACGTTACGATTCTGGGAGCCAGAATGCTGTAAGATAGCTTTTTGGATATAAGAGTGATTTCCTGACGAACCGAGGCTTGGATTTGGATTTTGCATGCGTCGTTCGACTCCTCTCGTCATTTTGTGTCGGAAATACTTGTGTTCTACTCCACGTTACGATTCTGGGAGCCAGAATGCCGTAAGATTGGTTTTTGGATATAACAGTGATTTCCTGACGAACGGTTGCTCGGATTTGAATTCTGCTTGCGCCGTTCGACTCCTCTCGTCATTTTGCGTCGAAAATACTTGTGTTCTACTCTAGATTACGACCCTGGGAGCCAGAATGCTGTAAGATATGTTTTTCGATATAACAGTGATTTCCTGACGAACCGAGGCTTGGATTTGGATTTTGCATGCGTCGTTCGACTCCTCTCGTCATTTTGTGTCGGAAATACTTGTGTTCTACTCCACGTTACGATTCTGGGAGCCAGAATGCCGTAAGATAGCTTTTTGGATATAAGAGTGATTTCCTGACGATCCGAGGCTTGGATTTGGATTTTGCATGCGTCGTTCGACTCCTCTCGTCATTTTGTGTCGGAAATACTTGTGTTCTACTCCACGTTACGATTCTGGGGGCCAGAATGCTGTAAGATAGGTTTTTGGATATAAGAGTGATTTCCTGAAGAACCGAGGCTTGGATTTGGATTCTGTATGCGCCCTTCGACTCCTCTCGTGATTTTGGGTCGGAAATACTTGTGTTCAATTTCAGATTGCGATTCTGCGAGCCAGAATACTCGATGCTAGGTTTTTGGATATAACAGTGATTTCCAGACAAATGGAGGCTCGGATTAGGTTTCTGCTTGCGCCGTTCGACTCCTCTCGTCATTTTGCGTCGGAAATACTTGTGTTTTACTCCACGTTACGATTCTGGGAGCCAGAATGCCGTAAGATAGGTTTTTGGATATTACAGTGATTTCCTGACGAACGGTTGCTCGGATTTGAATTCTGGTTGCGGCGTTCGATTCCTCTCCTGATTTTGCGTCGGAAATACTTGTGTTCAATTCCAGATTGAGATTCTGCGAGCCAGAATACTCGATGATAGGATTTTGGATATAACAGTGATTTCCTGACAAGCGGGGCCTCGGATTAGGTTTCTGCTTGCGCCGTTCGACTCCTCTCGTCATTTTGCGTGGAAAATACTTGTGTTCTACTCTAGATTACGACCCTGGGAGCCAGAATGCTGTAAGATATGTTTTTCGATATAACAGTGATTTCCTGACGAACCGAGGCTTGGATTTGGATTCTGCTTGCGGCGTTCGATTCCTCTCGTGATTTTTTGTCGAAAATACTTGTGTTCTACTCCACGTTACGATTCTGGGAGCCAGAATGCCGTAAGATACGTTTTTGGATATAACAGTGATTTCCTGACGAACGGTTGCTCGGATTTGAATTCTGCTTGCGCCGTTCGATTCCTCTCGTGATTTTGCGTCGGAAATACTTGTGTTCAATTCCAGATTGAGATTCTTGGGGCCAGAATACTCGATGATAGGTTTTTGGATATAACAGTGATTTCCTGACGGGCTGAGGCTCGAATTTGGATTGCGCATGCCCCACTCGACTCCTCTCGTCATTTTGGGTCGGAAATACTTGTGTTCTACTCCACGTTACGATTCTGGGAGCCAGAATGCTGTAAGATAGGTTTTTGGATATAACAGTGATTTCCTGACGAACGGTTGCTCGGATTTGAATTCTGCTTGCGCCGTTTGACTCCTCTCGTCATTTTGCGTCGGAAATACTTGTGTTCTACTCCACGTTACGATTCTGGGAGCCAGAATGCCGTAAGATTGGTTTTTGGATATAACAGTGATTTCCTGACGAACGGTTGCTCGGATTTGAATTCTGCTAGCGCCGTTCGACTCCTCTCGTCATTTTGCGTCGGTGTAAGGACAGCGGAGCGGGTCAAGTGAAGACACGGGTCTTGGGACTAATCTTTTATTAGGACCTTTCGAGTCGAGGGCGAGTTTGGGACTGACTGTCGGTGTAGGGCCGAGTGCTTCGGGACTGCGGCCCGGTCACGTGGAGGGACGTTCGGGGGTGCGGAGGCCCGCGCGCTGATAGCGCGGTGCCGCGTTACACTCCCCCGCTTTCAAAATGGGCACTCCGTGCCATGCATCCGGTTGGGTGGTGTCTTGGTGTCGTGGTGTAATGCGGTTCCCAGGTGTTTCTGACGTGGTGGTGTGTGATGTGGTTCCTTGATGTCGTGATGTATGTTGTTTCTTCATTCCTGATGCGGTGTGGTTCCTTTGGTTTCTGTGGGGTGGTGTGTTTTGATTCCTTCTCATTTTTTATATCCTGGAATTAGATCTTGCGAGTATAACGTTGTTATTGTTGGCTTTGTTAGTAAGGTTTGGTTGTTTATGGAGGAAGAGGGTAGGGTGTGTATGAGTATGTAAAAGAAAGTTGTTACCGTTCCGTGTCCTTTTTTTTTTTTTTTTTTTTGCCAATTTTGTGTTGGGATTTGTTATTTTGTTGTTAATTTGATTAGTTCTCCTTTGTTTTTCCCAGTTAGTGTGTTCGTCCTTCTTATCCTTTGGTTTTGTATATGTATCCATGCGTTTATCTTTTGGTTTCCTGTTTTAATGTGATCGTTTTCTGTGGGGGGTTCTTGGGGGTTTGTTTGAGTAAAAACAAGTGTCTGTTATGTTTTTATATATATATATATATATATATGTCTATGATATCTGTTATATATATATATTTACATGGTTATATCGATATGTATATATATATAAAAAAAATATAAAAATGTGAGGTGTAAGGTATATGGTGAATATGTGTAAAATATAGTAGTGTATGTGTAGTCAGTGTGCTTACGTGGCTAGGCTTAATTGCTAGTATTGATATGTGATACATGATTGTAATCGTTAAAGGATAATATGTATATATATATATATATATGTGTGTATGTACATATACATGTATGTATGTATATATATATGTGTGTACTTAACTCTATGCTGACGTAATTATTGCAAAGATAATATGTATATATACATGTATGTATGTATATATATATGTGTGTACTTAACTCTATGCTGACGTAATTATTGTACTGCTTGTGAGCAGGTGTGTAAGTGTGTTGGTGTGTGTTTTGTTTTATGTGAGTTGCTGTCTGTCTAGTGTGTTCGTTAGTTTGTCGATGTGTCTGTTTTGTAATTCCTGTCTTGCCTGTTTAATTATCTGTTCAATTTCCTGTATGGTCATGGCTCTGAAAATTGTTTTGTCTGTCTGTGTTGTCTCGTCTCTGTGTCGTATACATGTTTGGGTGCTTACGTTGATATTTTGTTTGGTGCTGTGAGTGTGTCGTAGTTCTTTCCGGAGAGTGTGCGTATCGTTTGTGTACAGTCTAGTACGTATGTTGAGTAGTGTCCTGGTCCTGTCGGTCACGTTGTTGCGTTTTAATCGTCTGTCTTGTGTCGTTGTCCTTGGTTGTTTTTGTGTTTTATGTATTCGTAGTATCGGATCTATTTTTATGGGTGGTTGGCGTCTTCGTGGTCTGTAAATTCCTCCTGGTCCGTACCAGTGGAGATGTGGTGGTTTTCCAGGTGTTTGTAGTAGGGGGACTCCCCAGTTGGAGAGTGGTGGTTGTTGGTCCTCAGTGTCTCTGTCTTTATGTTCCATGTTTGTGTGTGTCCGCTTTTACTGTTGTCTTCTGGTCCTTATCTTTTGTTGTGTACGTAGTTGGGTTGTTGTTTTGGGGTTTCTTGTCGTTGTCGTTGTCGTTGGTTTAGCCTCTACCCCGTCTATATTTGATTGTATGTTTTTTATAGTGATGTCGGTTTGTGTTCTAATGCTTGCGTATGAGGTTTTGCTGGTCTGTGTGCTCTGGTCTGTCGTTTGTGGGGATGTCTTTGTGTATGCGGGTCTTTGGGTGGTTGTGGGTTTTTGGGTGGTTGTGGCTCTGTTCGTTGGTATGGGTGTTGGTGTTGGTGTGAATGTTGGTGTTGGTGTGACTGTCGGTGTAAGTGTGTGTGTTTGTCTGTGGTGCGCGGCTTCTGCCCTTGCGGAGCAATTGTGTATGTGATCAATAAGTGCCTGGCCGCACATTTCTGTTCGGCACACCGGACACAGGAACCTGTTTGTAGGTTTTTCCATTATGATGGTGGTATAGTTTTTTGCGCATCTCTGGATGTGCAGCTGTTGATGTGAGCGAGGGATCTCGCAGCCGCAAAGGGGGCATTGCTCCCAATTTTGTGTGTCCATTTTATGTGTGTGTTTGTGTTTTGTCTAAGTTTAACTAAAAATGGAACAGAAGAGCGTGAGTATGCAGTGAAGGGTTATATGATGGTAGTTACTTTATGGTATAATGTTTTGTCTGTTGCACTGCAACATCTGCACCGGGATCATTTCGATTTGGTTATTGTTTGTTTGTGGAGGGAGATTCGCTAGGATTTGGATTCTGGCGGCTTGGGATGGTTCCGTATTCTGTAGGTTTTGTTGTGGATTGCGTCTTTGTGTGATTGATCTAATTATGTTGATTATGGATGATGCTTTGTTAAATAAGGAGAACTTCCAGCATAGTCCGAAAATCAGTGCTAGTGGTCCGATTGAAAATCCTGTGTATTTAACGAGCTTTTCTATGGTTGATAATCTGTTATGTAGGTGGTGCAGTTTTCTCATGGTTTTAGCTTTTGCGATTATTGTTTTTAGTTGTATTTCGCTGTCTGCGAAGTCATTGTTTATGGGGGATGCTTCTATCGTCCGGGTTAATTGTTCGGTCTCTTTTAAAATTTCTGTTAAATTAATTGGATTGTCTAACTCGACGGAGTTTTCTATCATTTTGCTGATATTCAGGGTTATAGAATGGGAAAAATTGGTGTTCCGATATGTTTTGATGTTAATTGCCGGTGTCAGCTTTGTTGTTTGTGTTTTCGCGGTACAAGATTCGTTTATTTGGAGTATTCCAGTTTTTTCTATGCTTCCTATGAATGATTTTCCGGTTGTGCATGTAATGTATAGTGTTTCTCGTTTGGGTGCTGCAAATAACCAACTATTTGTGTTTTCGATCTTAGACCAATATGTACGCGTTAGCATTTTGATTCGTATGTCACATGTGTTCAAGTTACGAAAGTTTGGGTTAAGTAGCAGTTGGATTTCACATTCGGCGTTGCTGTCTATTCTCTCTATGGGGTTATCCTGCTTACATATGTACATCGAATTCGTGGACTTGCAGTTTTTTAGATTGTTCATGTTATAGTAGTATTCGAAGTCGGCTGAGACTGCTGTGTATTTGATAAACGGTTTTATGTATGCGAATCTAGATGTGGTGTTGTATGTGTTGATTTGTGGAATGAGTACCGGTAGGTGCTCGTACAATTTATATGGTTCATGGTCTAAAAGAGGTATTCTCAGGATGTAGACTAAGCTCGCTCCGTTGTGGAATATTGTTACGTCTGTGATTTCGAGAAGTTGTGGTATGAATCTATTGTCTATTGGTATCGGAAATTCTACATTTTCGAGGTATTTGTTGATGTTTCTCGCGCTATACAGTATCTGTTGCGCGGTTAGTATCTGTGGGTGAATTTGTCCGCTTTTCGCAAAGAGTATCGCAGTTATAAGTGTGTTGATGCCTGTTTCGAGTTGTGTTAGTGTTTCATCTATTTCGGATGTGTATTCCATTGTTTTTTGGTTAAATTGTAGGGTTTGGACGTTGTTACTGATTAACTTCGTTGCCAGAGTGATATTTCCTATTTGTTTTGAGATTCTTTCGGCTACTGATGACAATCTTTTATCAACGAGTTGGAATTGCGATTTCATTATATGTGTTTGGTTTGTAACGATTTCCGCTATTTCTCGTGTGTTATTGTTTAACATGTCAATTTGTCTATTTATTTCTATTGCGTCATCTGCGTCTAATGTTCCGAAAAGTGCTTTGTTGATTTTGCCTATAAATTCTAATGGCGCGCGTTTTTGTCTTCCGAATGCGTCGATGTTTGGTATTAGCTCTCGTAGGATTGCCTCCGATGTCATAGTGTTTCGTAGTCGGGTTGCTAGTACCTTTAGATGTCCATGGGCTAGGCAAGTTGGTTCCAGAGTTTCGCAGAGTGTTGTTGTTGCTTTGATGTTTCTCCAGATTTGTTCGCGTTCGAGGGTAAGTCCTCGTGTGTCCGCGTAGGTGATCAGTTTCCATTCAGTATGGTATGACCTGAGTGCGCCGAGTGTTTCGGATCGGAGTCCTGGGTTATGTGTGAGTGGTGTCATCTGATACGGGGGGGTGTCGGCGCTTACATACGATGCGAGGCATCTGCAACATGTGCCAGTTTTATTTTGTCGACGTGAACTACTTTTGTCTCGTCTTTTTTGATTTTTAGTCGAACATTGTGTTTGTCTAATACGTTTAGTATTTCGAATGGGCCTATGTAATTGCTCTGGAGTTTATGTTTTTTGTGGTCCCGGATTAGGAATACAAGTTGCCCTGGAGAGAAATTTGGTTCAGTAGTTCGTTTGTCGTAGTATTTTTTGTTTCGTTCTTTTGCTTTGATTTGTCTCTCTATTGCTTTTTCGTGAATGGTTTTTAATTGGTCTGTGAGCATACGCAAGTATGTGTTGTATGTAAGTATTGTTTCTACAGGTGGAAATTCTGAGGGGGTACGTGCTGTTTTCCCAAAAACTAATTCATATGGCGTGAATCCAGTACTATCGTGTACGCTTGTGTTGTAGGAAAGAGATGCGTATGAGAGCCATTGGTCCCAATTACAGTTTTCGGAAATATAGTGTTTTAAAAATTCAATGAGGGTATGGTGACCTCGTTCGGCAATGCCGTTTGACTGGGGGTGGTATATTGAAGTGTTATAATGTTTAATTTTAAAAAGGTTTGTGAATTCCTTAAATACTTCTGACATGAAGTATCGGCCTTGGTCGGATAATATGGCTCGTGGGGCTCCGAATATACAGATTAGGTTCTCTGCTATGGCTTTCGCTATTTCTACCGAAGTTTGGTGCTTTAATGGTATGGCTATTGAGAATCTACTAAAAAGATCTGTAATTGTAAGTATATATTTGTATCCCGTTTCGGTTTCTTGTAGTGGACCGCAAGTGTCGATGGCTATTTTGTCGAAAGGTTCGGCGGGTGTATCTGTGATTATCATTGGTGCTTTAGGTTTTACACGTACGAGTTTGTTTCTTTGGCAGTCTAGACAGTATTTTATGTATGTTGTTATGTCTGCTTTCATGTTTTTCCAGTAATATTGCGATTGTATTCTTTTATATGTTTTTTCTATTCCTTTGTGACCTCCAATTGTGGAGCTATGTGATTCCTCTATTATTTGATTTCTTTCTGATATTCTTGGTACGGATATTAGGCCTTCGCAAAGTGTAATTGTTAATTCCGGTTGGATGGTGTGTAGATATAAATATGTTTTTAGGTTTGACCATGCTAGTTGGTCGACAATTTTAGGGTCCTTGGGTATTGTGCATGTGTTGATTTTGTGTCGTTTCAAAGTGACAAGAAGTGTTTTGACGCATTTCACCATAGTGTGAGGGTTTACATTATCTGTGTTTTTGTTTTTACAAACCAAGCCGAAATAGTATTTTGTTTTTCGGTGGGTGATTAAGATGTCGCCTAAATGTGGGTCAGATTGTAAGAGAGTTTGTGTATTAATGATTCCTTTTTCTTTTAGTATTTGGGTAGTTAGAGTGTCTATGACGCAGTCTGCTGAAAGAAAATATGCAATATTGTCCTTTTGTGTTAGGAGGTTACTTTGCGTTATTATAATTGTGTTTCTGATTTGAGGGTCATGATTATCTGCAGGCGTATCGGTCCGTGCAGTCAGCTGTTTAGTGTTATGAAGCGATGGTCGGTGCACTGGCTCACTGACTTCGTCACTTGAGGAGGTGCTCAAGTCGGCTGTGTGTTTATGGCCTTTGTGTGTGTCGGTGCGTTCGTGTGGCTCCGTGCCGTGTTTTGTACTCGGTCCCGCTAGGTCTTGAGGGTTTGCGCGATTTATGGCTGTTTTCCTGTGTATTGTTCGCTTCATCGGTTTATGAGGTGTCTGGTCATCGTCGTCTGGAGCGTCCGAACTTGTAGAAATGTGTTGTCGATGGGGCGGAGAGCGGAATGTTGGTTGTATTGCTTCAAGATGTCTATTTTCTATATTTTCGATGCGTTCTTCCGGTGGTGAGTGAAAGTTGGGTTTAACGGTTTTACGTGTTGACTGTTGGCTTTTTCCGTTGCCCCGTGATTTAGCGATAATCCATTCTATTTCTGAATCGGTGCTTGTCTCTAAATATTTTTGCGTAGTGTCCGAAAGTTTATAGTATAATGAGGGCTTATTATCTTGGGGAGTGTTGTTTCCTAATTTCGTTTGGGCATCACTTCTATCTGTATCTCTGCTGCTTTTATTATTTGTGTGACGATCTTGGCGGTTTTCTGTTTCCGATATCATATTCTCTGTCCTAGTCTGTTGTCTAAGTTCGTGGTCCGGTGTCTCTTGATAGGTAGGTGTGTATGTGGGTGCAGGTGGTGACCGGAATTGTGGGGTTTCTTGTTTTTTGAGTGTTGGCTTCTGTTCTGTGTTGGTTTGTTTTTTGCTGATTTCGTGTAAGTGTGGAAAGTCTTCATTATCTGTACTGTCAGATCCCTGTTTTTCTAATGATGTCGGCGCGTGGACGTATTTTCTTTTTCCCTCGCCATGCTGTGGGCGATTGTTTTCGTCTTTGCTACCGTTATTTTGTTCAGGGTTGCAGGTTAATTCATTTAGGTTTCCTACACTTTGGTTTTTGATTTCAGCGGTTACGCGATTGTCTGTTTCGTCTATTATCATTTTTTCGTCTGATGACATAGATGATGATGAGTCCCTATTATCATCATCTATGGTTTTATGATGTTTTTTGGTTGTGCCCTCGATTTGATGCTCCTTTGGTCTTGTGCCTGAGCAGGATGGTATATGTGTGTCAGTTGTGTTTCGCATGATTTCTTGTTTTTTCCTCGGTGTTGGATTTCCCGATGCTGAGTCTGATGTTGAAAGTGGTCGTGTACGTGGTTGATGGTGTGATTTTGGTTTTTTCGTTTCTGGTGTAGTTTCGCTATCTGATGTTTCTTGTCTCGGTCGAATAGGCATAATTGATACCGGGTTTCGGGATAGCGCGTCTGCTATTACGTTGAGTTTGCCTGGTTGGTGTCTAATTTCGAATTCGTAGTCATTTAAGATGGCTTGCCAGCGTTGCAGTTGTTGTGGAGGGTTCGCTTTTTGTGTTAAGTATGTGAGTGCTCTGTTATCCGTCACGAGTGTAAATTTCTTTCCGTAAAGGTACGGCCTAAAGTGTTCTACTGCTCTGACAATTGCTAATAATT